>CM053584.1:384043253-384086030 GCA_028627135.1 Pseudochirops cupreus | reverse complement strand
TGATTGATTAAAGTGAAACTGTTAACACATTTTGAGTTGCTTTCCTTTAGAAAAGCAGATCTAAGAACCTGTGCTAGCAGCTGCCCTACGTATGCTAGGGTGCTTGCTGATACAGACCTCTCTTGGGAAAGGAAACCAGAATGAGATGAGGAGAGGATGTGACCATGTGACACAGGAGGGAAGGGTCAGGAGAAACAGGACCTGGTCTGAGCAGTCACTCATCTGTAAGAGGAGAAGGCTGAACCAAACTAAGCTCACTCCAACAGTCTAGGACTCTACTGTTATTTATTTTTTTAGACTAGATTTGTGATTTCACTGGTAAGGACCTTCCAGGGAGAAACTTCTTTAGCAATGCTGACAAACACCAGCTCTCCAACTTATAGTCTGACAGGGCAATGATATACAGACCTGAGTTCAAGTCCTGCCTCTGACACATACTGGCTGTATGTGTCCTGGGCAAGTCACAGTCTCATAGGGCCCCAGTAAGTCTCCAGGCCTAACAACGGCTGAGAATAAGCATTGGTCAAGGGGGCTTGCTTGCTGGGGTCAGCAGTTTCACTCCGTGTTCCAGTTCCTATCACCTTTAATGAGGTGTCCCTGCTGAGACTAACACCTTCCTTCATAACCCTGGCCAAATGGAAGGTAGACTCTGGACTCCAAGCAAAGGTTCTAGAGCCAACACTTCACTGATGCACCTGCTGGGGCAGGCTTTGGACCCACTATCTAATCTCAGCAAAGCCCTTCCTTCCACAGAAAGCTTCCCCCCTCCTTTAAAGTCTTTTGGGTTTGGTACTGATGTGAAGGGTGTAAGGGGATGAAACACAAAGGAATAACAATAAACTTGTCCTTGTTTTATTCTGAGGTGATGCTACTCCCTCCATGGGAGATGGGAAAGCTCGACCTGTGTCTAGCACTGAGAGGCTAAGGGACTCTGTCTGGGGACCAACAGGCAGGAAGAAGCCAAGGTAAAACTTAACACTGGCCGTTCCTGACTGCTGGAGTCTGGGGGGGGGGGGGAGGGATCGTCCTTAATATTTTCTGTGTTATGGACCCCTTTGGCAGCCCAGTAAAGCCTAGGGAGCCTTTCTCAGAAGAATGGCTTTAAACACATAAAACGAAATGCAAAGGATTACAAAGTTATAAGGAGATATTTTTAAAACAAGTTCTGGGCTCAGGTTAAGGCCCCCAGGGTTCTAGACATACTTTCCAAGGAGAGATACTGTATCAGAGACGCTGCAAACCTTCATTCACAATGTAACTGCTGTGAGCTCCTTTCCGGCTTTCGTCACACAGCCCCTCGGCCCCTGATGCCCGGGAAGCTGGGCAGGGTCAGAAGGGAGCCGACCTGGGCTTACCAGGGGCCAGAGTCTTCCGGAGAGGCCGGTCTTGGGGTCAGGGCCTAGGGGCAAACCCTGCTTCGGGTATTTTCTAGCCGGGTGACCCCAGGTTCTGCCCGGCTCCAGCCCATGCTCACTCATGGGATGCTCACTCAGGGACCTCAGCATCCTCAGGGCCGGGGGAACCAAGACCCCCACCAAGGGGCTCCACCCAGGCCTGGCCTGGCCCCGCCCATTACAGCATAAGCCCCCTGAGGGTAGGCGCTGCCCTGCTTTGGAATTCCTACCTTCATTCCTTAGAAGGGCTGGGGACACAAAAGGTGCTTAATAAGTACTTGATCAATGCTCCTTGTCAACCCAAGCCCAGATTTAGCAGCAGAATTGGGGGAGACAGCCCAGCCCACAGGGAGGGAGGGGTATCTGCCTAAGATACACGGCATCAGCACTTGAACCCAGGTCCTCTAAGTCAGCAGGGTGTAGGTGACTGGGGGGGAGGGGCCGGAATACTGAAGATCCGGGGGAAGAAGGGGAGGATAGGGGGCAGAAGCAGGGACCAGGACCACCGGAAGCGGAGGCGGAACTAAGCCCACCAGGAGAGGCGATTCACCGGAAGTGGGGGCGGGACGAGACCCTCCTGCGGAAGCGGGGTCGAGGCGGCGCTCCTACTCCCATCCCGCCCGATCAGACCCCGTCATGGTCCCGACCTCCTCCCCAGGCCCGCGGGCGCCCCGACCACAGCCCGAGCCTGAGGCCTCGTAGTACCTGGGGCCTGGCTCCTGGTCCTCTGCTCCCTCCCCCTCCGCCTCCTCGCTGGGCCGGGTCTCGGGCCTCGGGCTCCGCGGCAGGCGTGTGGACAGCAGGTACAGGGAGAAGGTACAGACGGCGAAGACCAGGAGCAGGCCGAGCAGGGGCCGCATGGCCGCACGCCTGCACCCGCGTGCGGACCCTCGCACCCTCCGCCACCGGCCTGGGCAGCAGGCCTTAACAGGAGGGGGCTGGACGTGGCCGGCCGAAGCTGGCCCCGCCCCCCGGTACCCACCCAATATCCAATCTAACGAATAGAAGAGAGGCATTGCCCCCTGGGGCCGGGCCTGCTTCGTTTCTAGCCAATGGGAGGCAAGGAAGGAGGGGAAAGGGGCGGAGCAAACTCCTGCCCCAACCTCGTAAGGTTGAAGTCTATCTCCCCAGCCCACCTCCCCCCCGACCCCGAACTGACGAATAGGAAGAGCGACTGGGAGGGAAGGGGCGGGGCCAGGCTCGGTTCTAACGCGCCGCTCCTCACCTTACGCTTTGCTTTTGCCAACCAGCCGGCACCAGCCCTACCTGGAGAGGCGGGGTCAATCTCACATCCGCCCCCCTGACCTCTCCCCCGGCTGGAGCTGGTGCGTGGGGCTGGTAGAGGCCCCGCCCCGAGGGGGTGGGGCGGAGAGTACGTGAGCACCCTTGGTGGCTCCGCTTCTCCTTTTATGCTCCTCTCAGGCTAGACGAGGAAACTGAGGCCCGGAGGTGTCACACAGCTAGTCAGTGGGCAAGCCAGGGCTTCTGACTCGCAGCTCAGCGGTCTGGGTTCAAATCCCGCCCCAGGGAGTCATACCCTCCCCATGCCTCAGTTTCCTCATCTGTAACACGAAGGGATTAAATGGCGGAAGAATCCCCCGCCCCCCCAAGACCTCTGTTGTCTTCTGCTAGATGCCCGTCCCGTGCTTGTCACCCCACCTTCCCCCTCTCCGCACCTTGTCCTGCCCCATTCCAAGGTCAGGCTCCAGTGAGAGACTTGCCCTGGGTGGGCAGCGAGGCCTCTTACGGCTGTGACCCATGATGCTCTGCGCCACCCGCTCATTTGCATGCTATCTACATGAAGGTGCTTGCTGACCTCCGTGGGCACCAGTGCATGATGGAATCGAGGGTAATGTGGCCGGGTTACAGTCCCGCAGGAAGCCTCAGAACCCGGTGAGTGGACATAAGTCCGTGCAATCCCCTCGTGATCAAACCCACGGGAGGTTCGGGGCCAGGCCTGCTTGTGGCACGCCCGCGGTGCCTGGCTGGGGCTTCTAAGTCTTTTGGTCACTTTCTCGATGTCCTCGGTTTCCCTTGTGTCGTTCGCCAGGAGCATCCGCCTCTCCAGGTCCCCATCAGGAGTTTTCTTGACAGAGACCCTGTAGTGTTTGTGGTTTCCTTCTCCTGCTCATTTTATAGATGGGGAAACTGAGGCAGATGAGATGAAGTGACTTGCCCAGGGTCATACAGCTAAGAAGTGTCTGAGGTCAGATTTGACCTCAGGAAGAGGAGTCCCTACCCTTCACTGTTCTGCCTAGGGGGTCTAGGACAACAAATAAAGCTAAGGACCCCTGCGAGGGATAATTTATTGTGAAGTTTTCCCATTCTGAAAAATCAAATCTAGAATGGCTTCAGTTCTCACTAGGCCTGTTTAGAAGTCACCTCACCTTCCAGCAATCTGGGGCTTAGAGCAATGGAGACCCTCCCCCAGAGCCAGCTCAGCAGAAGATATGCCAAATAAGGTTAAGACTGCTTTCACTGGACACCCACATTTCCAGGTCCTTTGTCTCAGAGAGATTCCCGGCACTTAGGTTGTGGGTCAGCGCCCCCTACCAATAAGAGTGAAGGCCAGTTGGGGGGGGGTTGGGTTTCTGCATTGGAAGTTTATATAACCATGGGCTGGCTTCTACCTGTTGCTCTCTCCCTGCCGCCATGTGGGCAATGGGGGCAGAGTCCTTTCTCATGAGAAAGAATAAAGACCTTTTCTGACCTTAGATTCAGACTCTGAACTCTTTCATCTCACACAGTTTGGAGGTCCCACCGAGATTTTTCGGAATCCTCTCTGGAGAGGGGGAGGGCTCCCCAGCCTTGACCAACAGGTAAAGGACGTCTCCTGGCTCTTTCCCAGTGACCTCTTGGTAAGGTGGGGGAGCGACTCCCCTCTATGGAGAATGAGGCCTGAGGGGGTCTGAAACTGAGATCAGAAAATGCCAAAAGGGGGGAACAAAGATTACCGAAAATCACGTAAGTCTGTGCACAGACCAAGGTAAGGAGAGGCCTGGGTGATTTGATGGTGGGTGGGGTCGACTGAGTCTGGCCAGGAATTGGGGAGATTAAGAGGCAACTTTCTGGGGCGATGCTGACAAGCGGTCCCTGACGAGGGCCCCTCAGAATTCGTGCCTCAACACCCCAAGTCCTAGAACAAGAGGTTGATCGTCTGCCCGGCCAGACCTTGGATCCAGAAGAGGGGGGGATGGCTGACAGGCCATGTCACCTGCTTCTGGTAAAGGGAAATTTTCAGCTTTTACCCACAAGCTGCTAGTCAATTGGGAAGAAATGTTTCCTTCAACCCCCCCTGATAATCCCTTGGGAGATAAATTTGGCAAAGCTGGTTGAGACTGTGTTTGTTCTGTATTTCTTTGTTTGTTTGCTTGTTTGTGTGAATATGTGTGAAGTTTGTCTATTCATAAAAGAAATGTTTTACCATTTGGATTGAAAAAGCCTTGGAAAGTTTAGAAATCTTCCTTCTCTGCCTAACTAAACTTAGAATGGAGAGAGAGAGAGAAGTTCAGATCTTCAGCAGATAATAGGTAAGTGAAACTTTTTTTTTTCCTATTTGTCTGAAATGCCTAAGGCAGAGGTGGAAGGAGAAGCAAAAGGCCTGATTGTGTTAATTAGGGTGGGGGAGCCACTACTCCAGCCACCACCAACTTTAGAAGGTTGGAAGATAGTGCTAGTGAATTTTTAGCCTGACTTCAAACCCAAGGTATGGGAAGTCAGAAGGGATAATGTCTATCCACCTTTCAGGCTCTATTGGAATTTAGTTCTAAAAGTTCAGATAATCGTTAAATTCCTAAGGCCCTGATTGAGAGAGAAGTTAAAACCACACCCAGTTAACTGGGTTTGAAACCCTTTGTCTATGAAAGGAGATAGGAGATAAGAATAGGAATGAGGGCAGGAGTCTGAGTCTCTGATGAAGATGAAATGGAGATAACAGAGACATGAGCACATGTCTTCTGAAAGCCACATATCTTCTGAAAGGCCACGTGTTGGCTTAAAGATATATTTTTTAAGGTTATAAAGTTATAATTTAATTCCTATGCAAGGGGCTATGGAAATGCATTCACTTAAAGTTTTTAGTAGAATCTAAGTTTTAAATATTTCTAAATTATGTAATTTGGAAATGTTTATAAACTCTGATGTTAAATGTAATTATCACTAGAACCAAAAGAATCAGTTAGAATGATTAGCCCAGTATATTGTAAACTGATCTAAAATGTGAGCAGGAATGGGTATTATCTATGTTATAACAAAAGCAATTTTTTGTTTGTTTGTTTAAATGTTGTTGTAATTAGGAACTATGTTGTTCAAAGGGATAGAAAGTGAAGAATGGGACACTCTGACCCAAGTGCTGTAATATTTTTGAAATAGCTAATTGGGAAATCTGTAAAATTCATTTCCTCATAGTTCCTGGCCAGCCTGTAATTATAATGAGAGTTAAATATCAGATTCTGATAAGAAAGAGAATGCTGGAGAATAGGAGTTTTGAATTACCCTCCCCCACTTGAAAAAAAAAAAAGAAGGAGACAGGGAGTGGGGAGGGAGAAAAGCCTCTACTCAATTTGGAAATGCAATTAATGTCATAATGTCATTGTGCTATTTATTATGGTATCTAAATTGCAAAATCCTCATATATTGTAAAAAGGGAGTGAGAGTCAGGAATGGTGTCAGTTTTAATCTGAATTGGGTTGAAACTAAAAGATGGAGAAAAATTGTGTAAAATGTTATATGTTGTTATTCCTGCTATTCAGAAAACCAGATATATACACCCTTACCTGTAGTTATGAATGATCCTCTGTGCAAGGTGAATTGGAAATGTGTTTTTGCAGAACTCTTATTGAGCAAATTTAAAATCTATATATAGAGAAATAGATATATAGAGGGATGTGACTCAATTTGAAAAATACATCCAGCTGAATTAAGGTCAATTGATTGGTAATTAATTGATTTTGAATTTAAAAGTTTAAATGTAAGAACATAATAATTGTGTTACTGGTAAACAGTTGTGTTATGATATTTTGAAGTATTGTAATTTAAGAAATGTATTTGTGAGAAGTAATTATTGGTAATTATGTCAAGAAAAGACCAGTGAAACCGCCTAAGTTTTGTCAATTATGTGGGAAAGATTTTTATGATCAGAGAATTTAGAAATTGTGTTAAATTGTTTTTGAAAAAGAAGAAATACTCTTACTAAGAAATGTTTTACAAGATCTTTTGTTATAAGATGATGGGGAACAGATTAGCAGATAAGATAGGGGATAAGAGAGAACAGGTAGGGAAACCTGCCCTTTAGTACTTTTAAAGACCAAGATTGTTGGCTGTTAACGTGTATGGGAAGAAGGAGGGGTTAGGTGGCCCCTAGAAACATCATCAGTCCCAGGAAAGGGGCAATAAGAAATTTAAAATTTGTAAAGGGAAAGTTAGTCATTATACAAAGACTTTGTAAGATTTCTGGTTATTTTGTCAATTGTGTATAGATTTTGTAATGTTCAAACTTACTGTGAATTTTTGTTTCAGGCACACTGCCTAGTGTCCTCATCAGATTAAGTAAGGGAATTTCTGCACTCCCCACCAGGAACGGGGGCCCGGGGGGAGTGAGAGGAGGGGCATCAGTTACTTCTTCAGACTCTGAAGAAGCCCCACTGATAAGTCAGTTTTCAAACTGGCCCTTTAAAGTTGGTATAATTGATTTCTAGTAATTGGTTTTTGGTACTGATTTGGAATATAGAACAGGAATTAATTGTGCATATGAGTCCTGGTAAATCTTTGTGGTATATTGTGTATTGCTTTATGTTTTACAGGAGACATCTTGCTGTTTTAATCTGAATTTGTGATTATTGCATGGTATAAGCAAAAGTTAACATTTATAATTGAATGTATAAGTAAAGGGTTTAGATTCCTGAAGTAAGAATGAACAAACTTGGGACAACATTGTTTTCTGAATAATATGGGAATAATTAGGCCAAGGGAAAGAAGTTTGTGGAGCAAAGGTGCAAACACAATGTCCAATCATTATCCCGTAAACTATGAGAATTAGGAAATAAGTGCAGATTGCAAGTGGTTGTGTTGAGGCACAGGGAAGTGTATGAGGCTCTGGAATTAGTTGGGTCACATACAGGTCAGAGCATATTGTTCTGTCCCTGGCCAGGGGGTACGGCATTGCTCAAGATTCTCTTACGTGGGGTTACCTGATGTTCCTGATTAGTGTCTCCACACCCTGGGGCCTTCTTGCCCTTGTGATTGCACCTCCCCTCTCACAATTCTGTTCAGCTGAGCTCTGTCATGTGTGGTATGTGGATCTGGATAAGACCTAAGCCTTGGAGGCAGTTTGAAGCCTGCCTTAAGATCTGGTTATAAGGCTTCCCCATAGAGAGACCTTAATAAACTTTCTCTGCTTGTGCCTCCAAGCCATGACTCTTCTGTTCTTGAGACGGCGCTGGCACCTTCTCCATTAGGGTAAGTAACCAGCTGCCCCTGCAGGCAAGTTAGGGTACTCTGAAAGAGAACCCTGACAATAAACTAAGGCTAGGATACAGCTGAGCTACTATAATAAAGTGTGTGTTTAAGATCTGGGCTATGCAGCCTCAGATCATATTCCTTTTTATATATTAAAGAACTTGGTAAATGGGTAATTGGCCTAGTCATCTGCCTGTCATTAGGTATTTGTCTGTATGAAATAAGGTCCTTAAATGTTTCAAAATGATGTTAGAATAATTGAGTATTGGTACAACTGATTGAGGAACCTAGCTGTTATTCTATTAATTACTGAAACTAGATCAGAAACATCTTCTATGTGAGGAAAAGAGTTTCAGTGCAAATTTCTTAAAGGGAGGTAAATTATGGAATACTTTTGTATTAATGGAAAAGTCAACTTCATTCAAAGTTTGTTACTATCGTGGAAATAATACCTGTTTTCTGTGGTGCAAACATGTTTTATTATAAGCAACTTATTGATATGCACTGTTTTGGGATTAATTACTTATGGATCCTCCCAAGTCTTTTATGATAACTGGAGTAGATGTCAGTCTCTGCTGTAAGTAAATTCATTTGTGTAACTATTGAACTCAAGGATAGAAAACTTCTATCTGCAAAGTGTTGTTACTTATTTTACATGTATAGAGCTGGGTCCTCAATAGCATCTGATCCTCCTAAAGAAGTAGACTCACAGTGGAAACTTCTGAGGGAATAACAAGATCAGATAATTCTGTATGTCAGATCCATCAGTTTGTGAGGTTTAGCCCTTAACCTCTTTGCTTTGTGTAAGCAGAACAGTTATGTTAGTAAAAGGAGAATAACTTATGAGCTATTTTGTTTTATGGTTAAAAATGTAAAGGAGTGCTGAATAATTTGGATAATGGGTTTGAGAAATTTGGAAGGATAAATAAAGGTTTGATTGGGAATATGGAAGGCAGATAAGAAGGTTTGGGGACAAACATGGGTTTATCCAAGCCCTCCTGTCTCTGCATGGTGGTACCAGTTTTTAAGGGTTTTAAGTAAGTTGAGAAAGAGTTTGAGAAAGTGTCTAGGAAGACAGAAAGATTTGTAACTTGATTTTGTAATTAATGGGTCAATTGAATTTGAGAAGGAGAGGAAATAAGGGTACAAGTGCAACTTTGAATCATTATCCCACGGACTGAGGTTGGGATTACAAAGCTGCTGTAGAGAAGGTGTATCTGTGTATATGAGTGAAATGGGGTCCCAGGGTATTTCAAAGTGATGAAAGGGCAATATGGTATTAATACAATTAGTTGTTGGGATTAAACCAGAGACATCTTTAGTTGAGAGAAGTTTGGAAGTAGATGCGGTATATGCTCTAATGAGCAATAATTTACAATCCCAGTGGGAGATTTCATTTTCTTTATGAACAAGAATAAATATAGGAATGAATGTAGGTTATTTGAGGCTCACTTCAAAGACATTATTTAACCAACGTGAGATTATAATCACATCTTAAACTGATTATTGGTGCGTGTTATTTAAGACTTGATGGGACTGTTAACTGTTTCCTTGAGTTCAACTCCAGATAGGAGTGTTAAGAGAGGCTGCCCAAGCTACTCAAGCCACCAACCGATGGTGCCAGATCCTGTAAGATACAGGTATGAAGGTCGGAGGAACAACTGTTCAGCATGAGCTGAGGTAGGATTCTTCTGACTGGGGTCTACCCATAAGCACCTGGCAGACCTTAAGCTTGACTACATTGTGCCTGGAATTGGCATTCTGAAGTTTGGGAAATATGGTTCCCTCATTATAATTTTGTCCCTATTCTTGGTGGCAAGTTTCGATAATCAAAAGTTTTGAAATAAGACAACAGCAAATCTACTTGATTCTGGAACATCTTAAGTTGCTATAAGGTAAAGCTGCTAGGCTCAGGGTTTAGTATAAGTATTCCTGTATGAGTCAGGGTCCTTTAGTTCTTTGTAATAATATGACAAGTAGGTCAAGGTTTGTGGGAATATTATTCCGTTATTCAGTTAGTTATCACATTTGTCTCAACTTTGTTATAATTAGTCAATGTGAAAAAGAGGATAATTTTTGGACTACTTGGAAACAGTTTTAATTGTTTTAATTGTGAGCTTAATGTAAATCCCTTAGTGAAATCCCATTCTCCTGGTGGAGGACTTGATGATGGATTAATGCAAAATATAAGAAACTGGTTCTAATGTGTGATCATGACAATTGACTAAGATTCCAATTTTAATTTTGTAAGAATTATAAGGGTTCTGGAGTTGTCATTTACTTTGGTTCCAAGGTTCCTTTTGTAGGTAAATGAAGGAAAGACGGCAGAAGGAAGAGAAGCTGAGATGCAGGGCTGAAGACGGATGACCCTACGTGAGCAGAGGACTTCCTCACATCTGGACAGCAGTGTGAAAAGAGACTTTTGGGCTTTGAAAAGACAATTGTTATTGTTTTCTTTTGAATCTCTGTATCTGTACTCATAAAGGGGACTGCCCCCTTGTGTGTTGTCAATGTGACGATGGCTGCAAGGGTAATCAGAATTAAGAAAATTGGGGAAACTTCAAAGGGTATATAAAAAAAGTGGGGATTTGTGAGGGATAATTTATAGTGAAGTTTCCCCATTCTGAAAAATCAAATCTAGAATGGCTTCAGTATTCACTAAACCTAGGTTTAGAAGTCAGCTGACCTTCAAGCAATCTGGGACTTAGAGCAATGGAGACCCTCCCCCAGAGCCAACTCAGCAGAAGATTTGCCAAATAAGGTTAAGACGGCTTTCATTGGACACCCACATGTTTCCAGGTCCTTTGTCTCAGAGAGATTCCCGGACTTAGGTTGTGGGTCAGCCCCCTTATCAATAAGAGTGAAGGCCAGTTAGGGGTGTTGGGTTTCTGCATTGGAAGTTTATATAACCATGGGCTGGCTTCTACCTGTTGCTCTCTCCCTGCCGCCATGTGGGCAATGGGGGCAGCGTCCTTTCTCATGAGAAAGAATAAAGACCTTTTCTGACCTTAGATTCAGACTCTGAACTCCTTCATCTCACACACCCCTGATCTCATGGGATTGTTTTGCAGCCACAGCATCTTCAGGCAGAGCCTTCAAAATCCTTCCACTGGATTCATTCTCTTCTGCAACAAGCACTGTTACTCTAAATTTAGCATTGGCTAAGATTAAGTTGACCCAAAAGAAGCTTTTCATCATATCACTAAAATTCTCTCCCCTCATCAATGAAAACGTCTCTAGGGAAGCAAATTTCTGGCACTTTTTTTGTTGTTGTTTAACCCCCAGATGACCTTCGTCCTTGCACACCCCATCCCTTCACTTCCTCCCCGGAGAGTTTTCACTCTATGGGAGGGGCGTGGGAGAGGGAGTACCAGAAAGCACCTGCTATCCGTGGATCTCGGGAAGTCCAGGACTTTCTATCCTTTCTCTCTATGGGGCACCACCTTGACTTATCCTCCAGGGGCATGTGGATTTGTGAACTCCCCCAGTCAGAAATCAGCTCTGAAACCCCCATCCACTGGGGGCCTTAGCTCATTCCGATGATCCGGGCACAATGGAGTTGGCATAGCTGTGAACAAACATGTATACGGGTGCTTTTCTTCTTGATATAGAATCAGTGAGCAAACAACTGGACAAAACAAGGGATAATAAGCACTTGTAGCCCCTTTTATTCTCTGGGACCCCAGTGGTGGCTCACCTCCACCCCTGCCCCCAGGCAGGAGTTTGGGGAAATGCACCAAAGAACCTGGCGAAATTCCCATTGCAGGGATGCACTCAGTACTAATCTCGGCTTCCAGAATGAGATGATGTAGGAATTCCAGAGGAACTCGAATCTGGGTGGATTGAGATGGTACCTTATTCTAAGTTTATTATCACAGAAGGTACTTCAGACGCCATCTACGGCAAACCCCATACCTCTCCTACATTTAAAGTGATGCTCTGAGATCATGACTTGCCCTAAGGAGCAAGTGACAATGGCCCAATTCAACCCCAGGTCTTCCCGAGTCCAGGTCCAGCCCTAACCCACCACCCCACCCTGCCTCTCAGTAAGCCCCCATAACCAGTGCTGTTTTGGGTCCTGGCCATCCCCTTGGTCCAGGGTTAGTGGTCTGAGCCCTGACAAGGAGAAGCCTGCTATTGCTATGGAGGTCATCTCTGGACTGCCCCCTGCTCCTGCAGCTGGCTCTTAGCACTTCAGGGATTGGGAGAGAGCCAGAGAGAGAAGGGGATTGGCTGCCACTACTCCTTCCCTCTTCTCTGCCGCTGTGCCACTCCAGCCCCTGTATTATCCCTTCCTGAGACTCTCTCTTATTCCCCCTTCCCTAACATATTCCCTACTCAAGAAGAGAGCAAACCCAGAGTAGTGTTCTCTCTTTAAATATGGCATTCTCAGAGTGTGTTCGAGTGGAAATCTGGGAAAGGAAGATTGTTATAACACATTCATTCATTCCATAGGCATTTATTAAGAACCTAATTTGTGCCAAGTACTGAACTAGCCACTGGAGATACAAAAACAGTCCCTGCCCTCCAAAAGCTTATACTTTGTTGGGCCAGTTAGAATAAATAAGACATTTACATATATCATATACAACATAACATGAAGGTGCATTTTAGCTTTATGTCTTAAATCCCTTCACAGACTGGAGTCCTTCTCCTTCCCAGGATCCCTGAGAGGTTGATCAGCATATTAGCACAGACAGAAATTGAAGAGATAGGCTAAAGGCCCCTAGTGAAAGCCACAGGCAAGTGACATCAAAGTTAGGCCTCCTGCTGACTCCTGGCTCTAGCCCTTGGCCACTTAAACCACTAGAAAAAATGTCCTGGATGGTCCCAGGATCCAGAGGGACCAAGCACAGGAAGCTAAAGGTGCCAGCACCCAACAAACACTGTCACTTCTGAAAAACTCCACTGATCCTCGTTCACTGTCCATGGTTATTTTATGGTCCTAAAACTGCACGCATTTTGTGATACAACTGAGGACATCTGTAAAGATGTATGTGCATCTGGTCCATTCACTACCTTGAAAGTGAAACAACTTCTGGGAGCTGCTGCCCAGTTTGAGCTTCTAGCAAAGGATGGGCTGGAAGGCTGTTTCTTTGTTTTCCAGCAGGACAAGATCATATCTGCACATCTGTGGCCTGAGGAAAGGAAAAGCATAACTCCATCAATCAACAAGCATTTATTCCATGGGGGGGAAGGAGAAGGAGGGGGAAAAAGTTTGAAACTCAAGGGATTGTGGAACTGAATGTTGTAAACTAAAAGTAAATAAACAAATTAAAAAAACAACAATTAAGCCTTTCCTAAGTGCTAGCATCTGGCCAGGCACTTTGGATACAGAGAAAAAATGATAACAGTCCTGCCCTCAGGGAGCTTCTGTTCTGTTGGGGAGATTGAATGTATGTGTCTGGGAAATACACAAGAACAACCCTTACTTGATAAATATGATGAAGACCAGCAAAAAAAAAAAGATAAAGCTGGGAGCAGGGGACAACACTGTTCCCCAAGAACATCAGCTAATTTAGGGTTAGGGTTCAGGCCAGATGAAGACAGGAGTGCTAGAGACCAAGTTCTTTTTTTCTGCAGCTACTTGGTCAGAGGAATCCTCATCTAGATGGGCGGTTACACAGATCTTTAGAGTCGGGCAATCATTTTATTTCTACTGAGAAGACAGTGTGGTGCAGTGGATAGAGCTGGCCTTGATGCCAGCACAGCCTGGGTTCCGATGCTGCCTCTGGCATGGACTTGAGGCTCTTGGTGTTCCAGGCAACAAGCATGTATTAAGCCCTTTCTGTACACTAGGCACTGTGCCAAGTCTAAGCAGAGGTGGGGCTGGCCTGCACTGGTAGAGAGAGTTTCCTCACCTCATCATCCGGTCTCTATCTCTTGCATGATCTTATTGGAACCCAACAATAACCCTGAGAGGAGCAACATGATCTCCGCTTTACATTTTATAGATGAAGAAACAGGCTCAGAGTAGTGAAGAACACTGTTAAGGACAGGATCTCATCTTAGCCACCTGGAAACCTCAAGCGGGAGGTGCTAGAGGCATCATTCTTATTTGTGGGGAGCCAAAGAAGCCAAACCCAGGACTCAGACAAAGATCTAGAGTACTCTAACTAGGGCCTTTTGGTGATGCGCCTAGCAACTTTGCATAAGGCTGGCTCCCTAGGAACCCCCTGGGTTATACTTAAAAGGACTTGTGTTTGAGACCCTGACATCAAGGCCTTTGCCCCCAAAACTTCAGACACCTAAAAAGACATGTCCCTTATTAGATTATCCATCCTGTGTTGGTTTCAAGATATAACAGACTCAAGACCATGATTACACCGAGACAAGCCTAAGATGCTTTGAAGCCTGCTCTCATTTGCATCCTCTTTGTTAATGCCTTTAAAAAGGTTAACTGATTTTCCAAAGACTTGTTGACTTTCCCAAGACCTTTTGGTGCCTAGGATTAAGGAGCCTGATTTTATCTGAGTGACTTCCAGGAACTAACAGGCTTAAGACAACGATAGTAAAACTCGAATCCTTTCATCTTTCTGTATAAAAATCTTGCTCAAAGAATCATTAAATGGAGTTCTTCCCTATGAACTACCCGCCTGGTTAATTCTCTCTCATGTCTCTGTTCACACTTGGGGCTGGTACTCAAGGGGCCCACAGCAATTATTCCCATTTTCCAGATGAGAAAACTGAGGCCAAGAGGATGAGTGACACAGCCATGGAGGTAGAATTTGTGTCTGCCTAATTCCAGGTCCAGCTCCGTCCACTGGGTCTTGATCATCACTAGCTTTGGCCAAAGGATTCTGGAGATAGTCTCACTCCTCTTCTTGTCCTGTCCCAGATTCTCCTGACTGTGACATCACCCTTTGTCTTGACCATCTCAAAGGCCCTGCCAAAAATCAGGGCAGTCCCAGATGGCATCAGCGCCATGCTCTACCTGACCAGCAAAGCGCCTTCCTTTTCTTCCTACCTAAAAAAGTGATCTCTTTGTCTTCATAATAAAAAGAAAAGCAGTCTGATTCCGCAGTTAGGAATTCTGTGGAATGAGCAGAAGGAGCCCTTGGCCTGGAAAGGATTTCAGGAGACATCGGCAATCATAGACGATTACCAAGAATTACTATTATTTTTGCTCCAGAACCATGACTTCATCCACGGAGGGAGCTTCTGGTTAGGGAACCTTCCTGCACCAATGTCAACTCATTTGGAGCTCAATGGTTTTTGCCCTCAGAGAAGTTAAATGACTTTTCCAAGGTCACAGAGCCAGGTGTCAGAGGCAGGATCTGAACCCGGGGCTCCCTAACCCAATGACTAGGCCTCTGGCCCCTGTATCACACTGCCTCTCCTGGGAGAATTAGGACAAAAAGATAATCATTTTATTGCTATTCAGTCTGCTGGAAAAGCAAGATATGATGCCTAAGGAAGGGGGTAAGTGCAAAAACTTCAGGACCAAAAGAGGTCCCAGCAGGAAAGCAGTCGCCTCCTCCCAGCCACACACAAACCCCACCCACGACTGCCCGCCTCGCTGCTTGGTGGATTGCAAAAGTCCGGAATTGTTCTTCAAATGCCGCCTGTCATTTTAGCTGGCTGGTTTCAAGGCAGGATGGAGAGAATGATAAACAGCTAGCTATATAGGGCTTTACCTATATTACTACCTCTGATCCTCAAAACGGCCCCCCAAAAGAAGACATGTGCAATCTAGAATGTAAGCTCTTTGAGGACCGGCATTGTTCATTCCTTATATGTGTGTCCCCAGGGCTAAGTATCTTTTTGTTTGTTTGTTTTGGAAGGGGAAGACAAGATAATTGGGGTTAAGTGACTTGCCCAAGGTCACACAGCTAGTTAAGTCTCAAGTGTCTGGGGTCACATTTGAACTCAGGTCTTCCTGACTTCAGGGCCAGTGCTCTATTCATTGCACTACTTAGCTGCCCCCAGGGCTAAGAATTTGGATACAAGGAGGTGCTTCAGAAATGTTTGCTAATTAATAGAAACACACATTTCTTTCCCAGAATCCCCTGTGTGGGGAGGGATTTCTATGCTGACCAGCACATGCTCATCTCCAGCATCGTATCTCCTTGGCAACCCAAAGGTATGCCACACCTATAACATCTCTTCCAGCTCTCAAACATTAATACTGCAAAGACCTGTAGAAGTCACCTTGCCCAGTTCCATTTATATATGACGAAACTTGAGGGCCAGAAAGGAGATGTGAATTCACCTAAGTCACTGGTCACACAACTACTGAAAATATGCCCACTTACAGCCAGATACAATCCCCCATCAGGCAAACCTCAACAACCAGTTTGCCTTAACATGCCATTTTAAATTGTAAGCAATATCCTCAAAAATGAAGGGGATGTAGCTCCCTACATTAAACTCTGAGCACTAGGACCTACAATATTCTCTTCTGAGGCCACTGGTCTGCCCCAGTCTTTTCAGTCCCTTGCTTTGGAAGTTCTCCCTCTGGCCCACAGAACTGATGGAGCTCTGCCAGAAGAGTCATTGGACCCATCCTAACCTTCATGTGGGAAGACCCATTGGGCAAAGCGGGCTGTACCCTTGCTTACTTCTCAGGGCGTGTGATGGGTCTCAGCTTTATCCAGATGATCCTGAGTTTGTACTTAGACCAGATCACAGGGCCAGTGGAAAACACCAAGGAGATGCCCTTCACCTGGTCCATATCCTGAGGAAACCGGGCAAGGAGGCTCACTTGCTGAAACTTCTGAAAGACGGCAGGTTCGCTAGAAGAGACAGGGATTTTTAAAAAGAGACATCTTCACATTGAATACATCAGTCTCAAGGAATGTGAAGATAAGGGTATAACACATGCATATACCTCCAGATACATGTGTCCTGTCCGTACACCTCTGCACACACATGTCCTGCCGATGTATCTCCATGCATGTGTGTCCTGTCTGTGTGCCTCCACACACCCATTTCTCGCAGAGGCAGCAACCCACCCACCCAGGCAAAGGCAGCTGGCTTTCTTTACTTGTCATTTCTCTCTCCTTCCCGCTTCTCCTACTCTTCTGTTCCCATCCTTCTCCTCCCAATCTGGTGGAGCTGATCTTGGTATAGACCTAGTCTACCCAGCAGACGTAGATGACAGATTTGGAACTAGGAGGGATATTAATGGCTAGCTAGTCCAAACCAATCATTTTTACAGAGAAAGAAACTGAGGGTCCCAGGGAGAGTTGCCCAATGTCCCTGAGCAGAAGAGGTGGGAGCCAAAATAGGCTCTTTGATTCTAGATGTAGTTTGGGGAGAAGGCTCTAAGTCTATGACACAGTGATCATAGAACACAAGTTTCTTGAAGGCGGGGACAGCTTCATTTTTGGCCACGCTTCCCTATACCCAGCAAAATGCCTGGCACAAAACAGGTGCTTAACCAATCAGTCAACAACCAAGGATCTATTAAAGTGCTGCTCTAGGCACTGGGGACACAAAAATGAAGCTGTTTCTGTCCTCAAGGATTTCAGAATTAATTGGAAGAATTATTAACATAAATGTTGTTGCTCAGTCACGTCCAACTTTTTGTGACCCCATTTAGAGTTTTCTTGGCAGAGATCCTGGAGTAGTCTGCCATTTCCTTCTCCAGCTCATTTGACAGATGAGGAAACTGAGACAAATAGGGTTAAATGACTTTCCCAGGGTCACCCAGCTAATAAGTGTCTACGGCTGCCTCATTTGAACTCATGAAGATGGGCCTTCCTGATTGCAAACCCAATGCTCTATCCACTGCAATTCAGAGCTGTCCTAGCTCTATGCGCTTGGACTCAGTGGCCTCCTAAGTCTCTTCCTCTTCCAGATCCCTGGTCCTATGACCTCTGTCAGTATTTCTAGGCCCCCTTTCTTTCTTCCTTGCTCAGTCTAGTTTCTAACTACCAGACTTACCTTCTTTCTCTGTCATAATCTCTTCCATTGCTACCTGCTATCCTTCCCTTTCCTTTCACTTGTGGAGCATCTTCTTACTGGAACAATTGTCTATCATGGAAGCTATCTTTAGCTCTTCAGAGCCTAGAGGACCACCAGACAGAATTACCATTGTTCTTTCTCCCCTTACCTCAGAGATGGGTCCCTTAAATTTGAATATAAATTGACTCATTTTCAAAGTCATGAGTGAGTCCAAGCCTCTCACTAGATGAGGAAGCCAAGGCCCCAAAAAGGGACATAATTGGCTCAAGGTGCCATAGGTAGCAAGCGCCAGAGCCAGGATTTGAACCCAGGTTCTCTGACTTCAAATCCATTGAGATACCCTGGCCTGGAGGCAAGAAATATGGAGAAATTAAAGCCAGGCATAGTTAGTGTCCAAGCAGCTACCATAAACCAGAAGGTGGCATGACCCCTCTTGGGCCAGCAAGGTTCTGTTCATCCAACCAAAGAGCATGGAATTCTAAGAGCATAGACTTTGAGGTGGAGGAGGTCTCAGAGATCACTGAGTCTGACCCCCCTGGCCCTTTAGAAGAGGGGTATCTTTAACATCCAATCTAAGACTTCTAAGGACCCAAACAAATTCAGATTTCCATGGCTAAACCCTCTCTGCTAACAAGCCGTGCCTGCCACTTCCTAAAGACCGGCTAGCTGGACAAGGATCAATGTGCCTTGTGACTCCAGAGGATGAGGGCAAAGGGCAATGGAGAGCAAGCTAGAGAGCAGAGTGAGGGAGGCAGCCTCTGTCAGCCAGGCCCCTTCAGTATAGCAGGATGAGGGAGCTGTGATCGCCCAAGGAAGTGGAGTACAGCCTTCCCAGAATTTATTGAGAGACCACAACATGGTGCCCATAGATAGACTTGACAAACCACTGTTCTCACCTTTAACAAGATAGCCAAAGACTTACACACACACATACACACACACACACACACACACAGGTACATGCACACATATGCCTGCACACACATGTGTGTGCTCACACACGCATGCACACACATGCATGAAAGATCCCCAACATCCCATTTAACCCCAGAACTTACTGACTGATCTTGGACTCTGTTGTATTTCCGTCCTGATCTGTTAACTTAATGGTAATGTAACCTCTCCGTATGTTCTTGTTCCATGTCAGGATATCCACAAAGTAGTGATATACTGCAAAGAGGCAGGGTCTGTGGTCAGAATCAGGTCAGCTTTCCTTTGGAGCTGCTCCAAGGGCTGATGAAGGAAACCTTCATCTCCCTAATGACCTTGCCTTTCTCTCCTTCTCTAGATCCTGCCTAAGAATCCTGAGGAGAGACCGAGGACCCCTTTCTATGGGGGCCAGGGTTCCTGGACCCCATGTGGCTTTGTGCCTAAGTTTTCCCTGTGTTCTTTTACTGTAGAAATAAAACCTATTCTATGTTTGATGCCCTCTGAGTCTGAATACTTGTAGAGGAGATGTTTGATGCCCACTGAGTAGGTCCTTTGACATCAGGGTTACATTGGTGTGGGAGCCATAGCTCCTCTCGTCTCCAATACCCTTCCCCCACCATGATGAGGGCAGGGGCCACATCTTATTTATCTTGAATCTTAGTTCAATTCAACAAGCCTTTATTAAGTGCCAACTGTGTTCCCAACACTGTGCTAGGCACAGCAGGTACAAAGACAAAAATGAAACAGCCCTTGTTCTCTAAAACTTTACATCTAACTGGATGAAAATAATATATTTAATGAAGTCAATATAAATTCTATTCAAATTCATTTTGGGAGCAGGAGTGCTAACCACTGAAATGACTCCAACAAGAACCTCATGATACTCGTGCTGAGCCCTGAATGGATCCAAGGAGTCCAAGATGTGGGCCTGAGGAGGGAGGATCTTCCAGGCAAGGGGCCCAGCCTGTGCAAAGGCATGAAGGTGGGAGAGGTGTCAAGTAGAGACAATAATAATGATGATCCCATGGAGTGCCCAAGGGGTAGTATTGGGAAAGCCAGACCGGAGCCACGTTGTGAAAGGTTTTTGATCGCTGCCCAATGAATCCCACACCATTTCAGGACATGCCAATATACCATGCTGAGAGAATAGGGCTGAATTTCACAACTCCTATACCAAGAAGACAGCCTACCAAGTACCAATTTGGGGCTCCTTTTCTAATGCATTAACTCCAATGCTTCAGGGAAAATCTGTTTTCTCTTAATTGTTTTTTTTTCAATGAGGGGTACAAAAGAAGTTCATAAAACAGGAGGTGGTAGAGAAAGGAGTCGCAATAATTATAACACAGAATCTGGGAAGTAACAGGGAGATTCAAGGTCGGTAGAGGCATGGGTGAAGGCATGACTATCAGGCACCTGCTTCCAGTTTGGGGGCCAAAGTCATTGGAAGCCTAGGGATTCCACATGGTCAGGATCCATGTGACATCTGGGTCCTGAATTAGGGAGTGATAGGATCACAGATTTCCAACTGGAAGGGGCCTTGGAGGTGATTCTCATTCAACCCCTGCATTTTTAAGTTGAGTAGAGTGAAGCCCAGATGAGGGATTAGTCACTCAAGGTCATATGGGTAGAATGCCCAGGTGCTGAAGGTGGATTGCCTTCTCCAGGAGGCCTTTCCCAATTTCCCTCAGGCTTAGAGCCTTGAAATGACTTTGTACTTACTCTCTCTCTATGTCCATGCAGTTTTCCCCAGTAGAATATATACTCCTTGAAGGCAGGCATGATTTCATTTTTGTCTTTATAGTTCTAGCACTTAGTACTTGACATTCAGTAAGCACTTAATAAATGCTTATTGAATTGAGATGAATTACAGGGCTTGGTTGTCATGGAGTTTGCAGAACCCAAAGCCTGAGACAGGCCCAAGTTTTCCTTGTCTTAATCCCAAGTCCTCAGTGGTCAACCTGTACCCTCATTGACCTTGGCTAACATCGTGACCCACCATCAGATAACTAGATGTCAAACATGCCTTTTGAAGGACATTTGGGAGGAAAGGAGAGAACTGTGGTCACTCACTGCAGAACGGCTTTTCAGAAGCTGTATCAAAAAAAGCTCTTGTCATAGGAGGGTCCCTTAGCATTGAGTAGTTTTTCCATTGATCAGCATAGTAACCTATGAAGGCAATGGGAAACAATGAATGTAACCTGATTGTAAGGACAGCTAGGTGGCACTGGGCCTAGAATCAGGAAGACCTGAGTTCAAATCTAGCCTCAGACACTTACTAGCTGTGTGACCCTGGACAAGTCAATTTACCCTGTTTGTCTCAGTTTCTTCATCTGTCAAATGAGCTAGAAGAGGAAATGGAAAACTCCTCTAGTATCTTTGCTAAGAAAACCCCAAAAAGGGATCACAAAGAATCAGACACAACTGAAATGACGACATTACAGACTTGATTATGCGTCTTTCATTCCTCCTAGAGATCTATGACTCAGATGGGGGTGGACTTTCCTTCACTGAAGAAGACTATGATCTCTCTATACCTTCATCAATCGTCTTTTAATCAATTAATAAACATTTATTAGGCACCTGTGATATAGGAGGAATTCCTTGAGAATATCTACATCCCCCTGCAGATAAGCTGGGAATAAGCCACTGTAAACTTAGAGGGTAGTCTTTGAAAACTAGGGGGCATTGTCATGCAAAGGTGAAAAGAAGCTATGAAGGGAAAGAAGATCACTTTGGCACCGAGTGTTACGATGACCACAGATGTGGAAACGGACACTTTGCACTGATTCTCCTCCACGCTGGCCTCAATGAACAGAGCAGGAGACCCAAAAAGGGCTGGCCGAGGAGCCTTCCCTGATCTCTCATCACAGCAGCATTATTTCTCATAAATCTGGAGCCAGAAAGGACCTTGGAAGATTAGTCTAAGCTTTTCATTTTATAAACAAGGGAAGCAGAGGGGTTAAAGCCCAAAGGCAAAATTTGAACCCAGCTCCTCTGACTCCAAACCCACAGCTCTTAGCACTACAACACATGGAAGGGACTTTAGAAGGCATCAAATCTACCCCTTTCATTTTATAGATGAGGAAACTCAGTCCCAGAGGGGCTAAGACACTTGTGCAAGGTCACAAAGAATTCCCAAGAAGAAGAATGACTGACCATAATTGTAATTTCTAATAGTGAGGATATGAGTATGGAGGACCACTGCAGGGAGCTGGGGAGGTTCATCCAGACCTCACTATGTGTATCTGGTGAAATACTTAAGGAACTAAACCTGGAGTCAAGGAGACCTGAGTTCAAATTCCACTTCAAGTACTTACTACCTTCATGACCCTGGACAAGTCACCTAACCTCTCCATGTTTCAGTTTCTGCATCCATAAACTGAGGGGGTTGGACATGAGAGCCTCTACAGCTTTAAATCTATGACCCTATAAACCATAATTCCTTTATCTTTTCATTAAGTTTCCTCTCCTATAGGAAGAATGAATCATAAGAGGTCATACTCCCTTCTGAAGAGCAAAAAGTAAGTAGGTGGTGTGTCACAAGCTCAACTCATACTACAATGATTTTTATTCTCAAATTGTGTATTATAACACTTGTATAAGGAAGCGTAGTAGAGTAGGAAGCACACTGGTCCTGGAATAAGAATGCTGTTACGGTTGGAGAGTCACATCCTCTTTCTGAGCTGTGATTTTGTGATATCCCACTTAGAGGAAGAGATGTAAACACCTAAGTACAGTCAGGTACCTATGTCACTAATCTTCATAGTCTCAAAAATCACTGTTTGATCCAACCTGAGCTTGAGGAGGAAAGTAAGTCACACTAATATTTTCTCAACTTCTCCAAGACCCAACCATAGCTCCAAGACCTTTTAGCAAACTCTACCAGATGTTCCAACAACCCACTAGACTTTATTCTGCTGCAGGATTCAAGAGTCCTGGTTGCCATAGGCTAGCAGGTACTCATCATTTTTGCAACCAAGAAGCAGACTGTCTTTTGTATAAATGTTTTCTAAGCCCTGTTCAAGGTACTCTTGGGAAAGAAAAATGGGTGTCTAGATTTATCAATGGCAGAATGAGAGAGAAAAGTGCTTACCCAGGACCGGACATGGCATTGATTGGTCATCTCCACAGCTGATGCATTTACCATTCAGGTAATCTAGGTAGGTTTCACAAGGGTAGGCAATGATGTCACAGTCTTTTTTCAGAGAAGATAGGTACAGGAAAACAGACCTTTGGTGGTCACATTTGAAATACTGCAAACCTTCATTATAAATAAAAGGTTGGAGTTACATTTAAGTACTGATATTCACTTTACAAGCAATGGATATCATCACAGTTGGCACATGTTTAACAGGGCAGGGTCCTCCACAAATGACTTACAGCTTTTTCTCTACCTCATGGCAAAGAAAGGAAAATATGAGGGAAGAGTGTGGAGATATCTGGTGCAGTATTTCTCTCAACCCAAGACAGCCAAGGAGGAGTTTAGCAGAAGTGAGGCTAGATGGGACCTTAGTAGCCATCAATCCAACCCCTTATTTTATTGATGAGAAAATCAAGGGACAGAAAAATCTAATGATTTGCCCAGACTCAGGTAACCAGTAAATTATCTGAGGTAGGATTTGAACCCAGGTTTTTCTGACTCCAAGAATGGTCTTCCTGAATTCAAGTCCCATATGCTATTTACTATGTCATGCTGTCTCTCCAGTAATCTGAGTCAGAGCCTTGATGGTGGAGTGACTGGTGCTTTGCCAAAAGATGCCAACATTTAGATAGTGGAAATTCAGCAAAGCAACAGAACCTAGCACCTAATTAGCAAGAGTAACTAAAGTAGTTACCAGATATCAGTCTGGTTCCTCCTATACTGGCTATACCTTAGGTGAGCATGTCCCCATCTTGGTCAATCCTGCTTCCCCTGAGTGGGAGCCTCTGCAGCAGGGACCTCCATTAGGAGGTAGATGGAAGGACCTAGGGTCCTAAGGTTCTGCTGGAGGGCAACTAACAAAGCCCAGGGATCCTTAGGGTGCATCGGCAAGTCAGATGACAGTGCCTTGGAAGTCAAAGGTCATAGAGACAGGACAAACAGTAGCCTAGAGGGCTCAATGATAGGGAAAAGCGCGGGGTCAACAACTGACAAGATTTGGTAACTGAGGGGCTATGTGGATTGAGGGAAAGCAAAGCATTGTGGATGATCTGAAATTGCAAATATGGACAAGCAGAATGACCAAGGCGTCCTTGACAAAAAGAGGGAAATTTGGAAGAGGAAAGGATTTGGGGGGAAAAATAAAGAAGGTAGTGGTGCTCATGACCAGTTTGGCACGTCTATGGGAGTGGCACCAGCTTCAAAATGTCCAGTGGGCAGCAGGGAAAGTGGGATTTCAACAAAGAAGAAAGGATGGTTAGTGCTGAATTTAGATCTGAAGTCACTTGCATACTGAAGATAATTAAACCCATTGGAGGTGATGAGGTCAACAAGAAAGAGAATGTAAAAAGAAGGGAAAGAGGAGAGAGCCTTTCTCTTAGGTGGTATGTGTGCCTGCCCACACTTAGGGGATGTGATGTAGCCAATGACTGAGCAAAGGAGTCCAAGAGGAAGCAGTCATAGATGGAGGACGATGGCTAAAATCCACAGAAGAGAGGGAGCGCTGGAGGAAGAGGCTGGTCAAGGGTGCCAAATGAAGAGGTCAAGAAGACAGGGACTGAGAAAAGACCACTGGATTTGGCAATCAGGGAACTGGGGACACTTGCAAGGAGCTGAAGTTTCCATCTGCCTCGATGGAATGAGTGCCCACATCAATGAGACCACAGGATTTCTTAGTTATCAAAGGACAGCCCAAACTGGTCATGTGACATTCTAACATGTATGCTGTTTATCTCTGTATACTTCATATTCACCACTCCTTAGATGAGAAGCTCCTTTAGGGCAGGGACTGGGTAATTTTTTATCCAGGAGGCTCCCGAAGTGATGCCAGTGAACAAAAGCAAGTGAAAGCCCCTTCCCCTCCTGCTAAGTCAAAAGAGAATGGGAGCCATTGAGGGAGAAGGAGGGAGCGTTTAGGTAAGGTCAGTTGCCAGGTGAGAAAAAATTCAAGGATAAAATAAAATCTGCCTATGATAGAATAGAAATTCCTGTAACAGGATAACAGAATACAGACCCAGGTTCACAATTTGTTCAATAACATTCATACAATCCCCAATCAAAGGCGCCTTCTAATGCAATGTTTATTCTCATTTTCTAACTGCAAAGCCTCCGTACTTACCACCAAATATGGTTTGGGGACAACCAGGTTGATCCAGTCCTCCGTTTGGGTAGAAATCAATATTTCCTAATGATTCCTTGAAGCCCAGGACTGCAAAAAATAAAGCGATCACCAAAAGATGTTGAGTTTCTAGGCTGCCTTTAACTTGTTCATGCTTTTAAACACGTTATTTTATCTTCAGAACAAGAAGCAGGCAGGACAGTCATTAGAATGAGAATTTCTATGAGTTCGTTACGTTGCTATGTGTCAAATACCAAAACTTGAGCTCAGGGCTGTTCAGTGACTCTCCCAGACCACATCCAGCTACTCGAAGAGTCACGCTCACAGCGAGCTTAAAAGCTGCTCATTCCCTCACCAAAGTTTATTGGTACATCTGGAAACTGCCTGCATTTCTTCAAGTTTGACAAATCCTCCCATACTCCCTGAGACATTTGATTAAAAATAGCCTACGACATAGGAATAAAGAGAGGTCATGTTTCCGAATCTTTTCAGAAGACGTGGGCTATGGTCCCAATCCTCTCTGGGCCTCAGTTTTCCTATCTGTAAAATGAAGGGGTCAGACAAGATCAGGAGTTAACCCGGGGTTTGTGAACTTCTGTTTTTAAAAAAATATTTTGACAACTGTATTTCAATAAAATTGGTTTCCTCTGTAATATGATGCATCTTATTTCATGCATTCTGAGAAGTAATGCCTAGCCTTCCAAAAAAGTCCAGGATACAAAAGTGGTTCAGAAGCCTTCAGAGAAGCGCTTTTCACCTCTTTTGGGTCCCTGAATATAAACTTTACCAACATAAAATAATTGAAAAGAAATAACCAGGCAGTTAAGAAACCAGGTCCAGTTTTGACATGTGGTTGGCACGTCTGTCTACTATAGCAAAACATGTTGATCCTCCATTTGAATGTATTGGTTATTTTAAGAGATATACATCAGTTGTGGAAAAGCCATCCTCTTTGGGGGTATAATGAACTGACTGAATAAAATGAGTTGCCCAATATTTATCTCACAGGCCCTTAATTCCACAAGCCTGGGATCTTGTCATTTACGACATTGTAAGTCACACACGAAGATGTAGGCCAGGTCCCCCCAAGCTGCACACACATCCAGACGTCACACTGATCCTCTCCCGTCCTTCCCTTCCTGAGTGTTCCAGAGCTGGGGGTGAACAAAAACAAAGACTAAGGCAGTACGTACGGTCGATATCAGAATGAATGACATCAACAAACTGGGCATCTGTGTGATCCAGCCGCTCAGCTGGGGGTTTCCCACTGAAGAGGGGTCCTGCAGGATCCAGACCTGGAACAGAGTAAGAGGGAGCTGGGGGGGGGGGTGCCCCCTCAGGGCTGCTTTGGGGGCTGGCTTTCTCTGATAAGGTCTTGGTCCGTTTAATGGTCCTCTGCATTGCTCACAGAGCGGGTGGGTGCTTTGGAGAAATGGCCCCTCGGCCTTTCTGCCCAAAGCAGAAGAATCATCAGAGGATCTGAGGTTTAGAGCTGGAAGAGCTCGCTGGATCCCACAAGCTTTGATCCCAAACTGGAGGGACCTTGGTGCTTATCTAGCCCAAATCCCTCTTTCTTTTCTTTTTTCTTTCTAATTTAAGGAATCAAACAAGCAATTTCATAACATGGTACAAGAAAAAAGATGATTGCACATGAAACTGCAAATCTGTGATTTACAACTTGCTATTCCCTCCAACTAGACAAGATCAGCCTGGCCTTGGCCTTTTTTCTTCCTTCCCCTCCCTAAAGATGGCTAACATTGGATACAGGTAGGAATATATATGAGTGTGTTTGTATACATATATATATGTGTATGCAATATATATATATGTAAATTATGTGTGTGTGTGAGTGTGTGTGCGTGTGTGCATGTGTGTGAGTGTGTGTGTGAGTGTGTGTGTGAAGCAGGGCTCACAGTCTTAGAACGATGACGAAAGATGAGCAGAGAATGGAAAACACAGGAACAGAGAAGGGCAAATGACCACATATGTTCAAGGAAGCAGATTGGAGGGCTTTGGCTCCTCACCAAATTGTTAAATGTACAGTTAGAGGGAGGAGGAGGAAGAGAAGAAGAACAGCCCAAGCACAAGCACCACCAGCGGGGCTTCCTCCACCTAATTGTTTTTGACAAGGTTGCTGATAGGTAAGTCAGAGAAATGCTGTTGCCATGGGAGACCACTGTAGATCCAGGCTGCATTGAGGCATCGGCTAAGATTTGATGCTATTCTTGGGGATGAGGCAGGGAAGCAGGGGATACACAAGAGTCCAGTGGTGCTAGGCAGTTTCAGAATTGTTTGAATGCCCACAGATTCATCATTAATGCTTCCTAGTCATGTGGACGATGAGGAAATGGAGGCACAGAGGTTAAGGGACTTGCCCAGGGTCACACAGCTAGTCAGTGACTGAGGCTGGATTTGAACTCATGTCTTCCTGACTCTCCTTGCTCAGTGTTCAATCCACCTCACCTATGAATATGACATACCATTGTGCAGTAAAAAGTAAAAAATGGAGAATTCAAAGAAACACGGAAAGATTTATGTGAACTGATACAGAATGAAGTAAATGCATGTAGTAAAAAACATGTATAACAAGTACCCCAAGATCACCAAAATGAAGCCAAACTCTGAGGGACTGAAATGATGATGAAAAATGAGAGGCAGAGATAGCATCAGGACCAGAAAGATCTGGATTCAAGTCCTACCACTAACATAGCGACTGTGTGATCTTGAATAAACCACCTCATATCCAGATCTCCCTAACTCTCTAAACTGCAGAGGGGGGGGCCAATCTGTATGGGGAGGGGGAGTTTTCTCCTGGGAGAGTTCCCTGTATCAATGAAATCAGAGTCTGTTCCTATATCAATAAAGATAGCCATAGATACAGATAGATGTAGAGTATTTATTTATAGCATGTATCACACACACACACACACACACACACACACACACACACACACATACACACACACACACACACACACTTAATTAGCAGTTGGCCTTGCAGAGAGTCCTAGAGTCCAAACAGCATTACGCCTAATTATCCATGAAACACAAAATAAGGCTGTGCTCAGACAAGGGCCCCAGAAGCCTTACCTGTAATTCTTCCAAGTTTCCCTTCATACATTTGTCCAACAAATCCAGCTATATGGGCCCCCAGGCTGACTCCAATCATGTAAATGTTGTCAAGAGACGCTCCATGGGCCTATGATTCCAAGAGGAGTCGCCATCAGTCGGGCAGAGTAGCAACAAGGACATTTGGCAAAGCCCTGGCTGCCCACCCCCTGCTTTTCCCCCAGGTCTTAGTCCCTAACTCCTCCATGGCTCTCTTAGGGAAAACAAACATAGACCTCTTTTAAACACTGTACGGGCCGAGCAAAATCTTCCAGGCCAAAAAATACACCCACACCGGTAGGCTGGCGTTTGTGGGTCTGTTTACCTCATCAGAGCAATTCAATCCTACAGGCAAATAGTAAGCACCTACTATATGCAAGACCTAGAGGGAGCTGGGTGGTGCAGTGGAGAGTGCTGGACGTGAGCTCATGAAGACCCTCTCTGGCTGTGGGACCCTGGACATGTCACTTAACCTTTTGCAGCTTCAGTTTCTTCATCTGTGAAATGGGACTAATCACGGCCCTCAAGGTGCTGTTGTGAGGATCTAACGATATGTCTTGTTGTTTTTGAAGAGGGCCAGGGACAGTGCAAGTGATGTCTTGACTTGCTGGTGAATTGGATTTAAGTGAGGCAGTCACACAGAGTGTTCAGCCTCACTGTCCTACAGTCAGTGGATCCAGTGACAAGGCAAAGTCACGACACCTGGTGACGGCCCTGGATGCAGTGGGTGACCTCGGCATCAAGGACGTCTGAGCAAGCTGTAAGTGCCCACAGCACCTGCTTCTGGCGCTTCACAAACTGTCCTCACCTGCCTATTCTGCCCAGGGGCGTGTCTTCACATGCCTGGGGCAGTTACCCCCAGCCTGGCTTAGCCCTTCGGCGGAGACAGTCACAGCAGGTGCTTTGCGCTTAAAGTGCTATAGATGTGAGCTGTTATTATCATAACAGAATTATACTTATTATATAATTACCATACCATATAATAATTTTCAAAACCCGGTTTGGTGATTCTTGGCCCCCTCAGCCCCTCGACCTGCCCCTGCGGAAGTCAAAGGTGCTTAGGCATTGTTGTGTTTTATTTTGCTTCATGGGCTAACAGCCTTTTAATAAAAGGATTTGTCCTGTAAAATTTGGATTCAGTCAAAAGGCTGCATTTAAGGGCCTAGAAGGTGACACGTGGCCTCAAGGTCACAGGCTCTTCACCCCTGCGCTAATCAGTCACCAGAGATGGATGGTCCAAAAGAAGGGTGGATTCCAGACTGAGAGGATGAGGGGGTGCCCCCAGATGGCAGAAGAAGCCAATTATGGCTCCCAGCACATGGGGTGGCCTCCCTGTGGTGCACTTCTGGGATGACGTCGCTGAGAGCCCCTTAACATGGAAGGGCAAGGCGGGGTTACAGTGATAATGACAGTGGCTGATGTTTATACAGCACCTAAGGTTTGCAAAGCACTTCTCCCAACAGCCCTCAGAGGCAGGTGCCCTTCTTACCCCTGTCTTACAGATGAGGACACTGAGACTGAAGCAGGTCATCCAGCTAGTATCTGAGGCTGGATTTGAACTCGGGTCTTCCTGAGTCCAGGCCCAGCACTCCGTCCACTGCACCTCATAACTGCCTCAGATGGCATCAAATACTGCTGAAAGGCCAGAAATTACAGTTAACACTTTTATCTATCACAAGCCCACAAAGCACTTGACGAAAGACCCACTAGATCCTCAGAACAACCCTGGAAGACAGGTACAGTTATTACACCCATTTTACAGGTGAGGAAGCTGAGGCAAGCAGAGGTTAAGTGACTTGGGAAAGTCACACAGCTAGTAAGAGTCTAAGGCAGGATTCGAATTCAAGACTTCCTTGATTCTAAGTTCAGTGCTCTGTCTCTAGGACACTAGGCTGTGTCAATGCAAACAACATCCACATGGATGAGATTGCTGTTCTGTCATGTATCCGAGCATGTGTTGGGGATTCAGAGGGAAAACAAAAACATCTCTGGCCTCAAGGAATATTTCATCCACTAGGAGTAACAGTTTAGGAGATCAGGAAAAGGTTTCCATAGGAAGGGACATGTGAGCTGAGCCTTGAAAGATTCCATGAGGAAAGAGTGAGAAGGGAGGGCATCCCAGGCATGGGGAACAGCATAGGCAAAGGTGCAGAGATGGGAGAGGAACAGCAAGTCTACCTGGAATGCAGAGTGCATGAAAGGGAGCCAAGCACCCCCAGCATACTAGGCTTTACCTATCTGTAAAATGAGTTGGAGAAGGAAACAGTAAACTACTTTTTCTTAAACCATTATTTTGTATTGGTATTTTTACCAATGAAACCCCAAATGGATTTTTTTTAACCAATGTTTTGTTTTAGGGGGCTTTTTTTCCCCCAGTATTTTTCCTAATGAAATCCCAACCAGGGTCATGTCAGGCACAACTGAAAAATGACTTCACAACAAATTTGCACCTTACTCCACAGGGAAGGAAAGGAGGGAGGGAAGTGGCAGCCAAGGGCCTTCTTCCACCCTCCCCCTACCCCCAAAGACACCGTTCCCCTCCTATGTTCTTCAAACATCAGCCAGCTCAGATCCTTACTGGTGCCTATAGCTCAGTTCACTCCCTACAGGGGTATGAGCTCCCCAAAAGCAGAAGCAATGCTGTTGTATCATAAACTGCACACATTGTTAGGAGAACCTGAGTTCAGATCCAGCTTCAGACACTTACTAGCTGTGTGACTCTGGGCAGGTCACTTCATCCTGATTTCCTCCCCCCAAAAGGCACACTGTACATTTTTGTACACTAGATTTTCTAGTGACTTCTTCATTCACACAAACAGCCTTCTTACCAGCATCTGGTCGATCTTTTCCTTTAAGATTTCGGCCACCCGCCAGGTATAACTGGAGGCAATGTTGTATACCAGATTTGTGGCTCCTCGATTCCAGTCGACCACAATGACATTCATGTCTTCGACATGGATCAGGCCCTCAACCAGGTCGGGCAGCCAGACTGGTTGGGAGCCCGTTGGTCTGTAGCCATGGATGATGAAAGTGGTTTTCTTGGTCATGTTGAAGCTCCTAGGAGAAGAATCCTCAAGGACCTTGGCACAGGTGAAATTGTCTGCATACAGCAGCAGCCTCACCTGGAGGCTGGTGCCCGCTATGGCACTGTGGAAGCTGAGTGTGGTGAATGTGTGACATTCTTCATCTGTGTCTGCAAGTCAGGAGAAAAGGAGAGATCAGAACAGCTCTGCCCCAAGGTGGCAGGGCTGGCCCTGCTCCAGAGGCAAGGGACCTGGCTGGTCACATCCTCCAATTGCTACATTTGACAGATTTGGAAACTGAGGCCCTGAGAGGTGAACACCACACACCAGAGGCAGGATTTGAACCCAGGCTCACTGGCTCTAACACTAGTACTCTTCCCATTTTGCTATGATGTTTCTTAAGCAAGTCATCTAACAGTCTTCATCTAACAGTCTCCTCACCCATGAGATGGTAACTCTTATAATAACTATCAGAGCTTTTCTAAAGAACGTATTTGGCCAACTTGAAGTACACTGTAAAGAAAAGTTATTATATTTCTGAAAGATGGTCCTTTTGCCTGAACCATTTTTTGTATAGCTGTGTTTTGAATTGAGGGGTGGTTAGGTGACGATGTGGATAGAGCACTGGGCCCAGATTCATGGAAGAGCTGAGTTCAAATCCAGCCTCAGATACTGACTAGCTGTGTGACCCTGGGCAAGTCACTGCACCCTGTTTGCCTTAGTTTCCTCATCTATACAATGAGCTGGAGAAGGAAATGGAAAGACATTCTAGTATCTTTGCAAAAACAACAAAAACCCCAAGTGGGGTCATGAAGAATTGTATGCGACTGAAAAAAGACAACAATAGGGGCACATGAAGGTTTTGTTCCCTTTCGGTCTTGTCTTTGTTGAAGAACGAGGAGACCCTGGTCGTGTTTATGGGCAGCAGAGAAAGAGCCAGTAAGTTAGAGAGTTTGAAGGTCAGAGAGAAGAAGCTGGTCGGGATGAAGTCAGCTGGAGAGGCCCTCTGGTCCCCATCACACCCTTTCAGGGACTGCGATCTCCACGCTGAGAAGGACTGATCTCATTTACCCTGTTTGTCTCCAAACGAGGCTACATTCCATAACGAGTGCATTTTTCCTGGTGAGGTTCTATCTCTCCACCAACCAACGTCCTTCATCCCAACAGCACTCCTTTCTTGGGTAGGCAATTGGCAGCAGAGACTGGATGATCAATCTAAGACCACTCAAGAAGTCAACGTCCACCTGAGGCAGAGGCCTGGCGAGCTATTAGTACAATCCTCAACACTACTCTGAACATTAATACGAAGCATTAACTGAGAGAAAGGGAGAGGGAGAAGTGGCAGGTGGAACCAGGGAAGACCCAGCTGAGCTAGTCCTGCTCCTAAAAAGAGGAAATGAAAAAGCATTCATTAAGCACCTACTGTTTGTCAGGTCCCGTGCTTAGCACTGCTACCAGAAATACAGAGATGAAACTGTCCTGTCTTTGAGCTTACTTTCTAGTGGGGAATAGTGGGGAGCTATGGTCTGAGGAGTCACAAGGATGGTGAGTGGAACAAAATATGTTAACACCTGATACTTACCTTAAATAGCAAAAAGAGACCATGAAGTCTTGTGGAGAAATTTGCAAGGCACTTTTCATGATGTTTTTCCTACTTCATTCCATTTGAACCTCACAACAGCCCTGTGATGTAGGTTCTGAAAGGATCTTATTATGCCATTTTCCATATGAGGAAACTGAGGCTCAGAGAGGCTAAGTAATTCATCCTTAGCTACAGAGCTTGGAAATGTCAGAGACAGGACGTGACCTCCCATCTTCCTGACCACAAGCCCAGCCCTCTGGCCAGCGCGTCAAGAGGCTTCTCCCCAGTAGCTGTGTGATCATGGGCAATTCACCTAACCTCTGAGCGTCCCAGAAAGAATCTATATCTGGTTCCCTGTGCAGGGTCCGTTCCAGCTCAAGATCTTTGATCCTGTGACCACTCTGCCCTTGGTTTCTTCATCTGTAAAATGAGGAGCTTGTACTAATGATGTCGAAGTTTCCTTCTAGCTCTATGATCCTAACATCTGATGCTAGAGCAAATTTAAGCACGATGAGCACTGAGAAGACACTGTGGGCTTGTTCAGTTCAGGCTGAGATTATTCTGTTTATTTTCTCTTTCTCACGCTATTAATCTGCATACTTTACATTTGTTTATTTTTTAAATCACGTAACTGTTTTCTTTACATTCTTGTCTATGTCAGCGTATATTGGGTCTAACAGCTTCAGCGAATTTCCTGTATTTCCTCTTCATTTGTGTAAACTCTCCTTTTCTAATGTTTTTGATTTTTATTCATCTCCTCTACTATTTTTATTTATTTCTATTTTATTCTATTTATTTAGTTTCCCTCTCTTTTGTTTGTCAAATTAGCTAACTAATTATTTTCTATTTACTTTGTCTTTTTAAAAACAAGTCACTTTTATTTATCATTTCAATAGGGTTTCTTTTCAATTTTATCTTTTGTTGTTTTTTTTTAAGAGCTCCTTGTTTTTAAAAAAAATACTTTTAAAGCATCTTCTCTACTTCTGCTCCTCTTCCTGAGTAGCGGCACTCTTGGAACAAATCACAGAATCCTCACTCCCTGGCCCACAATAAATTCATTCTGGCAGGTAGTGAATTAGAACTTTTAGAACCTTACATAGAGAGAGCTTTCTCCAATGGCTTTCTTGGTAGGAAGGGTTGGAAATAGACAGACAGAAATGTTTACTTGAGTACCCCAGATTGACTATATCTTTGCTACTTCAATTAGACTAATTACACAAGGACCTAGGGCCTTGTTATTCGGTGACTAGCAATATGCCTGTTACTGTGGAAGATATAAAAGAATCACACAGTCTCAAAGATGGAGGGGGTCTCAGTTCCCAAGAGTTCAATGATCATCTCTACCCACTTCTAAATATCTAGCCCTTGTCTCTCTCCTGAGTGCCTGTTCTGAATCACCAGCTACCTGATAGATACTTCCAGCTGACTATCCCCATGGGCATATTAACCACAACCTGTTCAAACCAGAATGCTTTATATTTTCCTCCAGATCCACTCCTCTCCCAGACATCTCTATTTCTGTTATGGGTACCACCATCCTTCTCTATCATATGTGAGGGTGAGAACAGGAAGACCAGGTTGTGAACCAGTGTAACAACCCTCCCCCATCTCTGGCTCTTTATACAAACTGGTCCCCCAGGCTGGAATGTATTCCCTACCTCTGTCTCTTTGAAATCCTAATGCCCTTCAAAGACCATCTCAAGTTTGAACGAATGTTCTGATCCAACGTGCAAAGGATGAAAAATAAATGCTTGCTGAATTGAAATGAATTGAGTTGTGAAAAGAACAAAGAATAAATGCTTATTGGATTGAATAGAATGGAATGGAACTGTGGAAAGAATGAGGGGCAAATGTTTCTAGAATGGCAGCTTGAATGCATAATAAATGTGTTGATTGGGTTGAATTGAAGACATTTTATGTTCACGGATTTAGACAAAGGCAGAAAGCCTAGTTCTTTGCATATCTTTGTATTGCTAAAGTGTCGCCCACTACATCTTCAGGGTATACAGCCTCTTTACTTTGTAATCTAAAACTTGCTAAGTTACAAGCCAATGTTGTTGTTCTGGTTGCACTGAGAAGGCATGGCAAGGTGGATAAAACATGCTAAACAGGTTTTCTAAAGCTGTGCCTTTCCCACTGGGAGTTTATCTGATACTTGGTGCGCCAATCTTTTTAATTCGGTCTCTATACCCTAGTTCCTTCTAGGTGCTACCTACTGATCATAGGAAAAGTTAAGGTTCAGACCTCCATTCTAAACCTGTCTAGTGCATCTCCTGTTCTGGACCTGGCTTCCTCCTTCGTGTTCAACATTTACCGGGCACCAGCTGAGCAGAACACACACATATATATTTATGTATCAATTAATCAATAAGCATTTATTAAGCACCTATTAAGGATACAAAAAGGGGCAAAAGACAGTCCCTGCCTTCAATGCGCTTACAACCATGCAGCATGACCCGTATATTTCGTACAAGTGGACAAATCAGGAAAACAGCTCACAGACACAACTCGCTTTGATGACTGTGAGTGAAGTTTGAGCTCTGGTTAGTACTTGTGTTGCTCATCATTGCCAAATCTTTGATTTGGTCAAACTGATAAGAGAATCCTGAGGACTGGGAAAAGCCCAAGCTATAGACTGGCTTACACTGGGTGAGGAGACTCACACACACACACACACACACACACACACACACACACACACACACACACACACACACCCCCATTTAATAGTGATTTATATAATGGGGCATAAACTGCTTGCCTCACACCAACCTGGAGAGAGGGGTTGTGTTAGTACGGTCACCCCCAATTTACAGGTGAGAAAATCGAGCCTCAGAGGAATAAGATGTCAGATACCTAATAAGCGCTCAGAGATAGATCTCTTTCCCAAGCCACATGTTCTTTCCACTGCACCACATAGCCACCCACATATCTTGAAATTTTTTTGGATAGGGAGGAGACTCTAGTGGGAGAATGTATTGCCTAAGTCATGGGATCATGGGACTCAGAATCATTGGACCCCAAATTCAGAGCTGGAGAGGACCCAAGGGGCCATCTAATCTAGCCTCTTCATTTACAGAAAAGGAACTGTGACCCAAAGAGAAGTCACAGAATCATCAGATCACAGATCTAGGAATCCCCAGGGACCACCTGTACCAACTTGCCTCATTTACAAGTGAGGAAATAGACCCAGTGTGTTACACAGGTAACAAATGACAGAGTCAGGATGTTATGAGAGAATTCTGAGAATGAAGTCTAGGGAAGAAGGAGAAAAGAAGAGAGAAGAAAAAAAGAGAGATAGAAGGAAGAAACTCTGGAGAGCTTTGCTACTCTTTGATTTCTATGAAAGAGGGAATGAGAGCAAAAAGAAATGTGGATCTAAGAGGCAGAAGCCCAAAATTCGAGTCCTAGCAGTGTATAATATCCATAGCATGATTCTGTAAAAGGGATCTCTCGAACATCACCTACTGCTGTTGTTTTAAATTTTTATTTTTAACATTCACTTCTTCAAATTTTGAGTTCTGAATTCTCTCCCTCCTTCCTGCCCCTCCCCCATTCATTAAGAAAGCAAGCGTGTGATATCACTTATATATGGGACATCATGAAAAATATATTTCCATGTAAGTCGTGCCCCCCCCCCCAACAAAAAGGCAAGAGAAATAAAGTTTAAAAAAATTATGCTTCTCTATGGTGTATTTTTGCAGAACAAATTAACTTCAGCAGCCAAGGTGTGCCCATATTTGGTATTAACAGAAGTAAGATAGTTCCTAAGTTGGGCTCACAACATCCAGGGGGCACATTTTCCCTTTCCTGTGACAGTTGAGGGCACATCCCTATTCTTTTCCTGCTTTACCTTGAAACAAGATCTTACACTTGAAACTGTCAGAGTTCTGGCCTCCCAAGAAAAGGCCAGGCCATGACTCACCCTCCCTAAGCTCTGGAATTACCCACATCCTTATCTCATACAGCAGTTTTAGTTGGGAGTCACCTGAGCCACACCCAGGGCCTCCTTCCTGCTGGGCCCTGTCAACTGCCTCCGAACCTTCCTTCTTCCCCTCCCCCAAGTCTGTAGTCAAGACCTGAGAAGGACTCCTCCTCCTCTCCCCCATCTCAGCCTACTAATATCCTCGGTTTTCTTCTAGGTTTAATTCAAATGACTTCTGGGATATGTTGAATCTCCTGTTCCATTATGAACTCCTGGCCTTTATCTGGTAGTTTCAAGATGGGTTGGACCAAGTGACTTCTGAGCTCCCTCCCAGTTCCAAATCTAAGTACCAGACACTGCCTGAGTCCCAGTTTTCCAATGTCTTATTCCATCCTGGGAATTCCCAGCAGCCAGCACAGTGCTTGGATTAAGCTAGGAGCTTAATATTGTTGCTTTTGTTCAGTTGTGTCCAATTCATGGTCACCCCATTTGGGGTTTTCTTGGCAAAGTTAGTGGAATGGTTTGCCATTCCCTTCTCCAGTTCATTTCACAGTTAAGAAAACTGAGGCAAAAGGGGTGAAGTGACTTGGCCAGCGTCACATAGCTAACAAGTATCTGAGGATGGATTCGAACTCAAGTCTTCCTGACTCAAGGTCCAGCACTCTATCTACTGTACCACCTAGCTGTCTGGGAGCAAATTCAAATATATTCAAGCGTGTGTGTGTGTGTGTGTGTGTGTGTGTGTGTGTGTGTGTATACTATGTGTTTGTACACACACATATGCAATTAAAATGCCTTGCAAACCTTAAAGCTATATACCTGCTGGTTCTTGTTATTAATTATTATTATTTATAAATATTTGCTGAATTCACAGAATATGGAAAAGTGACCTTCTTTCACACACTGTGCATCTATCTATGTGCTAGATTTTTAAGCACCATATGCCTGGAACTATGCTAAATGCCAGGGACAAAAAGATAAAAATTAAACAGCTCCTTGCATCAGGGAGCTCATTAATTGGGAAGATAATAAGTACATAGAAAAAGTTCTACAATAGAAATCCCCAAGGTAGTTTGGTGGGGAAAGGTGCTGGGGGATCTGGGCACATCAGGAAAGGCCCCACGGAGAAGGTGGCAGAAGCTGAGCTTTGAAGGAAACAGAAGGCTCAGAAGTGAAAAGGGGAGACATTTCAAGCACCGCCTGGTGCAAAGGCATGGAGATGGAAGGAAAATTGGGTGTCATATTTGAAAAGGACGGAACAACCATTTATTAAGCTCCCACTCTGCACCAGGCACAGATATTAACTCAACTGATCCTCATAAAAACTTGTCCCTGTGAGGTGGGTACCTTTCTGTATCCCAGTTTATAGTTGAGGCAACTAAAGCAGACAGAACCTAAGTAGTTAAAAGGTAAGCTTAGGGGGCCGGCTAGGTGGCATAATGATAGAGCCCTGGCCCTGGAGTCAGGAGGACCTGAGTTCAAATCAAGGCTCAGACACTTAACACTAGCCATGTGATCTTGGGCAAGTCACTTAACCCCAATTGCCCTGCCTTCCCCACTCCAAAAAGCAAAAAAAAAAAAAAGTAAGCTTAGGATTACACTAATAATATGCATCTTAAACTTGAGTCTTCCTGAGTCCAGGCCCTGTTCACTAAACCGTCTTGCTGTTTAGTCCTGCTGAGGAACAGTGAGAGGTTCAATCAATTTGCTGTTGCCTGGAAGTATTTACTAAACATTAGATCAAACAGCACCACTTTCTATCGTGATCTTAGACAAGTCATTTTTCCTCCCTCAGCCTCAGTTTCCTCTTTTGTTAAATAAGGGGTTTAGCATTGATTTCTAAGGTTCTTTAGAAAGGTCCCTTAGAGCTATAACCTTCTGGGATTCTCTAATCATTAAACCTCCTAATATTTACTGAGCTCTGGGAACCGCATCTTCAGTTCAGAATACAAGCTCACTAGTTTCCTCTTCTCAACTGTTGGTGGGGAAGGGGAGTAGTTTCCAAAAGTGTAAGAAAGAAAAAGGACTCCCTGCAAAATGTCTGGCCCTGACACCAATGTCCGAATGAAAAAGGACTGGGAATGCAGGCAGCCACATTCCTGGGATACAGCCTGGCTTTTTCATTTGTGTCCTAAACCTGTGACTTCATCATTATAGAGAATTCTTGATGAGGAAACTCCTATTAAGCTAGGGATAGTTTCATTCTTTGTGTCCCCAAAGCCTAGTACTGGCATACAGCGGACATTTAATAAATGCTTGTCAATCGATTGATCAAATGCTTAGCAATTTATAGTCTTTCCTGAAAGTTTTCTGTTAAAAATCCTATCAATGAGTCAAATCTGAAGAATTTTGTGAATTTGGTATAAACATATCTCAGGGAGCTTGATTCTAAAGATGAGTAGGGATCTCAGAGGACTTCAGAACTGATGCAAACCACCTCCTCAATCCCCACCCACCCCAGGGGAGCAGAAAGAAGGGACCCACTTAGGAACCCCACATTCTCTCTGAGCTTGCTGCTTGGAGACTTGTCATTTGAATTACAAACTGGTCTCCCCCCTACCCCTCCCAGAGTGCCAATATTTCCTCCCATCCCTAGCCCTTCATGTATGAGTAGACAGCTTAGACACAGATGCCCCACCATCCTCACAATTTCAAGACGAGGACGGGAGGGACCAACAAGAAAGATAAAAGATTCAAAATCATTAGGACAAGACTATTTTGATTTCTTGTTGCTTGTAATTGATTTCTGGTGAAACTTTGTCTTGCCTCATAGTCACAGAGTGACAACGATGTTGGCTCTGATATCTTACTAGTTTGTTTCATTCAAATGTATCAACGGGTAAGGAGAGTAACTGAAACACTTTGGGATATGAATTTTCCAATGACTGATGAGGCTGTCGGAAATACTCCTACCCTGATTTCACAGAGGAGGGAAAACAGGGCTAAAATTTAAGGGCTCAGTATGAGCTAGTCAGGAAGACCTGAATTCAAATCCAGACTCAGACATTTACGAGCTGTGTGACCCTGGGCAAGTCACTTTAACCTCTGTTTGCCTCAGTTTCCCCAACTGTAAAATGGAGACAATAATAGGACTTACCTTACAGAATCATTCTGAGGACCAAAGGAAATAAGATTTGTAAAGCATCTGGCACATGGCAGGTTCTACATAAATGGGAACTATTTCTATTATTATTAGCCAAGCAAGTCAAATGTACTGGCACCCTTCTGGGGCAGTAACCTCTACATTCCCTATCTGTAACAATCTCTTGAAATACCATAGCTTCTAGAAGGATACACATATTCAGCAACTTTGTAACTATCTTGGTAAACTTGTATTTCTTTTTTTTAACTGTATGTAACAGAAGTACATCTTTTCATATAAAAAATACTGATGATGATACCTATGTAAAGTTCCTCCTATGAGACTCCTTTCTCCTATCTCAGAGCTGGCTCTCCCACAAGCCTAGAATGCCCTCTGGCCTCACTTCCGCTTCTTGGTTTCGATGGCTCCCCTCAGAGACTCAGTCCAAATTCCACTTTCACCAGGAAACTTTCCTGGTCTCTCTCCTCCCTCTCCCTCCCCAAGATACTGGCACCTTTCCTCTGAGATTACCTTTCATCTCCTCTGTATACAATATATCATTATTTTACCTTTGCCTCCCCTATTAAAAGGTACATTTCTTGAAGGCAGGACTGATTTTGCCTTTAAAAACAAATCACTAGCATTCAGGACAGTGACACAGAAAAAGGGCTTTTAAAAAATGCTTATTTACAGAATCTGTACTTTCAGCTGTAACACACACCTGACCATCTCTGCCCTTCCTTGGAAAATCCCAAACTCCTAGCCTGTGTCCTAAAAGGCATGTGTTGCTCTTACATTGAAGTCTGCATTGCTCTAGCATTCAGAACAGCGTCTGAAATAAAGCAAGGAGAATCTAGAATATGTATAAACAGACTGAACCTGATCGAAGTATTTAAGTTTAAATCTTATCATTTCAATATGGTTTCAATCATAGGGAATGCTTGAATTTTTAGTTGTGTTTATTTGAACAGGAGATTCCCAAGGGATTTGGTTGCATGATAGAACACCTACTGCAGACCATTAAACTCAACCTTGACCAAATTTCTTGGAATCTGGAAAGCCATGTGGATTTTAGCAATGAAAGGCAATCCCATTTTAAATGTTGTATCTGTCTTGAAGGGGCCACAAGTCAGTCTAAAGAAAGGAAAAAAGAAATAAAACCATAGTTTTCTTCTCTTAAAAAAACCCTTCTTTGTTAATTGTGTCACTTCACAAAGTTTCCCCAGCAGATGTTGAAGATACAAAATACAACAACCTAACAATCATTTTCTTCTAAAAATGAAATCAAGAATTTTTTTTAAAAACCCTTTAAACAAAAATCTTACCTGAGCTCACCGGCAACACCAAACAGATAATGATGAAGAATCTCACCATGGGGAAAGGCCAAGGGTAGGACTGGAGGTCAGGAGGGCTGGCTTGCCTACTGTCTCCCCGCTCCAGATGCCAAAGCTCCCTCAGCCTCAGCTGGGATAGCTGAGCCAAAGGCGGAGTGACAGCAGGAAGTTACGGAGCAGCCAGTGAATGAGAAGGTTGGCCTCACACACCTGGCCAGAACTCTAACTCCTCCTCTTTTTAAAGAAAGGTCATGTGGCTTCCACCCTCTCACTCCCCACTCCCACCTCCCCATCCTCCCCCCCCCCACCCCCCACTCCCTGCCTGAATCATTCTTGGGCACATTTGAATTCAACAATCATATTTGCAAAGTGATGAATTCAAAAGAGTTTCAGGTCTGTGTGGGTGGCTCCCAGGCAGCTTGGCTTGGCATGTGGAAATCCAAAATGACTCCAGTCTTAGTTTTGTTTTGCTCCCTTACTGGGGAAAGAAATGAACAAGAGTAGGCAAAACCCCACAGGCAGTGAATACAGCCACATTACAGTCAAAGCTGTCTCGAGACTGAAAGCCCAGGGTATAAGGCTTCATCTGGAGAAATTCACAGCAAAAGCAACAACAACAATAATAATTCTCTTGTTTGCAAAGTGCTTTTAAGCTTATTTAAGCCTCACAACAATCCTACAAATGAGGCGCTGTTATATCCATTTTAAGAGCAAGAAACTGAGGCTTGCCGGTGGGGGTGGCTAAGGGGCTTATCCATTGCCTCATAGCTAGGGAATATCAGAAGCAGAATCTGAGCCAGGCTTCTCTCCCCTTCTCCTCATTCTCTTCCTCTCTCCCTTCCCCTGCCTCCATCACCCCACTCTCCTAAATATATGGAATATCCACTGTAGTCCATTCATTTCCAAGAATGCACTTGCCCAAAAGGCTGTTTTTCAGATTGGAGGATAGTTCCTGCTTTTTTGCTTTGATATTTCAAAGATGTGTGATTTTACAATTGTGAGTACTCTTTCCAAACCTCCTCATGCCTTAGAAAACAGTTTGTAGATAGATGTGGGGTGGGTGGGGGATCATCCCCTAGTGGCCAACCCTCTCTAAATGTAGCTACTCTGGGATATTGTTCTAACATTTCCCCCTTGTAGAACATAAACCCTATATATAGTTCAGTGACTTTGGGGGGCTTACATTCTTTTTGAGAGATGTAACATAATCACAAATAAGTTTAGTATAAATCAATCAATCAATAAGCATTTATTAATGCCTACTATCATTCCCCTCTTTGCAAAGGTGGGGGAATATGGGTATGGAACATTGCATACATTAGAAGACTCAGTGATTGGTTACTTAATTTTGCTGAACTGCTTTTATTCCTTCTTATTCTTTCTTTCTTTTTTTTTTACTTTCTAGCTCTTTATTTTGTTTTTTTTAATTCATTTATTTATTTTCTTGTTTATATCATTCATTTCCATTAGATTTTGAGTTACAAATTTTCCTACTGTGTCCCTGCTCCAGATTCCAAAGCTCCCTCAGCCTCAGCTTGGATAGCTGAGCCAAAGGCGGAGTGACAGCAGGAAGTTACGGAGCAGCCAGTGAATGAGAAGGTTGGCCTCACACACCTGGCCAGAACTCTAACTCCTCCTCTTTTTGGCTGCAATCCATAGATCAGCTTAAGAAGGATTTTGAAAACCCAATAAGAGAAGTGGAGGAAAAATTGGGAAGAGAAATGAGAATGATGCAAGAAAATAATGAAAAGAGAGTCAACAACCTGACTGAAGAAAA
>CM053584.1:383956814-384042753 GCA_028627135.1 Pseudochirops cupreus | reverse complement strand
CCAGGATTGGTTTAGAGTCCTATTTTATGGGTATTTTGGGGTGGCTATGTGAGAGCTGTGATGTGTTGCTGCTTCTATGCCGCCATCTTGGCTCCGCCCCCCTCTTTTCATTATTTTCTTGCATCATTCTCATTTCTCTTCCCAATTTTTCCTCCACTTCTCTTATTGGGTTTTCAAAATCCTTCTTAAGCTGATCTATGGATTGCAGCCAGTCTATGTTTTTCTTGGAAGCTTTTGGTGCAGGAGTTCTGACTGTGTTGTCTTCCTCCCATTCCATGCTTTGGTCCTTTTTGTCCCCAAAAAAGGATTCTAAAGTTGGATTGCTGTTCTTGCTTTGCTTTCTTTGCCTGCTCATGTTGCCAGTCAATTACTTGACTTTTTAGCTATGTGGAACTCTGCTTCCAGAGGGGAAAGTTCTGTCCCAAATTGCTGGGGTTTTCACAGCTGCTGGAGCTATTAGGAGGCCGCTGCAGCCCTCACTAGCTTTGGCTCACTGAAAACACACCTCGGGACCACCGCCTAAGACCACAATCCTGATCCAGGCTGGTTAAGGCAAGAGCACTTAGCCCTGAATGATCACTTGGCCCTCTGCAATCTGCAGGCCAGGAGGTTCTGAAGTAGCCACATGGAGGTGGCTGCACTGCTTCTGCTGCTTCCTTGCTCTGGGGGCAGTTTGGCTGGATCTTCTTCCCCAAATTTAGCCGAGTTCCACTAACCTTTCACTTAGTCCTTATTTCTTATGGCTCAATAATTCTGGAAATCACCACAGCTGCCTCTGATCCACTCTCCTGAAGGCTCCAGCTGCAGCTTGTCCTGTCTGCCCCCCCCCCCCCCAGCCAAGCCACAGTTTCAGGCCAGGCTGGTTTCAGCTCCCAGCCCACTGCAATGAGCCCTTCCTGTCCTGCCTGCTGAGCTGCCTTCTGCGGGAGATGTGTTTTTCTGTACTTTTGTGAGTTCTGGAGCCCTAAAATTTGTTTAGAGTCATGTTTTATGGGTATTTGAGGTGGCTATGTGGAAGCTGTGGAGTTTTCCTGCTTCTGTGCTGCCATCTTGGCTCTGCCCCTCTGTTCTTTCTTTTGTATTCTTCATTACAAGGAATAGTTTTCTAGGAAGCAGAGTAGAGGATATGTTTGGAAAAGAAGGTGATACAAAAAGAAATTATTAAACCTTTTAAAACAGAAAAAAAAAGAATAAGAACTCCCTGAGGGCAGGAACCATCATGTTTTTGTATTTGTATCCTCATAGCCTAGCATACATTAAAACTTAATAAATGCTTGTTGATTAAATGGAAGTTTTGGGAGCTGGAATCTGCTGCTTTTTATCTGTAGGACCTGGGGAAGTCACTTTATCTCTCTGGGGCTGTTTCCTCATTTGCAAAATGAAGGAATTGGACTAGCTGATATCTGAGGTTACCTTCTAGATCTAGACTGAGCATGACCCATGAACCTATGAACCTATGTGTTATTGATCACTTAGAACTTGGGCTTCAAAGGCATAGGTTTTGGAATGCTGGGGTTTGTTGTTGTTGTTCTTTTGGAAAAAAGGAAATAAAATGCAAAAACTTAAAGGAATCCCCAGCTGACAAATGGTCAAAGGATATGAACAGGCAGTTTTCAGAAGAAGAAATCAAAGCTATTTATAGTCATATGGAAAAATGCTCTCAATCACTATTATTTAGAGAAATGCAAATTAAAACAACTCTGAGGTACCATCTCACACCTATCAGATTGACTAATATGGCAGAAAAGTGAAACACTAATGCATTGTTGGTGGATTTAGGAACTGATCCAGACATTTTGGAGAGCAATTTGGAACTATGACCAAAGGACTATAAAACTACATATCCAGTAATATGGTCTGTATCCCAAAGAGATCAAAGACAAAGGAAAAGTTCCTATACATACAAAAATATTTATAGCAGCTCTTTTTTTGTGCTGACAAAGAATTAGGGAATGGCTGAACAAATTGAGGTAAATGATTGTGATAGAATACTATTGTGCTATAAGAATAATGAAGAGGATGGTTTTAGAGAAACCTGTGAAGACTTATAAGAACTGATACAAAGTGAAGTGAGCAGAACCAGGAAAAAAATGAAAAGCAATATTGTAACAGTGATTGACTATGAATGATTTAGCTATTCTCAGCAATATAATGATCTTAGAAAATTGCAAAGAACTCATGATGAAAAATACTGTCTTACTTCCAGAGAAAGAATTAATGGAGCTTGAATATAGATTGAAGCTTTTTTATTCTCTCTCTCCCCCCCCCCTTTCTCTCTCTCTCTCTCTCTCTCTCTCTCTCTCTCTCTCTCTCTCATCTGTGTTCTCTTAGCAACATAGCTAATACAGAAATATGTTTTGCATGACTGTACCTATACAATCTATATCAAAGTGCTTGCATTCTCAAGGAGGAGGGAGGGAAGGGAATTTGGAATTTAAAAATTAGAAAAATGAACGTTAAAAATTGTTTCTAAGAGAAAAATAATATAAGAACATTCTTCTAAAAAGAAAAACAAGGGAGGGTCCTATTGTGGTATGTTCACAGAGGAGTCATTGGGAACTGATAATGTAAGAAAAAGAAAAAGAATGAAGAAAACATTTTTCAATAGGAAAAAAAACTTGAATGAAGAATGTAAAATATGCCAGAGTTCACCAGCATCTGCATTGGTACCAACTCAAAGTCACATTTCAGGCTAAAGAAACTTCATCATATGCTTTGGTCCTTTGGTCCCTTGTCCTTAAATAACCCCAGGGCACCCAGGCAGAGGATGAAATGAGCAAGACTAGCAAGAAATCAAGACTGCTCTGGAGTTACCAGTGACTACCCAGCACTTAGAAGCACATTAAAGTAAGACAATCTACAAATCAGCTGCATTTGCCATGCTTCTCTTAGCCTACAGCAATGGGCTTCCTAAATAAAACCACCTGCTCAGGCCCAACCCAAACCCTTTTTTCTCTTTCCAGAAGGCAGGTGCCATGATGTCAAAGACAAGGAATCATTTATTCTGGCTTTTGTAGGCCTAGGGGTTAACACAATGACTGAGTGAATGGATGGATGGCTAGATGGATGGATGGATGGATGGATGACCAAAAAAGCACTTAAGCTCTAGAACATAGCATTTTGTAAATGCTTGGTTTTTTTTTTATTAATTCATATTAAACATATTTGTGATTATGTTGTATCTCCCCCAAAAAAGTCACCAAACCATGCATGCCATTGAGCAAGTGATAGCACTACAGGCTTGTAGCCCCAGAGAGATCAGAGAAAGAGGGGAAGGACCCACACTTGCAAAAATATTGATCACAGCTCTTTTTCTGGTGGCAAAGAACTGGAAACTCAGGGAATGCCCAGCAATTGGGGAATGGATGAATACATTATGACATATTAATATAATATAATCATATTGTGCTGTATGAAATGAAAAAAGAGTTTTCAGAGACACCTAAGAAGGGAGGTATGGACTCATGGAGAAAGAAGGGAGCAGAACCAGGACAATTTATATTATATATAAAACATCATATATACTATACATGACATTACTATACAGAACAATGCAAAAATGAACAATTTGAGTGACTTAATAAAACTGATCAATGCAATGAGCAACCATGATTCCCGAAGACATGTGACACAAAGAGATGGACTAAAAGGCAGAAAAAGACATATTTTAGATCCAACCAACATGGGGATTTATTTCACTAGACTATGTTTATTTGATAAAGAGCTTTTCTTTTCTTTTCCTTTTTTTTCTGGGGGAAGGGTGAAGGGAAGGAGGAAAAAAATGCTTGATATTCAAAAATTAAAACTTCATTTAAAAATAATGTTAGCATTTTGAGAATACCGATGCTTGTTACCTTGGCAAGTTACAACCTCTGGGGGTTTGGGTTTCTTTTCTGTAAAATGAAGGAGGGATTGCACTAAAACCTCTCTGAGGTCCCTTCCAAATCCCAACTCCTGTTTCTGATGAACATGGTAGAAGCCAGTTAACAAGAGTACTGCCCTTTCTGGATCAGCATAAAAAATAGTATGTTCCTTCAAGGAAGTTACACTCTCGGGGAGGGAGGAGGAGGACACGTAGATAAGTTGTTCTAGCTATTTCTTCTTTGTACTGCGAGTGACCAGCCAAGGCAAGCCCAGAAAGCCCCACCACAGGCAGGGCACAAATAGTCCATTGGAATATTCAGAGCTGAGAGGTCACTAAACTTGCACGTCTCTCATTTCTTTTTAGCTACTGCAATTCCGCTTTGCTTATAGAGCACAATGCTTTCTTTGATTCAGGTGGGCCATGCTGGCTATCCTGTGCCAGTGCCTCTCATGTCTCATAATTGATTTCAAAGTTCTTCAGAGAGACTTTGAGAATGCCCTTGTATCACTTCTGACCTCAGTGTGAGCACTTGCCTTCTGTGAGTTTTCTGTAAAATTATCTTTTAGGCAAAAGTACATTTGGTATTCCAACAATTCTGTCATCAGAACTGGGCTCTCTGCAGTAGACTTTGAATGCTTGGCAGTACAGCTCAAAAAAAGTACCTCAGTGTCTGGTACCTTATCTTTTCAGGTGATCTTCAGAACCTTCCTAAAACAATTAAAATAGAAATGGTTCACTTTTCTGGCATGGCACTGGTATACTGACCAGGTTTCACAGGCAAACAACAATGAGGTCAGTACAATAACTCTGTAGACTTTCAGTTTGGTAGTCAATCTAATATCTCTTCTCTCCCATACTTTCCTTCAGAGCCTCCCAAACACTGAGCTAGCTCTGGCAATTCATGCACCAACCTCATCATTTATGTTTACATCCTTGGAAAGTATACTGCCAAGGTAAGTGAACTTGTCCACAGCATTCAAAATTTCTCTATTCTCATCTATGGATGGTGTGGTGCTGACTGATGGAACACTTGTGTTTTTCTTGATGTTGATTGTCAGGCCAAAATTAGTACAAGTGGCAAAGAATCAATCCATACTCCATTGCATCTCAGCTTCAGAGGCTGCATTGATTCAACTTCAACAGATTAGAGCCCTTCTCCATGAGTGAACAGTTCATTGCTGACCTGGAAGGAAAACTGAGTCAGCATACAGTTGGCAACAGTGGAGCAGAAAAGGAGCAGGCAGCTTTCAGAAATTTGGTGTACAACACCACATTTGCTCATCTGGGCCAGATACCGGTAAACATAAGGATTGGTTTCATGGAAATGATGGGGAAATTCAGAAGCTAATAAAAAAGAAACAAGAACTGCACAGGGTTTACCAATAGAACAACTCATCTATCTCCAAGAAGACAGCATTTTATTCCAACAAAAATAAAGTTCAAACTAAGTTTAGAGAGATGTAGTATTCTTGGCTCAGGAAGAAGGCAGATGAGATTCAGTAACAATCCAAAACACTTTGATGATACCCTGAAGACTATTTACAGGTCAAACACCTTTAGGTCTAGGTCTTATTTGGTTTCTCAACTACCCAACACTGAGGAAGCCAGAATGCTCAGCAATAAGGACATGATCCTGGAGAGATGGACTGTACACTTCCATAGTGTTCTCAACAGATTGTCATCCATTAATGCTGACATCTTTGACCATGTCCCTCACGTTGAAGACAATCTTTATCTAGCCAAATTTCCAACTGAAGATGAGTTCTTGAATGCTGTGCTATTGAATGGCTGCTCTCACAATGACAAAGTGTCTTGTGCTGATTCTATTCCACTTGCGCTTTATAAGGCAAGGGACCACTGCTCATAGAAAAGCTGACTGACATTTCCCAGATTATATGGCAAGAGGAGGTTATCCCTCAGAAGTTCAAGGATGATTCCATTGTCCATCTCTATAAAGGTAAAGGAAATGGATTGTCCTGTGACAATCACAGTGTGGCTGGGTGGCTGGGGGTCTCTCTCTTAGTCATCTTAGATCCTTGCCAGAGTCTTTGTTAATAGGCTGATCCTTCACTTGAAAATGATCATCTACCCAAGAGCCAGTGTGGCTTCAGCAAGGGCCAAGGAATGGTTTGCTGCTTGACAACTCCAGGAGAAATGCTGGGAGCAGAACAGAGGTCTATACACAACATTTGTCAGTTTAACCAAGGCCTTTGATACTGCCAGTTGTGAGAACTTGTGGAAAATCATGGCAAAATCTGGTTTTCATCAGTATTGTATGCCAGTCTCATGGTGGCAGACTTGCATGGCATGGGTTCTGATGGAATCTGCTCACCTTGGATTCCCTGCTGGCCTGCCTTCCTCACTCACCCTCTCCAGGGTCTTTGGACATCTCCGGTTTCCTTCTCAAACAGAACGTCCCGCACACACAGATGGGTTTAAAAATGCAGCTTTATTGTTACATCTTCTCTTCCCTTCTTTCTCTCTCTTCTCTTACCTCTTACCCCTCTCCCTCCCCTCGCTCCCCCTTTATCTCCCCCTGGGCAGACTAAGTCACGTGCCTCAGCAACAGGGGCCAGAAGAAGGGGGGAGCTATCCCTTTGGATGACAAATGCTCAATGCTGTTAGTCCAAAGTTGATATTCCAGTAAGGCAAACAGCCTTATCAGGGCTCTGGCTCCTAGCGCCTTGGAATGCAACAGACCATCCTGAGGGCAGCAGGAGGGAACAATGGGAGTTGGGGGCCCAATAGGGTTCTGGATGAAGGATGATACAAGATACGCTCTCCAGGTCTCTCTCTCATGCTTTCCCAGTCACCAATGGAGTGAAGCAGGGCTGGGTGCTTGCTCCCATGTTTTTTAGCATGTTTTCTATGATGTTGTCAGATGCCTTCAAGGGGGATGAAAACAGCATCAAGTTCAGTTACTGCACTGACGGTAAGTTATTTAATTTGAAAAGGCTATGAGCCGAGATTGAAGAGGAGGGAGAATTGATACATAGACAAGCAAATGCAACAGAATACAAAGTGATTTGAAGGGTGGGAAACACTAATTACTGGAAAAGAGCCAGACGGGTCCCATCCAGGAGGCGCCTTGAGCCAGTCTCGAAGGGAGCTTGGGATTCTAAAAGAGGGAGGAGAGAGAGCATTGCAGAACTATGGACAGCACTCAGGGACAAAACAGCAATCAGGCTAGTCTGGATGGAGAGGAAATAACTCTATTTGTTCAGCAGATGCTTGGGGACCAGCCCTACTGTGGGCTTAGCCCTGTGGTAAGGGATTATTAACTAGATGTCCTTAGAGACAGGGTACTTTTTTGTGACAAGGAGCTATGTATTGGCCACTAGGTGGCACCATAGTGCACAGAGCGCTGGAGTTGGAATGAGAAAAACTCATCTCCGGGGTTCAAATTCTCTTCAGACACTAGCTGTGTGACCCTGGGCAAGTCACTTCACCCTGTTTATCTCAGTTTCCTCATCTGTAAAATGAGCTGGAGAAGGAAATGGCAAATGGCTCTAGTATCCTTGCCAACAAAACCCCAAATAGGGTCACGGAGAGTCAGACATAACTGAAACTATATAACCCCAGCATTGATACAGCATGTTAAGGCCTGCAAAAAACTTGGCATATGTTATCTCATTTGATCCTCACAACAAACCCTGAGGTAGATGTTGCTAATATCACTGCTTTTTGGATAAGGAAGACACTGGGGTACTTTCCTTGATATGTTCAGGGAGTGTCTGAGTTGAGATTTGAATTCAGACCTTCCTTCAACCAAGGCTAACACACTAGCCACTATACCTCGTAGCTTCCTAACACTGAGGTAAGGAAGCAGACCCAGGAAAACAACGTACAAAATTACTTCAATAATGAAAATAGGAAAAACAATAAGACTCAAGCAATACGTAATAACAACCACCAAGTCTACCCTGGGAGCAGAGATGAGAAATTGCATTTCTCTCCCTTCTTTGTAAATTCGGTGGACTACGGTGATGTAACATTACATCTACTGTCCGACTTAGTCAATACACTCAGGAGCTTTACTGAACTACTTTTAAAAATGATTTTTGTTCTTTGTTACAAGGGATAACTCTCTGAGCAAGGGAGAGGAGGCATATATTAGAAATCACTAGAGATAATACATCAGCACAAATGGAACATTTTTTTCCTATTAAAAAAATGTACCTAAATAGCTGAATTCAGATTAACTGCAGTAACCAATCTTGTTCCTATTGAAGAGGTGATGATATACACTTTCTTCCTCTCAGTAAAGGGGTGAAGAATGCATGTAGAATGTTGTATGCTTTGTCAGATGCAGTCGCATTATGGGTCAGTTTTGCTTTATTCCTTCTTTGTTAGGAAGACAGTTTAAGTGTGTGTGTGTGTGTGTGTGTGTGTGTGTGTGTGTGTGTGTGTGTAATCATATGGAGAAATTACTAATTTTTTTAAAGGCATCAGTAAAGTGGGGCAGCTAGGTGGTCTAGTTGATAGAGTGCTGGGCCTGGAGTCAAAAAGATTCATCTTCTGGATTTCAGATCTGTCCTCAGATACTTAATAGCTGTGTGACCCTGGGCAAGTCACTTCACCCTGTTTGGCTCAGTTTCCTCCTCTGTAAAATGAGCTGAAGAAGGAAATGGGAAATCTCTCCAGTATCTTTGCCAAGAAAACACCAAATGGGGTCACAAAGAGTCAGACATGACTGAAAACAACTGGACTAAAATGTGTGAGGCACTTTACAATTATTATCTCAATTTGACCATCACAATAACCTTAAGAAGTAGGTCCTATTATATTGGCATTTTACAAAGGAGGAGACTGAGTCAAACAGAGGTCAAGTTACTTGCTCAGGGTCACACAGATAGTAAGTGTCTGAGGCTGGATTTGAACTCAGGCAATAATAACAAGAGCTAGCAATTATATAGCACTCACTATCTACCAGGCACAGTGTTAAGCACATTACAATTATTATTTCATTTAATCTTCATGATAATCCTAAGAAGTAGGTGCTATGATTATCCCCATTTCACAAATGAGGAAGTTAAGGCAGAGGTGAAGTGACTTATCCAGGGTCACACAGCTAGTAACTGTCTTGAGGCCAGATGTGAACTCAGGTCTTCCTAACTCCAGGCTCTGTACTCTTTTCAACTATGCCACCTGAGATATAATTTAAGAATCATTGGATTCCTTGAAAATGCTAATTAAAAAAATCCTAAGCACTACATATTTTAAGAAATCATAAATGAAAATTTCCCGGATCAATCCCAAAAGCCAAAGCAAAGATAGAAAATACCCACCAATCACTGCCTGAGAGGAATTCCAGAAAGAAAAGCCCCAAGAGTATCATGCCAAAATCCAGTGTTCCTCTGTCAAAGGAAGAAATGCTGCAAATATTCAGAAAGATGCCAAGAAAGTACCAAAGAATCATAACCAAATTTACACAAAAACTGGCAGCTTCTACCAAAAAGCAGAATAATTAAGCCATTCACAGTTACTCTTCAAACAATATTGCTGTAACTGTATATAGTGTTCTCTTGGTTCTGCTCATTTCACTATTCATTATTTCAAGTCTTTCCATATTTTTCTAAAAATCGGCCTGCTCATCATTTCTCACAGCATAGTAGTATTCCATCATAACTCCTCCCTTCAAAGGCTTCAGGATCCCTTTTCAGAGCTGCTTATCACCTTTTGTGTCCATATGTCACCCAACTCTAACCTGTGGATCCAAGAAGCAATAGCATGCTTCTTGCATGCCAATCGATAATTCATGAAATCCATGAGACCCCAATAAAACCACTTTGGTAGACAGGTTAAACCAAGTTGAAGGCAATTGACAGGCCTCAAACCTGTCAGTGAGTTGGGGGGATGTCTCCCTCAAGTATGTGAAGACTTGCCCTGGTGGAATGGTAGATGAGAACAATTTGTTCCAATGGCCATGAAGGCAGCCAAAGCAGGTGCTCTGGAGCACTTAGAGCTTGGTTAGACATCAAAGACGCCAAGGTCTTTCACTGCATCCCAGGCTATTGCCAGTCCTGTTGACTTTTGTCTTCCCACTGGACAGCCATGACTCTGGAAGAGAGAGAGTAATGACTTTGTCCAAATCTGCCTCACTTAAATACAATTCCTGCCCAAGTCAGGACGTAACCTTGTGATGTCACCAGTCCTCTTTGAAAACAAAGGATGAACATCAACATTCCCTATCCCTTCCATTCAGTGACATTGGCCTCCTAGCTGTTCCTTGAAGGGTATACTCCATGTCCCAGCAATGAAAATTGTCACTCACCGTCCCCCATGTGTGGAAAGCTCTCCTTCCTGCTTGACGATTTTTTTTTTTGAAAATTTAGACAACACTGTCTATTCAAAATGTGCATAGGTAGGCTCAAGGACACTGACATTTGCAACATTTCACACACACACACACACACACACACACACACACACACACACACACACTCCTCTAACAAAATAAAACAAAAACCCTCCCATTGACCCTAGTGGGGAGGCGAGGAATGTCAAACACTATGAAAATCAAGCCAAACAAAATGCTACAGAAAACTGACTTTTAACAAGACACAACACTCTCTGGTGCAGAAACAGAAACAAGTCCAAAGGCCAAAGTGACAGTGGTCACTGCTTGGCCAAATAAGGGAGCATATCTTCCCCTACCTGATTTTCTTTGAATCCCAGTTAAAATACCATTTTCTACAGGAAGCCTTTCCTTTTCCCTCTCAGTCCTAATGCCTTTCTCCCTTTGATTATCTTCTATTTCCCCTATATATAGCTCCTTTATTACAAAGATATCTGCTTGTAGTTTCCATTAGATTGTGAGCTCCTTCAGTGAAAGGATTGTCTTTTGCTTCTGTTTGTATCAACAGAGCAGCCACAAAAGTGGCACATAGTAGATACCTAATAAATAATTATTAACTGATTGACTGACTTGGTGAAGTTAGAAATGAAAGATCTAACAACATAATGAATCTGTGGGGACAGAAGAAGAGTTGAGGATGACACAGTTTTATATATTATTCCTTTTTTTGTTGTTGTTCTACGTGTTTGAAAGTACTCCTTTTCTTTGGTATTTAACTTCAGAATAAAAAAAGAACTGCCTCAGTACAGCGAGGGCACAGTTTATAGCATAATTTGCAGCCAATCCCCAGTCAGCATGGATTCCTTGGAAGATCTGACAACAGAGATAACCCTGTTTAGTGATCTTCTGATAATTACCATCTAACCAGACATCAGACAGGGAGATGGATACTGGATGAAGATATTTGTCACCATAATCGAGGGGATTCAGTGTAGAATTCAGATTAAGGAAGGAGTCCCCACAGATGGTGAAGTCCAGTCCTCCAAACACTCCTGTTTGTAGATGATATTGTGTTAATTGTATCAAGCCCAAGATGCTGTGGAGTCTCTGCAAGAGATCTGTACTTAGGGGAAGGTGTTTGGTCTAGCCATCTACAAAGCAAAGATCAACTGGATGAATGATGTCAATTGCTCAGTCTTCAACATGCATCTGAAGAGAACCCTGACAGACCTGGTTGGATAGTGTGTCTATCTGGGGTAGGCATTTCAGAGGGACAGTTAAACTGGGCCCAGAGTTGAAAAGGAGCAAGAGAATGGGCCGGATTGCTTTCCAGAAATTTCAGATTTCTTTTTACAGATCTTAAATTTCCCATTATGTAGCAAAGGTCCATCTTTCCAATACAAAGATTTTACTTGTGTTGCTCCATGGTAGAGAGCCTTGAAAGAGAGGGCACTGTAGGCCACTGCCTCTGAAGAACTAAAGGTGAGAATGATGGGAACACAGAGAGAAACTGAGAGGTGTGTAGTGGCACAAGCAGGCTCCAACATGTAACCAACAAGGAACAAAGAAGAATGATTAGGGGATGTCCTCAAGGCATCGAAAGACAGAGAAGCCGGGCTGGTCACTTTGTGACATCAAAGAATGATAGACCGCAGGATTCTATCGCTCTGGTACCCTCACACAGGGTAGGCAAGCATGGATGGGATGCCATTTTCATCACTGACGGGAACTCATGAATTGATATCATGTATCACTTTGAAGAAACGAATAAAATCAGATATTTGTAAAACACTTTGCATAATTAGTCAGTCAATAAACATTAAGTTCCTACTGTAAGGCATTGTGCTAAGCACTGGGGATACAAAAAGAGGCAAAAGGCAGTCCCTGCCCTCAAGAAGTTCACAATCTAATGGAATAAATGTTATTATTATTATTATTAGGGCAGCTAGATGGCACAGTGGAAAAGAGCACTGGGCCTGGAATCAGGAAGACCTGAGTTCAAATCTGGTCTCAGTCACTAGCCGTGTGACCTTGGGCAAGTCACTTAACCCATCTACCTCAGTTTCCTTATCTGTAAAATGAGCCGAAGGAAAGATACCCCAGATGGAGTCATAAAGAATAGGACACAATCCAACAGCAACAACAAATTATTATTAACAGTAGTCGTATTGAGTTTTTGAGCACCCATTAAAGGAAAAGGTCAGTGATGGCTGGACCAGGCAGGGAAGGTTAGAGATGGGATTTTGGCCCTGAAGAATGGGGTAAGATTAGGAGAGCCAAAAGACTGAAGGGCTCCAACCAAGGGGACATAAATGAAGCCATTGCAAACTATGACCTTGAGTAAATTCATTGACCTCTCTGGGTCTCATTTGCTTTATTTTGATGATGAGAGGGTTGGACTAGACAATGTCTACCTTCTGGTAAAATCTATGTAAATCTATGAGTTGAAAACCCAGTATTAAGATGTATCTGTAGGGCACTGTGAGCACTAGCTTGATAAGGACAGTGGCTGAAATCAAAAGACAGGAGAATGGACTGAGGAATTGATCAGCACACGAGCATTTTAGTATTTTGTCCCTTGCGTGTTTTTTCTTTGTCTTTTTTGCATCAGAAAAAAATAGCAGTATGTTTGTTAGTGCCTAATAAGCACCAATAAAGGAATGCATTAGCTTGCTGAATTTATTCCTTTTGCCCCTCTCCCCTCATGCTTTTTGCTTAAAAATATTTACTTAATTGAATCTTAATTTTTTTCGATAGTGTCTCCCCTCTGATCAGCTCCAATTTATCCTGTCCATATCTTATTTGCATATGGTTGTTTGCAAGTTGTCTCTGGCATTAGACTGTGAGCTCCCTGAGGGTAGGGACTTTATATCCAATTCACTTAGCACAGGGCCTGGCACCTAGTAGGTGCTTAATGTAATTGGCCTCTAAAAGCAGAATCTGACTTTTGGCAAATAGATATTTTTTATCAGTCTCATTTTTATTTAAAAAAAATTGGAGAGGGAACAGTGGTAGCGATGAGACAGACCTCTATCTCGAAAAAAAAAGAAAGAGGGACAAAGCCAGCATCTCTTCAGTCATCAGCCTCCCCTCTCCGAATGTCAGTACACGGAGAAGACTGAGCCCAACCGGGACGCGAATAAACACCACGTCCTCCCGGCTGCCCGTGAGCTTGCGCTGCTCCCTATGGCAGCAGGACTGCTGCAGGAGCATTTAAGGGGTGTCGGGGGAACGAAGCGAGGATGCGGTTGCAGGTACAATGAGAGGGCACGGGACGAACAGGTGACCTCTGGGCCGCCCTGGGCAGGTGGGGAGACCCCCTCCAGGGGTTCCAGCAGAGAACCACTATGGGAGAGGCCAGAGAGACAATGGCGCATGCGCGGGCACAGCCCGCCTCAGACGCCTCTGCGAGGGGAGCCGGGCACCAACTGTCACAGGGCTTGCGCCCAACGGCTGGGCGCACGGCCCCACGGGCCCAGCCGTCAACGGGCCCACGCCCGCCTGGAGCCTCGGGCTCCACTCCCTCGAAAGATAACGTTAGGGTGGTGCGCAGTGGGCGGTGTCGCGTTTCGTTCCCCGCGCCGCAGGATTGGCGGAAAGGCGGCGATAGCCCCGCCCCTGAACCAGCTCGGCCAGTCCGGGCCCGAGCTGGACTGAGCCGCTTTCTTAGGGTCTCCGAGGGGCTGGGGCGGGGCGGGGGCGTCTGCGCATGTGCACCTGGGCTGCGGTGGCGCGACTGGCGGAGGGGGCCGGTGACGTCAATGACCAGCGCCCACGCCGTGGGGACGCACTTCCGGTGGGCACCGCAGCGTTGTCACAAGTCTGCGACGTTGCCGTGGTGGGGCTGCTGGCGTCTGAGGCTGAGGCTGAGGCTGAGGCTGAGACTGCGGCGGCGAAGGCCTGGGCTGCAACAACAGCGGCGGCGGCGGCGGCTGCGGAGCCTGCGGAGACTGCGGAGACTGCGGAGCCTGCGGAGCCTGCGGCTGCGGGGGCCGTGCGGGCTGCGCAAGCTGCGAACGCAGGGGCGGGGCCAGTGGCAGGGGCGGCAGCGGCTGCGGCTGCGGCTGCGGATCCGGGCGCCGGCTGTAGGCCCGTGTCGGCCTCCGCGGTTTCCGCGTCGGCCTGGTATGTACAGATGGCTGCTTAGTGTCCTCCACTCCGTCTTCCGGAGGCCGCGCGGCCGCCCCGAGCCCGCTGCGCAGCCCCTGCTCAAGAGGCGGCTCTCGGACAGGTGAGAGAGGCGGGCGGGGGCCGTGTGCGGCCCGAGGGTGGGGCTGCGGCCTTTGCTTCTCCAGGCCTCCGTTAGTGCTTCTGTCTCGGAGGCCGGGCTCGATGGCCTGCGGGCCCACTAGCCCGGCTACTTTTTCTTCTTCGCTGCGCCTCCGCTTCCTCATCTTGAAAACGGGGCATCGGACTCGATGGCCAGCTAGGCCTCTTCCGACTCCAAACTGGGATTCGCGATGCAGGCCGGGGTCCGCCGCCGGAATGGAGGCGGGAGGTGGGAGCTGGGGGAGGGGGGGGGCTTTGCTGACAAGCCGTCCTTAGGGACGGCCTTCTGTGGCTACTCGGGCAGATCTTGCACCCCGCTGGGCCCGAGGGATTCAGCGCTTTGTAAATGAGGGCGTGGGACAAGTGACCTTTGGCGTCCCTGCCACCTCTCATCTGTCATCCTAGGAGAAGAATCTGCAGGGGAAGAGGTGGCGTTCTTCTTAGGGGTTTCGGCTCTTGAGTGGATAAGCAGATACAAAGTAACTAGGGAGGGGGGAAAGGAGAAATAACGGGTGTGTGCGTCTGTGTGAGTGAAGTGGAAAGCCTTTGTATCTTAGTAGAAACACCAGAAGTTTTGGCCTTGAAACCCCTCCAGAGCCATTGGCTCCTCGTTGTAACCCGGCCCTAAGTGCTTGATTATTTTTCTTTGTTACTTTGTAAGATAGCCGCTGTCTGTATTTTGTACTGTATTTCACTTTTAAGGAGACCAAGACTCAGAAGTTTAGTGATTTCCCCAAGGCCATGTTGTTAGAAGTGTCAAAACAGAGATCACTTTGATTTCATATCAGCTCTTTGGAATTTACCCCTCTGCTTTTACTCAGAATGAGCTTGCTGTTGTTAGAGAGACTTGTCTGGTTAAAGGGGAACTAGTAGGGGTCTTGTCTGGGGAAATGAGAGCTGGAGCGGAAAGGTGAATGCCCTCTTCTCACAAGGAAATCATTTAGAAGGCACCTTTTTATTTTAGATTTGTGGGGAGCAAAGGGGGCTCTTGGCACAAGCTTTCAGTACTTCACATTCCATTTCTCTCTTTCCCTTGGAATTCAGTAAAGATTCTTCTTCTCTCTGGCTTCTAACATGCTTATGCACTTGCCATGAGATGTTTTGGAGTAATTTGTTTTATATACTTTCATCTGTAGCTTTAGAGCAGAGGTTCTTAAGGTGAGGTCTGTGAATCGTCTTGGTGGTGGTGGTGTTTGCATTACTGTAATTCAGTATAGTTGGTTTCCTTTGTAATCCTACATGTTTCATTTTGTGCATTTAAAAATAATATTCTGTAGAGAATTCCATAAAATTCACTTGCCTACTGCCAGAGGTCTTTGGGGCACAGAAAAAGTTAGGACTGCTGCTCTAGAGCCTCCTGATTGTGAGTCCCATGATGGTCAAGACTGGCTTACTTAATTTTTGATCTCCAGAGCTCCTTGCCTGACATTGTCTTCAGCAGGCCTCTACCAAGTGTTGGTTGCTCAAAAGCCCATGGAAAGTGGGAGATGTTTGTTCTGTGTCCAAAGTCCCTTTGTTTTTAGTGATGAAATCTTAAGATTGATGAGAGGGGAAAGGAGGTTTGCAGATGCTGAGCCTGCAGGGCATTCATGATGTTATTTGCGGGCCTCACTTATATCTTCAAAAGCCAGAGGGAGAGGATTCATATTGCCCTCCTAAAATCTCAGAAGTACCTGGTGTTGAGGCACTGACATGCAGTTCAAATGGGTGAGATTGTAACCCCCTGTTTCATGAGCACTGTTCAGTAAAATATTTAGTGTGCTAGATTTTAAGTGCTGAGATTTTCAATATAAATGTGCTCTTTTCAATATAAGCTGTTTTCCAATCCAAAAATATCTGATTGCTTAGGTTGCATGTGATTATTGTCAGTGTTACTGAAAATCTTTAGCAGGCTCAAATGTCTAAATTATGATGCAGTTTCCTGTCTATGAACAGAAGTGATTGATAATATGTTCTTCTGTCTCAAGACATTTCTTGGAACCCATTTGATAATAAAGTGAGAGTGGAGGAATAATGGAATGATTAGGTATATTTATGCATAATGGAGCATTTATGCCTGATAAGGTAACGATGGTGCTTTTCTGTTTTTTTCCTCAGAACTCCAGCCACTGATGAAATACAAGCCAAAAGACCACGATTAGGTACTAAACATTCATTTCCAATTCTCTGTGTGCTCTTGTCATAATAGAAGTAGGAACAGTTATTGTAGTACTTGCAGTAGAAGGAGTCGGTGTTGTTGTAGTACTAGTAGAAGAAGAGGAAGAAATAAAAGGAAGGAAAAAGACAGGAGAGAAAAAAGAAAGAAAAGAAACTTGTTTGGGAGAAAATGTTGCAAGCGACACCAAAAACTGAGTGCATGGATTGTTTGGAGGCTGAAGTCCTCCTCTGGATCCTCTCCTCGAGCTCTGGAAGGTCTCACAAGCTGTAAAGGCTTTCGAGTCCTTCGGATTCACCATGGGGGCGGGGAAAGTTAACGATTTGGTGTTTGTTTGGCCACAGATGTTCATGAAGCTAGTCTGTATAACAGGAAGGGATGAGAGATCACTTTGGTGCAGAGAGTACCCATATTGTGTGTGGATCTTTAGGGTCATTCCCCATTTTTCTGCCTCCCATAGAGCATTACAGACAGATGTCTTTAAATAGAAAATGTTACTGCATGAGCCTCACTGAGATAGGCAATTAGGTCTAGTGTAGGAGTGGCAAACCTGTGACCTCAAGGCCACATATGGCCCCCTAGGTCCTCAAGTGTGACCCTTAATAAAGGGATTTGTTCTGTAAAATTTGGATTCCAAGGGTCGAACTTGAGAACCTAGAAGGCCACGTGTGGTCTCAAGGCTGCAGGTTCCCCACCCCTGGTACGGTGGACAGAGAAACGAGATCAGGTGAGAAGATCAGGGTGTAAATCCCACTTCTGACACATACCAGCTGCGTGGCCTTGGGTAAACCAAGGAGCCTCAGTGCGTGGAAAGCCCAAGTGTTCACTAGTACTTGAATGACTTGTGATGCCTTCTGAGGTGTAGGAGCCCCCACTACTGAGATTCCTCCACTCCCTATCCTGTGCGGCTCTTGTCCGTGGCCTTTATCAATCCTCACGAGGAGTCTGCCCACATGGCCTGCTGAGGCATCTCAAACTTAATATTTCCAACAGAGAAGTAATCTTTCCCGCCTCTGAACTTCCCTGAGTCAGCAGTGTCAGCACTGCTCCTCCCTCTCTGCCTTCTTCTCAGCACTGCTTCTCCCTCTCAGCTCTCAGCACTACTCCTTCCTCTCTGCCCTCTTCTCAGCACTGTTCCTCCCTCTCAGCTCGCAGCACTGCTCTTCTCTCTCTGGCCTCCTCTCAGCTCTCAGCATTGCTCCTCCCTCTCTGCCCTCCACTCAGCTCTCATGCAGAATCTGACTCCGCATCTTTTGCTTCTGTCCCCTTCTTTGCACTTACACGACCACCACTGTAGTTCACTTTTCTTTTCAGTGGGAGAAAGGGGAAAGGGACTGGAAAAGAGAAGAGAGCAGAGAGTGGGACTCATGCATTCACCAGAGGATTAGGCCAGAGCAGAGATGTATATGGCATGGGGTGGGTCCTGGAAAGACCAGGGTTCAAGGGGGGATGGGAGAGCCCAGTAAGTACCTGGCACAGGATTTGGCTTACCAGGGAGGGGGAGGGGAGGCTGATTAGAGGAAGGAATAGTCATCATCATCACATGGCTGTCTGGTTCACTTTTCTTCTCGGCATTTATGTGATACAGTGTCATTGTCTTGTTTTTCTAGTTGTGCTGACTTTTTACTACACGAATTCACATTTTTTTTCTGAATTTTTCATATTCTTTGCTTCTTATTACACACTCACATCTCATTACATCCGTGTGCCGGGATTTGTTTAGCAGTGCTTCAGCTGATGGGCATCTGCTTTGTTTCTTGTTCTTTACTGTTGGGGGAATTGCTGCTCTAAACACTTTGGTGTATGTGGATCCTCTTGAAATCTCTATCCTTGACCTCTTTCTGGTGTGGAACAAAGGCTGTGGGCATTTCAGTCCCTTTTGGCTTTTTTTTACATAATTCCAAATTGATTTTCAGGGTGGTCAGCCCAGTCTAGAGCTCCAGCAGCAGCATGTGAGTGGCTTCTCTAGCACTGAGCAGTCCATCTTTCATCCATTTGGCCCATTTGCTGGATTGAGATGAAAGCCCAGGATTATTTTGATTTGCGATTTGAAACAATCTTTCAAAGAGTTGTTAATTGTTTGCAATCCTTTTTTTGAGAACTGTTTGTTAGTTTCCTTTGAATACTTGCCTTTTAGGGGTTAACACTGGGGTATGTGTGTGTAGCTCTCTACATGTTTTACATTTCAGAATCTCCTCAGAAATTTGTGGAGAGATTTTCCATTTGACACCTTTCCTTCTTAACCCGAACCTTATTAGTTTTATTCAAGCAAAAGCTTTCCAATTTCATGTAATGTGATGTTTGGTTAAGAGCTCTTCCCAGTAGCCATAGTGAAAGGTTACCTGGTATGGTTCCCTTCTGATTTTTTTTTAAATAGTGTGACCTCAGATAGTCAGGTTGCATATTATTTGGAACTTATTTTGGTATATGGTATAAGATATTGCTCTAAATTGCTTTTCTATCAAACCGCTGTGGGAAGAGATTTTTTGATGCTCTGAAACTGAGGGATAGAAAACTGCGCTACTCTGTACTTGTGTGCCCTCTTAGACTGTAAGATTTAAGAGGGCAAATGAGCCATTTTCAGCATATGTTGACTGTAGTAGACAGGTAAGGTGGCATATGGCGGGGGGGTGATGTAAGAGGAAGGGAGGGAGTGGGCAAAGGTTCAGGAATCTTCCTGCTTTGTACCCTTGGGTGATGGTAACTCAGAGTCAGTCCAGGATCCATCAGGAAGATGGAATGGGAGCAGAGCCAGCACAGGCTGTGGTGTCATGTGGCCCAAGATTCACAGGGGCTTCTTGCTTGATTATTGCATGCCACACTGGCCCATAAAGCTGGCTCTCACTGGCACCTTGGGGCCTCATTTCTCTGGCCAGAGCCTGAGGGTTGGGGAGGGAGGAGGATTGGGTTTTTTTTGTCTTTTTTTTTTTTGCTTTTTGAGGGGGAAGGGAGGCAAGGCAATTGGGGTTAAGTGACTTGCCCAAGGTCACATGGCTAGTAAGTGTTAAGTGTCTGAGGCCGGATTTGAACTCAGGTTCCCCTGACTCCAGGGCTGGTGCTCTGTTCACTGTGCCACCTAGCTACCCCGGATTGGTTGTTTTTGCAGTACTGTTTAGTTTTCTAAAACTGTTGCAGTTGGATGAAGAAAATAGGAAACCTAGCTGTTTCACTTGAAGAAGTTTCTAGAAAAGAACCTTTTCTAGTTTCTTTCCTAACCTCATTCAGCAGATCTGTGAAGGCCTATCTAAAATGTGCAAGGCACTGGTGGATGCCGAGTGTTCTTTAAGTTAGGGTTTTGATCATATGTCCTAGACCTAGAGCTGTAAGGGCCCTCAGAGGCCATTGAGGCTAATGGCCCCCCTCTTCCTTTACAGAGGAGGAAATTGAGGCCCCTGGGGGGAGGCCACCTCCCCCAGGTCACCCAGGTAGTCAGTATCAGAGGCACGTTTGAACCTAGGCCCTCGGACTCTGAAGCCCTTGTCTTTCTAGCTTTGTTAAGTACATCTCCGTGTGCTGTGGAGGCCCATTCTGAGAGATGAAATCCTTTTGTTGTAAAATTTTCATCTTGTGCTTCCTGGATTTGTAGATTGCCTGATTCATCGAGTCAAGAAGAGCATCTGGGACATCACCAACTTCTTTGGCACTCCGGCCCACCTCAGCCCGAGGTGCCCGGAGGCTAGTGGCTGCAATGGCGCACACACTGGGAGCCCTCCCAAAGAGGTCAGTGGGCAGAAAAGCCAGACTAGGCTGCTTGCTCCCCATTTTGATTGTCCTCGTCTTCAAAATTACAAAAGACAGAAAAATTGTTTTCAAAATTTAAGAGCTGGGTAAGTGGGATAATTAATTACTAATATTTTGATGGGAGAAACTAATATATATTTAGCACTTATGATTTCTGTTTTACCTTATTTTAAGAGGCTTTAAAAATTAAAATTTGGACACTCTTGAAGACAGTTGAATTTTATGAAGGAGGATGATTTTGATACGAAGTTTGTTTTGTTAAAGATGAATTCTCTAACCATAATGGTTTTGTTTTTGTTTTGTCGCAGTATTTTTTTTTCAGTTAAGTTTCTTCTTTGTTTTTAAGGTATTTCCCAAACATTCATCTTATAAATTGACAAAATCTGGACCCTGGAGAGATGTGCTTACATCGGGTGAGAGCTATACCAAATGATTCTTTTTTCTTTTTCTGATTTTTAGTATATGAAAGGGAGCCATTCTAACCAGATAGAGTTGTAGTGGGGATGAGGAGGAGCGAAACCAGTGCCGCAAACATCCCTTTAATGAGGGCTTCTGTTGACTTTGCTTGTGACCACTGTATCTCAGGGCTAAGCATGGGGACTGCAGCCTCCTCCTTTGTTCCATATCATCCTGGGGTCAGGGACATTGGAGGCCAGTGGCCAGAGTCTGTCTTCCCCTCCAGGAGATGGGAGGTGAGATGCAAGGTAGAGAAGGCCTGGACTCTGGAAGAAGCTTTGGACTCAGGATTATCTATTCTTCCTCATGCAGCAGCCTCTTGCCTCTGCTAGGTCCTGGCTTGCTCCTTTAGGCCTTTGATAATGCCTGTGGCAGCAGAGGTGGAGTTGGGCATGTTTCAGGACATTGGAGCAGGACATTCAGAGACTTGGAGCCTTCCTTCTTGCCTAGTTAGCCAGTTCCAAGCATTGCAGGGTGCCTCTGAGGCATTAAGTGTTCAGAGTCCAGTCTTGGATGCTCTCTCCTATAGAAGACAAGCTGAGGCTCTTGGGAGAGTTCATGAGGGTCCCCTGTGGATTTCTTCATTCATAAGCTTGCCCAGAGTTTATTGGTCAAAGTATAAATAGTTGCTCTCACCTCTCAGCATTTCTGAGACTTTCTACTTATTTTGAGTTTGAGATAGAGTCAGTCACGTTTTCATCTTTGGAGAGGGGGAGGAGAATTGCTGGATACAGTAATTTAGTTGAGAAAGCCAGTACTTAGTTCTGCTTTTCAGACACAAACTAGTCACACTCCAGCCCCTTCCCCCCCCCCTCACTAACACACTTTTGTTTGTAGGTGAAAAAACAGGCAATGGAGCAAGCAAACATTCAGATAAAGTGAGTCGCCATCACCCACGCCACATCATGCCCTCCTTCAGGTAATTCCCAGCTTCTGATGATTCTGCTTTTCTGTGCATAGAAATTTACCAGCTTAATTGCAACACATAATGAGACCTCTTAAAATGCTTTCATTTTCCTATTTCTGTTTTCTGATTGTTTCGGATGCTTAAAGCATCTGATAAAGTCATTAAAAAGACAGCAGACAAAAAGATCTTTCCTTTCCTCATAGTCTCAGCAGGCAGATAAAAGACCAGTGTTACCTGTGAGAAGGGGAGCCTCCTGTGTGGCCCCATTGCACTCCACCACCAGCCCTGGAGAATCTCAGGAAGGCCCTCAGAGACAGACAGTGCTTCCAAGAAAGAAGGGCTGCCTGGCTTTTTGCTAGTCTTGGCAGGATGTCTCTAATTTAGGATCAAGTTGAATCCTTAAGTTAACTTTCTAAAAAAATATTTTCTGAGTGTTATTTTGAATGATGTCTCTTGGTCTCACACTGTCCCCCAAAGTCTTATCTCTTTTTTAGCCAAAATACTTGTAATGGTATACTTATGTGACTATGTCTGAGCCTTGAATACTCGAAATCTTCCCAAGCTCTGGCTCCAGTGGAATGGGTGAGAAAATGTAGCACACAGGTTCTCGCAACTGGTCAGCCCCTCTGGAAGGAAGTAGAGGTGCATGGCTCCAGTGGCTAGGATGGGGAGGCAATGACTTTGGGGAAAGTTGCTGCTGGTGGTGGTGGGGCAATCAGTGGGGCTGTGGCAAGACTTAGAAAGCTAGGAAGGCCTAGGTTGGAGCCCCAGCTCTGCCACACTCTCTGTGTGATCTGGACCTCTGCTTGTGAAGATCTGCAAAGCAGCGTGCTGGGATGATTGTGCACAGGGCTAGTCTATATTTGGGGCATTCATACCTCAGGACTGCCTCCACCTGCTCTGTCAGTGGGGCCTGGAGGTCCTGGAGCTTTCATGCAAACCCCTCGGGTGTTTCAGTCTTGTTCACCATTTCTGTTCTGTCCAATAGTTTTCCTCGTAACCAGGAAGTTTATAACAAAAGAATGAGTGGCCGCCACTATGTCAAGTCTCCCCCAGACAGTTCTCTAGCCTGGAAACAGCCTGTTCAGGACCGGAACCTTTCGGAAAGACCCCCTGCAGAAACTAGCAGGGCTCTGAGGAGAGCGCGCTGTGCTGTGGAAGAGGCAAGTCCTAGGGATCATTTTGGGTCTCTGTTTGCTAGTATTGGAGCAGCAAGGACCCCATCGGCTGGAAGGTAAACTGTGCCTGCCTTCCTGGACGCCTGGACTCTTCTGATAGGTTGTGTGTATTTGCGTTTGGTAGGGGGGCTTGTGTGTAGCCCACGTCAGAGTGCGGAGGTGAACCTTCTTCACTTCTCTCTGACCTTTCTATGCCAAGTTTCCTTCCTACTAAGGAAATCACCTCATGTCCTTCCACACACACACCCCGCTCTGGGGCCAGCAGGTCCAAGAGGCCAGCCTTGCCCCCTTGTTCTGCACCATGGCTGCCCCTCTGGCCTTGTGCCTCCACTGGCGTTCTTTGGAAGTCATAATCACAGGATTTTAGAGCTGGGGAGAGGCCTTAGGAGTCATCCAGTTTAATCCTTTCATTTTACAGGCAAGGCCCCGAGAGGGTCGTTGAATTGCCCCAGCATACACAAGCAGGAAGGACATTCTTCCCAGTCCCTCTTGGGACCGCATGCCCATCTGTGCCACCTCTTCCCCATCATGACTGCTGTTCCCTCCTGACCTCTTGTTTACTCACCCTGTTTTCTTAGGGACAGCAGAGCCCTGCTTGTGCTTTCTCCCTCCCTGCTGCCCTGCCATCGTCTTTAGGAGCTATGGGATGAATGTCAGGGGCCCTTCTGACACTTGGACCACCCAATTGCACCACTCCCAGGACCTCTTCAGATACTCTACTGTGGGCACACTGTTTCACACCCCTGTGCACAGTGTCTCTACTTGCTGATTGCTGCCTCTTGCCCATTCCCATCTTCAATTCCTTCAGTCATGCTTTTTCATCTTTCTCTCCCTTGAGCCTTTTTTGGCCTTGTGGTGCATGGCTCAGCTCTGACCTAACTTGCCTTTTTAGTCATACCTTGACTCTGGATACTAGTGTGATCTGTCCATCCCCTGCTCATAAGCCCTGGGTCCTCAGCTCTGGCAACTCTTGCCACCTGAGAGGAGCCACCTTTCTCCCAGGGTTCTGAGAGCCAATGGGGAGATCAAGCTGACCTCATCCCCATAAATGTCCAGTGTGTGACCTTGCTGCTCAGTAGCAAGTCATTCTTTAAAGGGGAAGGAAAAAGAACTTGAATAAAGCTAATTGGCTTGTTGAAAGAAATCTGATGTTACATGCAGTGCTGTGGTGGGAGGAGCACTTAGTCCTTGTTTCAGAGTTTCTGTTTGGTGGTGGTTGCTGTTCTTTCCATGTAATGGTGGTGGTTCTGTTTTTGTTGTTTGCTTGGTTTATGACATTTTGCATCAGTTCACACAATTCTTCCCGTGATTCTTTGCAGTCATTATTTCTTGCAGCGTAATAGTCTCCGTTACTGTCCTGTAGCACAACTCATTTAGCTGTTTCCCAGTCAATGGGTATCTCTTGAATGTTGGACATTTTGGGCATTGACCTCTTTGGGACACAGGCTTAGCAGTGGAATCTTGAGGCTGCTCAGAAGTTCTTCTGATTTGTGTTTGTCAGGTCCCTAATGTGACTGTCCCCCAGCACTTATGATAGATGACTTAACCTCCCCCTTTTCTGAGAAAATTGAAATAGGAACTTCCTAAGTTCCTCTTTTCTATTCATCAAAACTTAACAGCCATGCTCACCACCTGTTCTCTCTTCCTTCCTGTCTTCCTGCTTTCCTCACCGCTCTTGACTGAGGTTTCTAACGCCATCACTCTGCTCAGCTTTGCCTTTCCAAAGACACTGTTGAGTTCTTAATTGCTAAATTAAACTGGTATTTTTTAGGTCCAAACCCTTTCTGTCCCATGTAGCATTTGAGACTCTTGACCAATCCCCTCTTTTTGGATCCCTTTCTCCCTTGACTTTTTGAAGAGATTGCACACTCATTTTCTTATTTCTCCAATTTCTTCTTTTTTACTGGGTTCTCATCTCCTTCCCACCCCTTCATGGTGGTTTGCTCCCAGAGGTTTTGCCCCTGACCTGCTGTCCCTCAGCAGTTTCATTCTTGGCGATGGCATCAACTAGTACTTGATGATAACTCCCAGGACTCAGTCTCCAGACCAGACTGCGATTCTGAACTCAGCTTCCTGGGCTCTACACACCTGGATGGGGCTGACCCTCAGTACCTGGTGTTGATTCTATTCTAGCTGAGATTATGGCAAGAGGAGCTCATCCCCCAGGAGTTCAAGGATGCCTCTGTTGTCCATTTCTGTAAAGATAAAGGAAATAGATTGTCCTGTGACAGTCACAGGGAGAAAGTCTCTCTTTGTCACTATTGGAGGGATTCTTGCCAGAGTCGTCCTTAGTAGGCTGATCCTTCACCTGACAGCCCGTGTGGCTTCAGAGAGAGTGGAGGAACAGTTGGTATGGTGTTTGCTCCCTGACAGCTCCAGGAGAAATGCCAGGAACAAAACAGATCTGTATACAACATTTGTGGATCTGACTAAGGCCTTCGATTCTGTCATTTGCCAGGGCTGATGGAAAATCACGTCAAAATTTGGTACCTGGAGAAGTTAAGTCTTGTATCTCAATTTCTTGATGACATTGTTGCCTGAGTTCTGAATAAGGGTCAAAGCTTTTGCACTTTCCTAGTCACCAGTGGAGTGAAACAAGACAGTATGCTTGCTCCCATGCTTTTTTTAGCATGATGTTCTCAGCAATGTTGTCAGATGCCTTCAATGAGGATTGCTTCTCTGCTGTTTGTGCTAGTTTTGGCCTAACAGTTAACACCAAGAAAACGCAGGTGTTCCACCAGCCAGCACCATAACATACATATGTGGAACCATTAGTTACAGCAAGTGGAGTAGTTTTCAATACCATGGATAAGGTCACTTACGTTGGCAGTATACTTCTCAGCAATGTACATGTTGGTAATGAGGTTGACATGCACATTTCCCGAGCTAGCTCACTGTTTGGGAGGCTCTGAAGGAAAGTGTGGGAGAGAAGATGTATTAGATGCCAAGCAGACTAAAGGTCTACAGAGCCATGGTGCTGACGTCATTGTTGTATACCTGTGAAAGCTGGACAGTCTGAAGATCACCTGACAGGATGAGGTATCAAGCACTGAGGTCCTTTCTCAAGCTAAACTGCCAAGCAGTCAGACTCTTCTGCAGAGAGCAGAACTCCGAGGGGCTGGCCACATTGTTCAAATGCCAAATGGATGTTTGCTAAAGGATGATTTTAGGGAGAACTCACACAAGGCAAGCACTCACAAAGAGGTCTGGCAATATAAGGATACTCTTGAGGTGTCTGAAGAACTTTGGAATTGATTGTGTGATATGGGAGACCCTGGCACAGAACCGCTGAGCAGGGCGTGCCCTCATTAGAGAAGGGGCTGTGCTCTAGGAGCACAGCAGAGTTGAGACAGCTCAGAAGAGCCATGAGGTGCATCAATTGAGAGATTCCAACCAGCTCAGAAGAGCCCTGAGATGCACCGATCAAGAGAATCCAAACAGCTCAGAAGAGCCATGAGATGCACCGATTGAGAGAATCTAGCCCTATGTCCACATGGCCTGTTTGTGCTGGACCTGCAGTAGAGCTTCTGATCAGCTGCAACCAGAGGCCGTGTAGCTTGACTCTAACACAGTGATGTCATTCTCATTCCTCTTTGAGAACAAAGGACAAGCACCAGCCATATTCAACTTCTCTCAAATCGAGTTCACGACATTTCTCCCTAAAACCTGGTTCTCACTTCTCTCTCTACCAGCTGTATCACAGTTTGCTTGTTGTGTTCATCATGTCAGTATTCTCTCTCCCTCACCTGTTATGTTCATTTTATTCTGACATCTTGTCAGTTCTGTCTCTGCTGTATTTCTCTCAACTGCCCCTTTTTCTTTCTTCCTGTTGCTGCCCATCCCCAAGTCCAGACTTAATAGCGCCTGCCTTGGCTGTTCCAGTGACACCCCCACCCCCCCCTGCCCCAACAGGTCCTCCTACTTGATCCTTTCTCCACTCTTAATTTCTCCTTCATGTGGCCTTCCCATGAATCCTCCTTAGGTATGGATGTGGTTATCTTGGTCCTTCTCTTCTGCTTTACTCCATGAACCTCGAAGCTGTGGCCAAACTAGACTCCTGTCTTCCTTGCTTTGTTCCTGTGTTATCTGGGTTGGGAATAGCTTTCCTCTCCCTTCTTCATCTCTTGCGTTACTGGTCGTCTTTAAAGTCCAGTTAAATGTTACCTCCCTTACCTTTCCTGTCCTATCCCCCACTTCTCCTTCAGGCCTCATATGCCACTTTGCAACTCTCCCAGAACACTGAATCTTATATTATTTGATTTTAATTCATTTGTCATCTTCCTGTTAGACACTCTTCGTATCAGTCAATCAATAAACATGTATTAAGCTCCTGTTGTATGCCAGACCCCAAGGATGAAAGGAGACAGGATCAAACAGTCCCTGCTTTTGTGCAGCTTATGGTCAGATGAGAAGTCCGTAAGATCAGGGCCTGGGTGTTAGTCCCCAGAACAGTGGACATTCAGCCTTACTTGGTGCTTAGTAAACGTTCATTTCCATTTAAAGCTAGAAGAGCAGAGGACATCCTTTAAACGTGATGACCTCCAGCACCCTTGGACAGTGCCTTGGAGAATGGCTGTCTGTGCCCAGAACAGCTCAGTTTGCTGCTGCCTGGTGGGCACAGAAGCCAGGTTCTTGCCATGGATTGATTCTCCGCGTGTGGGCCAGGCATTTCTCTGTTGGCTTTTGTCAGTGTTTCCTTCCTTTCCGCAGGGTTTTCAGAGAGAGGAGAGAGAGAAGTATCAAAGGCTGTTGCAGAGGCTTAAAGAAGGATGCCGTGGAAGCTGTCTCCCTTCTGTCGCTGCAAATCATCACGGGTAATGACAGGCTGGTGGTTTGAGGGGGCTTGTGCTGTTGGCTCTTGCTTCTGTCTCATCTTGTGAGAGGCTGGGGGGGGGGGCGGCGGGGCGTGCCTGAGGAGAAGCTGCATCGGAGGACGAATCTTATGGCTCCGTCCAGGTGCTTGTGCACTCGAGGCTCCTGCTGCCTCACCTCTCAGGACTTGGCTATTTGCTTCAGCCCTGTTGCCAGCCTTCTTTGTCCCCACCTGGACCCCGGGCTCGTTTTCTGATGTTCTGATTGCGGGTGCTCTGAGTGCTGGATCTGGAGTTGGGAAGACCTGAGTTCCAGTCCTGCCTCTTATAGTCACAAAGCTGTGTGACCACGGGCAAATCACTTGGCCTTCCTGAGCCTCAAGTTTCCTTAGCTATACAAGGCAGATAATCAGTCATTAGTGCCCATCTCATGGGGTCGTGCTGAGAATCAAACAGACGAGTGTATGGACAGTACTTTAGAAATGTGAGCTGGCGCTCTCTGCATCAGCACCAATAATAAAGTCTGAAAGCAGTCTCTGGTTATAATAGAGTGTGCCAAGAGAATGAATGACAGACATGGGGTTTTTAAAAGCTGTTAAAATTGAAAACCTTTTTGGGTTTTTGTAAAATTACTAAATTTCCTTAAATGGGGGAGTGTGAAATTTACTGGAATGTCCAGAGGACTCTGGCAGTTTCCCAGATTCCAGCCTTTTTCTCTGTTGTCTTCTGCTTATTTGTCCTTCCTTGGGGCTCAGTTAACAGGAGTTCATTAAATGGCTGCTGTGTGCCAGGCAGTGTGCTGGGTGTGCTCATGGAGCATGGCCCCTATTCTCTTTGGGAGAGTACAGGACCCAAGAAACACCTCGATGAGTATGGATGAGATCCTGAGGGTTATCAGGAGACTCGTCTTGGAGGAGACAGTGTCTGAGCCGAGCTTTGAAGTAAGCTGGGGGCTGCAGGCAGGATGATCTGTGTAGTGGCCCAGGGAGGGGAGAAGGGATGTCCGTGTTGGCCAGAATGTAGTGGATGTGTAAAGGGGCTATGTGAGTGCTGGAAAGGTGGGCTGGAGTCACTGTGTGAAGGGCTTTCAACACCCAGCAAAGGAGCTGGTCTTAGCCCTGAAGTGTCCTGAGCCAGGGTTAGCCATGGATAGTATTATGCTTATCACTTTGCAAACTAAAGAGAGAATGAATAAGAGAGGTGGGGAAACCAGTGAAGGGACAGCTGCAGTGGTCCAGGAGAGAGATGGTGAGGATCCTCTTAATGTTCTGGCCATTGAGTATAGAGAAGTGGGGCCAGTAGACGGAAGGGAAGCTGACTGGGTGGACTGAGGGTGAGTGAAGTGTGTACACTTGTGTGAGTGGAACACTGATGGAACTTCATGAGAAATGGGGAGGGTAGGCAGGTTTTAGAGAAACGATAAGAGTTTTGATTTTGACATCTGGGTCAAAATGTCCACAAGGCAGTTGGTGATGAGTTGTAACTTGCTATATCAAGATCTTAGAGAAGTCTGGGTAGCTGATCAGTGAACCCATGGGAGTTGGAGAAGAGAGAGGGCAAATGAGAAGACCCTGGACAGAGCCTGGGGGTTACCGGAGCGTTTGGATGGCAGGGTATGGCAGATAGTCCTGCAAAGAACACTGAGAAGTAGAGATCAGATAGACCATAGGAGGAGAACTAAGAGATGATAGTGTCACAAAACCCCAGAGATGATCTAGGAAGAGAGAGTGGCCGCTGGTGTCAGACAGGTCAGGAAGGATGAGGACTAGGCAAAGACCATGAGAATGCAAAGTTAAAGAGATGATAATGAGTTTGGAGCATTTGTAAGTCACACTCCAGGGGTTTGCAGAGTAAATGATAAGAGGAAGGGTTAGAAGTTGCCGTTCGTTCTTGGAGCTTGGAATGTGAAAGGGAGTAGAGATAGATAGCATGAGGGGATAGCAGGGGCAAGTGAAGGTTTCTTAAGAATGGGGGAGACCTGGGCTGGTCTAGTAGGGAAGGGAGTAAGATTAAAGATAAGAGGGGGAGATAATGGGACTGGGGCTGGGCCTGGGCCTGGGGGGAGGGCAACGTGCTGAATGACACAAGGAATTGGATCTATATTATAAGTAGAAGGGTTGCCATTGAAGAGAAAGAAGCAAGAATGGGAGGTGAGGTCAATAGGTTGTGAGACGGGGAATAAGTGGAGAAGAGGAAGATCATGGTGAACAGCCTCTTTTTTCAATAAAGTATGGGGCCATGTTTGATAAGAAGGTGGCGGGGGTGGGGGGCAATAAAGATTCTCTTTAGGAGGATTGAAAGGACTGCCTTGCTGCAATGAGAGCCCAGTAGAGGTTGTAAAGTATACATTTGCGATGAATCCAGTCAGTATGGCTACAAGATTTCATCCAGTTGTGTTTAGCAGTGAGTGCATGGGAACGGAGTAAGCAGATGGTTGAGTTTGGCAAGACACAAAGATAGTAGAACAGGTGGGAGAAGAAGACAGTATATAGAAGGGAGGAAAGTAAAGCCTGAGCAAAGGGAATGTTGGTCTGGAAGAGTCATAGTGGGGAAGGGAGGAGAGTGTCAGTGCTGAAGAGAGAGACTGTGAGCCTGGTACAGAAGGTCTTGAGAAAAGAGGAAAAAGGATCTTGAGGTTGGGAGGTCACTGCTACCAGGATCTGTATTGGGTAAAGAACCTGGCTAGGTAGGATGACCTCCAAAGGAGTAGAGTTTGCTGAGCGTTGGTGGTTGAGGGACGAGGTGCTGGAAGTAGCTGTGGGGAGGATGCCGACTCCTTCCTCCTCCAGGGGAAGGGAAGATGATGGAAGGTACAGCCAGGAAGATGCTGTCATGATGGGGGGGGGAGTGGTATAAGATGGAAGGAGTACCAGAGGTGAGGAGCTCGTTAATGATAGAGGAGGGAGATTCCAGGGATCCAGGGGAAAGTCAAGCCGAGCTGGGCATGGGAGGGTAGGGCCCAGATTGTTGGGGGAGCTTCTCAAACCACTGGTTGAATTCATCTAGGTAGGAGGTGACCCCTTTGGCTCTTGAGTGAGGCGGAAAATCCATGGGGGAAACATTCATTCCTGACCCTTCTGCTGACGAGAATCTGAGAAGCACGGCAATGACACTTGTCGGCAAATAGGAGGGAACGAGCGATCTGGAAAATGAGGCGCTGCCAGGCTGCCGCGCATTTAATCTGAGACTTGGGCGGCCCCTTGCGTCTGCTTTCCTGTCTCTGCAGGGTCGTTTCTATTTTGGGTTCTGAGAATTGGGGGTGAGAATAAGAACGTCTCCTCCTGAGGGTCGTCCCAGGAATTTGCAGCTGCCCTCCATGAAGCGGGCCAGGGAGGGAGCGGCACCTGGTCTGCCTAGTGACGCCAGGAAACAACCCTTCTCTCAGCTAGGAAGAGAAGTAGGAAGTTCAGAAGCCTCATCACCTTTGTTTTTTTATTTTTTTAATTATTTTTTATTTTTAAAAATCTTGTTTTTGTTTTTTTTTCTCATCACTTTTGTTGAAGAGGTAGAGGGGTGAAAGCCGGGACCCAGAGGGTTATTAGCTTGTGCAGAAAAGCCGTGCGGGTGGGGGTGGGGGTGCTGGGCAGAGATGGCTGTGGAGCAGTGTTTCCTTAAATGCTTTGAAGGTCTTAGACGCTAAAGCTCCTGTGTGTGTGAAATGGCATGTGCCGAAGTAGCCAGTTTCATTTGAAATTTTGGTCAAACAAACTCTTCGCTTATGGGAATTCTTCTCCTGACCTGCGTAGTCAGCAGGATGGTTTTCTTAAGCTCCATTTTGATTCTTCTAGAATGTTCAGTAGTCTAGCCAGAAAGCTGGAGAGTTACGTAGATATTTTTGAAGAAATTTCACAACCTGGTCTAGGTACTATTGAGAAGAGAGGAATAAGCTTAATGGGTTATGGAGTTTGTTAGTCTTAAAAAGCTGATTTAAGAAGAATGCCTTTGGTACCTAGCACACTTAGCCTGAATTTCTCAACCACATCTCTCTCTATAGTAAAAGGCTTAGGATGTTTTGTATTATGCTATAGTTCATTTCCTCTAACCTACTGAGTTCTATTAAATTTTTAGGTTGTGACTTTAAAGACCTTAAAAAAAATTTTTTTAAATTTTTTGGCTTTTGTGAGGCAATTGGGGTGAAGTGACTTGCCCAGGGTCTCATAGCTAATAAGTGTCAAGTGTCTGAGGCTAGACTTGAACTCATGTCCTCCTGACTCCAGGGCTGGTGCTGTATCTACTGTGCTACCTGGTTCCCCCAAGGCCCTTTTAAAATAATATTTATTTTTCAGTATTTTGTTCCATGACGTTTTTATGTTACCAATATTATCCAGGTTTTATAGTTACAATAAGACCAAGAGATTGACTTGCCCACAGTCACTCAGTGTCAAAACTAGGGCTTGAAATTAGTCCTTCTGTTAGCCTGGCTTGCTCTGGCCATTAGCCTGGGCCGTGTGACTTCCTCTGCTCCCTCATATGTCACTGGGACATTTTGTAATAACCTGTTTAGAGAAGACTTGCTGAGCAGGAAATGAATGAGTGTTGTGGCCCTTTCTTTTGGTTCTGATCTTCTGAAATTTTGCTGTTCCTAAGTTCTCAACGATGTCATGGGGAAGCAGTAAGGAGTGGTGGCTGGGGGGAAGACCATCACCTCGGGATGCGAGCAGGTCAGCTTGTTCCAAAGCAATGTGAGTTCCCATTTGGGGCCCAGTTTTACAGTCTTCTACTTAGTTCATGTTAGGAGTTCACATTTCCTATTTCATAGTGTTAATTTGAAAAAGTATGTATTGGGAAGGGCAAAGGACGTCGTTTTGAAACATTAAGGTGTTTAGAAAGAGGCGATTGAAGGGGAGAAGCTGCTCTTTGTTATCATTCCCCAAATAGCTTTTTGAGATTTTCAAATTGTCTGCCTTTCACCAGATGGCAATTCTGAACACATGGGGTCTGTTCACAGTGAAGATCATGGGTAAAAAGGGAAGGTCTTTATTGATTAGATACCTTGTTTTGTGAGAATTGACTGATGTCATTTGAAATGTTGGTCTCAGCCTTTGCTGAGAACCAGCAGCTTGGTACTTTAGTAGCCCTCTAAGTCGAAAAGAGAGGAAGGGAGGGAGGGGGAAGGGGAAAGAGAGAGGGAGAGAGAAGAAAGAGAGAAAGAGAGGGAGGGAGAGAGAAGAGTGGGGGAAGGGAGAGAGAAAGGGGGGAAGAGAGAAGAGAGAGAGGGAAAAAGAGAAGAGAGAAAGAAAGGGAGAGAGAAGAGAGAGAAAGAGGAGAGAGGGAGGGAGAAAGGAGAGAGAGACAGAATGGGGGGAAAGAGAGAGAGAGAGAGTGTATATGTATTTCAGTTTTGATCAAGTTTAACCTTTGCCTCATCTTTATTCCTCACAGACAGAGTTACTGAGTCATGGGGACCAGTTCGTGTCATGAGAAATGAGAAGAGGTAACTAGCTGATGGTTTCTGGTGCTTTCAAGGAATGTTTTTATAGTGGTTCTGTTTAAGGATGTGACATTCTCTAGAAAACTTGAGACTTCCTCAGGTCCAAGAATCACGATCTCTCTGGGCATCTCTCTGGGCATCTCTCAAGGCACCGTGGTGTCTCTGCAAAGTCTAAGCTCATCTTTCAGTGTCACAGTTTAACAGGAACTGATGAACATAGTTTCCTTGCACTTGCCCTGCGGGGCTAGTCCACTCTTGCCTTTGGGATGGCAGCAGGATCTCAGCGTCCCGCAGGATCTCAGCGTCCCCCAGGATAGGTCTGCAGAGGCGCACCTCAGCCATTCACCAGACTCGGCTCCTCCATGAGGCCTTCCCCCAGACAGCTCAGGCAGGTTGTTTGCAACCCGCATGTGGCGTTGGTCTCATTCTCCTGAGTGCCCCCTCTTTGATGGAGGCTTCCCTGTTCTCTTCCCTCTTCAGCCTCCCCAAGTTCTTGGTCTTCCCTTTCTCAGAGATACTCCACTGGGGGTGTGAGCTCCTCGGGGTGGCCATTGCCTCCTGAGGGCAGACCTCTTTCCATCCAGGCTGTTCTGTGTACAACCCTTTATGGGAACCTTCCACAGGAAGGCTCTGAAGGCTGCCTCTTGGTTCTTCATTTTGGGGAGGCCGTAAGCTCTCTGTCCCATGTGTTTCCTGGCCTCCATTTTTAGTCCTTTATCTTTCTGAGACGCCCCTTTTCATGTGGTAGTGATTGACATGCTGCAGCCCCCTTATCCACATGCTCTCCTTTTGGTCCCCTGTAATTTTGATTCTTTCGAGCCTTCGGTGTTCCGTATTTGTAGCCATATGAGGTCACGGGAGAATATTGTTACTCGTGTGATGGATTTTCTGTGGGGCAGCTTGAGATCTTTAAAAGTGCTGTGCAGTTTTCCAGATGGATCCACCCTCGCTCTCATCTTTCTTCTGGTCCTCACTCCTTTCCTGCCTGTGGTGTGTGGCCGTGGCCTTGGTCCTGTTAGGCTAGCTCGTTGGACTTTCTATCCATTGGCATGTCGTGATCTGGACAACAGACATCCTTCATCCTCTTGCCTTTTTGCCTCTGGATTGTGACAGATCTCTAGAGTGACTGTGAGTCTCATTGAGGAGGTCTTGTAGTCAGTGTTTGGGGCAGTGCACTCAACCCACAGACAGCAGCCTAGGGAGTACCATCTTATCAGTGGCCAGGAAAGTCTTCTTAAAGTTAGACTTGGCTTGTGCCAGACTTCCTCTGGCATTTTGTTAGCAAATGTCTCACTCTTTTACATCTTCTTTGATGTTAATATTCAGAATTTTAAGCGTGCTGGAAAAAATAAGACAGGACATAGAGGTTTTTGTTTGTTTCTCTTTTTTGGTGGTAAAGTCCCACTTTCTATGGCAAAGGCCCCAAGGCAAACTCTGGCAGGTCCTGCTTCTCATTTGGACGGGCTTCACCTCGCGTCCCCAAAGCGACCTGTCTGCCCATGATCCAAGATCTGGTCTGCCTAAGTCTGAAGAGGCTTGTCATTAGCGAGGCTGCAGGGTGATGGGTTCTGTGGTCACAGCCAGATTGTCAGACTTCTAATCTTGGTGTTGCCAAGGGGGAAACCCATCTCTATGTAACATAGACCCTTGAAGTCAGAGAATTAACAAGATTATATAAATTCAGGCTGTTCTGAGCACCTGGGATTATACATTGAGAGTTGGGAGGAACCTTGGAGGTCATCAAGCCCAATTCCCTCATTTTCATGCAGAGGAAACAGGCTCAGAGAGGTTACACTGTGTGCCAAAGGTCCCGTATGGAGGGGGTGGCATCGCCAGGCTTTGGACTCCCAATACCTGTTCTTCTGTGCCACGCTTATCCCATTTCAAAAAAAATGGCTTCTTGGGCAGCGAGGTGGCACAGTTAATAGAGCACTGGCTCTGGAGTCAGGAGGACCTGAGTTCAAATCCGACCTCAGACACTTAACACAAAAACTAGCCATGTGACCTTGGGCAAGTCACTTAACCCCAATCGCCCTGCCTTCCCCCCTCCAAAAAAGAACACCTAATTCATTTGTCAGTCTCCCCACTTCACTCCTCCCAACCTGAGTTTACTCATGACAGAAGAACAAAATCAGCCAAGGAATGACCCACCCTCGAGGGTTCTGTGACAGCCGCCTGGGGTATGTTGGCTCAGTGCCCAGTGGAGGAAGATGCTCCGTCTCTTATTCTCCAGAACAGAGTTGAGTTATTGCCGCTCCTTTATGTTCAGCTGCTTTCTTGAAGTCTTCATTCCCATTGTGGTGACCGGGGCATGTCTGATTTTCCTTGTTCTCCTTGTGTGGAGGAGAGAGGCTAGGGCTTAGGAGGAGCTTGCCCTCAAGCCCAGTGTCAGACACCAGCTCTGCAGTCCTCGGCTGCTCCCTCAGCCCACCGCTTCCGTTCCTCAGCTGTAGAGTGGGGCCCGTGCGCAGGAGCTGGATGGCTTGGTTAAAGGGCGTGGACATTTTAGTCTCTTTAAAAAAATTCTTTCCCCCAGATTATCGTCCAGAACACGAGGGTCAGGTCAGTTTCCCCAGCAGTGTATGAATGGGCCCGCTTTACGACAGCCCCTGCAGTGTTGACTTGTTTTTGTCTTTAACCCTTTCTGTCAGTTTCCTGGCTTGGAAGCGAAACCTCCTAAGTTCATTGAGTTTTCATGGATTAGTCGTCTTTCCACATCCTTGCTGATCGTTGGTTTTGATGGTCTCCCCTACTTGTGTGGTTAGGAATTCCCACCCAGCCATACTTGTGAGAAGCATCACCTTTCATTCTTCCTCTCATCCTGATTCAAGTCTTTTGAAAAGGTTGGGAATTGTAGAAGGGCGCGACTTTCACTGAAGTGGGTGCTTTCTGTTTGCAGGCATCCGAAGGCAAAAGTTCCGGAACCTGAGAAGCCAGTTGCACAGAGACCAGAAAATGAAAGTGTAAGTATGGAGCTCTGTTGTACCATAGTTTTGTTCCTTTGTTTGAATAATGTTAGCTCTTTGGTTCCTGCCTCCCCCCCCCAAAAAAACAGCAACAGAGAATTGATGCATGACTTTGTAATACTTCACAATAGGCTCTCCTGAGTCCAAGGTTTATCCTTTGATTTCATCCGTAGTTCTGTTGTTCACGTTGCGTTCTCTTGGTCATGGAGAAGAGAACACCCTCTTCGTCTTGCTTTGAGCTAGTCTTCTTGCTGATTGGGTTCCTGGAATTTAATGGAATCAGGCGTGAGGGAGCATCTCCTCTGCCCGTCCCCCTAGGGCTGTTTATTGGCCACTTCGGTTCTGAGGAAGGGGATGAGTTGTGCGTGTCCCCAGAGATGTGGGATGTCCTCTGCCCCTCAGAGGAGGCCCCTGGGCGCTTTGCTTTGGGAGCCAAGCTTTCTGACCTGCTTCAGGATGGTAGTGTTCAGCAGCTTTTCTGCACAGTACCTTTGGCTTGTAAGCAGTGTCCTAAGTAATTAGCAAGAGTGAATTCTTGGTGTTCAAGGAGCTCAAGAAACTCAGCAAACCCTAATGATTTCAGCAAAATATTTTGCAAAGTTAAGGAAGAACTCAGATGACTTTAAGTACCAGGACATGGAGAGAAAAAGCTTCTCACTCTCCTTTCCTTACGTGTGCTCCTTGAGGAGGGGGGTTAGTGCTAGACAAAGCTTTTGTTTATTAAAAATCTAGGTCTTGGTTACCGGGAGGTCAGGGGGCCTTGGCTCCAACAGGTCAGTGGTAGTTTCTCTGGTTGCTGCAGGTTTGCTCATGTCAACCTTTCCCCCCCAGATCTTGCTAGGAGGAGTTCTGATCATCAGTTCACACCCCCTCCCCCAACAGACCCTGCCCACATCCCTGGTGAAGGCCATTTGCCATTAACCGTTAATGACCCGGTGAGTGAAAATAGTAAAACTGTCAAGCAATTTTCTGTGAACAGAGGAGGGTCCAGCAGCCAGAGCCTGATCTCTCGGAGGAAGTGTCGGCCAGACTGCGCTTGGGTAATGGAAATACCGCCGTGTTCAAGCGGAGACACTCTGGAGTAGAGGTGAAAGAACAGCCGCCTCCAGCCAAAGAGAAGGAAAAGAGTCCTGAGGAGCCTCCCGAGCTCACCGAGGTACTGGGCATGCCAGCTCGCCTGGCCCTCTGCCGTGGGACACTGAAGGTCCCTTTCTTTTGTCAGTCTGTGTTGGCAAGGTTGCTTTGAAAGTCTTTTGGTTGGTAAAGTGGACGAGATGTATGTGTGAGGAATTGGAGCGAGACACTGGGCAGTCACTTGGACCGCGGGGAAATCAGGAAGGATCGTGGGGATGGTGCGATGAAGAGAGCCAGCGTCAGTGCCTTCTGTGTGGCCAAAATGGGTCCCAGTTTTTAGAGGTTAACTCATGGTACTTCGTGTCTTTTTGGTGTTTGGATTGAGCACACTTTGGCCTTCTTAGATGAGTGTAGCTTATAAACATGTCTTAAGTATGGAAATTATGGAAACGGGCTGAAGTTAAAGCAGTGAGCCTAATGAGAACTCTCTTCTCAGATTCATGTAAAACAGGAAGAAACCTGGACTTAAGAGAATTCCCTAGGCAGGGTCTGTATCAGGATGGCCTTCTGTCCTTCGGAGTCAGAGGCCTGGATCTCCAGGTGCTAGTGGGGCCGTGCACCCTTGGATCCTCCCCATCCCTTCTCCCTCCAAACAGCCAGAACTCTTGGCCAGGTGGTGGCATCCCTGGTCATCCCTGTTAAGCCATCACTGCCTCCATTTCTTTGTTCCTTTGAAACAATTCTCACGTTCACTCTTCTCTGTTCCCACAGCCTCTAGAAGGCCCAGATCTTCTCCCCCTGAGGCCTCTCAGCCGCTCCTGTACACAGCACTGTCAGATTTTTGTTTTCCTAGAGTATCATTTTCATCATATCTATCCCTTTGAACATGCACTTTTCAGCCTGGCCTTCAGGGTTCTTCGTCACACAGCCCAGCCTCCCTTCAGGCTTGCTTTCCCACTGCTCCCCAACACATGCCCTCTCCAGCACTGAGGCTCATTTCCTTCTCCGCCCTTGTGGCCTGTACTCAGGGCTGCCCCAGTGTTTTTGCTTGTGATGGCACCTGTCTGGAATCCCTGCTCTTCTTCTTTTCCAAATCCTACCCGTTCTTCAAAGACTAACTCCACAGGAAAAGCTCCTCATTTAGCCCAACCCACACTGATCTGTCCTTCTCCTAAACTCCTCTGGCACTTGGAATCCTAGAATGGTACAGCTAGAGGAGGACACACAGGCCATGTGGTCCCTCAGTGACAGATGAGACTTGGACAGGTAGGTAGACTTGCTCCAGGTCACACAGATCAGAGAGATGATGGGGGAGGACCAGGACTCCCCACCCCCCACAAACAAACACACACACTCCCACCTCTGGCCTGGGAGAACATGGTGCTTGGAGAGTCTATCCATCAATGAGGGCTCCTGCAGGGGAGCTTGATGGTACTCTTGGGGACACGAGTCCAGTGCTAGGCCCAGGGCAGACATCAGCCAGTACTGGTGGAACGGCTTCATCGTGTAATAATGGAAGATGTAGAAGAAAAGAGATGGACAGGGGAGAAGGAGCACCTTTTCACTTGTTGGGTGTTGTGTGTGCAGGCACCATACGCAGCTCCTTGTTCTCTGTGCAGTGGGAGGAAGTACCAGCAGAGAAAGTCGAGAAGTCTCTCCTGGGCTCCAGATGTCCTTTGGTTACCTCCATTTTTGCCAGCTAGGAATTCATCAGGCCCCCCATGAGGACCCCTGCCTAGGTTTCAGTTCTCTCTTTCATCATCCTCACTTTCTGCTCACTTGTCTGTGCCTTGAGGGCACAGCAAAGGTTTGCTGGAAACAGTCGCAGCCCATCTCTTTCCCATTAGGGTCTCAGGTAGGGAGATCTTTAAGGGCGTTGGTTTGAAAGTCATTTGCTGGTATTTGAGCCTGATTGTAGGTGGAAAACCTCAGCTCTTTGTCACTTTCAGTTCCTAAAAGGCGCATTACGGAGAATGGGCCAACACAGAACACACTAATTTGTCTGGAAATGAGTTGAGTTGCTGCTGGGGGGGTGGGAAGCTGAATAGTAGATCAGATGCATGTACTCTGCTCACTTATTGTAGCCAGAAGCCAAGTAATTGAAGATATTTTCTCCTGCAGTGATAATGTTGCATAATGCCCTGGGTAAAAAAATGCAGATCTTACTTTTTTCCACTCAAGCCAATAATCAGTATATGCATTTTATTAAAATTGTGTTCCTGAGAATTAATTACAATGAGTTTGCCTAATTTAAGTGATAGTTCAGTTTTGTGTGGTTCTAAAATTAACATTGTCAACTATGGACTTTATCTTTCAGGATATGGAAAAGGAGATTAAGAGTGCCCTAGGCTCTGGGCCCCAAGATGAGGTCCTGAGCAGTGCTTTCAAATTAAGGATCACCCGTGGGGATATACAGACCTTGAAGAACTCTCACTGGCTCAATGATGAGGTCAGGTTCCACTCCCCCCCCTTTTGACTATCATAATGCTTTAGTAGTTTTGAAATACAGGTTTTTAAATTTTATTAAGAGAAAAAACCCAGCCCCAACCCGAGAATCCTCTCCTTTTATCTGAATGAGTATAAACACACACCATACCCCACATGCATGCACAGCTACCAGGCGTGGAGGATCCACTTTGGGCCAGAAAATTCAGGCCTGGTGACTGGCACCGGGGCAGCTTCAAGCACAGCCAGTGAAGCCTGGTGGGGATTGGACTTCTCTGTCAGGCTTCCTGTTCGGTCGTCCCCCCAACTCTTCCTCTCAGCATCCCTCTTCACCCCCAGGCTGCTCATCTTTCTTTGCCTTTTCAGCCATGTGTGCAGTGTTTCTCCTTCTCAGTTCCCCCTCTTTCCCATCTGGCTAGTGACCAGACCGGGCCTAAACTGCTAGACTCACCAAGGTTTCCAGAGGTCATGCATAGGGAAAGGAACCTCAGGGCCCCTCCTGTCGGGGCCCTCCTTTTGTAGACTTGTAGAGGAGGGCGTGGGGAGTGGACTTGCCCAAGGCCAGTTGCTTCTCTGAGCTTCCCCTTCTCAGGCTCCTTTGCTAGGTCGCTGTCCGCCTTTTCGGCATGAGTGGGGCTGGTTCCCACTTAGGAGACCCAGGCTCTATCCCGGTGCTGCTTCTCTTTGGGGTTTAGTCTCCGGGGTGCAGCTCATACCTACATCTCCAACTGTAATCTTGCTCCTGAATCCCAGACTTACAGAAAATGAGCAAGCAAGAATTGACTAAACAATGGCCGTGTGCTAAGCTCTGGGGATAAACTAGGAAAGCAGAATAGTCCCGGCTCTCTGGGAGCCACCCTTCTGGTGGGGGAGACCCCTGCAGAGGAGGCTCCAGCTGGGAGTCTGAATGACACATCTCCGAAATCAGCCCTGTTGGTGAATTGGTGCCTGTTTCTGATGTCAGACCCTTTGTTAGTGCCAGGGCCGTGGTTGGTATCATCCGCTTGTTATCTGTGTATCTTGAAGGCATCTCAAACTTAATAGAACTGAAACAACTCATTACCTACACTCCCCCTCCCCTTTTCCAGACTTGCCTATATCTGTTGAGGGTACCAGCATTCCTTCTGTTGCAGAGATTCACAAATATGTGTCATCCTAGACTCCTGGCCCCTTCCCCTCCACAGTATCTTAAACCCTTTCCCCACACACAGCCACCCTGGCCTGACTCAGCTCCTCCTGCTTGTTCTTTTTTTTCTTTTTTGCTTTTTGGAGGGCAAAGTCACATGGTTAGTAAGCGTGTCAAGTGTCTGAGGCTGGATTTGAACTCAAGTCCTCCTGACTCCAGGACCAGTGCTCTATTCACTGCACCACCTAGCCGCCCCACCTGCTTGTTCTTCTTGCCTCCAGCCTTGCCCTGCCCAGGCGAGCCAACACAGAGCTGCCAGAGGAGCGAGGCTGACTGGGCATCCCCATCGCCTCCTCAGCTTGGCCTCTGCCTCCTCCACAGTCGTTTCCTGCTATGCACTGGCCTCTAGCTGCTGCTTGCCTGGGCCTGTTTGGTTGGAGTGCTCCCCTGCCCCTGCTCTCTCCAGCTTGGTGCCCACAAGTGCCATGTCCCCTCCTGATCTTCCCATTGCTCCACAGCCCCAGGAAGCTCCGCTGACTCTTCTCTTGCACTTTGGAACCGGTTGGGTTTTTGTTATGTGCCCCCATCTCAGCCTCGGCTCTTGCCTCTCTCCATTCTAATCCAGCTGCCCAACACTAGGGCCTGGCCTTGGGGCTTTGGCTCTTGTGTGTCCGGTTCCTAGCACAAAGAAGGTAGGGCCTCTAATGAATTGAATTGACCTTTCTTCAACACACTTTGTATGTGACTTGATCCCATTCTAGAAAACCTAGATGGATTTGAAGAGTGCAAAGGAACAAATCATGATTTTTTTTCTCCTCATTTCCTTTTCCCAACACATTTCCTGTCACATTTTCCCTCCTCTTTCCCCTTTTCTCTTTCACGTTCAAATCTGTGCCCTTTCTGTTTCTCCTGCCCCCTTTTGTGCTGTCACTTCCCGGGCCATCATTTCCTCCAGCTTCTGGTTCTCTTGCCTGTTTGGACCCCATTCCTACACACCTTCCTCCCCTCCCTCAGTGGGCCTTGGGCAAAGCTGAAGGCCTTTCTAGGGCACTTGGGACGTGCCAGGCTTGGCCCTGGGCTTTCACATTGTGCTGGGAAACAGCATTGCTTCAATTTGAGCTTCTCCTGACCTCTCTTTTTGGTGTTTTATAGATCATCAATTTTTACATGAATCTTCTGGTGGAGAGAAATAAAAAGCAGGGCTTGCCAACGCTCTACGCCTTCAACACGTTTTTCTACCCCAAGCTGAGTGCCAGTGGTTACCAGGCAGTGAAGAGATGGACCAAAGGGGTGGAGCTCTTTGAGCTGGACCTTCTTCTGGTGCCCATTCACCGCAGGGTGCACTGGAGCCTGGTGGTGAGCAGCGTTTATTTTCAAAAATACTTTGAAAGGATTCCCTTAGCTACTTTGGTTTTAATGTGTTGTGTATGATAGAAACCATTCCTGGCCACTAGAGGCCTTCAGAACTATGTGCTGGCTACCTCGTGACCTGCAGAAGAGATGCTTTCTGTAGAAAGTGAGCAGGGAGCCGCACTGCTGCTAGGGACAAGCGTTCTCTCTGTCCTGACTCATTTCCTTCTGCTTTGTAAATGCTGCAGCTTTGGCCAAGTAGGAAATGTCACCCTTCCCTGTGAGAAACAGACAGCTGAGTAGGAGGCAGGATTTTTAATGTACTCGAGGGGTCCGAAGTTTTCAAACCTTTAGAACTGAGTGACGTTTTCCCCTTTGAGTACAAGTAGGACCAGGTAATTTCTGGCTTTTGATGTGTGTGTTTTTCCATTCCAGGTGATAGATATGAGGAAAAAGTCTATTAAGTACCTGGATTCCATGGCACAAAAGGGCCACCGAATCTGTAACCTGATGCTGTAAGTAAAAACAAGTGGCCTGCCCTCTGAGCCAGAGGGGTGAGGATGCCTACTAAGTAACGTGATCTCTTTACCAATCTAAGCTTCTTCAAGCCTCTTGGATGAAAAATGACCGAATACTTGGTTTCTACTTAAATCTCAGAAACATTTTCAAATACTAGCTTGTCTTGTGTTGTGTGTTAATCCTAATCCATCATCAAAACTCATCAGACCTGAATTAAATGTCTTTGGAATTAGAAAGTACAAAGTTTGGACTGTGGAGGAACTAATTCCTTCTGGAGGCTTATCTAGGACGTGGTCGGGCCCTGCTTTCCTTAACTTCCTGATAAATGGCTGCGCGTCACTTAGGCTTGCTCCAGGTCCCAAGCACTGCAGAGATCAGCCTTTTTTCTCCGATGACATGTGTTGTTTGAGGCAGCGCACTCCTAGGGAATTATTTTGTAGTTGAAAACAGGGAGGAGGTGAGCAGGTGTCCGCACCAGTGGTTGTGTCTGTTTCTGACAGAGGATAGATTGTCTTGATGGTCCCCCTGACGAGCTCTTGATAAGCGTGGCTGGAGCAACATCCTTGGACAGCACCTCTCACCGCTCTGGTTTTCCTGAGGCCGGAATGGAGAGATGTCCTTCCTTTGTTTGTTTTTGAGTTTTTATTTAGTATTTTATTTTTCCCCTGTTACATGTAAAAATGATTTTTAAAAAAATTCTTCAAATTTATTTATTTTTCATTTTCAACATTCATTTCCACAAGATTTTGAGTTACAAATTTTTCCCCCATATCTTGCCAAGATGGCAAGCATACTGAATACCCCTTCCCCCAATCTGCCGTCTCTTACGTCGCCTCCATCTCCCCCTTACTTCCTTGTAGGGCAAGATGGACTTCTGTATCCCATTGCGAAAACAATTTTTAACATTGATTTTTGAAACTTTGTGTTCCCAGTTCTCTCCCTCCCTCCCCACTTCCCTCCTTGGGAAGGCAAGCAGTTTGATATAGGTTACACACGTGTAGTCATGCAAAACGTTTCCATTCGTCATGTGGTAAAGGAAAACAGAGACCAAAAAAAAACCCAAGACAAATAAAGAAAGTAAAAAGAAGCCCACTACAGTCTGTATTCAGATGCCAGCAGCCCCTCAGGGGTGGGCGGCATGTTTCATCACTTGTCCTTCGGACTTGTCTTGGATGGTTGTGTTGCTGAGAATAGCTAAGTCATTCACAGGAACACTGTCACTGTGTACACAGGACATTTCACTTGGCATCAGCTCATGTCCCTTCCACAGGTACTTGGGGATCTCGGCTCTGGGCCATACACTATCACCATACCTGGGCAAAGAAAGACAAGTCACTAAGGCTACACTTGTCATTTCCCTCTCTGCTCTGACCCCTTGAGCCGTCTGTCTTCTGTCGTGGCTGCCAGCACCAGTCAGATGGCAGGGACGCGATCTTTCCTGCTTTTGGACAGCTCTGACCCTTTGAAAGCACTCAGCTTCGATTCAGTCTCCAGTTGTTCATCCTAGGTCATTCTTTCAGCTCATCCTGACTGCTCCATCCTAGATCTAGGCATGGAAGGAACCTGACAGGCCTTTAGCCTAACCCCTGATTTGGGGATTTGCGCAAGGTCTCTGGGGGCAGTAATTATCAGAAGTGGGATTTGACCCCAGCCTTTTTACTGTTGTTCTCAGTCTTTTCACCATCCTCTTGATGTACATCAGCCTGTCAGTGTCCCTTTTGAAGTGGGATCCTCGAAGCTGCTGAAGGCTCTGTGGCAGTGGGCACCCTCTTTCCTAGTGAAACCCGAGATTCAGTGAAGGTTTTGGCTTGCCTCATGTTAACCTCAGGGTTAATTAAAACCCCTAATACTTATACAAATGAACTCTTATTGAGATGCATACCCTCCACTGTATACTGGGACAATTGATTTTGTTTCCCCTAAGGAGGGGACTTGACATTCATCCCTGTTTTTCCCTCTACTAGCTTTGGGTCATCATTTCAATGTCGGTCTCCTGTCCAGTGGAATGGCACTCCCTCCTAGTCTTGTGTTAGCCACACGTTTGAGAAGTGCAGTGTTTATGGTTTTTATGACAATGTCAGAACAGAGTTCAGGACTGGAGACCTCACTCCAAGGTGACTGTGATCTGTTATTAATACTGTTTAGGTCCAAACGCATAGTCATTGACGTTTGTGTTCTACAGCCTCATCTGTAAAATTTTCCTGCACCAAGTGCGTTGTGAGGCTTAAGTGAGGGAATGTGTGAACGGTGCTTTTCTGACTTCTCACGGTTGTTGAGATGATGTCACATGAGAGTTGTCTGGCTGAAAACCCAGACACATCCAGTTGGTAGCACTGCTCTGACTGACCATACCGGTAACCTCATCAATAACCAGGTAGCTTGTTCTTAGGGAGGTAGAGTCATGGGGCCCTGGGATTGCAGAATGGTGACCCACATGACACATGAAGCATCCCTCTCAGAAAAGAAATGCGGCTTACCCTAGGCCCTGTTGCTGGTGCGGCATCTGCCCTGAGGTTCATCATCCGGGCCCCTCATAGCTACCCCAGCTGCTCCCTGGCCTCATCTGACATGCTGTTGTTCAGAGGAATTCATGGGCTGGCATGGTCTTCCCTTGTACACTCTGGAACTGCTGCTCTGTTGTTAATTCTTCACATTAGAGGGAGGCTTTCCCTCCAGAAATCACTTTGTATCGATTTTGTATGTGGCATATAAATGTGTCTGAGACACCCCTCTTCCCCAGCTTCCCCTTCACACACACACCTTTTTCCCCGAGAGCTGATCAGCAGTCAGGATCTTGGCCTACAGGGGACTTTAGAAAGAATGCTGTCATTTGTCCCTGATGTCATTTACTTGTGATATTCAGTGGCCATTTCTGAAACATCCTCCATGTTCAGCAGACTCTGAGGGCCTAAGACGGTCCAGTCTGGATAGTGGGAGAGAGATGGTCACAGATTCCTGACCCTAGAGCTGGCAGGCATTGGCCGATACAGTGCCTCTTGCCCCCCATTTTAGTCCGTCGACAGGCATTTATCAAACTTCTGTTATCCACCAGGCATTGGGTGAAGGTCTGAGAATGACAACAAAGAAAGAATTGGAAGACACCTTGCCCTTTAAAGAGTTTGCCTTTGATTGGCTTACAGATGAGGTCACTGAGGCTCAGTGAGATTGAGAGATCTAGTAGGTGTCAGAAGTGAATCCAGTGACTGTTGGCCTTGGAGAGAGCAATTTGAGCAAACGGCAGGAATGGATGGTTCCAGCTGAGTGAGTGAGCTGTGGGTTATTCATTTAAGAAGTTGGCTAGCAAAAGAGAGAAGAGCTTTTCTTAAAGGGTAAGAGAGGGCCTGAGTTTGTCTCTAAGCAGTGAGGGAGGGGCCAGTGAAGGAAGGAGTGACTGCTGGCCCTGGCGTTGTGCGGCCCATCTGTCCTGAGCTTTCCCTCCGCGGTGGGGAGAGAGGGAGCCTGCCGAGAGGTGAGGCATCTGCGTCATAGGGACTGTGCCAAGGGAGAACAACAGCAGCTCAGTAAGAGCCTCAGTGAGAACCTTTGCTGCAGTCATCAGAGTGTAACATTCTTATCATAAGCATTGGCACTTGCATCAGTTAGCTTCCATATTGAATTACCTCACTGCTGTGGATTGAAGGCCCTCACAATGCTGGCCCCTGGCATGGCTAGTTCTCGTACATTGAAGGACAAGAAGCATTTTAAACATTTTCCTTGCTTTGGGATATTTTTCTTGAAGAATGCCGGTCTTGACGTGGCATTGTACTTTGTGATAGGCCATGTTTATTGGTGGACACTGGACTTTATAGAGATGGTATCCATTGCTAATTAATGCTTCCTCTTAGAATACCCATCTGTGCAGAACATAGGCCTACACCTAACAGTCATGTGCCTTCCCTGTTGCCTTTGGCAGTGAGTGGGCAGAGCCCAGGGAGCCCAAGTTCCAAGCCCTGCATAACTACAGGAGTGACCTTGTAAGTCCTGGGTAAAATGAAGCCATTGGAGTAGCTCCTGTGTGTCATATAAGAGTAAAGTCAAAGACTTAATCCCTCTGCACCTGGTGACTGCAGCAAATGTAGAGTGCTAGACTAGGAAGTAGAAAGACGTGGGTTCAGATCCCATTTCCGATCCTGTGGCTACAGCCAGACCGCTCCGTCCTCTGCGCCTCATCTTTGAAGTTGGAATAACAATTCATAGAGCACAGTTCTCGTGAAGTTCACGTGAACGAGATACCGTATGAGGGTCTTTGTGAGTCAGCGTCCTGCCAGGTGCCTGGCGCATAGTAGGGCCTTGATCATCCTTGTTGAATTGGGCAGTTTTGTGTTTTGGTTCAGCTGTTTATGTGCCCAACGCCTCTGTCTCAACCATAAGTTCCACTTTGTTTCTTCCCTTTTAGCCTTCATTCAGCCTGATGGTTTTGTCCTCCATAGATTTATAAGGAATCGATATTTGTTGAACTTAATACAATTGACTCAGATTGACACAGGATCCAGGGAAGGAAATGACACACATTTGGACCTTTTTAATCTGTGTTGTAGGAAAATGTATCTTGAGGACCAAGGGATCCTTAAACCATAGTGGTCGGCACCTTTGGGTTCCCATTTTTTCAAGTTGTGCCCAGTAACATCTCTGACCTGCCCTTTCCCCAGGACTTGAAGGGTGGGAATGATCTGGTTAAGGATGTCCTCCTCCCTGCCTAACAGACAGTGGTTTTCAGGAGGCCACAGGGGTATCTTGTGATGTAATTATCACAGTCCGTGTTCCCATTGAGCCTCTTGTTAAGAGGGAAGTATCTGCTGGTTCGTTTCCTGATCTTTACTGGGTATTCGTTGTTGTTCTCTGGATTTCTCCTAGTCACACATATATGTAAATTCATTCTCAGTTGCCTGGTCGTGTGCACACGTCAGCCCGCTCTCAGATGTTATGTTGGCTGTCTTTATTAGCTTTCTTTCAATGCAGACAGATGTTGCAGAAGCTTCAGCCCTTGGGCGCTGTCTTCAGTCACCCCCCCGCCAGTGCCCACCAGCATCTTCACTTTAGGGCAGGACAGGGATTGAGAGGCAACAGATAAGTCAGGGTTGGCTTGCTTTTCCTTCTAGATATTTGGACAAAATTCTTCAGTGGCAGAAAAACTGTTCCTTAGTAGTATGTGCACCAGGTCATATTTCTTCTTTCCCTTCAGGGTATTTTGTATTTGATAAGGTTTTTCTTCTTTCTAGTGTCACAGCCCCATGTAGGATTCCTTTTGAAAATTTGTGATGAGGAATTGGTTTGAGGACGATGGACCTGTTCAGATCATTGGAACATGAGGTGCTGTTGGGATTGGTTGATGTGTCTTTGTTCTTGTTTTCAGCCGCTATCTACAAGAGGAAAGCAAGACCAAAAGAAACAGAGAGCTAAATCCTGCAGAATGGAGTCTGGAATGTGCTAAGGCCTATGTAAGTGGCCAGGTCTGGAAGGGCTGCTCTGGGTGGCCAGAGCTCTCCACCTCCCCCTGGTATTCTTAGCTGTCAGTTGGGAAGAGTGGTGCTTGCATAGGCTTGGAGGGAGGGAAGGGTTTTGTAGGATGCAAAGAGTTGGTGGGTTGTTAAGAGCAGCACCCGACTGGGCCTGTCTTTTTTCCTCACATCCCCAGAGTGCTTTGGGCCTAGGACGAGCTGAGTAAGTGCTTTGGCATTCCTTCCTCCCGTCATGCCTTTGTCATCAGCACACTCAGGATTCTGTTCCCACCGGGGCACTTGTCCATTGGAGCCAGCTTTTGGTTATTCAGAGGAGAATTAACCAAGTCTGTTTGCTTTTTTATTTCTTCTAAAGGTTCATTCTAACTTCCTTATAGCCAGCCCTGTTCAGTAAGTTGAAGGGAAGATGACCAGCTGGTTTGAGTAGCAGCTGTCTCTCTTTGAGCATGACAAGAAGCTTTCCTGAGGCAGGAGGCTGGAGCTTTTGAACCTGTGCATTTCACAGACTTGGTCTTTTTCCTGGCCTCCGGGCCCACAGATACTCATGAGTTACCTGCAGTGTTTCTTGTCCTACCTCCTGTTTTGCCAGATTTGAACATGATGCAATATCTTAGTGACCACATTGTATCTGCTGAGTGATAGGCCCAAACCCCAGCTCCTCTGGGGTTAGTCAGGACTATAGAATGAAGCAGAGCCTGTAGAGAATGGTCCTTCACCTCTGAGTTTGCAAATTGGGAAATGAAGCTTTGAGATTTTCTGCTCTTCCTAGGAGATTGGGCCTACAGAAGGACATTCACAATGAATGATGTGCTCCGAGAGTCATAGAGGGCGAGCATTGCCAAGGGCTGTAGATGGGGAGCAGGCGGGGAGGACAGAAACGACACTGATGTGGAGGCACAAGAGCCAAGTGCCATTTGGCCCCAGCTGAGTGGCTTCCCTGAGTGTTGAACCTCTGGCCTTTGATGAATTAGCAGCATGAAACCACTGTCACAGTCAGATAGGTTGAAGCCAGTTGAGCATAATTAGTTAAATCTTAGCTAGAATCCTCTCTTGTCCCCCAGTTTCCCCTAGTTAGGGAAGGTTGGTTCATTCTTAGGCCTCTCCAGTCCTAAGTTGCCCTGTCGCTACCATGGGGGTTTCTATTTAAACCTCCTTAAGACTGTTAATGTGGTTGATACACCCTTGGCTACCACCCCTGTTTTCTAATGCTATCGTAAAGCTAGATTGAGGGAAAGTTTGGACTGGGATCCAGCATCCTCTGAAAAGGGGCTCTGACACTACCCGAATGTCAGCCCGGGGGTGGTGCTCACCTGATTCTATGGCATTCCTCCCCTGCTGAAAGGGTGTTTTTTTTATTTGGATAATGTGGTTTTATCCCTTTTCTTTGTTTTTAGGAGATTCCTCAGCAATTGAATGGAAGTGACTGTGGAATGTTTACCTGTAAATATGCAGATTATCTCTCTCAGGACAAGCCCATCACCTTCACACAGGTTGGTGAAGCCTCAGGCCTCTCCCCACTTGGTGGCTGTTCACCTGGGTCCTGTTCCCTTGTCAGTGTCGCTGCTGGTCACGATCTGACCTGTCTGTCCTCAGGTTTTTCCTGGGCTTGGTCACCAACAGAAAGATTTCATAGAGCCCGGATGGGCACACGGGGGCACTTCTTTCGGAGACTACTGCTGTTCATTTTTTAAAATGAGTTTTTGTTGATGTTTTAAGAGAAGATTAAAAAAAATGATTGCTGTTCATGCTCAGCCTGAGCAAAGGCATGTGGGTAAACACAAATGGTGGCTGGACAGAATTTCTCCTGGATCTGAGAATTCTGAGAACGGGGTGACCAGCCCCGTGTCATGCCAGAAGCTCGTTCTCTTTTCTGTCTCCTTTAGTTTGCTTAGGACTTAGGGCTTCGGAAGGACCTTAGAAACTATTTCATTCAGCCCCTCATTTTATAGATCAGGAGGGTGAAGCAGAGAGGCCCACGTGGGCTTGGAGTCAGGTTGAGCTTCCTCACAAAGGGAAAGGGAAATGGCTGCCCTTGGTGGTGGCCTCCCCTCCCTGGACGGCCACTTGTCAGGTATGAGGTAGAGAGGATGATTGCTTGTGCTCTGTGTTCCCCTTCACCTCTTGAAGTCCTGGGATTCTCAGGCCCAGATATAAATGACTTTTCCAGAAGCCCCCAGGTGGCTAGAGCTGGCATCTAAGCTCACATCTTCTGGGGCTCGATCCAGCCTCTTTCCTCTGTCCCGTGGAGTGGGGAAGCACTTTCTGTGTGGGAGGGGACCTTGGGATGGTGTGCTAACAGTTGTGGCAGGTGCAGTTGGAGTCGGTCTCAGTGGCATTCAGCCAGTCAGTGATATGGATTTTTAGATGTGGTAACTTATCGATTCAGCCACGTTTTGGATTAGCAGGAACCCTTCACTCCCCAGCTTTTGCAGATAACCAAAAGCATGATCTTCTCTAGGCCTGGGGAGTTTTTGATGAATTTACAGGTAGAGAGTTCCTCCAGGGCGAGAGGTTAACACTGGATATTGCAATTTTCTTAGAATGATTTCCAAAATGGCGTAAAGGACCCAAGTATCTCCTCGATGAAGTTATAGTGGTTGTCTCCACTTATGTGGGATCCTGTGTAATGTGTCGGGTGATTCCTTACAGAGTCAGATGCCTCAGTTCCGGAAGAGGATGGTGTGGGAAATCCTTCATCAGCAGCTGCTCTGAGACCCCCCTTTGTTCCCTGCAGCTGCTCAGGATGCTCCCCAGATGGTTCCATTGACCTCATGCCTCATGAGTTAGAAAGTCCCAGCATCGCTTCTGCTGCTTTGCAGGTACAGAGTTGCCAGGCCTGCATGGAGGCGTCTGGAGCCTCGGCCTGGGGGTACAGAAGACTGAGCTTCCACCCGTAACTCTGTGCCCACTTGCAGGATCCTCTGCTGGGCAATCCCTATGAAAACAAACACTAATTTAATGTGTGGTTAAAGAACATTTTGTTTCTTCAAGAATGTAGGAAATGCAGGGTTTACTCTGTGTGTATGTGTCTTTGTGTGTGTATATATCTATCTATAGAGAGTGTGTGTGTGCGTGTGCGTATTTGTGTTCAAGAATCGGGCAGAGGCTATGCCTGCCCCCTTAAATGAAACTCTAGATTTACTTCTATGAATATTTATTTCTGAAAGGACTATTCATTGAGCCACTCCCTCAAGCTGGATCCTGAGGTAATAACCGTAGGAGAGGGGAGGGGTGGAAGTTTTAACTTATACAACAATGGCTGCTACCTTGGAGCTGGAGGGAGCTCTCTTTGGGAGGCCCCAGAGACGGACAGACAGACGGACAGATGTGCTTGGGTTCCAGCCTCAGCCCCGAGCCCCGGGGGCAGGTGGGCGGCTCCTCCCGTCGGAGCCCCGTGTCTGTCTGTCCCCTCCCACCCCAGAGCTCCCTCCCGCACGGTCACTCCCTTTCAGAACGCTGACTTGGTTTTATCACGAGACTTTGTTTCCCTTTCTGGAAAGGAAGAGACTTGGCCTGGCTCCTGTAGCTGGACTTGTGATTACTGTGAACCCGAGACGGTCAGCGCCGCCTCTCAGCTGGCTGGGGGAGTCCCGGCTCTAAGAGGCGCGAGGATTGTCTCTTTCAGGAGAGACTATCCGAGGTAAAGCTATTTTTCTCAGAGTTTCTTTTTTCTATGTAAAACTAAGATTAAGTTTTGTACTTATTTGGGTTTTTTCCCTGAGCCTAAACCTGCGAAAGAGCCTCTTACGGGGCTGAGGTTGTTGCTGAATAATCTATTTTACATACGAAGGTTTGTATTTAACTTGTTTTTTAAATGTAAAAGCATCCAGACGCGCTGCTTCTACTTCCCCAAGAGCTGGAGGGATTTTTGTCGGTGTAAGGAAAGATCAAAGCCCATTTGGCAGCATCTAGTGCCTGCTGTGTCTCTCCCTGTGTCGTGAAAGGCTGCCTGGCCAAGAGCCCTGGGAAATTTATGCCAAAATGTCCTTTTTTAAATTTCCAGAACAGCCGACTTTGGTGCCGAGAGATGGAGAGGAGCTGCCTGGTATGACGGTCTGGCGCCTGGTGTGAACTGGCCAGGAGCGGGTGGGCTCAGTTGTGGGGGGTCGACACGCCGGCCGCAGCCTCTCTTTCCTGTGCCCTCTGGAGGGTGAGCGGGGCAGGAAGGGAGGCCCAGCCGCGTGGCCGGCCAGCCGCTTCCCAGCCCACGCGCTCCAGCTGGAGCGTGTTTCCTGCGTCTCCCATTTCTCTCGGCACAGACCGGGGACGTGTCCCCGAGTTGGTTGTTCTTCAGTGTTGGGCCTGTCACGCTCATTAGCTCCAGGTCTCAACTACTCAAACCGTTCCAGCCCCATTCTGAGTGCAAGTGGGCTCTTAAAATGTTTCTCCGAAATATATTTTTAAATATTAAATTTTATTGACGCTCTTTGTTCTGTCACAGCTATTTATGGAAACAGCCCCCGGCCCCCAAAGAGTACAAACGGCTCTAAGCAAAGCCAACTCAGTGCCTGCATCGGATAGTGTAGATACCGCTGTGTACCTGTGTCCCTCCTCCCCCTCCCCGTGCCCCTCCCCAGAAGGGGCCGGGGGCACCTCTCCGCATCTGCTCTCCTCTCCAAGTGACCGGCTCAGCAGTGAACTCTGTACCCCTTATTCTCGTGTTGTATTTGTGTCCGTTGTTTGGTTTTTGCGACTTTGTGATGTCTCAGTTCGCAATGAATTCTTCAACAGCTACCATTTTTTGTGCTGTAAGTTTCTGTTTGTTAAACTATGCCTGCCAATTGGTGTATTCTTTGTTTCCGGGTTTTTTGCTACCAAAAAAGTGTTGCTGTGAGACTTTTGGTCAGTGATGGGCGTCTTTTTTACTCTTCTTGACCTGCTGGGATCTCGGTGCTGGCATCCCTGGGTCAGCAGGTATGAGTAGTGACTGAGCTCATGGAATTCCAAATTATTTCCCAGAAATCTCAGACCAGTTCAGTGTGCCTGCCTCCCTAGAGCCCCCAACATCAGTTATTTCTGCATTTTGTCATCTCTGATCATTTACTGGATTGGAGATGAAGCTTCAAGTGTTGTTTTTCTTAGCATTTCTTGTATCAGTGATTTGGTGTCGCGTTTAAGGTTTTCCCAACCCTGTGGGTTTGTCTATTTTCACCATCCCAAGTTTCCCAGAAGATTTCTTGATGGCCTTCACACACATGCACCAGCCTCCTTTGTAACAAAGGGTTAATCATAGACAGCATGTGTCCCATTCCATACCCTTAGGTCCCCTGCTTCTTGGGGGGGCATTTCTCATTTCTACAGTCGTGTTCGATTATTACATTTACACAGAGTTCATTTAATTTTAATGTTCTTCCCATTTATGTTGTCATAGGAATTAATTCTGCTCACTTTCTTCTTCCTCAGTTCATAGAGACCTTTCCTCATTTCTCTGAATGCTTATATTTGCCTTTTCTTATGATGCAGTGATAATTCCATTGCGTCTATCCATCACAGCTTCACCATTTCCAGCTGATGCCTAGCCCCTTGTTCCCCATCCCCTGACATCACAGAATGTGCTGCTGTGAGCCCCTTCCTTTTGTCTTTGACTCCCTTGGGGTAGCTGCCTGGTAGTAAGATTTTCAGGCTGAGGGTATGTGTACATTTTTCTCCATATAGTTCCAGATTGTTTCCCTTAATTGTTGGACCAATTCACATACCTGTTAGCTTCTGAAGGGAGTCTTCTGATACCCCTGGAAGATCCCTCCCTTTCTCCTGTCCCAGGAGACCCTGTGCCTCCCCCCTGCCTCCTACCTCAGCTTTGCAAGCTTTGGTTCCCAGGACCCTAATCTTCCCTTCTCTGATGTGCACTTCTGCCCTTTCACCTCAGAGCCAGCCCCTCTCTCGGGAACCAGCCATGTTGGAGATAGTCATTGGTAGAGGAGAGATTGTCACTGGGGTGTCAGTGGGGCAATTGGAAAAGATAGTCTACTTCAGTTTAAGCAGAGGCCCCAATTTGCACTGTCCCTCCTGTATCAGTGAAATCATGGGCAAAATGTTGCCAAACCAGACCAAAGTCTGAAAACAGCTTTTGTGAGGGGTCTAGGAAGCTTGCCTCCCCTCACATCATTGTCCCAATGGGAGAACATGCTCCGACTTCCCAGTGAGCTTTTGGGAAACAAACCAGCTGTTGTTGGTGGGCACTGTCCCCCCCCATTCTTCATCTGAGACCTATAAGGAAAGGGTGGTGGATTTGGGGCCCTTTGAGGAGTGGCATTATGACTGCCTTGTCCAGTGTGGGAAGATGTAGATCCACATACAGGCACAAATTGGAAAGACCTCAGAAGTATTTGGGCAATAGTTTCTTAAAAACTCTCTTTTCAACGCACCTTCATTTCCTAATATTCATTTCCTTTCCCTGCACCCCCCTACCCCCCCTCCTCCACCTGTAAAGCTAAGAATACAAAAGGGGGTAAAAGCCCAGAAAAATGTGTACACTCATAGAAAGGAGGCTGGTGGGAGAAGCTGTGAGCAGCTGAGAAGAGATGCCCTGCCTCTGCCCTTGGTAAAGCTTTTTCCCCATCACTTAAATCAGTTTCGCACAACACTGATTTTCAGCAGCAAATGTTGACTGCTCTGCAGGACTTTTACTAACAAATGCCGTTTAAAAATCTATAGGCTTAAAGTCCCCTCAGTTTTATACCCAGCTCTGTACCCGTTTCTGATCCTGGGTGACCATGGACAAGTCTGTCTGAACCACAAGGTTCCTCATCTATAAATGTTGCTCTTCATACCTACCTCACTAGATGGCTAATGTGATGAAATGTTGGTGTGGGTGGACCCTGGGTAAGGTCACATCCAACGTGGATGGGTGGAGATCCAGTATTGTTGGGAGGCTCTGTGTTCAGTATCAATGGCATTGTCACTGTTTCTTTGGGCAACATGGAGGCACAGTGGAAATATGGCCAGAGCTGGTCAGGACCTGCATCCAGATCCCTGCTTCCTCTTTCAGTGACCTTGCTGAACTTCTCTGGGCCCCCCTCCCCCCCCCCCCACGTCCTCATGTGTATAATGGAGACTATAATTGGACTAGACCGCTCTGGAAGTTCTTCTGGCTCTCTGTCTGGACTCTGTGGTCTCCCTCAGTGACTGCAGCTTGGGGTCACAGTGGATAGAGGGCTGAACCAGGCTGAGGACTTGTACCTACCTCACAGGGCTGTTGTGAGGTTTAAATGCAAGAATGTGTCAGGTGTTTGGCAAACCTTAAAGCATTATGTCCTTTGAGCCATATTCATGCGTGGCCTGAGAAGCTGGCCTCTCCATTTGTCCATGTCCAGCCCATCTCCCCCACTGGCAAGAAATATTCCCTGCCCTTGAATCCCAGCCCTGTTGGCTCTCCATGTGTCCCTTCTGCTGCTTTCTCACTCTCTCTTGCTGCTTGGCAGCCCTTTCTTCCTTTCAGATTCATGCATAAAGCTGCTTAAGGTGGCTCCCCAGCACTCAGGCTCCCTTCTCTCCAATGATACCACTGCTCTGGTGCAGACCCTCATCACTATTGCTGGTGGGTCTGCCTGCCTTTCCCTACTCTAGGTAGCCCCTCTTGCTCTGAAATCTCTGGCTCCCTATTGTCTTCAGGAGCCAGTACAAAATCCTGTTTGACCTTCCATAACCCAGTTTCCTCCTACCTTTCCAGCCTTCTTACACCCTGTTCCCCTGCACAGCTTCTTCAGTTCAGTGCCTCTGGCCTCCCTCTGTTCTGGGCATTCTCTCTAGCTGTCCCCCAGGGCTGGAATGCTCCCCCTCTTCCCCTCTGACCACTGACCTCCCCGGCTTCTTTTAAGTCCCCACTGAAATCTCACTTTCTACAGGGAGCCTTCCCTAACTGCGCTTAATTCCAGTGCCTTCTCTGTTCATTATCGCTCTTATCCTGGATATAGCTTGTTTACACGTTTGTGTGCGCGTTGTCTCCCCATTAGAACATAAGCTTCTCGAGGGCTTTTGCTACTTTTTATATCCCTTGTGCTTAGCACAGAACCTGGCCCATTGTAGGTGCTTATTAAAAGCTGACTGACCTGCTTTTCTCAATGATGGAGCTGTTTATCAGGACTTAGATGAAGCATCTTGATCTCCTTTATTCCACCCACTTTTTCCTTCTCCCCTTAGAGCATGCTTTGTCTCACCCTCCCTCTCTTTTGCATCTTCTCAGGGACTCTGACCATTCCACCTCCAGACTTCAGTCTTTCTACATGACTCCTCCTGCTCAGGTCTCTTCCACCCTGGGGGGTAAAAATCCACCCCCAGCCTTTTTCAGCTCTTATGTGCTCTCTTCTTGAGAAAAATCATTTTCGACTATGTTTGTGGCTTCCACTTCCTCACTGCCAGCTTCCCAACCTCTTGCAACCCGACTTCTCTTTCCTCCCCTGAAACTTTCTCCCTAAGCCACCAGTTACCCAATGAGGGACTCTTGTCTCCCCACCCCAGATTTTCTTACAGCGTTTGTAACTCCATTGTCCCTTCACTGGTCTCCCTTGTTGACTCCTTGGCCATCACACCCAATACTGTTCCTTGGAGGACTTGGTCCACTCAACACTGGAACTCCCAGCAAGGGCTGAGCTTCCCAGGGTGAAGGGGCAAGCACAGAGTCTCACAGCCCATCTGGCTCTCACTTTGCCATCTCCACCACTGCTACCCTGTCACGTGGTCCCACTCCCCACACCCAAACTTCAGTCACCTTCAGGCTCTTCCCTCTTTACCTTTCCCAATCACACCCAGGTGCCAGCTGCACGCCATCTCTGATCTACCCTTCCAGGGCCTACACCACTGTACTAGTCTCCATTTTCCTATGTAGCCTCACCCCAGCTGCCAGAAGTCTGACTACATCCTCCTGCCCAGGAGCCTTCAGTGCCTTCACATTGCCTCTAGGGTAAAACAAAGCTTCTCCCACGTCCCAACTTGTCTGACTCCAGTCTACCTCTCCAGCTTGGTTTTGCTATCTCCCCTCTCCTACACATGGCCCTTGCCTGCAGTCTCCTTTTGCTTCTACTTGTGCCGATAGAACCAAACGCTCAGCTGGGCACTCACTATAGCAAGGCATTTCCGCCGAGGGCCTCCTCTCCTACTTTGCCAGCAACATCAAAGCCATTCCTAGAGATCTCTGATGATGCGTCCCCCACCCCCATCACCTTATCCCTGCTCTAATCTTCATTCTCTAGTTGACTCCTTTCCATAGGTCTGACCATGTCACCCCGTGCTCAGGAAACTCCACTGGCTCCCTATTGTGCGTTGAGTTCAATTGGTCACATCCTACTTTCTGTGACCCTGTGGACTATCGTCCGTGTGGTCTCTTGCCATTTCCTTCTCCAGTGGATCCAGGAGATCCTTCTGTCAGGTAATTAGAGGTTCAATGATCTGTCTGGACTCGAACTCTGATCTTTCTGACTCCTGGCCCAGTGCTCTATCCACTGAGCCACCAGCTGCCTCCCTATCACCTTCAGGATCAAACATGATGCTTTGTTTCACAGCTTACCCTGTCCTCCTTTTCCATTTTTCTCACTTCTTATTCCCCCTCCATACAATCTACAGTCTACACATACTCGCCTATCTGCAGCTCCTTTCATGAGAAACTCCACCTCCAGACTCCATGCCTTTGCATCGCCTATTCCCCATACCTGGAATGCTAACCCTCTCATCTCATGAAATTCCCAGCATCATTTTAGACAGCTCCAGTACTGCCGCTGCCAGGACCTGCCTGGGCCTCCCCGCCGTGTGGTGTCGTCCCCTCCAGGCTCGGTTCCCATTACTGTCTGCTCTGTATTTTATCCTACTGTATGTTCTGCTTTACATGGATGTCTTCCTCATTAGAATGTAAGCCCCTTGAGGGCAGGGGCTGGTGTCTTTGTCACCAGCACCTTGTGTGTGTGCCTGGCACATAGTAAGCGCTTAATAAACAATGACTGTTATAACTGGTCTGTGTGTCTTGCTTTGACCGAGCAGCTCCAGCTCCCGTTCCCCAGACATCCCGCCTCCCCATTTTTACCTGCTGGAGTCCTCTTCCAGGCTGAGCTCTAGGTGCCCTACAAAGGCTCTCCTGTTCTGAGTGCCATGACCAGATGCCCCATACGAGACGGTCCCTAGATCAGAGGTTGTGTGGGCACTGACCCCATAGCCCCCCTGCCATCCTGGCTGCCCTCGTCCCCACTCCCAGCTCTCCTCAGTCTGCACCAGATTGGGGGGTGATGTCAGGAGAGAGGGGGACGTTCAAAAGAAAAAAGGTGACATCAGCCAGCCTTGGCCACAAATGTCAGGAAGGCAGTGGGAGAGGGGATGGTGCAGGAAGGTAGATTTGAGAGCCCTCGGTGCAGCAGTGGTAATTAAATGGGAGCTGAGGAGATCACCAAGTGAGAGTGGACGAGATGTCTGTTATTGTTACGACTGGAGCACTGATCCTTGGGGAGAGAACCTGTGTTCTACACTCCCGAGCGTCACAGACGAGGGGGTTTGCTCTCTACATAACCTACCAGTCTTCCGCTAATATATGTTGTTGAATAAAAGATCACACTTGAGATACACTTCTTCGTGGGTGTTAATCCTAAAAGTCAACATCATTTTGTTCTCTCATGTCCCTTCCTCCCCAGCAACAATCCATCCCCCCCTATATGTCCTCCACCCCCAACTCTTCCTCCCAAGGTTCCCTGGGGTCCAGATACTGTGACCTCCATTCCGAGAGTTTCTCATCCCCACAGATCCTCTGAGCAGTATCCCTTGGCTGAAAATAAATGAGATCATGACTAAGTCAGACTCTTGTTAGCTGGATATATATATATATTTTTTGCTTGTTTTTTTGTTTTTTTTGTGTGTTTTTGTTTTTTCACAGAACACTGTTTGCAGTAGAGGAAACTGGCATTGCAGTCTGTTGGCACATTGGCAATTTCACATAAACCAGTAACATGTTTATCCTTTAGCACAGAAAACCTAATGGCATGTACCCTCTGAACACACTCAGGACGTTGCTAATCCTTCCTTTCCCCGGTTTTTTTTCAACAAACATCTTCAAGGTCTGCCCTAAAGAAGGCCATCAGCTGTCAGCTAGCCAAGGACAGTTGAGAATGGTTGGCGCACACCTGGACGTCACCTCCTGGATGGCGGCTGACGGTTTTTTTTCCAACTTGATTTTATTAAAAAAATAAAAAAAAAATGCTCCAACTCTCAGTTTACAAGGCATACAAAATCTCTAAAAGGGAGACATGAGATCAAGGTGCTGAGGTACAAAAACACCTGAGGTAGTTTTTTTGTTTTGTTTTTCCTTAAATTTTTTTTTTCAATTTGCAATTTCTGTGCCCTGGGCCAACAACCTCTGGTAATTTTCTTTTTTTGTTTTTCCCCACTTGTTTTTGATTTGTTTTGTTTGTAAGAAAGAAAATTACTTCCCCTCACATCGATGGCTATGTCCTAAATAAACAGATGCAAAAACAACAGAAATTGTTCGTTCTTCTGAGTGGGAAGTTTTTTTCCCTTTCCTTTGAAGATTGCTGGGTTGAGTACCATTGAGATTGCTTCCTTTCCTATCCAATCACCTAAATGGAAGTTGGGGCTGTTTGATTTTTTTTTCTCTTTTTTTCTGTTATGTGTTACTCTGAGCACTGCTTTGCCTGGGGTTGTGGAGAGAGAAGGAGATAAGGAAGAGAGACTGGAGAGGGGAGGAGGGCAAGAAAAACTGGAGCAGAGAGGGCAGAAGAGACATAATTATATGGCTGTATGCAAAACCAGTTTAGAACCTGTGAAGCAAAAAAAGGAAAAGATATGTGAGCTGTATACAGATGAAGGGAGATAAGAGATTCCTCTTCTTGGAGACGGTATCCCTTCTGTTGGCACACACAGGTGATCCCCAACTGCATGGTGCTGTTAGTACCTTCCTGAGTAAGCCCCCCGCCCCCCTCCCGCCCCTTAATTTTTGTGCTGGCGTTTCTAAAGCTGCTTCTAGCCCTTTAGCTCTCCCAGTGGGTGACTTTAAACTCTAGAAAAGCCTGCTTTCTCTTCCAAAGGAAATAAAAAATTAATTTTTTTAAAGTTGGAGTTAGTCGAGTTATCGATACATATAATTTCTACAATATATTAATGCTGTAGGCACAGCCTGGTATGCCTGGTAGCACGGGTGGTAGAATTTCTTGACCCCTCATATCTCTACATACATGTATGTATGGAACCAATTTGTTTTTCTTCCAAAAATCGGGTGAGAATTTAGCCTTGTTTTGAACACGTCCACCTATGTTAGTCCAACTTAAGGGATAGAGTCATGGGAGTTAAGACTGTCTGGGTAATGGGGGTATTGTCATGGGGAAGCCTGCAGAAACCCTGGGGGCAGGTGGTCCAGGTCCCTGCCTTGTATGTGTTTGCGTATGTGTGTGTTTGCATGTGTATGTGTTTGCATGTGTGTGCGCACACGTGTGTGGGGTAGACGGGATGCTCAGGCACTCCTGACCCCACCATATCCCCGGGGCCACCCAGCCGTGGGATGCAAGCTTTATCAAGGTTTCTGCAGAGTCCCAGTCTTGGGTAGCCTCCTTATTTCTCAGGATGGTCTTTGGTTCACTTCCCAATCTGTCTTTGTGTGTTTGGTCTTGTTCTGTCCGGCATGGGAAGGGCTACATTCATCTGTTGTGGCTTTGCTGGCCTGCACCGGAGGCAGCCTCTCACTTGGTGCGCTGCTGGTGCTGCTGCTGTGGTGGCGAGGGGCCGGCTCCCTGAGGATGCTTCTGCTCCTGCTGCTTCACCTGCTGGACAATCTCCCTGATCTTGCGCTGGGCCGTCTGCAGCCAGGGAGAGACAGAGAGAGGCAGAGACCAGGGCAAGGGAGGGAGATGCACCCATGGAGAGGGGACAGGGGGGACAGAGGGAAAGGCAAGGTCAGAGACAGGAGAGATAGACCAGAAGGATGGGCAGAGGGAGAGAGACAAAGATGGGATGGGTAGAGGAGACAGGAGGGAGAAGCAGGGTCAGAAACAGAGAAGAAACAAGGAGGTAGAAGATAAAGGAAGTGATGGGCAGAGGAAAAGAAAAGGGAACGACAGAAGGGAAAAGGAAAAGGAGAAAGGGAACAAGATGGATGGGGAGGTTAACAGGAAGACGGGTAGGGGAAGGGAGCATGACAGGAAGGACGGAGAGGGAGAAACAGATGGAAGAGGGGGTGGTAAAGGAGGGAGGGAAGCAAGGCAGGAGATGGAGGGGGAGATAGAGGAGAGAGAAAGAAACGGAAAGGGAGAGGAGAACCAGACTGAGTCCAGATGTAGCTGGAGCCCCAACAGCATCTGAGACTCCCTCGAGATCAACTGACAGCTAAGCTGAGACAGGTGGGGGCACCCAGAGCAGGCTCAGGGCACTGACAGACACCAGCTGGAAGGAGCAGAGAAAGGACAAACCAAGCCCACTCCCCAGCCTGCCACACTTCCCCTTCTTGGGACCTTCTAGAGAGTAAGGAAGCCCAAGGCCAAGGGCAGGGTCAGGCAGCAGCTAGGGAATGCCAAGTGCCCACAGGGAACTCAGGCCAGTGAGCAGCGGAGTCCCTAGGGCTGAGCCAGGCACAATAAAGGGGCAGATGAATGAGGGCTGTGGTCATCTCACACCTTCCCAAAGCTGCTTCCACCAGATCTTTTAGGAGATGGAGAGGACTAAGCTTCTCGGGGACCACAGGATCTGAGATTAGGAGTTAAGATGGCCCTCAGAAGCCATCTAGTCCAATGGTCTCATTTTGCAGAGGAGGAAAGAAACCCAGGTTCCAGTGAGAAGGGACTCTGGCAAGGTGATACAGATATCAAATAGCAGAGACAAGGGAGAAGAAATAGGGAGCTGTGAGAGCACTGAGTCCCATCTCCGCACAGACTGAAGCCACCTCTGCCTGCCTGCTTAGTGGTATTTGGGAGAACTGCTGGGTCAGCAGCTGTCAGACACTGTGATGCCTACAGGGAGCTGAGTCCAAGTGAGGTCAGAGGAGGATGGAGAAAGTGTCTAGTGACCTTCGGCTCCCTCCTTTTACAGATGGGGAAACTGAGACCCAGAGATGTTAAGACTTGCCTAACGGGGCACGTCAGCTAGGTGGCACAGTGAATAGAGCACAGGCCCTGGAATCAGGAGGACCCGAGTTCAAATCTGGCCTCAGACACAACACAAAACCTAGCCGTATGACATTGGGCAAGTCACTTAACCCCAACTGCCCCTGCGAAAAGTAAAAAAAAGAAAAAGCCTTGCCTAAGGCTACAGGTAATCACGGAGGCAGGCTCAATGACCAAGCATTAATTAAACACCGAGTTCCCAAAGAAGAGAAAGCCAAGGATTTTTCCTGTCTGGCCGCTCTCTGTGGCCATGGCCTAGAGGCCTAATCAGTGCACCCTAGTTGGGATCTGGGAAGGGCCCCAGAGGTCCTCCAGAGATGAAGAAACTGAGATCCAAGGGGCACACCATACAGTTATCAAGGGGGATGTGGGCTGAGGCCATCCGACTCCAAGTCAGCAGCCTGAAGTTGCCCCTGCCATGAGTACAAGAGCCCTCAACTTCCAGGCAGTGGGGCAGGCTGGCCCCCAGGCCTCTAGGGAATGGCATGCAGCCTTCTGTAGAGAGCTGCTAATATTCAGGGGCTTGAACTACTGAATTCACTAAGATGTCTTGTTTTATTCTGCCCTGATCTCCCCATGGATCCTGACAGGTACACAAGGCAGGAGCGCCTATGAGATGTCTGGTGAGGGATATTGAGGAGGCCAGGGGAGCTCTGCCCTGGGCACTGCCTTGCCAGGGACAAAGGAAAAACAAGACCAGAAGAAAACCTTGACCAACAAATAGAATATCTATCAGATGTTAGCAGCAAATCTGGAAGCAAGAGGCCTCTAAGCTCCGCCAACCACCATGATTAGGTGACTCAGGCTTGGACAGAGAGTTAAAGGGACGGAGGAAACCAAACCACAGGTACCTGACTGGCAAAGAAGTGGCCAATGATCTTGACAATCACTTCTTCATTCTCGTCGGGGGTCTGATCACGGGGCACGATGACCTCTGCACTAGTTAAGTTCTGTAATTCATTCACCTGTGTGAGATGGGGAGGAAAGGGCAGGGGGCATAGGAAGTAAAAAAAAAAAGCATTTCAATTAGAAGAGAGCTGGAGTTGTATGTTCTGGCAAAGGGCTTTTGGTAGGGACAGTGGTTGGAGGGATTGGAGGGATGAGAGCAGAAAGATGAGGAGGCGGCAGAGTGTGTTACAGGGAGCTGATAGGCAAAGAGAGATACCGCTCACATCTTCTCACCAGCCCATCCTTCACCACATGGCAGCCACGTGTTGATTTCTGACCTAAAAAAGTTGGAAGGGGCCAGAGATACTGAATGCAGCTTCTTCATTTTACAGACCAGCACCCTGAGGCTTAGAGGCAAAGAGAGTTATCCAAGGTCATACAGCTAGTGGCAGAGCCAGGACTAAAATCTGTCTTTCCTCTGATAATTTTTTTTTTTTTGGCAAATAAATCATGTTACTTCCTTGAAGAATTTGGCGAGGTGCCAGGGAGAAGAAATAGCATTCTGGGTGACAGCCCTGAGGTGGGGGGTGGTACCCTTGCCTCTCAGTGGAGTGGTGCAACCTTGTGTCTGAATCCTTAGAGACCTGACAGGTCAGAGAAGTAAAGTGCTCTCTGCCCATGTACAAGATGACACCACCTATTCTGGGTTAGTGATCTGTGATTTTATAATCCCAAATCATTTCCCTTTTCTGGGACTCTGGGACTCCTCTTCTGTAAGGCATAAGGACTGAACAAAAGGCCTTCTAGCTCTAAAGTGATGACCCTATGAGCCCCTGAAGTATTTTTATCCAGACTTCCATCCCACTGGTCCCACAATCTCCACCACAGTTCACCCAGACACCCCCTCATCTGTGACTGGTATGATGTTTATATTTCCAGCCTCAGAAGGTTTTCAAGCATGGGACAAGAACTCGGGTGGCCACAGGTCTTAGCACACATTTTGTTCTCCACTGACACTGCTCTGACCCCTCACAAGGCCTGTGCCAGGCCAGTCTGGAGAAATCAACTGAAAACTGTAGATGGCTGTTCTGATCCCCAGACTTGAAATAAAGCTTGGCATCAACCCTGACTCCTCCACCATCTCATCCTCCTCCATCCAGTCTGGTGCCAAATCTTGTCATTTCTCCCTTCGTGACATCTGTCCAACACTTCTCTCCTGACTTCACCCACCCTGGTGCCGCCCTCATCACCTCACCCCAGACTACTGTGATAGCTGCTGCCTCAAGTCCCTCCCCTCTCTAATCCAGCCTCCGTTCAGCCACTAAAGTGACCCAGGTCCAACCACGCATCTCCCTTGCTTAGGACTGTTTGCTGCATTTCAGCTACCTCGGTTTCCATGGGCAGAAATGGGCTAAGCTCTGGAGTCCCCCAGTTCCTTCCAGGAGACATGGGCGTAAAGTACGTGAGAAGTACCAGCTCCAAACGTGGGGAGGGAGAGGAAGGCCCCAAGAACAGGGCCCCAGCCAAGGCAGACTCACCGTTTTGCCTCCTTTTCCAATGACGCGGCCGGCGGCTGAGGAGGGCACCCGAATGTGAGCCTTGAGCTTTACTTCTTCTTTGGGGTTAAAGAAATTCTCTTCCTTCAGTTTCCCGAAGATCCTCCCCTGAGCCTGAAGAAGGGAGTGCCAAGAAGAAGCAGTTAGTCCAGCCCACTGCTGCTAGCAGGAGGGGGTCAACGGCAGGATTTGGGGCGGGAGGGGGCCTGGACAGCTTCCCAGAGGCCCCAAACCTCTCGGCAACTTCTGTGGCTTCTCCACCTGTGCCCAACCTTCCCCACAGTGGGTGTCCCCCACAATGCTCAATCCTGACAGGCTGTACTGCGGCCCTAAGGCCTGGCACGGGGGCATGGACATGGTTGGGGTCGAGGCATTGACCTTGAACTGGGCTTCAGGGGGTCCGGTGATGATCACCATCCTCTCACTGACATCTGGGCCTTCAGCAGGAGCAATCTGCAAATGCACGGTGAGGGGCAAATGGTTAACTAAGTCATACACATTCATTAAGCGCTTACTGTGTGCCAAGAAAATGAAATCCTCTCTCACAAGGAGCTCCTGTTGTGATGGGGAATCCAGTCCGTATAGAGAGAGGACATCTGGACACAAGGTACAGGCAGAGGAGTGGGCAGCACCAGCAGCTGGGGCAGCGCAGGAGGAGCTCAGAGCACTGATGCTTTCTGGTCACGCCTCCCTTCGCCACATTCCTTCTCCGGGAAATGCACAGCTTCCAGGCCTGTCCCATTCAAATCTCTTCTTTCCCACCAGAAATAACCACCCAGCTCCAAGATTAAATCAAGTTCGACATTTACTTTCTCATTTAAAAAATGTCACTCATATTGCCACATAATAGATGAAAGGTTATTTTTAAGTGAAAATTTTAAAAATTATCCATTTTAATTGCTCACAGGGTAAATACTGATAAATATAACCCACATAAACAGAAGCTCTTTGGAGGCCTTCGCCATTCTTAGTCCTGAGACCAAACAACTTGAGAACCTTGGGTCTGCAACGTGCTGGAGCTATGAGCCCATCCCCTCCCCTCCCCCAAGGATGCTCCCCACCGGGCCCTTCCCCCACAGCCTACACGCCCTTGTTGGGGAGCAGATGGGGCGACATTCCCCTTAGCAGCCACTGCTAACATCAGGCAAGAGAGGAAGAGCCAAGCCTTTCCTGACGGGAGGGTGGGCGGCTGGTGAAGGTAACTGTGAGTCAGAACCTGGAGAATGGGATGGAGAGAACCTCCTACTTCAGGACACTGCATTAGAGACCACCTTCTTGTCCTCATTCCCCCAGGCCTGGTCACCTCTGGCCTGGTCACCTCCAGCCTGGTCTCCCTGCCCTCAGTTTCTCTTCTCTCCAATGCACCATCCACACAATCGCCAAACTGACCTTCCTAAAACGTCGTCTGATCCTCCCTCTCTTCTGCTCCTGAAGCTTTGGCGGCTCCTTCCTGCCTCTGGATAAAAGGCACGCTTCTCCTCTGCTGGGCATCTCTAAGCCTCTTGCAATCTGACTGATCCAGTCTAACCTTTCCGAATACTTCCATGTCACTGCCCTGGGCACACCCAATAGTCCAGCCACGCTGGCCTCCCACCTCCGAGCGCATACCTGGCACACTCCTGCTCACATCTGCCAGGTACAATCCCCACCCTTCTCAGAGGCTCAGGTGCCATCTTGGCCGTACTCGAACTCTCAAAATACTTCATGTGGACGTGTATCTATCGATTTGTATATGTTACCTTCCCCTGAGTGAGCAGAGGCTCTTTTATGTATGGATCGCTGCTTCTGTGGTTTTAAATCTCCAATGCCTGGCACTGCAGCCCAGCCAGGGTGAGAGGCCGCCTGGTGTGGTTAAGGTTGAAAGACCTGGCCCTGCTATTTAAGAAGACAACGCTTCATAACTCTTTGTCTCCAGCCTCTATGGCTTTGCACAGGCCATCCTCTCTGCCTGGAATGCTCTCCCTCAGAGTCCTTGGCTTCCTCCTTATCTCTCTGAAGGTTCGGCCTTGCTTTCTTCTGACTCCAACTCCCTCTTTCTGGATGCAGCCTGAATTGTCTCCAGCAGAACCACCAGCCTTCACTCAGCAATCACTCACCAAGCACATCCCAGGCAGGCTTCTGGAGGAGACACTGGTGGGTACATTTCCATGGCACTCAGAACCAGCATGATGTCCGGCTCCTGGAAGGCACTTAGTAAATGCCTAGTGCGTGAGTGATTGCCATGGGTGGGGGGGAATTACTGTGGCCCATTCCAGTGAGATCACCTTCCCTCCTGCACCCCCAAGAAACCCTGAGTGTGAAAGGAAGGCCAGTGCCCTGGCGCAGGGATACAGATGGGGTTGGGGCAGCTTCCCAGACATTCAAACCCTCCCCAGGGTGCAAAGATCCTGAAGCAGCTTAACTCCCGTTCTTGTTTGGAGAGGAGGGAAAAGTCAAGAGAGTGGCCAGCAGTGTCTTCTGATGCTCTGACCCCATGGCCCATGTGGCCATCCAGCTAGGGGACAGCCCAAAGACCAACACATGCTGCGTTCTGGCTGACAAAGTCACCCCTCCTGCACACATGTGCACACACATACGCATGCCCACTAAATGAGCCACTTTAACCTTTCACGGCCAGTCCAGCTGAGCACGGCCCAGGCAGTCTCTCCTCTAGCATCTTCCACACAGCTGCCAAAGACTTTCTGGAAGCCCCAGTCTGATTACCAGCAGCCCTCAAACAACTTCAATGGCTCCCTATTGTCTTTGGATCACTTATAAAAACCTGTTTGGCATTTAAATCTGGCTGACGCCAGGTTCTTTGCTCCCTTTCACACACTCTCCGGTCCAGTCAAACTCACCCTGCACACCATCTCTCACTTCCTTACCTTTGCCAAGACTGCCTGTCATGCCTGCAATGGGCATCTCTCTGAGCTCTGCCCCTTGGAACCAATTCCCAACATCGCCCCTTGTAGAGGCCTTTCCTGGTCCCACCTCCCCCCTGGTTACTTCATAAGTAACAGGCATTTACACCTGCTGATTCTCTCCAATATGCCGTGGTACAGAGCTGGTAAGTTCCCTGAGGGCAAGGCCTGTCTTTTATTTCTTTGTAGCCTCAGTGCCTGGCAAAGGACCAAGCACACATCAGGGGCTTAATCAATGCCTGCTGTTGCTTTGGTTGCTAAAGGTCTAGCTCTGTTCTCTCGCTCCTGTTCTTAGCAAAGGGACACTGCCCATGGATCAGGGAGCTGACCAGGCCTCTCTCCTCTCCCAGGCTCTCTCTCCAGCGGCCACAAGGCATGCTGGAGAGGGAGGGGTGGGAAGGCCCAGCCTGGAGACTTGACCCTGCAGTGGACTTTGGGATCCTGAGTAAGCCTCGTGGCTCTGTGGAGCCCTGGCTTCTTGGTCTGCAGGATGAAAGGGCACTGCCCACCCTTGGGCTTGGCTGAGGCACCACCTTCCTGGGTACCTCTGCACCAGGCCCTGGGCACATGAGGCCTGCCCTCACATGCCAGGGTAAGAACCTCTTCTTTGTGACCAGGCGCCCGGCAGCCAGCTGGGAAATATGATAGGGCCCTCTGCAGAAACTCGCTTTTAAATAATTAATTTTCAGTTAGAATTTACTGAAAACAAGGATATAATTTTCTTTCCCATTCAGATTTCTGACCCCTGCAAGGCATCCATGGATTCATGGAGCCTGAGTTCAGAAGCCCTGGTCTAAAATGATCAGAGATAAGGACTGTGAGCTGCTGCCACCACCAAAGGGCCCAGAGTGGGGCGGGGGGAGGTGGGGGGCGCAGGGCCCAGGGAGGAGGGCCCAGAGTCAAAGCCCCATCCTGTCACTTCTCACCTTCAGCCCTTGAATAAATCGCTTTGCTTCCCTGGGCCTGTTTCCTCATCTGTAAAACAAGGGGGTTGGGCTAGATGGCCTACTTAAAGAGAGCTGAGCCTGGAGCCGGGGGACCTGAGTTCAAATCCCAGCTCTGCCACTTAACTTGGGCAAAGTCACCCAGTGGGGTAAATAGGATTATTATCCCCATTTTACATGACTTTCCCAATAAGAGGTCTGACTTGAACCCCAGTCCTCCTGACTCCAAATCTTCTGGAGTGCAGCTAGAGCTCTCCATGTTAGAGACAACGGACCCCAGGGCTATCTTGCCCAAGCCCAGACAGACAGCAAACAGCAGATCCTGTACGGGAACCTGGGTCCTTGGATTCCAAATCTGGCTGCCTTTCCAACGCTGCTCAATGGCCTTGCCACCATGGGCCTCGGCTGAGTCACTCTCCCTTTCAGGCCCCAGACTCATCTTCTCTCAAACGGGCACAGAGTGCAGGGGGTGGATGCAGTGACTCTTCTGAGGGGAGGCAGGCGCTTCATGCCCCACTCAGACGCTCCGTCTTCTGCCCCATAGTATTTTCTCTAGCTCCCTCGCTGCCATTCCAGCTCCGCCTGGCTCCGGAGTAGAGCCGGCCCTTCTCTGGAAGCCCAGGCTGTGTCACGGGAGCCCTTCCTTCTCTGTAACAACTGAAGCTCTGTCTGCTAGACTGTCCAAGGAGGCAGTGGGGGACGTGCTTGGCATTCCAGCCAGGAGGCCGAGCGAGCCCTTCCCACTTTGAGGGATTAAGCAGGATGTGGGGATCAGATTGCACTGAGGTGGTCGCCTTCTCGGCTCAAAGGGGCCTTCTTTCCCCAAGCCTCTCTGGCCAATCCAAGAACTGTGGCTGGGCTTGTACCACTGGGGTAGACTCCTCTACCCCCACCCTCCCTGTCTAGGATGCTCATCCCTTTCAGAGAGCCCTTTGTTAGAAGGCTTTTTCTGAGAGTGGAGGATCCTCCCCTCTGAATGAGAAGGAATCCTGCAGGTCCGAGCAGTGCTGCTGATCAGAGACACAGCAGCCACGGCTTCACTGAGCCCTCCTCCTCCTTCCAGTCTGTATTAACTTACCTATGCACACGCCATGACCTGCCCCAGTACAATGGCAGCAAACATTTCATCACTGACCTTGTCTCCAGTGCCTCTCCCAGAGCAGGCGCTTAAAAATACGGTAAAAGAATCCTTAGAGCAGATGAGTGAGCCCCCTTACCTTGATGGAGGCCCCTGCGAATCTCGCCAGCTGCTTGATGTGGTGACCCTTCTTACCGATGATGGCTCCGACAGCCTGTGTGGGGATGAAGAGGTAGACTACCTCCTGTTCAGGCACCTGAGGAGGCGAGGAGAGACAGAATCATCACCTCGAAGGAAGGGTCACCCTTGGCCAGAGCTGGATGGGGCCTTGGAGGCCAGCCATCCAACTGTGCCCCCTCTGTGTCCCCAATTTAAAGCTAAGGAACCTGGAGCCCATGGAGGCCTGTGGGGACCACCCAGAGGAGACCCAGAGGCCACAGAAGGGAGGCCATCTAATCCAGCTGCCCGAGCTGATGCGTGGAGAAGTTTCATAAAACCCAAACTCTGGGGTGAGAAGGGATCTCAGAGGCCATGATGTTCTATCCTGCCACTCCCCTGGTCCATTTTAGAAAAGGGGAAACTGAGGCCTGGGGAGATGAAATGTACTACGGGTCACATAGGCAACTAACATGGGGTGGGGGATTTGAACCCAGATCCCCTGACTCCACAGCCAGTGCTCTGTCCTCTCTAGACCATGTGACGGAGGGATGTTAGATACCAGAGGACTAGTCTTCAGGACTAGAAGTGAACTAGGAGAAGGTTAGAGTCCTGTTTAAGAAGCAGACAGACCAGTCCTTGCAGAATCCTGTGCCCACAGCAAGCCCCTGCCTGCTTGTGCCCTGGGAGGTCTGATAGGAAGAGTCAGGAGGATGGCCACTGTCCAGCTGATGTGGAGAGAAGAAAGGAGAAGAGGAGGGGAGGGATGGAGAGAGAGGGGGAAGGAGGGAGGGAGGGTCTCGGTGGGCTCCCAAGAGACAAAGAGTTACAGAATGGGATGGGAAGAGGGGGAAGAGGGACTGGAATCAGCAGCCAGGCCTCCTAACCCTCCCCAGTGGGAAGGCTTTGCCACTATATCCTCCTTCCAGCAGAGGGAAGGGAGATCTCTGCTGATCTCAGACCAGTCTGCAAACATAAGGAGCAAAAGGCGTCAGGAGGGAGGGAGGGAGAGATACCAAGTAGCCGTCAGCCCAAGCTGTCCACACTGGTCACCACAAAATCGGGAGCCACCTTGTCTAGACCCGGGGTTTCATCATCACCAGGACCTCCCAGACAAGGAAACTCCCTTTCCCATTGCAGGCCTTAGAGACTTGCCTAGATGCCATGACTCGGGAGTTTCCCATCCAGGATCACACAGCCATGATGTGCCAGGGGTGGGACTGGAACCCAGGCCTTGTTGGCTCCAAGGCTGGCTCCCAACCATTGACGGCACCGGAGGAAGGCCTCCTCCAGAGGGGTTGGCACCCTCTCCCAAGGCTCCATGGATGGATATGGACAGTGTGGTCAACACTGCTGCCCTGTGGCCCGCCTCATTCTGTGTTCTTGCTGGGGAGGAAAGGTTTTCAACCCAACCCAGATTCCGAGGCTGCCAACAAGCTGAGAGTGCCAGCTGATTTTCAGTGGTTTCTCCCCCAGCAAGGAGACTGAGCACAAACGAGGTAAAGCCAGGACATGTGATCTAATGCCCAGCCATCTGTCTGACCAGGGAGTGTTACCAAAAATGCTGAGCGCCCCAAGAACTGCCAGCCATCTTGGAGCCAAAGCAATTAGACTCAGAGCTAGCCTCAGTTTCCTCATCCATCAAATGGGGAGAGTAGCACCTTCTTTCCAAAGGATCAAATGAGAAAAGATATATAAAGTGCTTTGTAGACCTCAAAGTACCCCAGAAATGTGAGTTCTTATTGCCATTGTTGTAAACAAATAAAATCTTGCCTTTAACAACTAGTTTTGTGACCGTGGCTCACTCATTACCACCCTCTGTTTCCTCCTCTGCAGAATGGAGATGCTTCCTAAGGTGCCTTCTACAGCACTGGCCCCAGGATGATGCTTGAGCCCTGGAAAGGTCCAGCTCAGTCATTTTACGGAGGAGGAAATGGGGCCCAGAGGGAGGAAGCCATTCGCCCAAGGTGACCTGGCTACTTGACCGATGGAGCCAGGATCTGAATCTGAATCTGGGACTCCCCAGCCACTCCTGCTTTTGTGCTCTGCTCCGCCCACTGTGGTAAGGATCAGTGAGATCTTGGGGTCACAGCTCTGGAGCCAGAAAGGAGCTTTGCCACCATCGAATCAACCCCCTTCATTTTACAGATGAGGAAGCTCAGACTCTGAGAGAGGAGTAAGTGACCTGCCCAAGATCTCACAGCTCGTATGTACCCAAAGCAGCAGGATTTGAACCGGGTACTTCTTATGCCGAAGTCTCGTGCCCTGTGCAGCACTCCATAATAAGCCATACATAGTTCTTTGCGATATTAAAAGCATTGAAAAAACATGAGCCTCTATTTTCAGAGAAAGAAAGAACAAGGCCAAGAGGAGCACAGGGAGAGGGGAGGGTGACTCACAGGGTGCTGATGTGGGAATACGCCGATCTGGGGGGCTCCGTACAGGCCCGAGAGGTATGCAGAGTGACTCTGGCGGGAGAGAACAGAACCGTTACTGGGAGGTGCCTGGGAAGGGGAGCCCGCTGCAGGATGCACACCAGCCCGCGTGCGTGCCCGCTGGAGCCCTCCTCCACCACCGGCACGCCTTCTCGCTGCCAGCCTTTCCAGAGCGCTTCCTCTCCATGCCGCGGGTGTCCGCTTCTCTCCGTCACCCCTTCTAACGGTGAAGCCAGAGATCCTAATACTCCCGCCTAACGCACGATGGGGCGTGGCTCTCGCGGACGCTGGAGAGGTTGGAGCATCCGCAGAGAGTATTCTGAGTACAGCAGGTGGACGGAAAAAACTGTTTGGGGGGGTGCGTCATTGATAAGCCAGCGCCCACGCCCTGACAGATTTCTCTGCCCACAGCTGCCTGGATGTCTTTGACCCTCTGCCTCTTCCCTTGCTCCCAATTCTTCTGGCAAGTGAGAATGCTTGGCCCTGTGGGTCTCAAAGTTTCTATCCATGATTGCGACGCCCCCCCCCCTTCCCCTATACACCCCAGCTCCAGCCCATGCTTGGCTGGGCCGTCCCCGGGGTTTGCCAGGAGGCTGACAGCCGGTAGTACAAGTTAAATTGGCTACAAGTCCCAACAAATAATTCCCAAGGCCTGGAGGAATGGAGCCCCCAGCCTTCTTACAGTAGGCACAATCATACCCAGCTTGGATTAGGACTTTCTTTTTCTAAACTGGGGGAAGGAGAGGGGAGCTAACAACAGAGATGCCCCTCACCCCCCTCCAAAGGAAAAGAAATAAAAGTAGGTCTTTGAAAGACTTTTACATGTACAGAAAGAAACTTGGAAGGAAACACAGACAAGTAGGACAGCTTTGAAATTACAAGTGGAACTGATTACATATCACTTTGTAAAAAGCGAGCCGTACAGAATCAGACACACAATTTCACAGCATGGCAATGTTTCCCCTTTTTTTTGGGTGTCTGTTAAATTCAGAATTAAAAAAAAAAGATCCATTACAATATATCCCCAAGGCCCCACGGGTGGTTTTGTCAGCCTGCAATTCTGCCACACTAATGCTCCCTTTTAGGGAGGTGCCACCCTAGTCAAGGATAGGGGGCAGTGGACTCTGGTCCTTGGATGCCAAAGACAGGCCTGGAGGCTCACTGCAACTGGGAGGATGATGGGTAGACTTCCCATCCCCAGCTTCTTGAGCATGGCGTCTCTAAGATTCTGGCAGCTCCTGACCAAAGAATCGTCAAGATCTACAGGCCAGAGCGAGCCCCTAGCTGGGGAAGGATCAGAAATTTTTCTAATTATTATGACCTTGGGGCATGATGAGGAAGGAGAATCTTTTCTCCTGGGGGGATCTTGGCCCTCCACCTTCCAGCTGCTCTCCATTATTACTTGATGCCTATAGACGACACGGTACAGCAGGGAAAGAACACTGAGTTTGGGTTCTCCCATGACTCATGCTGAGATTTCTAAGGCAGGACTGACCTCCTCAAGAGGCTTCAATGTCTCCTTACTGTCCCTCAGACCAAATCCACGTTCCTCTATTTGGCTCTGGTCTAGCATGCCAGGATTACTGAATATATTCTACAATCCAGGTAAAATCTCTCACGTGATAGGATATGATGCCCTGCCTGCTGGCCTCCCCACAGGCCTTCAGGGCTCAGCTGGTGGGGGGCCCTCTTACACTGGGCTTACGCTCACCCTTCCATCCCTTCTATCTACTTTGTGTAGGTTCATGTACATGGTCTTTCCCCCTGGGCAGAATGGCAGCTCCCTGAGGGTGGGGTCCAGCCCCTCACACACAGCTGGTATTTGGGAAAGCTTGGGAAATGACCCAGTGTTCTGTCCCTTAGTCCCCTACACTTTGTGGACAAGTTTGCACCTCCTCCTCTTACATCTCCAGAGGAAGATGGTGGCTTGGCCTGTTTTCATCTTTTAAAATGATGCCAAGCTGGGGAGACCCATTAGGTCCAGCCAGGGGCTGCTCTGGTCCCAGGGACATGTGGAGTGATTCCTCCTTTTGTGAGCCATCAAGTTCACAGATTTCAAGCTAGAAGGTCCTTCTGATGCAACTCTTTCTTTGACAAGGGAGGGAACTGAGGCCCAGGGAAGAAAACCCAGTTCCTCTGACTCCAAAGTCAGGGCTCTTTCCACTGTCATACAGGGATGTCAAGAGCACAACAGAAGGCCATAAAACCATCTTGATTAATGCCAAGCACCTATGGGCACTGGGGAAACAGAGTCAAGTCAAGTGAACTAGGCCCTGCTCTCAAGCTTACATTCTAAGAGACAGAGACGAGAAGCACAGGAGGAAACAGAAGAAAACCCAGAGACTCTATTTGAGGCACCTGCAGATGGGGGAGCAGAGAGCTACAGAAATACACTGGGTACCAAACCAAAGAGGCGCTTTCTCCCTGCCAAACCAAGGCAGGAAACCACACCCGTGAACAGCAAACTGCCTTCTCCTTCAACAGAGCCTCAGTGACCTGTGGCTGCCTAGGCAATGGTGCCCCAAAGGCCCCTGTGGGCCCCAGGCAGCTCTCCCTCCATCCAGTCGCCCATGCCCACAGGACTGCCCAAGTGCCCAGGAAGCCACGTGCCCCCCACTGTAGCCCAAGCACTTCTCTCTAAGATTGAGGGGAGGAAACGTGCCAGATGCCAGACCACAGGAGCCTTCTCGCCCAGTAACAGAAGAAAATTCAAGGCATCGCATCAGAGGGAGTCAAATAGAGATAGAGAGAGGCAGCGTGGTGGGGGGCATCGAGGGCCAGGCATAAAAGCAAACATGAGGCAGAGGAAAAAGCAGACAAAGCAATCCCCAGACTTCTGAGGAGGGAATGGCGATCAGGGAGGGCTGCCCAGAGGAGAGAGCATCACAAGCTAAGCCTCGAAAGCAAGTAAAGATTCTGAAAGGCAAAAATTTAGAGGAAACTGAGGCAGAGGTTATACGACTTGCCCAAGGTCACATTCATACCCTGCCAGGCAGTGCAGTGATTAGAGCACCCAGTCTGAAGTCAGGAAGACCTGAATTTAAATCTGGCCTCAGATGCTTAGTGGCTATGGGAACCTGGGCAAGTCATTACACCTCAGTTTCCTCATCTGTAAGATGGGTACAATAACAAGACTGACCTTCCTCCCAGGGTTGTTGTGAGAATCAAATGAGACCAGATTTGTAAAGTGCATGGCATACAGCTAACGCTGTATAAATGTTTATTTCCTTCCCTTCCCCCATCTGGAGTCAGAGGATCAACTAATTTCTAACTGAGACACATGAACTGAAGTGACTAGGCCAAGGTCATGCAGCTCCCCAGTCCATGAGCCAGGAACCCCGCCCTAGCTCTCTGGCTACAGCCCTAACTTCTCTCCATGGCGCCAGGCACCATCTTTCTTTCTGGAGGCCTATTCTAGGGAATTTTCCGAGAACCTCTCCGAGCTCTGCCCACAGAGGGTGAGAATCACCCGGGCAGCTCGGGGCAGGTTTGCTGAGTGTCCTCGGGTATGCTCTCAGCATCTGTGGCAGAGGAGGGGGGCAGACACAGCCCCCTCCACACACACCCCCAAACAAGCACAGAAAAAAGCTGGGTGCGGCCTCAAAGTCACTTACAGCAAATGCGTTGTAGGAGGCAGCAGCAGCTCCCCGAGGCCCGGCTGCAGAAGGGAGCATGGACAGACCTGTCGAAAAGATGCCAAGGGCACTGAGGTTCAGCCCTGGGATCAGGGTGCCTTGTTGCTGGGAGCCGAGACGGAGAAGGAAGGAAGAGGAGAGAAGAAGACGAAAAACCTCTGAGTTTCCTCATAAACAGAAAGGAACAGACCTGCCTACGGAAGGGAGAGCAGCCTCCCCCACCAAGTGCCCTGCCCGCTGTCCCCAGCTCGCCATCCCCAAGGCTGAGGAGCAGTGAAGGATCCCCACACTGAACACCACAGTGGGGCTGGAGGGGCCTTCTAGGGCTGCTGATCCAGCTCCCTTCATTTTATGGAGAAGGAAATAGAAAGCCACTTGCCTAATGCCACATAGGTCATACGAGGCAGACTGAGAACTTGGGCCCCCAAACTGGATCCAATGCGAAAACAGGACTTAGCGCAGTGCCTGGCACATAGTGGGTGCTGTTTAAATACCAAGTTCCTCCCCTGCTTTGGCTGGAGGGGCAGCTTGGGAAGCCAGTAACATCTAGAAAGCCTCTGCAGCCCCCATAGTCACACAAGGGCCAGACGGGCTCCTGGCACCCTCCTCTCAACTTCAGAGTCCATTTATCCTGTCTTCAAAGGGCTGGGAATTGGCTGCACACAGCTCAGGGTGTCTTAAGGGTAGGAAGGACCTCCAAAGTCCGCTGGGCCCACGTACCTGGAGGGGCACCCTGCTAATATCCTCATATAGCACAGCCCAGACACTGGTTTTTAAAAATATTTTTACTGTTAGACTTAAATCTAATTGGTTTCCTTTGGAATCCTATGTGTTTTGTGGTATTTAGAAATACAAATCTAAGGAAGGAAGGAGGGAGGGAGAAGAGAAGGAAGAAGGGAGGGAAGAGAAAAGGAGAGAGGGAGCTTGGGTCCATGGGCTTCACTAGACCGACTGGCAAAGGGACCCAGGCCAAAGAAACAAGGTTAATAAATCCCGATTTAAGTCACCTCAATTTTGCCTGATGAACTCTGGTGACAGGGACCTCATTACCTCTCGAGGTAACTCAAATCTTAATATTATGGAGTATTTCCTTATAACGTACAACCAAAATTGAATGGTACCCTCCCCTCAATCTCTTCTCCACACTGAACACTTCCTTCCCTCTGTGGCACAGCCAGCAGCCCGCCCACTGTCCTGGCTGCCCTTCTGTGGATGGGTCCTTCCCTTAACATCCCTCCCAAACCATGGAGTCCAGACTCAAACCCAGTCCTACAGAGGTGGCCCGAGGAGGGCCGAGGACAGAGGGGCTCAAAGGGAGGTGCCAGCACCCTGACCGAAGATTCCCTGGAGAGCTGGGGGCAGGCGCAGGCCACGCGGGGCACTTACGTTCACGGTCACCATGTCGTTCTCATAGGCCTCGCGGAGTTTCCTCATGATCTCCACCTCGGCAGAGGAGCAGGCCTCGATCGTACCTTTGACTGTGATGGTTCTCTCCGGGTTGTAAATGGTCAAGTCCTGCAGACTGGGAGATGATGAAGGAAAGAAAAACCTCAGGCTTTCCCAGAACCCAAATCCATCCGACCCGAGGCGGGGGAGGAAAGCTCCCCCTGTCCCCAGAGTCACCACGGCCCTAGGGCCACGTGATGGTGTGGGACAGATGGACCCAAATGGCCCCACGTCTCCCCTCCATTGGCTCCCTTGGTGCTGGGGATGATGTTGTTGGGTGAATTCCTCTTCCCCTTCCTCAGCTGCCAGACTGACCTAATGCTCAGGTCTGACCCCTTCATGCTCTAGAATCCTTTGTGGCTCCCTACTGGCTCCAGGATAAACTGCTCCGCTGGCATTTCAAGTCTACAACCTGGCCTCCGCTTCCCTTTCCTGACTGATCCAGTGTTCCCCCCTTTCATGTATTCTTTGCCGTGGCCATTGCCTTTCGGTCCTTTCAGTCTGACTCTGTGACCCCACGTGGAGTTTTCTTGGCAGAGGTACTGGAGCGGTTTACTACTTCCTTCTCCAGTTCTTTGGACAGATGAGGAAGTGAAGCAGACAGGGTCACACAGCCAGTAAGCATTTGAGGCCACATGTGAACTCAGGTCTTCCTGACTCCAGGTGCTGCACGCTATCTGCTGCACCATCTAGCTGCCCCTCCTATGTTCCCGTCAAACTGGTCTTTTTTCCAAAACTTGATATGTCATCTCCCACTACCTTGTCTTTACACTAGGTACCCCCCATGCCTGGAATGCATTCTGACCTCACTTCCGCCTCTTAGAATTCCTGGCTCTGTTTAAGATTGTGTCCAGGTGTGACCTCCTTCCTCTGTGAAGCCTTTTTTCCTGAGTCACTACACCCCCATTCCTCCCCAGATACTCTCATACTCACTGACCCAAGCACTTGGTGTATCCTCCTAAGCACGAACAGAAGGGAAGCTCTTGGGGAGCAGAGACTGCCCTGTTTGGGCCCACCACAGGGGAAGACACAGAGTGGGGACTTAACAGACGCCCGTGGAGAGGAAAGCTGCAGGAAGCTTTTCTGAAGTCGAGGGCCATCTGGGGGCGACTTACGGAGAAATGGTGATCTTGGTCCCTGTGCCCTGCTCAATTTTCTTTAGGTTTCGCCCCTCTTTGCCAATCAGTCTTCCGACCAAACTATTGTGGGCCAGAATCTTCAGAGGAACTTCCTCCACTCTGAAAGAAAGCACAGGCCTTTCAGTAACACAGCCTTGAGATTGAGTGGGGCCCTGATGGCAACAGGGCCCACAGACCCACTCTGTGTGACTTGTTTCTGAAGAGAAGCTGTCCCATGAGCTCTGAGAAAATCCCTGAGCTGCGGTGACTCAGGCCCAGGGGATATGCATGGTCACTGTCCCTGGGTGACCTGGGACAAGTCCCCAAATCTCCTGGGGCTCAGTTTCTCTATCTAAGAAATGAAAGAGGTTGGGCTTAGGAGTCCTTTCAAGCTCTAATGAGTCTAGTACCCCACGTATTCTCAGACTCTTGTACAATCAAAGGGTCATAGTTCTAGGCAGGGACCTTAGAGGCCACCTAGGCCAACCCCCTCATTTTACATATGGGGAAACTGAGGCCTGGGGTCATAAAGATTTCAAGTGGAAGGGCCAGAATTTGAACCCAGATCCTTTGGCTATCAGGCTAGTGCTTTGATCAGCATCTTAGAGTTTCACTATGACAAAGACAAGATACTCTGGGGTATCTAACTTACGACTTGGTCTCATCTGCTTCCTTCTGCATGATTTCGAGGATCATCCGACAAGCTTCACTGGCACCCTCAGGACTGGCGTGGATGGTCACAGGCTTCTCAGATGCCCCTGCATTCTCCTTCCTGTGGATATCTACCCTGCAGCAGCAAAGTGAAAAAACACACACACCCCACACAGTCATCAGCAGCTACAGGAGCTGCTGGCTGGCTTAGCGGGGCATGAGAGGGTACACCATCCCTGCCTGCCTTCTAGCAAGCCAAGAACAGGGAAACAGTCAGAACACTCTGGCTCCTCACCACAGGGAGGGGGATGCCCACAACGAGGGCAGATGCACAGGGAGTCACTGCCCCCCATGAAAGCCGACCTCAAGCCTAACAGCCCCTAACAGCCCCAGCTGGTCCTGCCCTCCCGCTGTTTCCTCTGCCCTGTATCATTCAGCCAAGTGAAGGAATCAATGAGAAAGTGAAAAGGAGGGAGGAGGAAAGAAAGAAGGAAGGGAGGAAGGAAAGAGAGAGCAAGGAAAGAAAGGGAAGAAGGAAGGGAAAAGAGGAGGAAGGAGAGAGGGAAGGAAAAAGGGAAAGAGTGAGGAAGTTTTCTCTTCCACCCACTTTCCATCACCACCATCTACCTTAACTTCACTCTACGGCTTATGGCTACCTAACACCTGTGCCCCTCATGATCTGCACCCCCCACACTCACGCTGGTGAGTCAGAAGCTTCCCAGGCTTAGGCTCCTCCAGCCCACCAAGTCAGCCCCTGGGGAAGGCGCCCTCAAGGAATCTTTGCTAATGCAGTCAGTAAAGACATGGAATCTTGGCATTCACGGGACCCCTTCAGATAATCTGGTCCCACTTCCTCCTTCGACAAATCAGGAAACTGGGGTTTCTAGGGTGGGGCGCATTGGCTCCAGATTACGCAGAGCTCTAAAGCGCCATGCCTTGGCACACAGGGCTTAAAAAATGTTCGGTAATTGAGTAGAAGGGACCTCAGAGGCACTGAGGCCTTGGTCACATGGTCCTCAACCCTATCCTCCACCCAGGGACTGCTCTTGAGCCCTCAGTGCTGCCAATCCAGTGCCATCCAGGGCGCTGGATGAGAGATCTGAAGCTGGGAGGCACCTTGGAGGCGGCCATCTGTCCATGCTCCTCATTTTACAGAGCTGATGACCTGCCATTGAGCTGGCCCAAGACTCCCACACCTGACACCCATCAATATGGACCATGAGCTGAAGAAACATGACTCAGCTAATCCAGGCTTTGCCCCCCTCAAAGGAAAGCTGGCATGGTGCTCCCCAGGATGACCAGGAGGTCAGAGAGCACTTACTTAGATTGGGTTTGCTTTGTAAGGTTCTTAATGGTCAAGCCTTCCTTTCCTATGATGGCGCCAACAAACTGGGTAGGGACAAGGATCCGGAGTGGGAAGTCCAGCTGCTTGGACTGGGCTGAGCCCCCTGGGGAGTGGCCATGCTCCCTGGAAGAGGAGTCACCCCGGCGGGATCTCGGAGGGGCACTGCCATCTTCATCGGGGATGTAGGAAATCCTGAAGGAGTAGTTGTCAAACTGATGACCGCTGAGCTTCTCAATGGCTCTGCAGGGCAGGAGAAGGTGGGGTTATCACAGGATGGGATTGTTCGGTGTGAAGCCCAGCAATCACTCTAGGGTCGCCCTGGGATCAGGCCTCAGTGAGCGTGTGAGACAGGGGTGTGAACGTTCATGTGTGCGACAGAGACTGCTGGGGGGGGGTGGGGAGGATTTTTATCTTTTCAATTGTACGCTTACTTTTTAATCATTTCTTATGTAAACCAGAAATTCCTGTGGAATAACAGCCCCCAGGTGCTCCACAGCAGAGACGGGGAGAGCACTTCCATTGGTGCAAAGAAGCAGTGCCTGAGCCCATGGCAATGGAGGGCTGGCTGTGGACTAAAGGAGGCCTGTGTTCAAGTCTCACCTCTGAGACACCCTGCCTGTGCTTCCCTGGCCAGGCCACTCTGGAGGCCTCCGTTACAGCAGAATGGCCTCACTGGATGAAGCCCCAAGTGTGGGCTGGTACAGGGCACTGTGCCAGGGACCAGAGATACAAAGCCCCCACCCTCAAACAGGCAGCAGGATGAGAAGAGAGGCAGGGCTCTGCACGGAGAGCTACCAGGCTCACTCCGCGCACCACTTGAGATTTAGTTTCTTCCGCAGAATAGGGACAATGAGCACACCACATCCATTTCAAAGCTCCTTGTTTTTCCAAGGCATGTCTCTAAAAGTGCATCAGAAGAAACGCAGTGTCCTGGTCACAGAGCCCTGAGCAAAGCCATTCAATGGCCTGAGCCTCAGTTTCCCTATAAGGGGGCCAGACTAGGCCCCTGAGGGGCCCTTCTGCCTCAAGATTGATCTTCTGCAGGCTTGGGAATCATTTTGGGCTATGCTCTTGGGGAAAGAAACCCCACTGTGTGCCCCAGTGAGCACTCCTGGCCAAGGCCCAGAGGTCAGAACTGGCCTGGATGCGGACCATCCCCAGGGCTAGATCTTGTTCCCAGCAGCCCTTAGCTCAGTAGGCTCAGAGATCTTCGATGCCTGCAGGTTGCAGAGCAGTCCCATGGGGCTAGACCAGAGTACTTATCCTCCATAATCACCACTTCTATAATGGAAGATTGTCTACCAACATTATTAGCACTGCGCGCTGCACAACAGACCCCCAGGGAGAGTCCCTGAATCCCCCAAGTTCATGGGCACTTGTCTCTTGAAAAGGCTTGGAAATGACAAATGATGTGCATTTCAGAGATTAAGCCAACACAAAGTACAACCGTAACCGGGCCCAATGCACTCACCCTCGGGCCTCTTCTCGGGTGGCGTAGGTGACATTGACAACGGCAGCCTCGGTGTCTGTGTTGACTATGGAGAAAGCAAAAAAGATCCATGAGCTTCAAAGGCAGCAGAGGCGCCACCCCAGCCCTCGCCAGGTCACGGGAAAGAGGCTAAATGCCCAAATCGGTGTGACTCTGAGCAAACGTTGCAGAGGGCGGGCAGCTCTGGCCAGCTGGGGGCAGGGGAGGCCACCTGGAAAACGTCTAATATTGGCTGACCCACAGAGAACCTCCACGACAAAGGGACCTCGGGGGCCAGAGAGTCACCCTCCAACCAAGTCAGGTTCCTCAAGGCAGCTCTTTCCACCTGACATCAAGCCTACATCTGTCTCCTTGCACCATCTACCCAGTGCTACTGGTTCTGCCCCCTGGGGCCAATTGAACAAGCCTAAGCCTCCTTCCATGTGGGAGCCCTTCCAATGTTTACAAACAGGTATGATCTCCTGAACGTGCTTGGTGCCTCCCACCTACCCTCATATGCTGTGGCCATTGGGCCTCTGCCCATCCTGGCTGCCCTCTTAAGAAATGCTTAATGACTGGCCTTGTTTAGCTCTGGGACCTAAATATTAAAAGCAGCCTCAAGAGCAGGGAAAGCAAATCCTGAATCCAAGTTGGCAAGCTAAGACCAAGGGAACTTTGAGCAGTTGGTAAAAAAACAAAACAAAACCCAGGTCAGGTGGTTTAAGACTCAAGCAAACTCTTGTCAAATACTTGGCCTGGAACTTCTAAGGGTGTTTAGAATTCCATTTTTCTTTAAAAAAATACTTTATTTTAAGGGGGTGCCCATCAACTGGGAAATGACTAAACAAGTTGTGGCATAGGACTGATGGAATACCACTATCATGCCATAAGAAATGACAAGGGGGATGAGCTCAGAAAAACTTGGGAAGACTCATATGAGCTGATGCAAAGTGAAATGAGCAGCACCAGAACACTGTACACAATAACAACCACATTCTAACAGTGATCAATTGCAAAAGACTCAGCTACTTAGATCAAGACAATGATCCAAGACAATTCCAAAGGACCCATGCTGAAAAAATGCTATACATCTGCAGAGAGAACTAATGGAGTCTGAGTGCAAATTGAAGTATAATTTTCTCATTTTCTTTATGCTTCTTGCTTTTTTTTTTAACATGGCTAACATGGAAATATGTTTTGCATGACTTCACATGTATAAATGATATCATATTGCTTGGCTTCTCAAGTGGTAGGGAGGGTGGGTGGGAGAGAATTTGGAATTTAAAATTTTTTTAAATGAATGAAGACACACGCTTGGTTTATTACCTTGTTCCACGTTCTCTACTGTCCCATACTGAGCCAAGAGTCCATCCAACACCTGAAAGAGAACGTCCAGAAGGTTAGGGGGTTGGGGGTGCAGGTGACACAAGACCAAAATCCAATCCTAGGAAGACAACAAAGGGGAGGAGGAGGCCCTGGTGTCCCCGCCCCCATCCCAGGTCAGGCAGTTTAAGGCACTTAAATCCCAGCACTCCAATGGATCTTATCATTGTAACACCAAGCACCCCTAGTATACCCAGGATGGCTGCTAGTATAGATTCTTTGATCTGCTTTTCTAAAGGAAAAAAACTTTAAAGAGGTGAGCAATCTGAATTTAATTATACATATGTATATATATATATATATAAATATAAAATTCACTTAGTTCAGGAGGAAAAGTCAGCACCCTGAACTCCAGAGAAAATACAAACACAGAAAACACCACAAAACAAGAGACAGGGCTCCTAGCTGTCTGCCCAAAGCTATACACACACAGTTACCAGAGGGAGAAGCACCAACATCTGGGTTTTTCAAAGTTGGGGCAGGGAGGGGAGGACGGGCTCCTTAAGGGCTACCCAGAGTCACATCTGGTCAAATCACAGGAACATGCTTCCAATGAGTGAGCCCCAAAGCAAAACCTTCAGAGCCAGAGGGAATCACAACCTTGGTGACCCACTGCCTAATTACAAAGTAATAGAAGGTGTGAAAGCCTTCCTGAAAAACAAGCCTCCCCTAATCTAGCTTCTCTTGTTGGGCTCCACATGAGGCCTATTAATGGGTGAAGACCTTTAACTCCCATTAACATTACATCCATTTGGAAGCTCCTTCCAAAGGTGCAGATTGCAGCCCATCCTAAGCCACTCCTGTCCCTGGTTTCTCATAAAGGCACCACATGGGGACCACCGGCTGTCCTGACATCCTTCCTCTAAATTAATGGCAAAAATGAGGCGATTAAATGAAAACATCAGAGCTGTTTGCTGGAAGTCAGTCACAACTAGGCAAAGAAACTTGACTATCCACTGATAAGGGGCCCTAATTAAGAGGGTTCCCGGTCTGACTCTGCTCCCCTGCACGCACATTCAAAAGGCTGTGCTCCAAGGTGCCTTGGTGACATGGTGGGAGGATTCTCTGTAACAGAATCCCTGAGTCTGGAGTCAGGATCAACCCCAGAAACTAGGATTTCTGGAGGACTTCACACAATTTTTTTTCCTGTTCTTTTTTTTTTGGGGGGGGGGTGAGGCAAATGGGAGTTAAGTGACTTGCCCAGGGTCACAGAGTTAATATCAAGTGTCTGAGGCCAGATTTGAACTTGGGTCCTTCTGACTTCAGGGCTGGTACTCTGTTTGCTGCACCCCCTCGCTGCCCCCATCACATCTGATTCTCCTCACAACCCTGGGAGGTAGGTGCAAGTATCATTCTCATTCTGCAGATGAGGAAACTGAGGCAAAGTCAGGCGCCTTGCGGGTCAGACAGCTGAGTGCAGGCTGGCTGGCACTTTAGCCAGTACCCCCCTGCCCTGGCCCACCCCCCAGCCATCAAGCACTGGCTTCTCCCAGGTTTTTAGTTGCTATGGTAAAGGGCCTTCTGGGATCATTTGTCCAGCCTCCTCCTTTTACTGAGCTCAAGACCACAGATCTAGGAATCAACGTCTAATCTGGCCCCTGTGTTTTACAGATAAGTAAACAGAGGATCAGAAAGGTCACAGGACCACAGGGTGAGAGCTGGCAGGTGAGGAAACAGGCCCACAGAGAACAAAGGATTTGCCTAAGATCACCCAGCAAGTTACCAAGAGGCAACAATGACATGTGGACCTGGTACAAAAGTCCCATCTCCGTCCCCTTCGATGGAGTGAAGACAATCTTTCAAGAGGGTCTGATCATATCTTGGACAAGATACCAATTACGATCAATCGCACTGGCACAGGGAACTCCTGGAAGAGGAAACTCCCTCCACCAGGGTAGGTCGCCAACCTCTCTGTGACTTTGTCTTGGGGATACCTGGAGCCCTGAAGAGATGAGCTGACCTGGCCAGAGTCACAAAGACTTGGAGTGATCAGAGGAGGACCTGAACCCAGAGCCCATGCCAGTCAATTCATCAGTGAAAGTGCCTCACAGTGTTCCCACTTTGGAGGCCAAGTCCTACATTTCCACAGAATCCCTTAAAAGGACACAGGAAGGAGAGCAAGGGGCCTCATCTTCCTGGAGGTCTGGCATTTCCTGACCCCTTCTGGGCCGGGGCAGGGGGAAGCCCTGGATTCAGACTCGGATAGCTTCGTACAAATGTCTAACATGATCACAAGAAAGAACTTGGGAGCAGGGGTCAGAGCACAGGACCCAGGAAACACCTGGGCTCAAGCTCTGTGTCAGATATTTACGAGGTGTATGAGACTTTAGACACCTCTCTGTGCCACAGCATGCTCACCTCTGAAACAGGAGGGCTGGACTCGGAACTCTCAGGTCCCAGCTCTAGACTCATGAGCCAAGAGGAAGACCCCACCTGAGACTGACTGAGCACATAGAGAACTATGGAACTGATGAGCTGCTGTGGACCTCAGCAGGGCTCAGCAAGCTTCTCTTTGAGGACCCCAGCAAGAGCCCCCAATCCATGAGCTCCCAAGGCAGCCAGGTCTGCTGTGGGACAGGGCTGCTTACAAGGAAGCGTTTCCTGCTAGCAAGCTGATGCTGGCTTCCCTCAGCTTCTGAGACAGGGACAGAGAGACATACACACACAGAGGAGAGACAAAGACAGAGACCTCAACAGAGAGATTGAGAGGAGAGAGAGAGAGAAGACAAGGCAAGAGAGAAAGATAAAGGGATGGTGGGGGAGGAGAGACAGAAAGAAGGAGAGAGAGGAGGGGGGAGAGAGAAA
>CM053584.1:383927627-383956314 GCA_028627135.1 Pseudochirops cupreus | reverse complement strand
GAGAAGGAGAGGGGAGGGGAGAAAGAGAAGGAGTGAAGGACAAAGAGAAAGACAGGGGGAAAGAAGGAGAGAGGAGGGAGAGAGAGGGAGGGAGAAAAACAGGCTAAGAAAGAGAGGGAAGGAGTAATATTGGGGGAAAAGTAAGGGGGGAAGTGAGACAGGATAGATGGAAAGAGAGATGGAGAGTAAGAGAAGAGGGAGAGACAGGTAAGGAAGGAGGGAGAGAAGAAGGGATGGATGGGGGAAAGAGAGAAAGAGAGAGAGAAAAAAGGGAAAGAAATGAGTGGGAGGAAAGGTCAGAGAGAGAGAAGGAGGGAGAAAGAGAAAAAAGAAGGGGGAGGGGGAAGAGAAAGAATGAAAGAGAAGAAAGGGAGTGAAGGATAGGGAGACAGAGTAGAGGAGGGAGGGAGGGAAGGAAGGAGAAGGAGAGGCAGAGAATGGAAGAGGGGGAAGGAAGAAGAGAGAGGGAGGGAGGAAAACAGAGAAAGGAAGAGAGGGGAAGAGAGGAAGGCAACAATAGTGAGGTAGAGCAAAAGACAGAGAGGACAGAGGGAGAAATAGATGGAGAAAGAGAGAGACGCAGAGAAAGGGAGAGAGGAGAGGGAGGGAGGAACAGGGGGGAGGAAGGAGAGAGGGGGAGAGAGAGAATTAGGAAGACAGACTGAGAGAACATGGCTAATGTGGAAATGTTTAAAATGATTGTACATCTACAGCCTCTATCAGACTGCATGCTGTCTTAGGGAGGTGGGAAGAAGAAAAAATCTGGAACTCAGAATCTTATAAAAGTGAATTAAGTGGGGGAAAAAGAAGGAGACAGGTATGGGGGAGAGAAAATGGGGAGAGACAGAGAAGGAAGGAGAGAGAAAGAGAGGAAGGCAGAGGGGGAAGGGAGAATGAGTGGGGAGAGAGAAGGATAGAGGGAGGGATGGGAAGGGTTGGAAGGAGAGAGATAGCAAGGGAGAGAAGGGGGAAAGAGAGAGGGGAAAGGAGAACAGGAAGGAGAGGAAGCGTAGGGGAGGGAGAGATGAAAGAGGGAGGAGAGGAGGAAAAGATAGAAGGGACAGAGAGAAGACAGAAAAAAGAAAGTGGAAGGGAGAGAGGGGAGAGAAAGAAAGATAAAGAGGCAGGCCAGGGAGGGTGGGGGAGAGTGACAGAAGGAAGGAGGGGGAGACGCAGAAAGGCAGATGGAGATAGGGAGAGAGAAGAAAGAGGGACAGAGGGATAGAGAAGGGAAAGAGACAGAAAGAGAGGAGGGAGAGGGAAAAAGGGACAGAGACAGAGAGGGAAAGGGAGGGAGAGAGGGAGGGACAGAGAGAAAAAGAGAGAGACTAAGTGAAGGAGAGAGTGAGGAAGTAAGAGGGCTGATAGGAGAATGGACAGAGGAAGTGAAAGGAGGAAGAGGGAGGGAAAGAGAGAGCTAGGGATGGAATTGAGAAGGAAGAGAGGGATAGAGGACAGAGGGTGAAGCAAGAATGGGAGGGAGAAGGGGGGGAAGACAGGTAGGTCAAGAGAGGGAGGGAGAGAAAGAGAGACAGAGAGACAAAGATAGAGATGGGGGAGAGAGAAAGAGAGAGGGAAGGTAGAGAAGAAAGAATGAGAAGGAGGGAGGAAAGGGAAGAGAAAGGGGGGGAAGAGGTAGGGGGAGAGAAACAAATAGTGAGAGGGGGAGAGAGAGAAGGAGCTAGAGAGCAAGGGAGGGGAGAGATGCAGAGAGAGGGAGGGGAGGAGAGATGGGGGAAGGAGGTGGGACAGAGAGAGGAAGGCAGGGAGGAAGAAAAGGGAGAGAGGTAGGGAGGGAGAAGCTTTGGGGGAGAGCAAAAGAGAGTGAAAGAGAGAAGAAGGAGGGAGCAGGGTGGGGAGGGAGAGGGGAAAGGGAGGAGGGAGGGAGCAGTAGTGGGGGGACAGCAAAAGAGAACATTAAAGAGGGAAAAGGATGGATGAAGAAAAAGAGACAGAGAGAGGGAAAGGAAGGGGAAAGAGAGAGAGAAATGGAGGGAGGGTAGAAGGAGAGAGGGAGAGACAGAAAGAGGGAGGGATGGAGAGAGAGAGAAAGGAGGAAAGAGAGAGGGAAAGAGGAAAAGGGAGGGGGAGAGAAGGAGGAGGGTGAAAAGGTGAAAGAGAGGGAGAGGAGGGAAAGAGGAGGGAAGGAGGGAGGGAGAGAAGAGGGAAAGGAGATGGGGAGGGAAGGAAGGATAGAGGAGAGAGAGAGATAGAGGGAAGAAGGAAAAGAAACAGGGAGGTGAGAGAGGAGGAATAGAGAAAAAATGAGAGACAGAGAAAGGGAAAGGGAGCGAGGGGACATGAAGAAAGAGAAAGGGAGAAAGGGGGAGGGAGAGGGGAGAGAGATACAGAGGGGGAGAGGAGGAGAGAGGGAGAGAGGGAGCTGGAGGGGGAGAGAGGAGAGAGTGAGGGACACAAGGGGGGAACAGGGAGAGACAGAGACCCAGAGAGAAGAAGAGAGGAGGGAAAGAGGGGGAGACAGACGCAGGAGGACGGAGGGACAGAAAGGAGGGTGGGGCGACAGGCAGACGGAGCAGCCAGAAGGGTGGCTGAGGGCAAGCCTGGCAGAAAGGCCTGTGCAGAGGCTCCCTCCCTTTCCCACTGGTCTCTCTCTCTCCCTTTTCCTTCCGGCCGGCCGGCGCTCATGCAGGGATCATGCTCAGGGTGGTGACTAGGGCCAGAGATGTTGGTTTGGGAGTCAGAACCAGAGGCTCCCGGATCTAAAACTACAAGGTACTTAAGACCATTGAGCACCGCCCCACCCCCACATTTTACAAAAACAGAAACCAAGGCACAGGGAGTTGAAGTTAACTTGGATCAAGTCAGAGGGAGGAAGCCTCTGGTCAGTGTGAATGCAGTGGAAGTGACAACTGATCCCCCTGATTCCCAGCACATCAGGTCCCCAGGAAGGGAGACCAGGAGAGAGGAGAGAGGAGGCCGAGGCCAGAGCCTCCCAACCTTTGCTAAAGCTCACTCCGAGTCAGGCCTTAAAAAGAGCTCCCTGAAGCTGCTGGAGCCCCCAAGTGCAGGGCCCTCTTTAAAGCACCTCTCAGCCCCAGAAAGACTGAGAGGAAAAAGCAGGGGAGCAGGCTGGGTCTCAGAAGGCGTGAGAAGGGAGTTTTTATTTTCAATGCCTTGGAAAGAAAAGAGAGGGCCTGTATCAGAAGCCTGGGGCCGGAGGACTGCCTGGCTCTCTGATGCTCACCTAGGGGCCAAAGGGACAGAGCTGAGGCAAGAGCCTCTGGTTCTGGTAACCTCAGGTCTTCTAAACCCCAAACTGAAAAGAAAAGACAGCCATTCCTTCCACATCATGACTTCCCCATCGCAGTTCTGCTACATGGATCCATAGAAGAGATTTGGTGGGCATTTCTGAGTGGGGAGGCTTGCAGAAGCCACAGATGCTAGGCAAGGCCCAGCAGATGACACAGAACCTCTGACTAAATACCTAACCCAAATTTTACAATAAGGTTCTGTAAATGCCCCATGGAAGAAAAAGAAAAAATTCGACTCCTTCTCTGGTGGGAAAGGAGAGCCAAAGCATTTTACGCAGATTCTTCATATCCCAGGGCACTGCACCCCGACCCTCGACCCCCAGATGTGGAAGGGATGGGGGGCAGGGAGAACAGAGAAAATCCTTCAATGCCAAAACAATGAGAGAAGGGCCTGAGGATGGGAGGGCCCTTGGAAGCCAGCTAGGACAAGCTGATCATTTTTACAGATGAGGGGCTGAGGCTCAGGGAAGTCAGAAGTCATCTGCTCCAGTCTTCAATTTACAGATGGAGAAACCAAGGCACACGGAGGTTAAACCACAGGGCACTAAGTGGTTGAGCCAACCCTCTCCCCTACTGCGCTCTGCTGCCTTAAGGGGATGGAGTGCAGGGTGAATGGCCTTACCTCCCATTGCAGGTGAGGGGGGATGTTCCGAATCTGAAGTTTCCGGCTCCTGCAAGGAAAAAACCAGAGATTGTAACACCTTCTACTCTGGCACCCAGCTCAGCGGCACCCCCTTCATCCTGCTGACCAGCCGCCCACTTCAGAGCACTCTGCAGCCCTGGTGGGGGCTCCACGGTGGCTGCTGCTTCCCCCCCCCCCCACCTTATTTTCTTTCCTTTTAGATTCTGAATTTAACAGACACCAAACAGAACGAGCTTTTCCTTTGGCCTTGTGGAACAGGAGAGGCTGCACATCTCCGTCACCCACAGTCTACTTTTCAAACATACAGTAAATCCACCAGTTAACTTTCAGCACCAGCCTGCAGGTCTGGGCTCCCTTGTTCACTTCCCATTTCTGTAGGTGGTGGGGAATCCTAGCCCCACTCCTAGCTCCACATGGCTCTACCAAGAACGGAACAAAGCTTCACTCCCACCCACAAAGAAAGAAAAAGGAAACTCTGGGCCTTATTCCACCCAACTTACAGATGAAGAAATAGAGGGTCCGAGGGGTTAACTGACCTGTTCAGTTATCAGACTGGTACTTCTGAGGCAAGATGTGAACCCAGGTTTTCCTGACCTCCAAGTTCACCTCTCTTTCTATCTTGGTGCCTCCTTGCCCCCATCATACTAACAATCAGGCACCATTCACCTAAGAGGTGCACCCTTCCATGTGTTCACCAAACAAGTCACTTGCCCCTTGGTGTCAGCTGCAAGCATCACATTTCAGACCCATGGGACAACATAAGAGCATTTCCTGGACATTGGGCCTAAAAGGCAGTGCAGCCTGGAAACACACGAGCTTCTCCCTCGTTTGCCAAAGCCCGGGGAGTGAAGCTGCCCATCAGCTCCATCGACATCACCCGCCTGCCCTGGGATGGCAGCCACACTGTCCCACATCCACTGTGGCGGCCTCACTCCACGAGAGACGCCTGCACTGCAGACGAGACAGAGAAAGGCAGAGAAAAAAAGAGACGAGAGACAGAGACAGACAAAGGAGAGGGAAAAGGAGAGGGAGAAGGTGGGGGGATGTTTTGAGCCAAGGAACAAGTGGATGAGTGAGTTCATTACCTGGATGGAGGGCAGAGACAAAATCAATTTACTTCTAGAATTCTGACTTTTCAAAAGCAGCGTCCTATTGGCCTTGGTTTGGACTTGCAATGGTTCCCTGCTTCTCTCTAAGACACAAAACTGGTTTGGAGAAGAGCAGAGCTGGAAGGACAGTGTTTTAAGCAGAGCTCCTCTGGTGAAACAGTCTGTGTCCAGCCCTTCCCCCGGCTCAGGGACGTGGCTGCCCAGCAGCTCCATCCTTGCTCCTGTGGGTGGGCAGCAATCCCAAGCAACCTCTTCTACTACCCTTATTTAAGAAACCCTAGGATTTGAACCCCAGCCACAAGTTTCCAAATGCCATACTTTGTCCACCACACTGCCTTCATGTTAGACTCCCCCAAATTTTGTTAAGTATAAGAGACGTTAACAACAACCATTTCCCCAAATAGCAAGGATCCCTTTTATAACAATTCCATAATCAGATCAGAAAATGAAGGACGCAAGGAGAGAAAGAACAATGACCTTGGCAGTGACAAGTCCTGCAATGAAATCCCAGCTCTGCCACTTGGCATCTGTTGGTATCTTGGACAAGTCAATTTCTGTGGGACTCAGTTTCCCCCTCTATACAATGAGGGCATTGGACAGATGACCTCCAGCCTGACATCTCCTGATCCTACAGGTCAATTACACCCTCCAGGCTCAATTTCACTGACCAGGACAGAGGTGCGACCCATTAAGCCCCCTGGCCCAACCCCTCTGGAAGCCACCAACCTGGTGATATCTGTCTGGACAGTCTATCTGTGAAAGAGGCCCAAGTGAGACCGTCCCATCCCCAATGCCCCCCGGGGTCCTTTAAGAGAGAAGACAATGGTCCAGATGGCCCTAGGGGGGCTGTTTGAGGCTGGTCCAGATCTGTTTGGATGATGAGACAAAAAGAAAAAAAACTGAGTCTCTCTCAACTCCTTTGCCAAAAGAACAAAATTATTAGGGAGAAAAATCCCTTTGCCATGCATGGGAACGAGCCAGTGCTGAGTCCGGCCCTGCCCAGGTAACCTGGGCTTACGTCATGGGCACATCAGGGCCTGATTACTCAGTAAAGAACATGAACTCTGGCTTACAGAACCTACTTCAGATTCCTTTACCAATTAAGTGAATTGTATTAATGAAATAATTCATCATTAATTACAGCCTGCTACTTCCATGATAATGCTGGGCCAGTGTCTGATTCAAGAAGACCTAGATTAAATCTTACTTCTGATCCATCCTGGCTGTATGACCCTGGGCCAGTCACTTCCCTTCCCAGGAACCTGGCCAACACTCTTCTAAGGTTCTAACTTGCCAAGATGGAGTTCATCTATTTTTACCCATCAGTAAAGGAACTTTCCTCTCCCAATGAAATAACAGATTTGAGTCCTTTTTTCCCCAAGGTTTTGATAAGAAGCCCCATGGGGCTCAGGACAGAAGGCTGGCCTCAGAGTTAGAAAGCCCTCCCTCTGCATGTGCTGGCTGGGCAACCCCAGGCCCTCAGATACACTGATCCATATTGGGGGAGGGAGACTCCTCACTGGGAGTCCCCTAGACTGATAGAATCCCAGGTCTGGGTACCCAGGACTCTTCCCCAAACCTTCCCCATACATTTAAAGCTGACAAGGACCCAGGAGGTCACGAGTCTGAGCCCCTTTGTACCTGGGCTTTCATCTGGTGCTAGATGTTCCTGGAGACTCAGTTCCCTCTACTAATACAGGTCAGCACCTCCTCTCCCCCATGTAATCCTTGAGAGATGCCTGGGTCTTGGCCAGCATCCCTCAGCCAGCAGGACCCCGCCCCACCCTGCCCAGGCCAACTTTCTCTCCCCGACCCTTGGGGCTTCCCTCTCCTGTATTTTCAAGATGGCCAAAGCGAGGCCCAGGGAGTAAGCCCGGGATTAAGTGTGTATGTGGCAGAGCTGGAATCCGAACCTCCCAATCTTGCACTCTTTCCATCAGACCTCCCCGAGAACCCTGCCCCTTGACTCCAGTGACTCTCGAGGCCCTGGCGACATGCCCTAGACCCCTTACACATCCTCTTCCTCTGTTCCTCTTCGCTCACCAGTGAGCGCTGGGATGACGTGCTGCGCTTCAGGACTTCGACGACTAATGTTGGCCTTGGTTGGGGAACTGTGCGGTCCAATACTCCGTCATCTATGAGCAAATGCACACACCACAGCTCCCAATCCATCGGTCAGAATTTATTAAGCAGCTACTGGATGCGAAGTCTTCGTCCACGCCGGGGATGCAAAGAGAAGAATGAAGCAGCACCTGTACCTGCACCTGCCTGCGGGAAGCTTACATCCTTAGGGAAAACAGCATTTATACACAGAGATACAAGACACATACACAGTAGACAGGAGGGAATTGGGGTTGGAGGAGGTGCTAGCTGCCGAGGACTCAGAAAATGGCGCGTGAGCTGAGCTCTGTCAAAAGCCAGAAAGAGAGGAAGAGCAAGGGGATTCTATGCAATTCTCTGTGCCAGGCACTATACCAGACTCTGGGGCTATAAATAGGCCCTGCCCTCAAGGAGCTTACATTCTGGGAGAAGGGCTAGGGAGGAGCACCTGGGCCAAGTCCTAAGAGGTGGAAGGAAAGCAGGCAGTCGGGCATTTTAGGCATAAAGGACCATCTGTGCAAAGGCGTGGAGACAGGAGATGACATCATGCATAACATGATTCACTCTCTCCAACGGCTGGTGCAGCAGAGACAGTACTGGTTGGAGAGTCAGAAGGTCTAGGTTTGAGACCTATCTCAGCCCTCTACCAGCTGTGTGACTGTGGGCAATTCACTTGCCCTTCTCCACGGGGAAAAGGAGGGGGTTGGACCAGATGACCTCTGGAGTTCCTGCCAGCTCTGATATTCTAGTAGGCACCAAGAACCTCAGGATCTGGCAAGTGCCCCAGGGCGCCATCCCTGCTGGCTCCCTTGGCTCCCGCCTGGCCTGAGTGCCGCCTCCAGGTGCCACCAGCTAGTGCCACTTTAAAAAAAATTGGAAATGAATTCTAATACAGAGGACGAAAAACAACATTTTATAAATGTAGAGCTCAGAGGGAGCATTTCTAAATGCTTATCCACCCAAATTTAAAAATGAAACAGTCACCAAGATAAAATGATAGAATGCAGGGTTGGCAGGGGCCAAGAGATTAAAAGGTCCCCTGACTCTCTGGGTCGCCCTTTAGGAGCCTGTAACTAGTTAATGGGGCTGCCAGGTACCTGAACGCCAACTGACCCAACTTTTCTCAGATGTGGCAAAGCTCATACCTATGACTTTCTAGGGCTTGGCCAAGCTCTATTATCATCAAGAGTCTGGCTATAGGTGGAAATAAGTAGGTCTTCAATTAAGGTTGGGAAACCTTTTTGATCTGCTGAGATTTGTCCTAATCGTTATTGGCAGTGACATCTTACTAGTAAGATGCCCCATGCCCCCCTCCCCAACCACTACCAACCAATCAACCTACCCATTGATCTTTAGGTGGGGAAGCCCCAAAACAGACAACTGTGGTGTAGTGCCCAGCTAAACAGCCATGGGGCCCCATGGCTAACCAGCCTGGAAGACAATGTTGGGGGCCTGGGTTAAGAGCTGTCCTTGGGGTCCATTCTGGATCCTGAACAGATTCTAGGGTCTAGAAGGGTCCCTTCACAATGTCTAATGCCCAGGCACTTGGTAGGGAAAGAGACCTCTGTGAACCAATTGTCCCTGTGTTTACTGAAGGATTCTATCCAATGGAGCCCAACATGTTTCCCCCAGCAGCTGGCTCCCAGGTTCCAAGGTCCCTGGCCACCATGGGCAGAAAGGCATTTCATTAACTCAGAGGTGGAGGCACTTTATCTGTGCCCTTCATTGATTTTGAAATCCACCTCCTCTTCCAGACATAACATGAGAATGGAGTCTCCAAGTGAGAACATGGGACTGCTCAGGAGAACCACTTGGCATCATTGAGATGTCCAATGCCAATTCCTTACCCAATCCTTTCTTAAAATTCACAGAGACCAAGAGGCACAGGGATGGTTAAGAGCAACATGATACAATACAACACAACACATCTTTGTTGGGATACAAAACTGAGGTGTTAGAAAAGCCATTACGGCCAAGTCACTCTCTAAGGCTATAAAAGTCTGCCAAGACCTGAGTTTCTCAGTGAAGGGAGCTCACTCCCAGGACCAAAAACTAGCAGTGATCTCCTATGGCCACTTTGATCCAGGTATCTCCATAAAGTTGGGGGAGGGGGAGGGGTGCTACAACTCAAGCCACAAAAACGAAGCATTTCAGTCCCCAAAGTTATGCTAAAAAACTGAGAAGTTGGATCAAAGGCCGGCAGGGCCAACTGAGGCCAGTTAAGTCTAGTCCCCTCATTTTTAATAAGGGAAACTAAGTTCCAGAGAGCTTAAGGGCTTGGGCCAAGGTCACACAGGGAATGAGGGTCAGAGGGTGATTGGAACTCAGCTGCTCTCAACCCAAACATCTTAACAGAGGCACCAGGACTCAAGACAGGGAATGTTTCCAGCACCATCTGTCCAGACAGCATGAGAGACTTCATGCTGTCTTGATGGGTGGCCAATTTCTGCCAAGGCCTGGATCAATCAGCTAATAAATCTTCTGATCCCATCAACCCTGGAAGAGCCCTGGGGAGAAGCAGAATGGGTTGCCCCAAAGTTAACGCTGAGGGTGTCAAAGAAGAGTCTGGATGAGCGGCTTCTGGACATTGTCTAAGGAAACTACTGTTCAGGGAGCCGGCCAGCAAGTCCCTTCCAGCTCTGCCCTTCAGGAAATCCTTTCTCAACACTCCTGGATAATTGAGAAGGCTGAGAAAGGGTGAAGTACACAAAAACAGTGAAGGATCACGCCCCTGACCATCAGCTGGCCCCAATTGAAGCCTCTGGGGAGATTTAAAAATAACTGCCCACATCTGAACTCTCCCACCAGAAGCCATCTGCTGATCTGCCGACTTCCTTCCTTGGGGGCATTATGAGGAAGGGAGAGAGAAGAGACAGAGACAGAGACAGACAGAAACAAAGAGATAGGCCAAAAGAGAGAGACAGACCCAGAGATAGGCTCAGAGCGATAGAGAGAAGTGAGTCCTTCGGCAAGTAGAGGTCAGCAGATTATCTAGGCAGACTAGCCTCCATCGAGGCCTCCACCTTCGTCTCTAACCTCTGTCTGCCTTTTAAACCTACCAACCAATTAAACATTCCTTTCTATTAACATTACTGAAAAAAATCACAACAGCTAATGGCCAGGCCAGCATTGACAGAGACAGAGAGACAGTCCTCAACAACCAGCAGCAGGAGAACAAACCCAAACAAAGCAATCACTACAAGCCCAGAGAAAGACTTGTCCACAAACTTCGCTGTACATTAGGAACAGAATACAAAGCATCACAGGTCATTTGGGTTTTTTTTTCATACATTTCAGAACATACATAGAAAATGGAGTCCTTCAGAACAGTCACTGTGAGAGGCTGTACAGAGTAAGTTAACAGCAGTGGTTTCTTCCATGAACAGATAACAAAGCACAATGCAACAAGAAGGCAACGAGGAAGAATAGAGAGGAGCAGTCAATCTGGGAGTCGGGAGGGCCTGGGTTCGAGCCCCACCTCCACCACATGCAGGTCGTGTTGCCCCAGGCCAAACATTTACACTTAGTCTCCCCAGGTGCCCAGGCAACTCTAAGGGACATTAAGTTTCAAAGCAGGTAACTTCTACATTAGTAAAGGAAGTTCCCTACGTCAATGACATCATGGGGCCTATCCCCAAAATGACAGCGTAGTAAGAGCTGACAGGTAGCGGTTTTTTTCCCCCAGACTTACAAAGCACTTTACAAACAGTTCATTTCGTCCTCACAACACCCCTGTGAGGTAGGTGCTGTTATGACCATCCCCATTTTACAGATGAGGAAAACTAAGGCTCAGAGAGGTTAAGTGACTTGCCCAGAGTTACATAGCTAATAAGTGGCCAGAGGTGGGATTTGAACCCAGGTCCTCCTGATTCCAAGTCCAGTACTCTCATCCTGAGGCAGTCAGGTGAAACCATGTTACCAGGGACGGTTAGTTTCACTGGTAAGCTTGGCTGACATCAAACATCTGATGTAACATTGTTACAGCAGGCCTGGTGGAATTAGAGAGGAGTCTGTTTATCCTGTCTTGACTAGATTTACTGTTAAAGGACTGAGCAACACGGTAGAAGTGGTGTGCGTGGGGTGTTTCCATTTGTACACGTTCAAGGCAGTGTTGCTCAATGAATGGGGAGCCAGCCAGTCAGGAAGACTCGGTTCCAAATCCTGCCTCGGCCACGTACTCACTGTGTGACCCTGGACAAGTCACTTGACCTCTCAGTGACCTAGGCAACTCTCCTAAGCCTGTCAGATGCAGAGCAGGGTGCCGATCTGCATTGGTAGAGGGAGTTTCCTTATTGGGAGTTCCCTATCCCAAAGAAATCACAGGAACAGTCCAAAAAGAAAATCCCCAGCACCCAGCACAGTAACCTGGCGCATAGGCGGCGCTTACCTCGCTAAGCTCGTGGGCGTCTCATTCATCATGGAGCAGCTTCTTTCACCTGAAAAGGAAGAGAAGGCCACCTCCCCGAGTACACAGTTGAGGAAAAGAGCAGACTCATTCGTTAGAAGCAAGGCCTTTGAAACCCACATACGCAGTACGGTACAGAAACCCCTCAGAGTGTCAAGCTACCTAGCAGGCATCTGCTAAGTGCCCCCAATTTACGAGACTGAGCAGCCTTCTCTCCCTCCCCACGGCAGACCCCTCCCTTGACTCTGGCCAGGCAGAACATCATTACCATGGACGCTTGGGTGGCCTACCTGTGGCCAAGGAGTGTCAGAGCTGCCGAATCTCAAAATAGACCGGAAGAGTCAAGAGATTCACATCCCTCAGCTTTGGAGGGGTGGGACCCCATGCCAATGCAAAGTGACTCCTGGAAAGACCTGGGGATTTCCCAGAGGCCGTTGGCAGGAGAAGCACCACTCTGAGGCCCCTCTCTCAAGCAGCAGTGGGGCTGGAGAGGCTGCCAGCTTCCCAGTAAGACACAGGCCACAGCATCGACCACATCAGAGCCATGGGAACCATTATCTGCCAATAGGGAGGTGGTGATAGCAATAAATGACAGTAGCATCGCCAAAGGGGAATATCTTTTTACAAAACCAAAATACCCTTTTTTTAAACCACTAAAGAAAATCAATCATCAGTGAGTTCCAAAGAGCAAAGATTCAAATCTTGACATTGCCATTTTTTTAAACCTGAGTGACCTCGGGTAAGTCACTTGACATCCCTAGGTTTCCATTTCCTCAGCTGTAAAATGAAAGAGCAGGATTATAAGACTGGTAAGGTCCCTTCTTACTCTCAATATGATTCTCAATCTATTTTTTTTCCTTTTTTGACATTAACATAAACATAGGAAAACCTCTCTAATTCCAACGAATTATGGGAAGACAGAAAAGAGGGAAAGGCCAGTCCTCGCCCTCAAGGAGCTCACACTCTAACGAGGGAGACAGCAGCAAACACACAGAAACACAAAGCAAACTCTATACAGGGTGAACAGGAAATCAGAAACTGAGAGAAAGCACCAGAATTCAGAGGATATAGGGAAGAGATCTGAGCTGGGCCTTGGGAAGACAGCAGGGTCAGTAGTCTGAGCAGAGGAGGAGCGTTCAAGGCAAGGCAGCTTCAGCTTTAAGGGCAGAGCTGGCTTTGGAACTTGGGTCCTAAACCTCCAATTCAGCGCTCTTTCCATGGTGTCCAGGATTACTGGTCCCATTTTACAGATGCAGAGGTGAAAGGTTTGACCAAAGCCCCCGGGGTTGAGAAGGGGAGGAGCCAGGACCAAACCTCACCTGTTTGGACTCCCAGTTGAGCTCTGGGGCTTATTTCTACACTGTACCATTACTGCTGGTGGTTTGCCCACCCATCCACCCCTTCGGGTGCTTTCTCACACAGGGTCAAACATTTACCTAAGCTGGCCCGGCCCTTCGCCCTCTGGCAGAGCCTGCGGCAGCCTTGGCTTCCCGCCCCCAGAGGGGGCGCCACGGGGTGCCAGGGTGCGCTGCGCCCATGGAAGTTCCTCAGGCTGCGGAGTCCCAGGTCCCGTTAAAAGGCTCTGGTGCCTTGTGAGGAGGCGGCTCCTGGCTGGAGCGCCGCACGCACCGCACACGCGCGCCCGCCCGGGAGGGGCGCGGAGCATCCACGCTGAGCGGAGTATACAGCACCTGGCACATAGTAAGCGCTTAATAAATCAACCAATAAACACTTATTAAGTGTCTACTACGTGCCAGCCACTGTGCTAAGAGCTGGGGAGAGAAAGAGGCGCGCGCCTGCCCTCGGCAGGCTTACAGTCTAGCAGAGACCGCCGGCGCCGCGAGGAGGAGCTGCGCAGCGGCGTCAGGCAGAGGCGGGGAGGCTTCCTGCAGGACAGAGGCCGAGGCGGGAGGGTGGAGGGGGGAGACCCCCAAGGAACGGGAGAGGGGAGAAGAAGCGGTTAGAGTCTGCCTGGGCCGATGCGGTGGCAGCATCTGGGGGAGAGGGGGAGCAGTGGAGAGGTGCCCAGACCTTAGTAACGGCCTGGAGGCAGAGCAGGGGCGGAGGAATCCCGGATTGGGCACCCTCTGCAGCAACAGGGACGGGAGGAGAAAGGGCTAGGGGGAGAGTGGCTTCTGTTTTGGACGTGCAGAGTTTAAGGGGTCTACTGGACAGACATCCAACTGGATGTGGGACTGGAGATCAGCAGGGAAGGTGGGGCAGGACAGGCAGATTTGAGAATCATCAGCAAAGACGGGGTAACTAAATCCTTGACTTGGCTCTTATCCCCATTTAATGAAGAAACAGAGGCTCATACCCAACCGCAGTACCCAGGCCAGGGTCCTATGGCCATCCTCACTGGCCTCCTCTGTACAACGGACTCGGGGTGGGCTGGATGAGTTGAGCTCCCTTCCAGCCCCGAACCTGGCCTGGGATACTACGATTCAGTGGTTCAGAGGCAGGGCTGGAAATCGGAACAATGAAGGGACTTGCCAGTGTGGCACAGCGGTGAGTGGGGGGCGGGGGAGAGACGGAATCAGAGCACACTCCTCCATGGGACAGTTTGGAAGAATAAAGGGGACATGAGGGAGAAAGCGAAGAAAACAAAACTAAACATGCCAAGAGCCAACTTAAGGGAGTCTGCTTGCTGGACTTTTCTCTTTTGCCACAAGAGGGAGCACATTTCCCAAATAATATGGCAGAATCAAAGAAAACTCGCCAAGCATAAACTGGTCAGCACAGTAGATCCCTGATCATCACAGGGCAGAAGGGAGATCAGAGTTCATCTAGTCCAAGCCCATCATCTTACAGATGAGGAAACTGAGGCACTGAGGGGTCAAAGGAGCCTAGATCTGGAACTAGAAGGGTCTTTCAAGATCACTTTGTCCAATCCTCTTCACTTGGCCCGTGGAGAGGAAATGACATGCTCAAGATCACACAGGTAAAAAGTCACACAACCAGGATGTGAAACCAGGCTGTGTGTGCCCCCTAAGCCAACATTCCTTCCCCTCTGTCATGCCTCCTCTCCCAGGAGGGTGAGTTTTTAGATAGAGATCCACAGCTTCAAAAGCTATCATTTTCCAGATGAGGAAACAGAAGCAAAGGCAGAGTAAAGGAATCTGCATGGTGCAGTGCAGAAAGGGATGGACACTAACCACGTGACTCTGGGCAAGTCTTTAACCTCTCAGGGCCCTGGTTTCCTCATCTGTAAAGTGAAGGGATTGGAATGGATGACCTTCAAGGGCCCTTCCAGTTCTAGATCTACAAACCCAGGAGTGACTTGTCCTAGGTCATACCATCACTCTATGCTTCTTCATTTCCCAAATATACCCATCTCTGCCTCATTCGTTTCTACATGTCAACAGCCATTCACTTCCCAAATCTCCACTGATGTGGCTCTCTGACTCCACCTGGTCCCACACTTACCTGTGCACCTGTCAGATCTTCCTTTTCCCTCCTCCCCCCCAGAATTTTAAAGAGTGAAGTACTAGCCCATGTCCTAGGGAAATTCTGCATCCCCAGCACTCAGAATGTTACTTTGTACAAAGGTGTTTAATAAATGTTTTTGAATAAACAAATCTGTTCTCTTGGTCTCCAACCAATCAACAAGCATTAAAAATATATTGCTATTTTTTGTTTCTACATTATTTTCATATATCCCTCTTCCCAGCCTTTACCTACATTCTCTTGTAACAGCAAAAAAAATTTTTTTTTTAAGTTCAACAAAGCTAACCAACATATAAACTGAGCCTGAGCAGGTCTCTAATATTCTACCTATCCATAGTTCTCTCTTACCTCCATCCCTTCTCTGCAAAGAAGGGAAGGAAGTGTATTTTCTCATCCATTATTTAAGGAAAGTTTGGTCATTATGATCACATGGCATTCACTTTTCTTTTGGGGGTTCTTCTCATTTACTCAGTAGTTTTGTCATATCTAGATTTTCTTGTTCTACTCACTTCACTCTGCATCATTTCACATGTATCTCTCCAAGATTCTCTATGTTTTCAATATTCATCATTCTTCCAGCACAAAAGCAGTCCATCACATTGGTACACACAACGTTTAGCCACTCCCCAATCAATGGCCAACTATGATTTGGAGGTGTGTTTTAGGGTAAAATCTGCTCTGATGGGGGAAATCTCAGGTCTCTGGAGTATGGCAGTACTAAGCTTCCACATGTTCCTCTCTTTCTCTCACTTTCAACCTTACCTAAATATTCCAACTTGTCCATGCGTAGAATGTACACACTCCCCTACTGGAATTCCATTTTCTTCAAGACTCAGGTCAAATAACCTCTCTGCTTGCATGAGACCCTTCCTGGTTCCCTCCTAGCTAGTGCTCGCCTTGCCAAATTACACCTCTGAGAGAATGGCAACTTTTTGAAGAAGGCTCTGTTTTTGGCTTCGGATGCCCAGCACTCTTCCATTTTTTACCAGGTTTGTGATTTCACTGGCCTAAGTAACACCTGGTGAAGATCCCCTCTGCCACCTACCACCTGCAATTTATTAACTGATCAAACAATCAACACGAAGCACCAGCTCAGTCCAGCACTGTCCTTGGGTATGGAGAGGATCACAAAGACAAAGAAGGAAACAACCCTTCCTCTCAAGAAGCTGACATTCTAACTCAGGAGACAACCACAACCTTAGAAAGTTGTCTGGGCACAATGAGGGTTAAGTGACTTGCCCAAGGTCACACAGCCAGCATCCATGCATCAGAGGCAAGACTTATGCTTTAGTCTGCCTGATACCTTTCCAAAGGTGAGCCACTGATGGATCAAAGCTAAGTGCCAGGTCCTTTGGGAGGATCTGTAGGACAAATGCCACACCCAGTCTCATAAGCGACCTTCCTGGGATGCAAGACGGCCGTGTGGCTGCTCCCAGGCTCCAATCCTCATAATGGGGCTGCCTGGCCATGTATTTAAAGGAAAGCTCAAATACTTTCTGGAAATTGCCAGATCAAGCATGTGGGCTATGGAGGGTTCCTAGAAAATGTGTGACTGAGACTTGTATAATCAGTCTGTAAGTCTATAAAAATGAAGCTTCCTTGTATTCCTGAAAAAATACTCAGGACGTCCGGGGGATCTAAGGTTTATGTTAGCAAACACGCCTGCCCAGTTACATCATCTCACTTGACCATGCGTTCACTGAACCAGGACTCCTTGTCTAGTGATTATCCCTCTAACATCGGGGAAGACAGTTCAATGGGGGCCCCCACAGCAGAAGCAAAACAAATCGAGGGCCACCTCTGGGGCATTCTTTGAAACTACATCATAAACCAGACAGATCATCGTCAACAGAACAGGGCCCATTTTCCTGTTCTGAAGAACGTTCTATTTAGGGTTTGTTCCTGACAAGAATTTGGCATCCAATAAAGAGAATGAGTAATAATTAGCCATTAGAGGCCAAGACACAGACATGATAAGCCTTGGGAATAAGCTAAAGTAGTTAAGCCACATTCCACATCCAAGGAAATGGACACTGTACACACTGTACACACTATTAACTCTGATGAAGCACCTACTGTATGTGCTCGGTCTCCAAAGGAGGGAAGCCCCCTGAGGCTAGACTGCTTGTCCACACAGCCCGCGTGGCCAGTACAGCGCCAGCACTGTACCTATGCGACTTGACCTGACTGGAGTATGCTGATCGCCATCATCAGTGTGATCCACTGGACTGAATGTGGGACTCACAGAAGCAGGCAAACCTGGGTTCCGATGCTACCCCTAATATATCTACATACAAGACACTTAATCCTCAGGGCCTTAGTGTCCTCCCCAGTAAAATGAGGGGGTTGGACTCATGGACTTCCAAGGCTTTCTCTAGCTCTAAGTCAATGACCCTCTGATGGAATCACAGTAGGAGATATCGGCACCTAGCACATAACCAGGTTTAATAAGCCCTTGCTGGTTGATCGCCTAACCAATGATCTGGGAAGGACTGGAAGGTGCTTTATATGCATTATCTTGCCAGTAGCTTCTCAGAGCAACAACTTTATCTCCACTTTACAGATAAGGACTGAAAACAGCTGAAGAATAACAACAATCTTCCTCTGCCCCCCAAAAGGTCAGCTCCTTGCAGAAAGTGTTTCATTTTTGTCTGGGCACCTCCCCCCAAGCCCCTAGCACACAGTAAACAGTAGATGCTTGCCAGCTGGACGGATTGAAGACTCCAGTCCTCCCAGGCACTCTCCCTACTCCAGGCAGATGACTTTGCTTTCTAGAATTTTCTCTCTCTTTCACTACAGGTCTAAGAGTCAGAACTAACTTACCCAGAGGAAACAGAAAATGACGATTGTTACCCATCGGACAAGAAAACTAACTGCCTAGCAACAAAATGACCATTTCGAGGTGCATTCCAAAGCCGAGACTTTTAACTTCCCCCTCTGCACGTGGCCAGAAGCCTGCCCTCAAATGTTCATAATGTGGCTAATTGATGTGTTCTTTTGTGTTCTGGAATTCCAATCCTGGATTCCAGAACTGGGAGTGGATCGATCACAGGCACAAAGGTTTATCAGCTCAACCAGTGAAGCAGATGCTGGGAAACCTTATGAAAAGGATTATTTTCAAATACCTGCCACAGAGGGTAGGAGGCCAAAGCACATTCTTGTGGAGGCTGGCTTTAAGTAATCTTCTTAAATGAAATTTCCAAAGTATCAGAGGTAAACATGGAGGTATGGAAGGAGCGCTGCTTTTGGACTCTGAGGACCTGGGTTCCAATACTGACTGGCACTTTTAACCACCTGTGTGACCTTGGTCCAGTCCCTTAACTCTGGTCCTGAGTTAACTCATTTTTTTTAAAAACCCCTCTTCTTTAAATGAGTGGGCATGGCAAAGTGGGAAAAGAACATGAATTTTAGAGTCACTGGACCTGGATTCAAATGTTGCCTGTCACTTACTACCTATATGACCCTGGGCAAGTCATTTAACCCTACCTAAATTACCTATCTATGTGACCCTGAGCACATCAATTCACCTCTCCCTGCCTCAGTTTCCTCAATTGTGAGATAATGAGGTCAAGCTGTGGAATGACTGATGATGATATGGGCATTCAATGCACATTAAAGTTTACAAAGCACTTGTATCTTAACTCATTTGAACCTCACAAAAACACCGGGAGGGAGGGAGGGGCTATTATTATCCTCATTTTTCAGATTAAAAAACCGCTGAGAAACAGAGTTTAAGTGACTTGCCCAGGGTCACACAGCTACTAAGTGTCTGAGGCTAACCTGAACTCAGGTCTTCCTGACTATGGCCCAGACACTGTATTCACCAGGAAACTGATTATTCTGCAAGACTCTCTCATGTTTGGTCATAGTCCCTCATCAGAGCTTCCTGCCCCTCTAAAGAACTCCTCCTAAGGCCTCCTCCCCATTAGGGTTCCAAGGCCAATCAATCCTTCATTTCCCACAAGCTCTATATTCCCTGGGTACCTTCTTCCTGGGTCCCCCCACCCACTTCTCAGCTTCCTTTTGAATGACTGCCCATTTAGTAAGGTCCAGACCCCCTGGGAGTAACCTGCACCTGTATACCCTTTCCTGATTTGTTTGAGGGCCCAAAGAGAGAAAGCAAGCTACCCAAAGTCAAACCAGCCACTAAGCAGCTGGGTGCTCCCTTTGAGCGATTCCCTCCCCCAGTTACTCTTGAAATTCTGGCCTGTCTTCTTTTCCATGTGAATTTTTTTGGCTTAACTGAATTACATAAAATAGCCCACTGGTGTTCTGATTAGTACAGGAGGAAATCTAAAAAATCATTTGGGAATTCATTTGTGTATTCGGGATTAGGAATTAATAAATCTATTTTCACCATAAGTTAGCTTGACCTAACACTGGCAGAGGAATGCCTTCCAACTATTTAGTTCCTCAGTTCATTTCTGTCCAATTAATTTAAAGCTCTGGGTTGTGCTGCGTTAATCCTTTGTGCTCACTGAAAATGGTCTTACCAGCTTTATTCGCAGCAAAGGGGAGAAATGGTTTAGTAGGAAGGAATGTGGATTATTTGCAAGGGTTTATTTATGACCTTTTCAAAGTGACATTACTTCAATTAACTTTTGCTTTGTCTTGTACTTTCTGTACATAATGGCATTAGCAAAGGCATAATACTTTAATATATATTTAATGTGAATTGATTAGCTAGGCATGGCTCCCTCATCCTGGACTTGGGAAGTTGATTCTTTTTTTTTTCAAATGAAGTGGGAGACTTCACATTTGATTCCATGACATGTTATTCTGCTTCTTTCTTTCTTTTTTCCCTTCTTTTGCTTTTTGGAGGGCAATTGGGATTAAGTGACTTGCCCAAGGTCACACAGCTAGTAAGTGTTAACTGTCTGAGGCTGGATTTGAACTCAGGTCCTCCTGACTCCAGGGCCAGTACTCTATTTATTCACCATGCCACCTAGCTGCCCCTGTTCTGCTTCTTTCTACAGAAAGCAAAGGCTCCCCTCCCACCCCACCTTGAATCCAACCAAGCACTTTTAAAAAATGGAGCTGTCCACTGCCCCGAGCATGTGGTTACTTTTAGGACATTTTACAATTTCGTTGCTTTCCCATTTTAATTCACTGTTGGTACAAGTGCCACTTCTAAGAGTGTGCTAGTAGTTAACAGCCCTGTGTTACATTGCTTTTTAATGGGAATGCTTCTTTATTTCATATGATATTAAAGTTCTGTTTCATAAAGATATTTGCCGTTGTACTAAGGGGAAAACTCGTACTGTCTGACAGAAATAAGTGATATACTTTATCAAGTATCTTTCCAGCATCCATTGATATACAGTTTCAAAAGCACTTTGATTCAAGGGATTTGATGTGAATTTGTTTTTTTTTGTATCAACCCCCCCCCCCCCTTCCTTTCCATACAGAAATCCCACAAGGGTCTAATAGATAACACATGGAATCTTTGGCCACATGTCACTTGCCAGCGTTTTTGCAATGGTGCTCCCTGAATTTCCCTTCAAATCATTTTGTATGTGCCTTCTACTTAATTTGTCTGCATGCAGACTGTCTCCATCACCCTCTCTCCCTAGCACAGAACGTAAGCTGCTGAGAGCTATTCACTTTTGTCTCTGTGACCCTGGTGGGGAGTCACAATTACATTTAATGCCTAGAATAAAGCTGGGCCCACAATCTTTGTTCAGTGTCCCCAAAGTCTTGGTGGACTTTGCTCTCCTCCAGCTCATTCACTCTGACCATAGGAGTCCCTCAGACTTCCGTCCTAGGCCTTCTCTCTTCTCCCTAGATCCTACTTCACCTGGTTATCTCATCAGTTCCCATCTCTAGGCTAATGATTCTCAGACCTACCTTTCCTGCCCCAACCTTCTGCTTTCCTCCAATCTCAAACCTCCACCTGGCTTTCAGACATCTCGAACTGGACATCCTGTAGACATCTTAGGCAAAACATGGCTAAGACAGAACTCTCCCTAAAACACTTCCCCCTCCTACCTTCCCTATTACTGTAGAAGGCAACACCATCCTCCCAGGCCCTCAGGTTCCCAACCCAGGAGCCATCCTGGATTCCTCATCTCCCTCAACCCCCCATGTCCAATATGGCGCCAAGGCCTGTCAATCTCACCTCTGTGGAATCTCCTGACACTGCCCCCTTGGTCCAGGAGGACCTCATCGCCTCATACCTGGACTACTCTAATAGCTGCTGGGGTGTCCGCTTGCCTCAAGTCACCCCCACTCCAGGCCATCCTCCATCCAGCCACTAAAGTGTTTTCCTGTAGTGTAGACCCAACCCTGTCTTTACTCAGTAACTCCCAGTGTTGCCTCCAGTGGAATACAGAAGTGAGGCTGTTCCTCTCCTTAGTGACATGCTAATGAACCGAATGGAGGAAAAAAGAGAAAAACTGAACTTTTAGATTTTGTTACTTGAGGCAGCTTAAGATAAGAGGAAGTTTTGATGGATTTCTACTCTGCAACTTAGATGACAGCTGCCTAATGTACTAAAAAGGTTCAGTGACTCACCCAAGCTCACACAGTCAGCAGGTGTTTGAGGCCAGATATAAACCCCAGGGGCTTACCAAGTCCTAACTTGGCTACCCACTATGCCACACTGCCTCCCATTGAGAAAACAGAGGTTTCTTCCTAGTGCAGGAGATTATAGAGATAAAGAGCTTCCCAAGGAATATCCACCATCATCAAGGTGTTTCAAGTCTACACTTGTGAGTCTCTGATTCTATGGAGCCTCCCTGGACCTCAGTTTCCTTTTCTATAAGATGAGGACACTGGGCAATGGCCTCTGAGGTCCATTCCAGCCCTAGAGCTAGGATCCCCCGAGGCACTGCATTGGCTGGTAAAGAAACCCTCCGAGACAGGCATGTATGGGGTATGAGGGCAGCTCATCAAAGTCATTCTTTTGCTGGTGCTGGTTTCATACTTACTGAGCACCCCCAAGGGGCCCCAGAGCTGCTGCCATATGCAGCAGCACCAGCAAAAGGAAGGAAGAGATGACTGCGTGTGTTGGGGAGGGTCTCTAACAGAGACCCCATTAGGCATATGATTTCCTGCCCTGTTGTGCTCAGTGTGGCATGAAACTAATAACCTGGGATGGGAGTGAAGGAGCCCAAGAGAACTGAAGAGAATGATCTGCCACCATGCCCTGCCTGCCACCACCAATGCTGCAATTACGGAGACAACAACTTTCCCCCACAACCAAGGGCTGCCCATTTTTTTCAGAACCCAGAGGGTAGAAACAGTCCTGGATATTTGGGTTCGGCTGAATTAGTCAATTATTATTAGCAAATTAACAACCAGGATAAGCCCCAACCAATGGAATCACCAAGACTGAACACGGCCCCAGCACTGGAAACATGGCTGGTGGGGCAGGGTGGACAGGGGGGCAGACAGAAGGGCTTCCACTCCTCCAGTGCCTTTGGGGAAGCCAGTCCCACAAGGCCGCTAAGCAGGAAGTGTAACAGTAATGCCAGCATCTAGATAGCAATGAAAGCCTTATGAAGTCTTTCGTTAATAGCCATTGCTCAAAGGGGCTGATTAAAGGAATCGCAGACTCAGTGGCCCTAAAATATCTCAAGCAAGTAAAACTGTCTTTAATGAAATCAGAGTCAGCTCAAGCAGGAGTTCTCTATCTGTGCAGGCCATCCTCAGACTCGAGGACCCTCCCATCTTCTTCCTTTCATTTTCTTTGCTTTTTTTGGAGGGGGGAAAAGCAGGGCAATTGGGGTTAAGTGACTTGCCCAAGGTCACATGGCTAATAAGTATTAAGTGTCTAAGGCTGGATTTGAACTCAGGTCCTCCTGACTCCAGGGCCAGTGCTCTATTCACTACACCACCTAGCCACCCCACAAATGGGTTTTTTTTTGGAAGGGGGAAGGCAGGGCAATTGGGGTTAAGTTCCTTCAGTTTTCTTAGGGGCTACACTAGCTGGGCACATGACTGGTGGCTGGGTTCCTTTCCAAAATCTTCTCCACTATTACCAGGATACTGAGACCCTCAGAAAATTCACAAGTCCCTTGCCCTGCACATCAAGCCCCGATTCTGAATTTACAGCCAGGTGGTCGTCCATGTACAAGCCAAGCTGTTATGTTACTCTCCAAATCTCTCTGAATCTGGGGCCCTCCCCCAGCCAAGGAAAGCTCCCTCAATTCCCATCGAATCCTTCATTCGTGACATCACTCAGAGGAGCACATTGCCCTTTCTCTGATCCCTGGCAAGCCCCTAAAAGAAGTCAGTTTGATTTCACTGCTAAAGATGACCAGGAGGAGCCTGGAGTCTGACCCTCCTCTCAGTCACTGCACCCACAACACATTGCCAGGAACCTCTCCCAAGCTGAGAACTCCCATCTATAAAGACTTACCACAGGGAAAGTCATTTTAGAACAAGCTCCTTTCCCTGGGATCCTAGAGGCACAGCTTTCCCTGTCCTTTTGATCTGAATCTGCTCTCTTTCCCTCTGTCTGGATGATGGCTTCAGAGGTTCCTTCCATCTCTACATCAATAAGCCTGGCATGGTCCATTCCATTCCTAGACCCCACTAGCCTGCTATTCTACACCCCACCCAGAGTGTTCTCTGTTTAAAAAGCAAGAACAGTCTCACTTCCCTCCTTGGCGGGGGTAGGGGTGGGAATAATTCTCTAAGGGGGAAAGGCCCAGCCCAGCCCCACTGGTCAACTCCAGACCGACCTGGCCCAAAGCTGCTGTTATGTATGACATGCCCCAGTATTTAGAGAGCATGGAGGACAGGAGAAAGAGACAGAAAGGCTCTCAGAGACCTTTTACAAACGAAAAACCTGCACCCCATAGAGGGAAGCAGATTTCCTCTAGGCCACTGAAAGGAGCAGAGCCAGGATTCCAAGCCAGGTTCTCAGACTCCAGCTCCTGCACTCTTCCCCATCACCATGCAAAGCATTAGGTACTGGAAGAAAAGACTTGTGGAAAGTCTTCAAAAGGTCAAATGCTCCAATTTACGCTGTGCTCCCTAGCCCAAAGGGCCTCTTTAAAGTCACTCTTGAATTAGCCACTGACTTTCCAAACAGTCAAATGCAACCAATCCTGAAAGCCTCCACAGCCTGAGGATCCTGCTGCTATGCCTGTGCTGCTTTCCACCCCCAGGGCAGTGGTACCCACCATAGTGCCTGGCACACAGTTGGTGCTAGCTAAATGTACCCTGATGGATGGACTGATTGTCCCCTGAGGCTCTCTTCTGGATAACTTATTAGGAAATGTAAACTCCCTCTCTCTGACTTCTATCATTGCTCCACTTGGGATAAACACAGGCCTAGCCTCTTTCCTACACACCAGTCCTATACATACCTTCCTAGAGAGCTAGCACATCCCTCTTCTCTTACCCGAAGCTAAAAGTTTCCAGTTCCTCTGAATTGAACACAAAACAGATGGGGCCTGATCACAGTGCATCCCATCCCCATATCCTGTACTAGAGAAATTGAGGTTTTTTAATACAAGTGTCACACTTAAATTTTATCCACTACTAAATTTAATCTTAATAGTTTTAGCCCATTGCTCATGCCTGACATGATCTCTCTGGATCGTGATACTATTATACAAATGGTTAGCTACCCCTCCCAGTTTTGTGACATCTGCAGATTTAATAAGCATGCCATTTAGGCCACTGAAAAAAAATGTTGGGCCAAGAAAAAGCTGAACGGCCATTATAAGGCTTAAGAGAGAAGCAAGCAAGTAACCTGACTTCCAACGCAGCTGTCTGAATTCACAACTCAAATATGAAGGTCTCCCAGATCAGGCAATCTGAAAATGCAGGTCAGATGTTACCATCGACTCCAGGAGGTGGCCAGATGTTCCCAGAGCTTCCTGAGATAAGTCAGACCTGGACCCAAAGGTCATGAAGTACAACCTTTTCCTCCCCCGTGAAGGAAGCCTTTCTACCTGTATCCCTGGTAAACCTCCTGCCCCTGCTTAGAGGGAAACTCCCTATCTCGAAAGGTTCCGTCTCCTTCCACTCTTAACTCTAATTGCTAAGACCTTTTGCTTTCTGCTGAGCTGCAACCTGCTTTCCTGGACTGTAGTGAGTTACAGCATTAGCGTTCAGGAGCTACCTCACCTCCCCTATGAAGCTTCTCCTGATTTCCTACCGCCCACCTGAGTCAGTAAAATTTCCCCCTCAGATCTCAGAGAGGACTCTGGCTTACAGTTCTCTAATATACTTGCAACATATGTAATACAATGTATCACAAACGCATTGATCCCTTACCCAAAACAAACTCCCCTGCTTGGTCCCAAAAGCCCTTCAAAGTCTGGCTCCGCTTTGGTGAACCTTCTAATGATTTTCTACCCATGCCATTCCATCTCCCACCTCCATGCTGAGGTTGTGCCCTATGCCGGGAACACCCTCCCTCCTTACCTCTACCTCTTAAAATCCTTGGTCTCCTTCACAGCTCAGCCCAAGCACCACCCATACATACAGACTTTCTTGATGCCCCCAGCCAGTGCCTACAATGTCACCAAATAACTTTTCTCCAAGAAATTCAATAATGTGGATCCACGGCCCAAGGAGTCAGATGAACAGGGTGAGTTCCAATTTCACTACACTAAATTCACTGTGATTGGGGGTGGCCATTGCTGCTTTCTATGTCTCAGTTTCATCATCTGTAAAATGAGAGAACTGGACTCTCCCTCCTCACCCTGAAACTTTGTGACTCTATGAAGCCAGAGAGCTGGGGCTCTGCAAACCATCTGCCCATCACTAAGAGACCACAGCCCTGCGACAAATAGCAGGAAAACTCTAGGAGGGTATGGGGGTTGTTTGTTCATGTGAAACAGCCCCAAGTGAACAGACCAAGCCCAATTACTTACCATCCACTGACAAAGCAAACTTTTGTCTGCCCAAGGAGGGTCACTGTAGAAAGATATGGCTAAGCACCCAAGAATACCAGGTATACATAAACATTTACACTGAATTCTTATCTCAGCCTGGAAAACAAGCATTGCTATCCCCTTTCAAAATGCAAGTAAGCCAAAGAAATAAATCTCACTCCCTGGATGATGATGCAGAACCCTCAAGTTTCGTCATCTGAACCACTTGGCCACAGAGGCCCCTTCCGCCTCTAACCCTGAAAACCAGCCCCAAAGTCAGCGTAGGAGAAAGACCTCGAGATCCAGAGTCCAAGGACTCAGGTTCAAATTCAGGCTCTGTTATTTAATACCTGTGTATGACTTTGGGGGGAGTCATTTTCTCTGAGTTTCAAAGAGTTTACAGAGGAGGAAACTGAGGCCCAGAGAAAGGGAAGTGGTTTGTCCAAGATGACACAGGCGTAGCAGAGCCAGGATTGGAGCCCATGTGCTCTGGTTCCAGATCTGGCTCCCTGCTATACCCAGGCTTCTCAGAAGGTTTTGTCTTAGCTTTCTTCAAGGCCCACCAGGGAAAGAGCCCAAAGCTGCACATAAGTGCCTGCAGCTGCAGGTACATCAGGTACAAGCCAAGTCATGCAGCAGCATGTCACCCAAGTCCCCCCTGCTCCTATGTGGTCACCCACTTACACGCGCTGATCATTAGAGCACCAGCACCTTTTTTCTGGTAACCTGAAGTTGCAGGAGACTCCCTTGAGAATGATGATGCCATAGAGGTAGGCCCTGGCTAGCCCAGGAGCCTTAAAAACAGGACTCAGTTTCCCAAACATGCAGCAGCCTGCCCTCTTCCCCCATTCAATTCTGGGTCAAACTCATTTGTCTTGCCTCTATTTGTCAACAGAAATTAAAATAAAACTTATAACAGAAAAACATTAAAAACCCACCAAAGCCAAACCTCTACAGGGCATGAATTCAGAGCATGTATGTTTTTTTTAACTTTACGGACCCAATCTGAAAGGATATTCTTATCACTAGTTCATGAGACATTCATTTCAATCCAGCTTGGATGCATCACCATCAAGCAGTCAACAAGCATTTTTAAGCACCATGACAGGCACCAGATGCACAGACAAAAATAAAGCTTTTCCTGGCCTCAGAATGCTTAAACTCTATCAATAGTAAAACGAATGTACACAATGAATACAATGGACTGGCAGAGAGGAGAGCATCAGGAAAAATCTCTTCCAGAAAGGGGAGTCTGAGAATCTAAGGGGTGAAAGTGGGGAGGGCGTCATGTCAGTTAATAGTCAACAAGCATTTCTTAAGCCCCTACTGTGTGCCAGGTTCTGTGCTGAGCTCAGGGGATGTGAAAAAAGGCAGAAGACAGGCCTTGCCCTCAAGTTCACAGCCTGTGCAAAGGCATGGGGATGGGAGATGGAAGGTTACAGGTGGGGAACAGCAAGGTCCAGCATTGCTTGGACTAAGCACAGCAATGGGTTCAGTGGAATCAAGGACTGACCTGCATTTAAGTCCAGACTCTTTCACAGACTTCCTGCGACTGGAGCAAGTGTCTCAACTTCCTCGTGCCTCAGTATTCTCCTGCCTAAAATGAGGAGGTGGGAAGATCCAGCATCTCGGGTCCCTCTGACCGCTAGGTTTAGAATTCTATCAATACCTAGTACCCATCTCATCAGGTTGTGAAGATAAGTACATGTTTCTAAGTGCTACATAAATCTTAGGTACTTAATTAATGGAACGAACATCAGTTAAGCATCTATGCCGGTGCTAAGGGAAGGTGCAGGGGAGACAGAGGCAAAACAATGGACCCTGTCCTCAAGGAGCTTCCATTTTACTGAAGATAAAAAGAATCGGTAAAGACCTTTTAAAAGAGGCAGCTGGGATGCCCCCTGGTGGGAGCTAAGAACTCCAAGGGGGGAAAAGTAAGGAGGGAAAGAAGGCATTCCAGAAAAGGAAGACAGTGCAGGGAAAGGCCTGGCACTGAGGGACGGAATGTCTCGTACAGGGAATAGCAAGCAGGCCAGTGTGGCTGTAAAGCTAAGTCATGTGAGACTGGATCAGGCTGGAGCCAGCCTGGAAAAGGCTTTCAATATCAACCAGAAGAGTCTGTATTTTCTCTTAGAGACAATAGGGAACCAAGGAAACTTCTTGAGCTTAAGGTTGACAGATGCCTGGCCAAAGATGGAGTCTCCCTGACAAATGATGCGAAGGATGTATTTAGTAAAGACTTTAACTAAAAAAGGGAAGAATGTAAGGAAACTGAGGATGGGAGAAGCTAAGTGACTGGCACAGGGTCACACAGCTGGTAAGTCCCTAAAATGGGATTTAGCGGCAGGTCTTCTTGACTCCAAACCCAGCGTTCCATGCACTGAACCACCAGGGGGCGCTACAAAGAGTGGACATTAGGAGCTAAGACACCTGGAAATCCATGGGAAACAACCCAAGTAAGGAGGCAGGAGAAACATCTGGGGCCTCAAACTTATCTGTATCTGTACAGAAATGCCCAGAGTTTAGGCAACATACAGGAGGATGTCAAGGACTGAAGAAAAAGGGCAAAAATGAGGGGAAAGGAAAAAGAGAGGAAGGAGAAAAAAAAGGAAGAAGGAGAGAAAGGGGACAGAGGGAAGAGAAGGTAAAGGAGAAGGGAAGGAGAGAGGGAGAGAAAAAAGAGGGGATATGAAGGAGGGAGAAGAGGGGAGAGAAAGGAGAAAGAGGGTAAGAAAAGAAAGATGGTAAAGGAAGAGAGAGAAGAGAGGAAAAGGAAGAGGGAAAGAGGAGAGAGAGAGCAGAGAATAAAGAGGAGCAGGTATGGAGACAGGGAAGGAGAAGGAAGGGGGGAGAGGCAGGGAGAACAGAAGAGAGGG
>CM053584.1:383908993-383927127 GCA_028627135.1 Pseudochirops cupreus | reverse complement strand
AGAGGGGGACAAAAGTATTAGGGAAAAAAGAAAGGGGAGAGGGAAGGAGAGAAAAAGAGAGAAGGGGAGGGGGGTGGAAGGAGGGGGAAGAAGTGAGAAGGATAAAAGAAGGAAAAGGAGAGAGGAGGGGGAGAGGCAACAGGAGGGAAAGGGAGGGGAGAAAAAAGAGAGAAGGGGGAGGGAGGGGGAGAGGAAAGAGAAGGGGAGAAAGAGGATGGAGGGGAGGAAGAAGTGGGAGGGAAAAAGGGTGAGAGGAAGAGAGAAGCAATGGGGGAAGGAAAGAAGGGAGAGAGGGAAAAGAGAAAGGGGAAGGGGAGAGGAAAGAGAGGAAGGGGAGAGAGGAGGTGGGGCTGGAGGAGAAGGAGGGAGAGGAAGAGAGAGGGCAAAAGGAGAGAGAGGAGAGGGGGAAGGACAATGGGGGGAAAAGAGAGAAGAGAAAGAAGGGAGAAAGGGGAGAGGTGATAGAGGGAGGAGGGAAAGGGGGAGGAGCAGGGAAAGAAGAAAAAGAGGAAAGAGAGAAAGGAGAGAGAGAGAAGGGTAGAGGGTTGATGGAGAGAGATGAAGAAGTGGGAGGGAGAAAGAAGAGAAATGGACAGGAGAGGAGAGGAGAGAGGAAAGGAGGCAGAGAGGTGAGTGTCCTAAGCTCTTAGCCTGTAGGGGGCATTCTGATTTTTTAAGAGCTGTTTATGTGAACTCTGCTATGTTCGAAGACTTCCAGGGAGTCTTTCTTGGGCATTTACTCAACCAGACCATATTCCATTTTCCTCCCAAAATATTTCTTGATTTTGGAATTTCCTCAATATAGCTCGTGCAAATTACAGAAGGCTGAGGAATCGGATGAGGGTCAGGAAGTCAAGTTCAGACCCCCTGGAGTCTGCTAGCTGTGCCTTCTATTGTCAGAGTCTGTCCCAAGGTGTTTGGATCTGACTGTCTTAAGTTGTAAACAGAGATAAAACGGATCAGAAAAAGATGGTTTTGAAACTGACCATCAGCTAGAGAAGGGAGGTGGTCTTAGGGGTCTAGACTAAGGCAGATGACATCAGATTTTTACATTTTCTTTTTCTTTTGAAAATTCCGTTGTAAGGGATGGTTCTCTGGGATGTGCTGGTGATCTAAAACCAAACACACCAATACAGATGAATTTTTAGATCTAATATTCTATCTAGCCATGTTTTTTTTTTTTTCCCTAGGCATCTAATCACAGCCCAGCAGGTCAAGTGCTCTCCCATCCCATCTCTGAAACTCTCTTCCTCGGCAATTAATTCTCTATTCTGGATCTGTTTCCTTATTTATGAAATGAAGTTTGAGGACACAGTCTGAGGTCCCAGTTCTAAATGTAGGATCATCTAGGAGCCTACAAATGGTAAATTCCAAGGATCTGTCCTTTCCTGAGCTCCTTGCGGTGCAGGGGAAGTGAGTGAGAGGAGACAGGACTGAAGCCCTGAGCAACCCTGACTTACCAAATAATAGTGGAGAGCAAATCTGGGGGAGACAAGATGGCAGCCAAATGGTTTCCAACAGCCAAGGGATGGCTTTTTTTTTTTTTAAGGCTGGAGAGACTAGAGTGTGCTTCTAAGCTGAATGAAAGGAACCAAGGGGAAGGGAAAGGCTGGAGATGTATGAGAGAGAATAAATGTCAGAAGTCAGGGGCAATTGGGTCGATGCTACATTCAGGATAAAGAAGAAAAAAATCCAGCTTACCTGTTGCCAGTACAGGGACAAGGGATGTGAATACAAACACAAAAAAGCAGGGTCAATTCCTGCCCCCCAGGAGGGTACATTTTAATGGGGGGATGGAGAAGTGTTTAAGTGTTAGTCTGAGAAACCTTGGGGCCAGTGTGGAATCACTGGGGCTCAAGAAGCATGACCTTTCCTGGAACAATGGTGGTTCTTGGAACAAATGAAGATGAGGGTGGATGGTCAGAAGGTGGCTGGGGCAGATGTGTGATTGGACACAGAGCTGCAGCTTCCTGGACACAAGGGGCCACTTACCAATCAGGAGAGCTCTGACCAGGCAGGAAACGCCAAAGGCACGGATTGGTCTCCTAGTTGGTCTCTTGAGGTGTGACCACAGGGAGGGAGGAGAAGATAAGAGGTGATGCCAAGGACTGAGGATGAGATGATTCTAACCTTCTCAGGGATGGATGAAGTCAGTGCTCAATATTATGGCCTTATGATTTGTGAGTTGGTGGGGGCATATTTAGGGGTTAAATGAGAGAAGGAAAGGTTTGGAGCAGTCACTACTAAGAATGAGAGGCAGAGTAGAGCAGGTTAACAAGGACTGTCTAAACCCATCAAGGATACCTTGGAAGCTGTATCCTGTAGCTCTCTAGTAGGGGCCCTGAAAGTATGCCTTCCCCTCCTGAAGCAGGCAGGGCTCCTGAGCTCACACCTAGAGAACCACCCACCTCCTCTCCTCTTGTCTTGTTCTCTGCTCTGCAAAGGGCTTGCAAATTTCAGTAACTTCTCCCTTGATGGTTCCATTTGCTCACTGACTCATCACTCTCAGATATGTCTACAAAGAAATCAGTTAAATTCTTCCTTTTAAAAAATCCATGTCGATCTTATTTTGTGTACTTCAAGGGGAGAGCGCCCTCTGTCCTGCCCGGGTATGCCATAGGGTGAGGGGGCTAAAGCTGTTGCTAGGAAGCTGTTACCGTTAGCTACAAAGAGCTAATAAGATTAATCCAAGAGAGCCTCAGATTAAAAGTATTAACAAGGACTCTGAGACCTGGCATTTGCTGGCAGTTAACAGCTGAGGCCAGGGCAGGGCAAGAGGGATAGCAATGCAAAGTCACAAGGGCTGTGCTTTCAGGCTCTTTCTCTAAAGCCAGGGTTCCTCAGCTTTTCTGGGTCTTGGACACCTCAGGCAGGCAGGCTAGTGAAGCCTGGGGGCTCCTTCTGACAATCAGGTTTTTAAAAGCCCTACTGTGGGCAGGAAGGTGACCCAGGCATCTCGGTGCTAGCTGGCACAACATGTGAGACGCTATTCAAAGGTCTAGTTCATTCGATCTGTCTGTCATGTGCTGACTCCTGACTTGGAGAGCCATCAGGAGTGAGAGAACTTAAGGCCCCAGATGGAAGTTCTGAGAAGAGACCAATGGACTTTGGCAGTTTCGGGTACAGGGGATGCTCTAGCAATGGAGAGACTGATCTTGTTACAGGGTTTTGAGCTTGTGTTTGTGTTTGTTTTGAGATAAGGAATCTGAGGCCGGAGAGGTTGACTTACCAAAGGTCACACGAACAGGAAGCAGGCAGCAAAGCCTGGGATTCAGCCCACCTCCTGCAGGGCTCTGTCCTCCATAGCACTGGGCCTCTGGCAGAAGTGTGAGCAGCACCATGTGACCTTCCAGAGTGCCCCCCCTCCCTCAATGTCTAGATTAGGTACAGGTCAATCCCAGACACCCAGAACTAGAGGGAAGGACTGGGAACAAAAGCTACTCAGGCTCCTAGTTGAAGGGTGGTCAGGTTGAAAAGGAACTGGCTTGATCTCATCAGTGCAGCTGAAAGCACAAGTTCAGTCAACAAGCATTTAATAAAGGCTTACTGAGTGTCATGTACTGGGGGCACAGAACCACAAATTTTTACCGTCTCTGCCTTTGAGGTGCCTCCATAGCCCTAGGGAGCTGGAGTGCTCTGGGAATGTGTGTAAGGAAATACAAAATAGGACCTGAATTCAAATCTCACCCTTAATTACTACGTGTGACCCTGGGTAAGTCACTTAACTCCAATTTGTCTTTAAAGTGAGGGGGTTGGACTTGGTGCCCCCCCCCCCAGGTCCCTTTCAGTTCTGGATCTCCAGTCCTTTGAAATATAGGGAAAATAAGCAGAGAATAATTTTGGGAATAGTAGTGGCACTAAGGGCCAGGATGGAGTCAGGAAGGGTCTTCTAGAAGAGACAGCCCTTGAAGGGAGGGAAGGATTTCCAAAGGGGGAGGGAAGGATTTGCAAAGGGGGAGGGGAGGGGAGAGCAATTCTAGGCTCAGGGAACTTGGAAGGTCACTGGGCAAAGACCTAGAGGTTGAAGGTGACCTCACCAGCCCTGCAAACAGCAAGTCAGCTTGGCTGGGACGGAAGGTGCCTCAAGTGGAAGACTGAGTTCTGTGGGGGAAGCTGAGCTTGGGCCAAACTGAAGCATTTTAAATGCCAGTTACTGTTGGAATTTGCAGAGATAACTTCAGATTTCATGTGAGGGAGGCTTTTTTTTTTATTTAGAGCTTACAGGCCCTTAGAAGAAAGCACTCCATTTCACAGATAAGTAACTGAGGCCCAGTAGGAGAAGTAACTTACCTAGTCACACAGCTTGCAAGCGATTGAGTTGAGATTTGAACCCAGGACTTTGGATTCCCATTACACCATACAAACTTCCCAGCTTACCCAGAAGTTCTCACCTTATGACCAAAAAAATTTATTTGAAATCCTGTGAACTTAGTGAGAGCCTGTGTACGGCCATGGATTCAAATTTCACCCTGTGTCCAGCCCAACTGGCTGCCACTCATGGGGGCCAAACCCCAGCCTTGGCTGGTTGAGAAAATGAATCTCAACTCATTAACTAAGGAGACCTAAAATGAAGATCTCATTAAAGTCTCAGGGTGAGCTTGTACTAAAGAAATGTTCCATCTTTGTACCTGTTTAGAACAGAAATAGAGGAGGGGGGAAGCCAAACCCTCTACTTTGGGTGACTTGGCACCACATATTAGCAAAGGGGGGCATTCTGATGTAACCCTTTCACCCCCTCCCCAGCAAAGAGCTGGGGATGATCCTTTGTACATGAGGTCCCCACGTATGCCCCCTTTCTCCTAAAGATGACCAGAGCCATCCCCCAGCACCCTGGGATCCAGCATCGCTTCAGAGTATAGAAAATGGTTCCAAGCGTTGCAGAGGGCGTCTCTGGAGACGTGGTGCCTGAGGGGACAGTCAGCCTCATTACCTTTGCAGAACAGAATTGGCTCTTCTTCTCCTTTGTAGTCTTTATTGTAAGGCATAGTGAAAGTAGGAAATGTAGGTGATGTGAAAATTAAAGACATTAATTAAATTTGTTTAATTTAAAAAGGCAGAGAGGGCAATGTGGTTCAGTGGTAAAAGCCCTGGACTTGCAGCCAGAGGACTTGGGTTCAAATCCTGACTTGGCTACTTACTACCTATGTGACCTTGAAGTAAATTCCCCAACTTCCCGGAGGAAAGAGAGGAAATTAGACTCAGTTTCCTCTTCTGTACAATGAGGGAGCTGAACACTGAGGTCAATTTAGCTTAAAAGCTGTGATCCCATGTTAGGCAGATGAGTGCTCCAAGCTTCTTCCTTCCTATCTCCTCCCCCCTCCCCTTGCTATCTCCTCCCCCTGCCCCTCCCCTTGCTATCTCCTCCCCCCTCCCCTTGCTATCTCCTCCCCCTCCCCTTCCTATCTCCTCCCCCCTCCCCTTCCTATCTCCTCCCCCCTCCCCTTGCTATCTCCTCCCCCCTCCCCCATCCCATCATGGAAGAAACTCCCTATGTCCATTAACCCTTTGGAGATTTTAAAATGAATCGACATCTCCATCTTGCAGGAAGGTTACTGCACACCTACTATGTGCCACGCACTGCGCCAGGCACTTTACAGTCTGTGCCCTCAGCGAGCTGACACTCTTAGCCGATCTAGCTAAGGAGTCAAAGGTGGGGAAGGCAGAATCTTAGCTTCCTGATTGGGAGCCTTAGACATGGTCAGGTATTAGGAAGGACTTAAATGCTTGTTGATTGATTCACTGATTGACAAGCCAGTCACGTAAGATCCCTCTTCCTCTCCTCCTTCCTCCCCTCCTTAACAGAGGGTTAAAGAGGAACCCCCCCCCACCCAGGTTGGCAGAGCTGGAAGGGACGCATAATTCTACTGCATCATTCTATTGAGGTAAGCACAGAAGCCCAGCCAGGAGGAGGGGCTTGCTCAAGGTCGTCCTGTCAATTACAGGCAGAGCCTAGGCTACACCCAGGGGTCTGCTCTTCCATCCCCCCCCCCCCCATAACACTCTCTCTTTTGTCCAGGATCCCTGGCACTTGGCAAGAGAGCAATTTAGGGAGGAAAAAACCAAACGCTCAGAGGTCCTGCAAAATAAATGAGGCATCTCGCCCCTACCAGGTACCTTAATTAAGCCCCCCACTATCCTTTTCCCAAATCCTGCAACCACGCCCTCCCCCTTCGCAACTGTATCTAACTACATCCCTTCCTTCCCCGCCCACTATGCTTCCAAGCCCCTCCCACACCCACCCCTGCGGCATCCCTCCCTCCCCTGGAAAATGCGCCACCTTTCTCTGCTCACGTACACACCTCCCTCCTCCCCCACCCCTCCATACCTCCCTCAAAAAATAAAATACGTTTTCCTCTCCCCAAAATAATTCTCCCCTCCCTCAGCCTGACAACATATCTCCCTCTCCCCAAAAAACACATCTCCCTCCCTCACCCCCGCCCATGACATCCCTCCCCTCCCTCCCTCCCCTCAAAAATGCACCTTTTTCCCCTCTCACACATATCTCTCCCCCACCCCACAACACCCCTCCCTCTTCGAAAAAATATATCTCCCTTCCCCTCTCACATATTCTCTTCCTTTCAACCCCCTCCCCATGGCATACCTCCTTTCCTGCAAAAATCCATCTCCCTTCCCATCTCACGCTCCCTCCCGCCCCCCCAATATACCTTTTTCCTCTCACAAATCTATCTCCCTCCCCCACCCTGCCCCCACAATATACCTTCCCCCTCCAAAAAATCCACCTCCCTTTACCTAACCTCGAACACATCTCCCACGCCACTAACTCAACTCCGCCCCCTCCCTCCATGAAAATCTCCCCTAGCCCACTCTCATATTCCCCAAATTGTTACTCTAGCCCCTGCCCCGCCCCACCTGTCCGTCTCACCCACATCGTTGCCCAAGACAACGACGATGCCAGGGGCATGTCTGCCCAGAGCCCTCACGCCTCTCCTCGTGGCTCCAGGTCCCGGAGATGCCCGTGGGCACCTTGGGCAGCTCCGTCAGGGCTGGGGGTCCGCTGATCACGAGCCAGGGGCGGCTGCGGTCCCATTAGAGGGACGCCAGGTACCACACCCTGGAGTAGTGCCCCCCACCCCCACCTCCTCGGCAGGCGGACCCGCGGTCTACCGCGGTGCCTCGGCGGACCCCGGGGAGCCAATCTAGCAGGGGTCCTGGGCAGGGTCCCAGGTAAATGCCCTCCAAAGCCTCCGATCCCACCTCCGCCAGGGTCTGCAGAGACCACGGCGCGGCAGGATGGAAGGGTCCGCAGGGTCCGCAGAGGCGGCAGCCCAAGCCCGCCACAAGGCAGGGACCAGGGGCTCTGCAGTGCCGCAGGATGCGGAGCTCAAGTGATGAGCTGCTGCTCCGAGCTGACCGCCTGCCGCAGTGGCCGGGGCTTCCGCACTGCTGGCCCTAGCTCCACCTCCGCAGATGTGCCCGCCCCCCTTATGCGGCATCTGGAGCCTAGGGCTGTGGATGGAGGGTGGAGCGGCGCAGGGGCGGAGCCACCTCTGCAGCATCCTCTGCCGCAGCGCCCCCCCACACACCCTCCAGCCCCGCAGCCGCCTGGCCAGCCCCTGCTCCTGCGGACACCCCCGCCCCGCACGGTCTGGGAAGGGGGGCTGCAGGGCCCGGATGGTGGAGCTGGGGTGGGCAATGCGGCATTCCAGGAGCATGACGTCTTCAGAACCTTGGTTTACAGAAAAGGAAACTGAGGCCCTGGGATGTACCTAGTGTCATTCACATGGTAGTGAGGGACACCTGGCTCCCGGGGCTCCAAGTCCTATGCCCTTTCCACTGTCCCACCACGACCCAGTCGGGTCCTGCGGGTACCCCAAAAATGGTATGGGTGGCTGGTGGGGAGGGGCTCTCTCCAGACCCCCGTTCATGAGGAGCTCGGATGATCTGTCTGTGGGCGGTCCTATCAGTCCCTCCCCCCAAGAGTTGCGGGTTTAGTGGGGAGACAGAACATTCTGGAAGGATGCTAGTGTTTGCCGCATCATCCCAGGATTGCGTCATTGGCTACTGCCCCCTAGATTAATTCATTACAAATAGACCCGACCGATCCTTCTAGAAACCAGAGTAGCAAAGATCTATCCAAGGTAAATCATCCCTGCCCGCCCACCTCTCCTTCCGGAGGCTCACTGATCAAAAAAGCATTTATTAAATGACTAATATATTAGACCCTGGGCAAGACTGGGGGGGGGGCATCTAATCCAGGGGGGATCAATCTCTACCTCTAAAGAACTAAGCTATGTTGAGGAGGGAGGAGATCGGTGCCCACAGAAAAGTAAATGCACATTTTTTTCCTACAGAATAAAGATGTAATTGGTTTTGGGGAACATTTGGGGAACAGCATTAACAACAGCTGAGGGGATCTGAACAGGCTCTGGGAGGTGAGCTCAGAGCTGGGGGGGGGAGGGGCCTGGAAGAATCCCCTGGTCTGGAAGGGCTGCAAGAGTCCCCTGGTGGGGGGGGGGCTGGAAGAGTCCCCTGGTCTGGGGGGGCTGAAAGAGTCCCCTGGTCTGGAGGGGCTGGAAGAGCATCCTGGTGGGGGGGCCTGGAAGAGCTCCCTGGCTTGGGGGGCTGCAAGAGTCCCCTGGTGGGGTGGGGGGGACTGGAAGAGCTCCCTGGCCAGAAGGGGCTCTGGAAGAGCTCTCTAGTCTGGGGGAGGGGGCACTGGAAGAGCCCCGCTGACCTGGGGGAGGCAGGCACTAGGCTAGGAAGCAAGAAAAGCAAAGCTCGAGCAGCCATTTTTGCTGCAGAGCTCCATGCTAGCGAATCACCTCCCCTCCCTCTTTAAGGAGGCTTTAAGGAGGGAAAGGCTCGGTATGCGGATTAAGAGATGGGGAAGCTGAGGCTGGGCCAGGTTAAAAGCCTGCCCAGGATCCCAGTAAGCAGCTAGGGCAGCAAGCTGGGCTCAGGGCTTCCTGCCCCTCGGTTTTATGCTCCACACCCTGCACCGCATAGGATTTGGACAAGAAGCCTGTGCTATTTGTTATCAATACTAGTCACATCTTGCTGCTGACTCTGAGGCCCCCGTTTGGGGTTTTCTTCTGGAGTAGCTCACCTCTGTACTCTCCAGCTCACTTTACAGAGGGGGGAACTGAGGCAGGGTGAAGTGACAGATCGTAGGGCCCACAGCCAACCTGCATCAAAGGACGACCTTAGACCAGGCCTTCCTGACTCACTGTCCACTCTGCAACAACATGCTCATTTCTGCTGGCGTTTTCTGGTTAATGTTCTATGCGTCACTGAAAGGTGGCATTAAGAGAAGCGCTTTCTGTAGCTGAGTAAAAGCCTTGGGATATAAGCTCATCTTTCTAGGCTCACTGAACAATCTTGTCCCAAGCCCAGGAGCAGACAGGGACATGAGGAGCACATTTCCATAGAATTTGGAATTCTACTGGGCCTAGAGAACTGCGTCAGGAACATTGAGAATGGTTCTCTCATCTCCCAGTAGGGGGCTGTTCCCCAGAAACACAAGGGGTGTGGCCCAGCACTGCGGCAAACTCTTCTAACAGGGAGGATATAGCAAAAGTCACTGGGAACTTCAGTCTGAGAGGGGTCTAGTAGGGGGGTCAGCCTCAGAAGAAACTGATCAGATGGGGGGGAAGTCCTCCTCCTTCATCCAATGCTGGTAGGTGCGACCCTCATGCATTTGCCTCCCTCCCCCTCATGCCCCTTTATAGTTTGACTTTGCTGCAGTGAAGCATTCTCAGGGTCAAAACCTTCCAGGCTCAAAGCATCCATGCCCCTGCCTCAAACGGGATGGGTCTGATTTGAAGGGGACAGGGGAGGAAGTGAGGGCTGATGTGTGCTGGAAGTGCTGAGAGGCCCAAAGGGAAAACACGAGAAAGCCTGGGCAGGATAGCAGATTAAAGAGGTCGGGGAGGAATTCTCCACTGGAGCAAGGTCAGGGAGGAATTCTCCACTGGAGCAAGGTCGAGGAGGACGTCTACATTGAAGCAAGGTCAAGAACACACCACCAGGAAAGGCTGCCTGGCCATGCTGCTGCTCCCAGCTGCCTCTACATTCAGTGAGGACAGGGCCCACTGCACTTTTGTCTTGGTAGCCCCCAGTACCTAGAATAGATGGACCAGTCTCAGTAAAGGAATAAACATACAAGGGAAGGGTGTCCCTAAGCTGCTCAACGGCAGAAGCATCATTCTGGGCTTTGTCTCCTCACAGTGTGGGGCATGTAACAGACACTTAATGAGCACTTGCTGACTGACTGATAAAGGTAGGGCTTGCTAGTTCTGGGCCTTCAAAGCTCTGGGCCTGGCCACTACAATCTGGGAAAAGCCCAAAGTGGAAAAGGAACAGATGGCCAGAGGGCTGAGTAGGCAGCCTGGGTAGGATCCACCAGCCCAAAGTTTACTCCTTTAGGAACTGACCACCAAACTATGAGAAGGGGTCCCAGTCACCTAAATCAGGAAATAACACTGGAGGAGAGAAGTCCAGGTTTGCAGCTTGGAAGCCAAAGCAAGACACGTGAGGCAAAGGTTCAGGATGTGGAAAAGGCAGAGAGCCTGATGGCATATTCAAGAGAGGCTCAGGTCAGGGTAGGAGGCCTTTGGCACCCAGCAGAGCCCGGGTACCAGGGACCTTGACCAGTATAAGCAAAACCAACATCTCTGGCCTGAGAAAGGCAAGAAGGGAGGACAAAGCCTTTACACACAGGCAGGAGGCAAAGACGATCTTACCCCCATTCCCAACGTTCTTACCCAACATTTCTTGACTGAACCAATCACTCAATTCAAGAGTGTGAAGAGGGCCTGTAAATCTCCTTGAATGCAAAACCTGATCAATTTGCATAAAAGGAAGGCCTCTCTTCAGGGCAGACCTACAGAATTCTATCTAAGAGTCTGAGGTTCAAGAATCTGAGAGGAAGGAGCAAGGCCATGATGAACTGAGCCAAACACCAGAGAAAAAGATGGCAAGACTGGGCAGTAGCAGAGAAGGGGGCGATATAGAGGAGGGCCATTGGCTATATGGGCATCTGGGATTAGCAGGTCCAGGGTGACCCTACTCAAAGACTCTCCCCAATTCCCTCTCCTACTGTCCATCTAGCCACAGACAAGATCATGCATGATAAGATATAGGATATATTGGGATGGCAAGGTGGTACAGTGAATAGAGCACCAGCCCTGGAGTCAGGAGGATCTGAGTTCAAATCCAGCCTCAGACACAACACTTACTAGGCAATGTGACCTTGAGCAAGTAGTTTAACCCCAAATGCCCTGCATTCCCCCCTCCAAAAAGCAAAAAAAACCAAAAACATATAGAATATGATAGCATAATATAAAAGATTACATGTAATATATAACAATACAGCTGTTATATACCACCATATGTTATACACATAACATGCCACAATATAATTATTCTGTATTACATTTAATGTTATATGTCTAATATGGGATGGGATGTTTGTAATATACAATCATGTTACATGTAAAGTATTATAATACATGTATGCTATATTGTATCTTATCCTACCCTATCCTACCATCTGCTATTTCCTTACCCAAACATTTCCAGTGACTTCAAGTTTTGCTTCAATCATAGAGAGGTCAAGGGTTAAGAAGAGATAGTTGTAATAAGCTCCATAAAGCCACAGAGGAAGGAGCCATTATTTGGCGCCTAGGCTTACAGTGAGCTAATTATTGCAACCACCTGCTCATGCCAGCAAATACTGAATGTCACCACATAATGGTCACCGCCACATCATTGTCACACACACACACTGTTTGGTTTTCATTTTGTTTAGTCCAAAAATTGGTTTGTAACCTTTCATTGCATAATCATCACATGGTAGAATTCTGTTCATCATGCTGCTTAAAAGGTTAACAGAGAAGCAACGTATTAGCCAGTGGCAGCTGAATTCACATTTATCGCTCGTGGATCTTGAGCAGTGAATTCTCAGTGCACACGCATTGTCAGTATTCAATTTTAATGTATATTCACAAGTATTCCGTGCATCCTAATCTTTTTTTTTTTTTTTTTTTGCTTTTTGGAGGGGAGAAGGTAGGGCAATTGTGGTTGAGTGACTTGTCCAAGGTCACACAGCTAGTTTTTGTGTTAAGTGTCTGAGGCCACATTTGAACTCAGGTCCTTCTGACTCCAGGGCCAATGCTCTATTCACTGCACCACCTAGCCACCCCATTGTGCGTCCTAATCTTGCAACAAAAGACACTTTAGTAATAAATGATTTTTAAGTAATACCAGCCTAATTTTTTAAAAGGTTTACATAATGCTTGTACCCCACCTTTTGCATAAACCCATACCGATTACGTAGTAAAACAGTACCCAGAGGTGCCAAGTACAGAAAGGGGAGGGGGTAATGGCATAAGAGCTTCTCCTTAGTGCCCAGATCCATGCCAGGAGCTGAGGCCGGCACAGTGAAAGATGGCTGGCTGGTCACCGAGCTGAGGACTCAGAAGTCTTCTGATTGGATGATGCACTAAGCTGATTTCGGGTATGTTGGTAAAAGAAAAGTGGAAAAGGGGCTAAAATGGACATTAAGTCTCTAAAATTCAAAAAAAGAATGCCTTAAAATACCCTTCCAGGACAGTGGCTGGTCAGTCAGCAGGTTCTCCTATTGTAATTAAATAAGTGAAAGTCAAAGCCATAAATGGCGGTTGAACTTCAGTCCAAGGCAAAGTCTCTGAATCACAGGTCAGACCATGTACCTAAGGCCCCACTGCCACATGGGGAGACCACAGTATAATCTCTGGTTTAGGTTTTTGAGAGGTGAATACATTTCTTTCAAAGGCTGAAGGTAGAAAGCCAAGGTTTACAAAGTGACTACAAACATCCTCCCATCACTATTGATACAAATGCTGCTCAGAGGTACTCAAGATCATGACTGAAGAAGGTTCTAGAGTCAAAAAATAATGTATGCCTGGCCTTTAAACCCATCTTACAGGTGTAGCAGCTCTTGTGACTAGATGCCACTAAGCAGCAGAAACCATAAAATGAAGATAGACGTAAAAAGATCAATCTTTTCTCAGTTATTCACCAAATTATCCAAATAAGAAGCAACTCTATTGCTCCCAGGGGACAGACCAAGGTTAACAGGGCTGGGAGCTACCTTCTAACTGCTTCTGGGTGAAAGGCCATCCATCAGAGACTATTCATGGCACTGATTACCATCCTTTGGTGGCTCTGTGATCTCACTGCCAAAGGTGCAGCTACCTGTAGAGAATGATATCTATCCATGCCTACTCATGCCATGTATCTTTCAAAGTAACATCCACATGGAGGATCCCCCCAGTGCCCCAGATACCACCCTTTGAGTCTCGTAATTTATTTAAGAAAGTGGATTCTGGGATCAGAGATTGAGAGCCAGAAAGGACCCTAGAAGTCACCTAGTCTAACGACCCATTTTACAGACGGGGAAACTGAGGTCAAGGGCCATTAAGTGACTTGTCCAAGGTCACATGGGGAATGCCAGGGCCAAGATCTGAATCCAGATCCTCTGCCTACACATCTGGCACCATCTCCAGTGCCCCACACTGATGCCCAATGATATCATACAGCTACCAGTGTCCCACTTTATCCATCTCATTCCTCAGCTATCTCCATAAGAAGCCTGTTCCCTTTGCTGACCATACAGATCGTTGCTGATTTCCTTTATTGTTCATAAACAGGTATTTCTGGAGCGTCTCTTCCAGTCCCAGCACTGGAGATACAAAGGCAGGAATTAAACTCATGGCTATCAGAAAGCCTGCATTTCTTTAGGATCGGGAATAAAAGAACATTTATATAGCATTTACTCTGTGCCAAGACTGTGCTAAGTGCCGTATAATTATCATCTCCTTTGAACCTCACAACGCTGGAAGGCGGGTGCTATTATTCCCATTTACAGATGAGGAAGCTGAGGCAAACAGAAGTTACGTGACTCACCCAGGGTCTTATCATTGTTCTTCAGCCATATCTGACTCTCCGTGACCCCATTTGGGGTTGTCTTGGCAAAGATCCTGGAGTGCTCTGCCATTTCCTTCTCCAGCTCATCTGGCAGATGAGGAAGCTGAGGCAAACTGAATTTAAGTGACTCACCCAGGGTCACACAGTCAGGAAGCATGTGAGGCCAGATTTGAACTCAAGGAGATGAGTCTTTCTCATGCCTGGTACTCTAGCCAAGGCACCACCTGCCCAGGATCATACAGCTCGTAAGCATCTGAGCCTAGATTGGAGTGCAGGTCTTCGTGACAACAGCTCAGACACTCTAACCACCGAGCCACCTCATATGTACAGCACATGAGTAGAAACTACATAACATAGTACACACACAATAAATACGTCATGATTTCTTTTTTGAGGGCACATGATTTGGGGGGAGGCTCAGGAAAGGCCTCATGTACCACACGGCATCTGAAATAAGCTTTTAAGAAAGCTATGCATCAGAATGAAGGTTTGTATTTAAACAAAAATGCCCTGATTAAGAGAACAAGAGAGAATTTTAAAAAGCCAACCTCAGATACTGTAACAGAACCAGTCAAAATTAATTCCCAAAGAATCAAACCCCAGGGCCAGATGCATCTATAAGTGAATTCTATCAAACATTCAAAGAATAATCCATTCCAATATTACATAAACTATTTGTAAAAATGAGGATGGGCAGCTAGGTAGCACAGAGGATGAGTCCAAATCCAGCCTCAGACATTCACCAGCTGTGTGACCCTGGACAAGTCACTTAATCCTGTTTGCCTCAGTTTCCTCATCTGTAAAATGAGCTGGAGAAGGAATGGCAAACCCCTCCAGGATCTTTGCAGAGAAAACCCCGATGGGGTTATGAAGGGTCAGACACACTGAAAAACAACCAAACAACAAAAACCCACCAAAAACTGTGCTAGACTCTGGGAGTCAAATACAAAATCAAAATAGTCCCTACCTTCAAGGAGGTTGCACTTTAATAGGGAGTAAACACATACTGGGGTGTGGGGGCTCAGAGGTTTGGTGAGTGGAGCCAGAGGGCAACCCCTCTCAGAAGCAATGGTGGTGGTGATCTGATTATTGTGTATAAAACAAGAAGGGTGGCTAGGGGGCACCATAGTGCTGGGCCTGAAGTCTGGAAGACTCATCTTTCTGAGTTCAAATTTGACCTCAGACACTTACTAACTGTGTGACCCTGGCCAAGTCACTTAACCCCATTTGCCTTGGTTTCCTGATCTATAAGATGAGCTGGAAAAGGAAATAGCAGACCACTCCAGTATCTCTTCCAAGAAAACCCCAAATGGGGTCATGGAAAGCCAGACATGACAAACAGCTCAACAACACATATGGGAAAAGGTGGAATCCAATAAAATTCTTCTATGATACAAATATGGTCCTGCGAGCTAAACCAGGAGAGTCGATACAAAGATGCAAAACTATAGACCAATATCCTTAATGAATATCGATGTAAAAATTTTAAAGGAAATCTTAGTGAAGAGGCCACAGCAACACAGCTCTCGACCAGGGTGGATTTACACCTAGAATGCAGGGTCAGCTCAATGTTAGCAAGCAGCATTCAGAGCACCAGGCTGGGACCCCAGAAGCCCTGTGTTCAAATCTAACCTCAGACACCTGGCTGGTTGTTGTCCTTTGTTCTCAAAGAGGACCAAGATGACATGACTATGTTGGGGTCAAGGTATGGTGACTGTGGCTCATCAGATCCACCCTGAGCTCCAAAGGCTCTACCAGAGGCTGGGCACAAAAAGTCCGTACAACATCTGGAGTGGAGATGGCTCTAGGTTTGTGCCTCTGGAGTTTCTTTTGAGCTTTCTTTGCTCATAGAGCACAGGGCCTTCTTTGATGTGGCACACCATGCTGGATGGTCCTTTGCTGGCATCTCCCATGTCTCACAATAGACTCCAAAGTTCTTCAGGGAGACCTTGAAAGTATCCTTGTATCACTTCTTTTGACCTCTGTGTGAATTCTTGCTTTGGATGAGTTCTCTGTAAAACAGTCTTTTAGGCAAGTATAGGTTGGACATTCAAACAACATGGCCAGCCCATCAGAGTTGGGCTCTCCATAACAGAGTTTGAATGCTTGGTAGTTCAGCTCAAGAAAGGACCTCAGTGCCTGGTTCCTTATCCTGCCACAGGTGATCTTCAGAATCTTCCTAAGACAATTCAGATGGAAGCGATTCCATTTCCTGACATGGCGCTGGTAGACTGTCCAGGTTTCACAGGCATACAGTAATGAAGTCGGCAAAAAGTTCTGTAGACCTTCAGTTTGGTTGGCAGCCTAATACCTCCTCTCTCCCACACTTTCCTTCCACGCCTCCCAAACATTCAGCTAGGTCTGATATCAACCTCATTATCTATGTGGAAAGCATATTGCCAAGCTAAGTGAACTTATCCACAGCACTCAGTATTTCACCATTTGCTGTAACTGATGGTTCCGTATAAGGATGGTGTAGAACTAGCTATTGGAGAATCTTTGTTTTCTGGTGTTGATTGTTAGGCCAAAATTAACACAAACGGCAAGAGAATTGAGCTTATATATTGTAGTGCATCTCAGCCTCAGAGCCTGCAATCAGCTATGAACAAAAAAAGTCATGCATCAACTCTTCCTCCACTTTAGTCTTGGCTTGTAGCCTTTTCAAGTTAAGTAGTCTACCATCAGGGCAGTAGTTGAACTTTATGCCATTTTTATCCATATTGAAGACATGTAACAACATGGCTAAAAACATCATGCTAAAAGGCATGGGAGCAAGCACACAATCCTGCTTCACTGCATTGGTGACAGGGAAGGCATCATTCAGACACTTACAAGCTTTGTGACTCTAGGCTAGTCACTTAACCACTGTTTACCTCATTTTGCTTATCTGTAAAATGGGAATGATGATAGCATCTACCTGGAGAAGATCAAATGAGATAACAAAGTGTGAAGTACTTAGCACAGTGTCAGACTGTACATAGTAAAAGTTATGCAAAAGTTAGTTATGGTTATTATTACTAAACTAAAAATGGACCAATCAATAAACATTTATGAACACCTACTACCTGCTAGACACTGTGATAAGCACCAAGCATTCAAAAAGAGGCAAAAAGCATACTATCAAGAACAGTAAAAATCATATCATATAGATCCAGGGAAAAAACTGATAAATTAGAACAGTCATTCTGCTTAAAAAAAAACAACAACATTAGAAAACATTGGAATAAATAGACCTAGTCCTAAAATAGTATGTACTAGCAATCTCAAACCCAAAGCCAGCATTATAAGTAATAAATGCTGAGATAAGATCAGAGATAAAGCAAGGATGTACATTATCACCAGTATTATTCTGACAGTGCTCAAAATATTGGTTAGAGCAATAAGACAAGAAAAAGAAACTGAGGGAATAAGCATAGGTAAAGAAGATACAAAATTATCTCTTTTTTGTAGATGACATGATGGTAAACTTAGAGAACCCTAGAGAATCAACTAAAAAACTGAATTAAACCATTCAGCAAAGTTGTAGGATGTACAATAAATTCACATAAATCCCCAACCTCTGTATACTACTGATAAAATTCTTCAAGAAAAGACAGAGTCCACTTAAAGCAAGTACGGAATATATACAGAATGTATTTGATATACTACCTACCAAAACACACAAAGGAGTTATACAAAACACTGTTTATAAAAATAATGACAGACCTAGATCAGAAATATTAATTGCTCAAAGGTAGGCTAAATCAATATAATTTAATACTGGTTTGTAATGCCAAGCAAAGGCAACTTCCAAGGTTCAGACTACCAGCATAGCAAACCCCATTTATTCAGCAAAATATTCACAGAACAGAGAAAGTCAAAATACAGTGTAACTCATTCATTTAGCAAGTAAGTTCTCAATTCAATCACAGAGCACCAAAAAGGCCAAAGGTTTCCCACCCCTGGACACTACTGAATTATAATACCATCCATTAACACCAAGCACTTTCGCAAAAGGGGCGGGAGAGCACAAAAGGCCATCCACCCTTAAGTTACAACAAGGTTAAGATATCATCTCAGCAGTGAAAACCCAAGGAAAGGCCCTTCTTTCATCTTCACTTGAGGCAAGCCCTCAGCAATCTCAGTTCCTGGGGAGACAAGGCTCAACAAAGCCATATCCAGTGTCCTTATCAAGTCACTCTCTGCCTGTAGAACAGTCCCAGAAC
>CM053584.1:383876492-383908893 GCA_028627135.1 Pseudochirops cupreus | reverse complement strand
CAGCAAGGCCCTCTTCCAGGATTTCTGTACACATACAACAAGAAAATCCTCCTTCGGGGCTTCTGAACCAACAGCAAGGTTCCAGGACCTCTACAACAGCAGTATTGTCCTTCACCAGCAAGTGAATCTGGAAAAACAACATCAAAACAGACAGACAAAATACTGGCATCACAGCTATGCCTCCTCAGTTCTCAGCAGCTCCAGGTGGCAGTTCTCAAAGTCCTGGGCAGCTCCAACGGACCCTCAGCAGTCTTTCAGCAACTCAGGCTCCACGATAATGGATACTGCTCTCCAAAAGTCCTTCTGGCCTTCTCTCGGCTTGGGCCCCTCTCCCAATTCACAGCTCCTCCCAGTTCAGCCCTCTCTCTTAACATCAACAAGTCCATCCCACAAGTGGGATTCACAAGCTCTGGGTTTTAACACTCAACCCAAAAACCAAGCCAATACAAGGGCATCTCCGAATTCCATTACCATTACATGGTTAAAAAAGAAATTGTCAGTGAAACAGATTATTTATATAATATACAGGATCAAATGATCAAACGGTTTAATTTTCAATAAACTCAAAAACTCCAGCTATTGGAGTTATGACTCACTATTCAACAAAAACTGCTAGGAATCAGGTCAGCAGTCTGGCAGAAAATAGGATAAGACTAACACCTTCTACCAAACACCAAGCTAAGCTCCAAAAGGATATATGCTTAGATATAAAAAAGTCACTTCATAAACAAATTGGAAGAACAAGGAAGAAATTCCTTTGAGATCTATGAGTAAGAAAAGTACCCATGACCAAAAAGGGATTGAGAGGATCAGAGAAGATAAAGTGGATAATTATGATTACATAAAATGAAAAATGTTTTGTACAAACAAAAGCAATGCAGCTAAAATTAGAAGAGAAGTCATTAATGGATGAAAAAAGATCTTTGCAACAAGTTTGAGACAAAGATCCCACTTCTAAGAAACATAAGAAATTGCTTAAAAATTTCTAAATTAGAAGCCACTCCCCAATTGATACATAGTGTAAGGATATGATTCAACAATTCTCAAAGGAAGAAATCCAAGCTATTAAACCATAAGAAAGTAAAAAGAAAAAATGTTCTAAACAACCAACAATTTAAAATAAAGTAATTCAGAGGTTCCATCTCATACCAGTCAGGTTTGGTAAAAGCGATTTAAAAAAAAAAAAGATGACAACAAATGCTGGAGGGACTACAGGGCAATAGTCAAATTAATACATTTTTTGGTGAATCTGTGAACTGTCCAGTCATTCTGCATAGTGACTTAGAACTATGCTCCCAAAGTCACTAAACTTGACCCTGCTCAGAGTAGTGACATCACTAGATATTGAAGAGAGCTAAGAAAACTTGAAGAGACCAAAGATCTTCCTTTGTACTCGATCTGACTTGCATTTTCCCAATTTATAGGGTCAAGAAGAATGAACTCTCCACTGGTCTAGAGACCACTTCATCACTGTTTCTCAATGACATTTTCTTCTTTCAAAGGATAAAAGATTTAGAGGTGGAAGGGTTCTTGGAAGGTATCTGATCCAACTTGTTTCATTCCAGTTGAGTCCCAGTGGGGTTAAGTGATTTACCCAAGGAGTAAGAATTAAAGTCAAGATCTGGATACTGACTCCAACCCTAATATCCTTTTTTTCTACTACACAATACTTTTTGCACCCCTAAATCAAATGATTCATCTGTTTGGGTCACCCATCATAAGAAGGCCACCCATTTATGTACCTATACACTAAGCCAGAGAAAAGTCAAAGAGGTTTTTCTTGGGTTAACATGAATTTTACTTTAAAATCTGAACTTCCAGATCAAGTTGTTAACCAAAGTCTAAGAACCCAGTATACAAATTAAAGCTCAAAACCAGAAAGCACAAATGAAAATAAGAATTTCTTGTTCCATCTTTTGTCCTATAGCTCTGAGATGCTTTGGGTTTTCATCTGTAATGGTAACGGAATTTAAAGATTCCCCCTGTATTGGCTTGGTTTTCAGGTTGAGTGTTGAAACCCAGAACTTGTGAATCCCAGTTGTGGGATGGACTTGTTGACATGAAGAAAGAGGGATGAACTGGGAGGAGCTGGTGCCGTGAATTTAGAGAAGGTTCAAGCAGAGAGAGGCAGGAGAACTTTTGGAGAGCAGTATCGTGGAGGCATAGAGAGAGGAGAATTGCCGGAGGCCAGAGGTGCTGAGGAACGACTGCTGAGGGCCAGTTGGAACTGCCCAGGACTTTTTCAGTACTGCCACCCAGAGCTGCTGAGAACTGAGGAGGCATGGCTGTGATGCTAGTATCTCGTCTGTATGTTTTGATGTTGTTTTGCCAGATTTGTCTGCCGGTGAAGGACAGTGCTGTTGTTGCAGAGGTCCTAGAACCTTGCTGTTGGTTCAGAAGCCCTGAAGGAGGATTTTCTTGTTTTATATGTACAGAAATCCTGCAAGAGGGTCTTGCTGGTGTTTTCAGGGGTTCTGGGACTGTTCTGCAGGCAGAGAGTGACTTGATGAGGACACTGGCAATGTATATTGTGGCTTTGTTGAGCTTTGTCTCCCCAGGAACAGAGATTGCTGAGAACTTGCCTCTTGTCAAGATGAAGAAAAGACCTCTCCTTGGGTATTCAATGCTGTGATGATATCTTAACCTTGTTGTAGCTCTCCTGCCCCTTTTGAGAAAGTGCTTGCATGGTATTATAATTCAGTTGTGATGGGGGCGGGGGAAACTTTTGACATTTTTGTGCTCTGTGACTGACCAAATGAATGTACTTTGTTTATGATTGGAAACTAATCTCCATTTGAGAAGAGAGACTTTGTGACTGACTAAATGAATGTACTAGCCAGGGGTGGGCTACTTTGACTAATGTACTGGCCAGGGGTGGGGTACTTGGACCTTGGTACTTTGCAACTGAATTGAGGACTTACTAAATTATAGAATTATGCTATATTTGATTTTCTGTTACTGAATAAAGGGAGGTGGCTATGCTCATAATCTGAACCTGGAAGTTGCTTTTGCTTGGCATTACACCATCTCTCCCCTGTGAGATAGCTTTGCTGTTCCTTTACAAACTCTGGCCTCCAGAAAAGTCTCAGGGTACAACCATGGGAAAAGCATTGGATATGGAGTCAGAAGACATGAGTTCAAGTTCTGGTTCCTTCATCTGCTACCTATGTGACATGAGCTAAGTCATTTCTTGGCAAAGTCATTTCTCTGGGCCTTATTTTCTTCCTTATGTGAAAAATGATGTTTGACCCAGAAGATCTCCCTGGGTCTTTGTCAGGTGAGACCAATTGGCCTCCTACTGTCTGAGTCTTGAGACTCCGATGATGTATGTGTGGCCATCTGCTTCTCCACTCACCAACAGGAGGCAGAGCAGTAGAGTTTGGGGCCCTGGGTCCAAATCCTGTTCAGCTGTTTCAGACTCTTCATGACCCATCTGGTTTTTTTTTTCCACAAAGAAACTGCAGTGGTCTGCCATTTCCTTCTCCAGTTCATTTTACAGATGAAGACACTGAGGCAAACAGGGTGAAGTGACTTGCCCAAGGTCACCCAGTTAGTACATGAGCTCAGGAAGATGAATCTTCCTAACTCTCCATGGCTGTTTATAAAAAGAAGCCCCTACCTAATTCCAAAGTACCTTAGCTGGCCACTCTCCATACCTCAATTGTTCCCCTTTAGAATAAAAATGGATGATAATCCTTGCCTTTTGTCTTCTCTCTCTCTCCCTCTCCAGATGGCTAAGCAGACCATCCTGGGAGAGTGAGATAACAGACAGAACGGACCTTAACCATTTCCTGGTCTAGGAGGGCTAGGAGTGTGGAGCCATGCCCAGAACTCTGCGTCCCTCCCCTGCTGTGGGCACCACCCCTGGCTGTCCTCCAGGCCTGGAATGCTCTCCCTCCCCATCCTTTGTCTAGGAGCTTCCCTGACTTCCTGCAAGTCACAGATAAAGCCCCAACTTCTACAGGAAGCCCTTCCCTCAGCAGATTATCTCAGACTGATTTGGTACACAACTTGTCAGTGTATTGTTGTTTGCAAGTGCTCCCCCTATTGGACTGTGAGGGCAGGAACTGTTTTGGAGCTTAGCACAGGGCCTGGCACATAGTAGGTGCTTTATAAATGCTGCCAGACTCCTCTGTGCACCCTGAGACCACCAGAGTTTAGATGTGAGCTTATTACTACTCCACACAGTTAATTCAGGCATTCTTATTTTCATTTCAACAAAGAAGGCAACAAAGACTCAAATAACACAAGTGAAAGATTGGTTGGATACTGTATAAAACTAGGAAGACTGGTAACAAAGTTAATCTGGAAGAACCAAAGAATCTCAACGGAATAATGAAAAAAGTAAGAATAATCCATAGCATTAGCAGCCTCTGGCTGTATTGTAAAGGAGTAACCAAAGCTATTTAGTCATGATTAGAAGCAGCAAACAGGATTGATGGAACAGAAGAAATAAGCAAAAACTGAAAACTGGTCCTGTGTTGGCCAAACTCCAAAATAAAAGCCACCAAAGGAGGTATCTACCCTCCCCACCCCTGCCTCTTTTTAAAAAAAAAATAAGAACTGTAAGCCCTTGAACATTTGTCTGTGAAGTCTTAAGGTAATCAATTAAGTAGCAGTTATTGAGTACCTGTTAGGTGCCTAATACTGTAGTATCTGCTGAGAAGTAGAGAGTCCTTACCTTCAGGGTGTTACCACATGGAGGGGCAAAACAAGCAATACCCATTTATTGAGTACTTGAAGAACGTTAGGAATTCAGAGAAACAATAGTTGTGAGCTATTAGATTACTGGTTGTATCACTTCTTTTCCTATTTAATTCAATTCAATATTTATTAAGGACTGTGCTTTGTGCTGGAGATACAAGGACCAAAAGGGAAGAATCCCAACTGTCAAAAATCTTACTGCTATTAAAGGAAAATGAAGAGAAAAAAAAACTGCTCAAAAAACTGGAAATTCATTTGGCAAAAATAAAGTTTAGATGAAAATCTTATATCATATACTAAAAAACAAGTTGAAAACGGATGAGTTGGGGCAGCTAGGTGGCACAGTGACTAGAGCACCGACCCTGGAGTCAGGAGGACCTGAGTTCAAATCCGGCCTCAGACACCTAACACGTACGAGCTGTATGACCTTGGGCAAGTCACTTAACCCCAATTGCCCTGCCTTCCCCCCTCCAAAAAGCAAGAAAAGAAAAAGAAAAAGAAAATGGATGAGTTGATTACAAGTAACACCAGTAGAAAATTAGAAGAGACTGAACTCAGAAGTCTTTTCCAATAATGCCTACGGGAAGATCTTAACCAAATATGAGATAAAGGAACAGACAATTTCCTTTATAATACTAGAAAGTCTTTGCATGAATAGAAGAGGAGAAATGGTAGCTGGGGAAAAGATTTGCTTTTATCACTGATAAGTTTTATGTCCTAAATCTTTATAGGAGATTGACACAAATATATAATACAAAGAGTTATCCCCTAATAGATAAGTGGATAACAGATAAACTGCCACATGATCAATTCAAAAGAACTCGAGATTTCACCTCACATCCAGAAAATTGGTAAAGAGACAAAAAAAGGGGTAGGGGGAACAGTCAATGCTGGAGGAGCTGTAGAAAGATAGGCACAATAACACACCACTGATGGAAGGATGAATTGGTCTGGACATACATTTGGAATTATGCAAAAAGAAAAAAAGTCACTAAATTGTTGGTTTCTCTTGGTCCAGTGATCCCAGCCCTGGACACATATCCCAAGAAGTCAAAGACTTAGCTCTCTAGATACTAAGACATTCATAGCAGCAGCACTATTAGTGCTAGCAAAGAAGTGCAGACTGAGGGAGCAGCAACTGTGAATGGCTGAAAAAATTGTGGTGAGTGGCTGTAATGAAATAATATTGTGCCACTAGGGATAATGAACATGGAGAATTCAGAACTTGGGAAGAGGTGCATGACCTCATGCAAAATAAGTAGAATCAGGAGAATGATAGTGACTACAACAGTGAAGAGATTACTAAGAAAGGAAGTCAGAAGTGAGTAACTGAACAAACATCCTGTGTCCCCTCAAAGCAAAGAAGCAGGGAACTATGGGGACTGAATGGTGTATACTCTGCCCGATCACGGGATCATGCCCTGATCTGGTTTTTTGTGGGGGGAGGGAGGATTCTTTATCACAACAGAAGGGGGTGTTTAGATGAATGTGAAGTAAAAACAAAAGGAATCAATAAAACTTATTTTTTTAAGAAAAACATCAGGACAGCTGGGTTGCATTCAGGCCTTCACTTTTTACCAGCCCGGCACATCAGTTCAGCACAACGGCCCTCAGTCTCTTTTTCTGTACAATAGTACGGTCAGACTGGAAGGCCTATATGCTCCTTACATCAGGGACGGCTTTTCCTGTCTCTGTATTTCCAGGACCCTGAACATAGCAGATGGTTAATAAAAGCTTGTTGAATTAAATGTCAACAGATGACAGTAAAAAAATAATCATGGCAACAATAACAATTGCTTTTATGTAGCACCTACAGTTTGTAAAGTGCTTCTACAGAGGTGGCCAGATGGTACGGTGGGCCTGGAATCAGGAAGACCTGAGTTCAAATCCAGCCCCAGACACTTACTAGCTGTGTGACTCTGGACAAGTCACTTCACTCTGTTTGCCTCAGTTTCCTTATCTGTAAAATGAATTGGAGAAAGAAATGACAAACCACTCCAGTGTCTCTGCCAAGAAAACCCCGATGGGTCACAAAGAGTCTGAGCTACAACAACCACCACCAAGCACTTTACAAGTACTCATTTTATCCTCACAGCAACCCTGGAAAGTAGGCACTATTATTACCCCCATTTACAGATGAGGAAACTGAGGTATACAGAAGTCACCTGACTTGCCCACGGCCACCCAGCTAGCAGACATCTGGGGCTGCATTCGAACTCGGGTCTCCTGGCCTCCAGCTGTTGTTCCGGGTGCGGCCAGACCAGGTACCTGATGCACTTCGCCCCCTAGTGGCCACACTAATGTTCGCAAAGTAGCAGCTGTACATTACTTCATTTGTTCCTCAAAGTGACCCTGTGAGGTCAGTGCTGTTATTATCCCCACTTTATATGTGGGGAAACTGAGGCTGACAAAGATGACATGAGCTATCCAGGAACACCCAAGCCTCTGTCTGGGGGAAAACCTGAACTCTGGTCTTGTGGACTCCCTTCGGCCTCCTTGGTGAAAGGCACTGACTGACAGCATCCAGGGCTGGGGAGGTTGAGCCTGGAACAGTGGAGGAAGCTGGTAAGAGCTAAGGAAGGAGGGGGAGGGGGAATAAGCATTTACAGAGCACCTACTGTGTACCAAGCTCCGTGCTGAGCACTTTATATAAACATTATCTCATCTGAAGCTCACAACCACCCTATGGAGCTGGTACTGGCATCCCCATTTTACAGTTGAGATAACTGAGGCAAACAGGGTGAAGTGCCCAGGGTCACACAGTGAGTCTGTCTGAGGCTGGATTTGAACTCAGGTCTTCCCAACACTCTATCCACTGTGGCGCCTTATTACCTCCAATGAATGACACATGGGATGGTCTGGGGGGTGTTGGGCAGGAGGAATGTCCCCCTCCTTGAAGGCTGCCAAGCAGAGGTGAGGTCCATCCTCAAGCACAGAGAGTGGGGATTCTCGTCTAGGACAGCAGTCAAGCAGATGGCCTCTCTGGTGCTTCTGATCCTGAGCTTCAGCCATCTCCATCTTCTGACTGCATGTCTGGGGGTCATTCCTGTACCCGATCCCTTCACTGCTACTTTTCCTTCATGAAAAGCTCCATCTTGACACCCACCATAGACCTGCATTTGCTACTTCTTTTTCCCTTGGCAGGTCTGTCCTCTCCCTCTTTAGAGGGCAGAAACCCCCCTCATCTAAGGCCCTGCTTCATTTCCTCCTTCATCCACTGTCTCGGAATCCTCCTTGGCTCCCAGCTCTCCCTGGAAGGAAGTTGCTGTCCTGCTCAATTTCTTACCAAGATAAAGAAATCTCTTTTGAGAGCAGGTACTGAAAGCTGTGGGTGATCCCTCACCTCCCTGAAAGGAAGAGCTTAGTGAGCAAGAAGGTGAACACCCATGATGAGAACCTCAGAAGTGGGTTTTCTAGACTGGCCAAGAATGCAGGCACAGGGTGGGAAGTGCGTCTGGGAGGATGGCCTGGCGCTCTGGGTGGGGATGCAACAGATCTGAATTCATCTTCCAAGAGCAAATAACACCAACAATAAATAAGCAAGCCAGAGAGCTGGTTGCCAAGCCAGGAAGGCCTGTGTTCAAGTCTAGCACCTGACCATGTGCTGGCTGTGGGCCCCTGGGCAGGCCTTCTCACTCTATGCTGAGAGATAAGGTGCTGCCCTCCACTGGGGGAGGGACTTTCTTCAGCTGGGTCCCTAGCCCTGAGGGCAGACTCAACCTTCTTGGCTCCAACCCTGGCCACCTCACATGCTCACTCCAGCTCAACATTTCAGAGACAGATCTTTCTTTTACCCATCTCAGAGATCTCTACTACTTACTGAGATGATTCAGCTGGGAGGAAGGGAGCCTCAGCCATGCTAGGACAAGGTATGTGTGTGGTTGCTCTGTCGCGTTCAGTTGTATCCCAACTCTTCATGACCCACTTTGGGGTTTTCTTGGCAAGGATACTGCAATGGTTTGCCATTTCCTTCTATAGCTCATTTTACAGATGAGGAAACTGAGGCAAACAGGGTGAAGTGACCAACCCAGGGACACACAGTTAGGACACATCTGAGGCTGGATTTGAACTCTAGAAGATGAGTCTTCCTGCCCTCAGGCTGGGTGCTCCATGCATCATAGTGCCACCTAGCTGCTGCCCTAAGGTAGACTACCCTAAGGTCCTGGGCAAAGTCCCCAAACTGCGTCCTCTCTCCTTAACCCATCTCAGAGGGTCTGAGCTACCACCATAACACGGAACCTGACCTCTCTGAAGAAATCTCTTTTATAGTTCTAGAGCTGGAAGGAACCTCACAGACCATCTAGTCCAAGTACACCCCCACTTTACAAGAAGAGGAATCTAAGGCCTCAAAGTCCCAGAGGTTAAGGGTCAGAGTTAAGAGGTGACTCCAGGTCCTCCGGTCCCAGAGGCAACGTTCTTGGTTCTAAAACCCTGCTATCTCCCTCATGGGATGGCAGAGTTCTAATTGCTTCTATGGGGTTTTTTTGGGAGGGGGAAAAGGCAAGGCAATGGGGATAAGTGACTTGCCCAAGGTCACACAGTTAGTTTGTCAAGTCTCTGAGGCCAAATCTGAACTCAGGTCCTCCTGACTCCTGACTCTATTCACTGTGCCACCTAGCCTCCTCTCTCATCCCTTCTATTAAGCAATATCAAAATCCCACAAAATGGCTCCAGACTGTCCGGTGCACTGTGGGTAGCTGCCCAGTTCACCTGGTCTAGTCTTCTCTTTAGGGGTTTAGGACCAGGCTAGGGTTGGGGTTAGATGGTCAGCACACACAGGAAAGCCCTAATCTACAAGTGCCCCATGGAAGGCCAACTCAAAGGCACCAGGAGAAAGGGAGAAGCTGAAGACAGTAGCTATAAAGACATCAGATTGAAAGGCAAATAATTCCCAAACCCAAGTCCTCAACTTGGGGGAGTTTTAGAGGAAAAGAATTAAAACATTTTAGTAAGAGATACTGAGGCTCCTCAGCAAGACATGCTAGAGGCATCTAGGAGGCACGGTGGGTGCAGTCATTGGTTTTGGAGTCAGGAAGAATGAGTTCAAATCCAGCTGTGTGACCTTGGGAGAGTCACTTTATTACTGATCTCAATTTCCCCATCTGCAAAATGGGGATAACAACATCCCTAAAAATAATACTGACATCCCAGAACTGTTGTGAGGATCAAATAGAAACAATATTTGCAAAGTCGCTGGCACACAGTAGGCATTATATAAATGGGAACAATTACTATTATGAGATTATGTGACAAGATACACAGGAAGCGCCATGTAAATGTTGGCTGCTATTATTATTATTATTTCCTGGGCGCCCCCCTGCGGCTTTAGCTCCAGGCACCCACTCTTTCTACCTCTAGAAGCGGCCACCTGCTTATCTTTTTCATGGCCAAGGGCATCATTTCTGCAGACAGTTCCTTAATCCTGTAAAAACTGGCCCACTCCTGGGTGGTACTAGGTGTGTTCCCAAAGGTGCTCCTCAAAGTGGGGCTGGCTGTCTATCTAAGGCTCTGGATCATGTTCACAAAGTTCTGTGAAATGGTTGCATCACACAGGACTGAAGTTAAGGGCCACGAAAAAGGAGCCAAAACAAGTAGTCTGACAGAGATGATTTTGGAGTCAAAAATCCTGGGTTTAATTCAAATCCCACCTCTACTCTGAATCACTAAAAACCCGAGAATGCAAATTAAAACAGTCCAGACGCTCCATCTCACAAAAATGAAGACAAAAAAAGGGGGGGGGGGGGGAGGAAATGGCAATTGGTGGAGGGGTTGTGGGAAGGCGGACACATTGCTGCATTGCCAGGGGAACTGTGATTTGGTCCAAGCCATTCTGGAAAGTAATTTGAAACTATGCCCCCAAAGTCACAAAACTGTTCATACTGCTTGACTCTGTGCTATCACTATTATCCATATACCTCAAAGACATCAAAGAAGAAGGAAAGGGATCCAGAAGAACAAAAATGTTCAAAGCACCACTTTTTCTTAGAGTAAATGACTAGAAACAAAGTGAATGAATACCCCTATGCTGGGGGTGCTGAACAAATGACAGGTATGTCAAGGTAATGGAAAATTCCTGCACTGTAAGAAATAATGAGGGACTGACTTAGAGAAGCCTGAGAAGATTAATATGAACTGGTGCGGAAGGAAGTGAGCAGAAGCAGGAGAACCAATCACTGCTACATTGTGAAACTTCAGAATGCTGATCAATGAGCATGACTGCAGAAAACTGGTGATGAGGCAGGTTGCCTCCCCACCCCGTCTCCTGACACCTGAAGATGTCCTCTGCAGAATGAGTCCCACCTGCAGACACCACCAACGTGGGAATTTCTTGTCTTTTCTCTTTTTGCTTGACTCTGCTTCTTTGTTCCAAGGGAGGGATTTTTAAGGGGGAGTGGAGTACAGTGGGGACACGGGAGGAGACATCAGCCAATGATGATGCCAAAAGGAAAATGAAGAGTTTCAACGAAGCATTAAAAAAAAATACACAGAAGGCACTTCAAATGGAGACATGGATGAGCAGGACAGCTTTGAGACTACTGTGTTGAATTTGTTATGTACTTTTAAAAAGACCGAGCTGTACTCAACGAGGATTCAAATTTCATATACAATTCTCTTTTTCTGCCCTTTGTATATGGAAATGTTCATGTCTGTTGATGTTTGTCAAGTTCATGTAGTAAAATTAAATTTAAAAAAATTCCAAGAGGAGAAAGCGACCTCTCACCCCCTTCTCTGCCGGGGGGGGGGGGGCGGGGCGGGGAGGACTGTGCATGGGAAATGGTGCTTATAAAGTCAGATTTGTTTTTGATGTGTTGTTAAATTTTGCCAAAGTTTTCTTTTCTCTTCTTTTCTAATCATTACAAAGGATGGCTCTCAGGAAGAAAGGAGAGACAGAAACGGTGGGAAATAGAGGTGAGAGAAAGACAAAAACCACGAACAAAAACATATTTAAGACAACAATAGCCATGCTACCGGGCAGGACTAAAATGAACCAGAATCACCTTACGCCCATGCCCACATGGACAGAGGATTTGCCAGTATTTTCCAGTCCAGTTCAAAAAGACAATAGTTCGAAGAAATCTTTCCTAATTGAATTTCCGATTTGGTCTCTGCTCATTTTGTGGGACTGGATGGGTTTGTTGGGTTTTTTTTGGGGGGGGGGGAAGAGAAGATATTACCCAAGTGAAATCTTACAGTTTTGTCCTTATAAGACAAATGGTTCTACCTACTGCCTGTGCTCAATGACTTGAGGTCCACAGACACAGACTGGTGGGCCTGCCTATACTACTGGTCCTGTCCCCCAAACAGCTGCCTACCTGACTCTGTCAACTCTGTCAACTGGGCTTTTCTTGGGGGCCCAAGGTTCACAGGGTGCACACCCTCCCGGATCATGGGACCAGAGCTCTAGAGCCGGAGGAGGCTTCAAAGACCATCAAGGCCAACCCCACTCTTCCTCAGAAGGAAAAATGAAAGGATAAAGGAAAATCTGTAAAATGGGATAATAGCAGCCCCTATCTCCAGGGCTGTGAGGATCGAGGGAGGTAATGAATTGTAAAGCACTTCCCACTGCAAGGGCTGTATTATCATTACCACAGCCTTATTCTAACTAGAGGCTGGCCTGAAATCACATGCTCCTGGGGAGAGGCGGGGTTTGTACCCGGGGCCTCAGACTCCAAGGCAGCTCTCTGTCCAGCACAGCATACGTGACAGGGACAGACATCCCACACGTGCTAGCGTGTGGCGCTGACCATGCCACTTGACTTCTGCCTGCCTCAGTTTCCTCTGTGTGATGGCTGTGGTGAGGAGACCAGTTGTCTGTGATGTGCTTTGCAAATCTTAAGGCGCTATCTAAAGGCTAGCTAAAAAAAAGGCCAGTTCACATTTATTAAGTGCCGGCAGGGCTCCGGGCACAGGGCTACGAGACCCAAGAATGATGCAGGGCTCCAGGCAGAGGGTTCCAGGGCCCGAATGACGCAGCCCTGCTTCCAAGAAGCTCTCATTTGGACGATCTTGCCACCTCTCCCTGCCACAAAAGTGGCCGTGCCTGACCGTGGTCCTGACTGGCAGCCACCGGAGGCCTCGGGGTGCCTAGGAATCCCTGCAAAACTTCTCCAAGAGCCACAGAAGCTAAGCAGGTGCTCCTCAGCATGAAAAGGGAGGCCCTGATTCGGAACCTACCCTAGGGAGCTCCAGCTGCTCCCCAGGACAGGGCCCTGACCTGTTTCTCACAGCTGGTAGCATGACCGCCATAAACTGTCACTGCAAACCCAGAGAGTGGCATCACAAAGCTCAGACAAGAGGTCCTGGGTTCAAATCTCAGCTCTGCCACTTAGGTTCTGTGGGATCCTGGGCAAGTCCCTTCACTTTCCGCATTCTGCATCTGTAAAATGAGGGAGTAGGGCCAGATGGCCCCCTGTCCTCTAATCATCTGATATCACACACACACACCTTACCCTCCTTCTCTCGCAACCTGATCCTTCTCTCAGTGATCCGATGCATGAAAGGGATGAACCCCATCTCCTGAGGCACAGGCCTGGGTTAGAGGAGCTGAGTCAGCCAACACAGGCCTCAACCTCAACTGCACACCTGGCTCTGACCACCCACACTGCACCAGGGCTTCTTGGCTGGCTCCGATGGTAAGAAACACCTGCAACCTGCCTGCCTGTCTCCTCCCCATCCTCTGCCACATCACAGACACCAATCTCTCCAGAGTTTCCCCCAGTTTCTAAGGGGACCATTTGTTATCAGCACAGATAAAGCATTTCTCTCTCTCCCCCTCTCTCTCCCTCCTTCTTTCCCTCTCTCTCTTTTTCCCTTGCTTTCCTCTCTTCTTTCTCCCTCTCCTTCCTTCTTTCTCTATCCCTCCCTCCTTCCCTCTCTCTTTCCTTCCCCCCTCTCCCTTTCTCTCTCTTTCCCTCTCTCTCTCTCTCTCTCCTCTCTCTTTCTCTCTGTCTCTCTCTCCAGGATGTACCATGGTTATCACCTGGAAATGAGTCAATCTGGAAGTATTTATTCTGTGGCAAACATAATGCCAGACACTGGTGAGACAACCAAAAATGGAGCTGCCCTGCATTCAGGGAACCGATTTTCTATCAAGGGAGACAATACACAGTCCTGTGACCCTAGATGAGTCATTTAACATCTCTAAACCTCAGTTTCCTCATCCATAAAATGAAAGGGCTGGCTGTTCCTGACCTCCAAGGTCCTTCCCCCTCTAAATCTCTGATCTTACATACAGAGAGGTGTTCATCAGAGAGGCCGTGGGACACAGTGGCTAGAGAAGGTCTTAGAGTGAGGGAGCCCTGGGTCTCTGCCAGCTATGTGATTGTACACAAGTCCCCACTGTGGCTCTCTGACTTAGGCTGCTCCCTAAGATCTGCAGAGACCATGGAGGGATTGGCAGAGGGAAGCTCCTGAGGCTGAAAATCTTGAGTGTGGATGGTGGGCTTTGAGCTGAGCCCTGATGGGTATGAGGCAGACGTGAGGAAGGAGAACAGTCCCGGCCTGAGGACTGTTGGCACAAAGCCTTCTGGCTCCTCATGCAAACCCCAAAATTGGCTTTAGCCTTGAAATTCAATTTAACAAAATAAAACCTTGAAATACGGACAGTGTGTCAAACACTCTGCCAGGTACTAGGCAGAGATACAAAGTCTCAACATGTAGTAATAAAATATAATGTAACATACATATGTGATACACAATTTACATGTATATTGTTAGCATGATATAACACTTTAAGGTATCTCATGTGAGACTTACAACAGCCTTGGGAGGTAGGTGCTGATACTGTCCCCATTTCATAGATGAGGTAAGTGACCTGCCCAGGGTCATACTGCTAGTAAGCATCTGAGCATCTGAACTCAGGTCCTCCTGTCTCTAGGTTCCGAGCCCCAGCTACCACATCCCTCTCATATGACTGCACGTGTTATACAACATAATTACTTAGAGCCAAGCTGTGGGAGCTGAGGAGGAAGGCCCCCCTCCTCCCCCAGGGCAGTTCCTAGAGGTATTCCCCAGTCATCACTCCCATCCAGTTACCAAAGTGAGTGGTGCCACTGATCCCCCTTCATATTCTTCCTCAGCTGATTCAACATCAAAGAAGAATGTGGCCCCAGGCTGTAAATTCCACCCAAAAGAAGAAAGAAACCAAACTGGAGTAAATATAATAATTCGCACTGATGTCTATCACTCTCTATTTACAAGGTCTCTCTCCTTATCAGCCCTTTAAGGAGTCCTATCATTCCCATTTTCCAGATGGCATAGTTGAGGCTTAGATCCGCTAAAATAACACGTCCATGACCCCAGGACCAGAGAGCGGCTGAGCTGAGAGGGAAACCAAGGCACCATTTTTGTTACTCCCTCAATCTGATACCAAACTAAAAAAAAAAAAAAATCTCCTTGGTCTCCCTGACCTGGGTAAAAGGGTTCCTCTGCAGGGGAGCAGGGCCAAGGGAAAGTAACCCTGACACCGTTCAATTTGACAGAACAAACACAGGTTCCATTCAGCAGAGATGGGACCCAAGAGAGCAGCCAGGCTCCCTGTGGCATCCTTTGGAGCCTTGGTGCAGCAGACGGATCCCAGCTCCGGGCACAGGACTGGACTGCAAACCTGCTTCCAGGGTTTAGTACCTGGACACTCTGGGTGAATTATTGAATTTTTCTGGGCTTCAGGTTGCTTATCTGTAAAAGATTTCTCTGTCTGTCTCTCTCTCTCAGATTACCAAGTAATGGCCTGACTCTGATGTAGTCTGGCCTAGGGAACCAGGCTAGGCACTTGAGGTAGAACAAAGACCAAAAGAACCAAAGTCCCCAAAGTTCCTGACCTCAGAGAACGAACACTCACTTTTAGAATTACTCCCCTAAATCCTCAGCTAATGGGTACAGATGTCTTTCCATTTATTAGAAACCTATTAGAAGCCTTCTGGAGCCAACATCTCAACTCTCCCTGCCTCCCTCCCCCAGTCCCAGTGTAACTAATCCAGCAGCTCCAGATGGGATTGGGGAGGCCTCACTGCCCTTGTGAAACCATCCAAGGCTGGAGAGGCCTCCTGCCCTAGGAACTACAATAAGGCTGAATTTCTGCAACCTGCCAGGGGCACAAAGATTATTAGGATCCTTCATCATAGGTTTTCAAAAAGGTGTTTCTTGACACTGCTAGGTGTAGTAGAAAAAGCATAATTAAAGCCTGAGGGCCTGGGTTCAAATTCTTGGCCCTGCTTCACTGGGCTCTCTGGGCTTCAGAATTCTCAACTTTTAACAAACTAAGGTTGGATCATCAAGCGTTCTTAACCTACCTACCATAAACTTTTAAAAACATTTTAAAAAAAATATTTGCCCCTACCCAGTGTCTTTTGCAATCCTGTGCATTTTCTTTGAAGCACCTAGAAACACATTTGGGAGGAGGCTGGAGAGGGCCAGGGCCCAGAAGAGGAGAGGAGTCCCTGGCCTCGGGCTAAGCCCTAAGGTGTTTTGCAGGTGGAGGAAGAGGATCCTTCAGGATCACGAAACCAAAGGGAGCCTCCAATCTGCTTGTTTCTCTCTGAGTAAGGCTGGATTGGGAAGAGAGTCTAAGAACAGAAACAGTTTGTCACCCCATCTTAGAACAAGGTAAATTAGGTAGCAGGAGAACAGCTAAGAAACTTTCGTAGAAACACGGAACCCAGATAATCAATTAAAGGTCCAGTTTTGGTCTCCTAGAACAAACTTAGAAATTCTTATTTAAAAAAAAAAGCCAAAAGAACTACACGGGGGAGGGAGGGGTCCTGTGATTTCCTTGGGACAGCAGCTCCCCTATTAAAAAAAAACACCTCAGTCCAAGAGGGGCCACAATCACATGGCAAGTTTATTATTTCCTTGTAAAAGTTATACTTTTTTAAAAAATGTAAAAAAAGGTCCAGGTTCTTATCCAAACCTGCCTTGCTCCTTGGATACTATAATGTTAATGTTCGTTAATGACTGTTAAAGCCATAATAAAAAGAGAACAAATTCTTGAAGAAAACATCAAGGACAGGTAGCATTGGATGGATCCCAAGCACTTTGCAGACATCATCTCATGGGAACCGCTTCCGCTAACTAGGGAGGGTCCCCCAATCCTCCTGGGCATCCTCTCCTGCTCTCCAAACTAAGCCCACAGGGCAGCCTGGTGCCAGGTCATTGTACTGCTTTCCCAATCTGTCTCCTATGCACACAGGCCATCCCTGCAACAGCCTGCTGGTTGGTCTTCTAGACTCAGCTCTTCTCTCCTCATTCCAATTCACTCTCCAATCAGCTCAAGCGGTCTTCCTAAAACCCGGCTCAGACCTTGTCACTCCCCTACTCAATAAACTTCAGGGGTTCCCTATGACCTCAAGGATCAAATATAAAATCCTGCTTGCCCCCTAATGCCCTTCACACCTTTCTAGTCTTCCACTGTACTCCAGTTCCAGTGACACTGGTCTCTGGGCTGTTCCTCCCACAAAATAACACACCATCACCAACTCTGAGCATTTTCACGGGCTCCCTTCCCATGCATGGAACGCTCTCCCTCCTTCTCTCTCTCTCCTGGTTTCCCTAGCTTCAAGACTGCACTCAAGTCCCCCCACCTTTTCCAGGCAGCCCTCTTCCCCCCTAAACCTAATGTTTAGCAGCTCCCAGCATGTGGTAAGCACTTTAAAAAATGTATGTTGACTTTTCAAACAACATGGTAAGGCAGGGCAGGATCTGACCTGCTTTGCAGATGGACCCGAAGGTAAAGGGGTGGCCTTGGGTCTGGTCTCCAATAAATGCCGGGAGGTTCCATTTCACTCTTGCTCTCTCCACTCACTAGTGCCCAAAGGCCCAAAGCCATTTCCTACACTTTCCTGAAGTGTGAATTCCTTCAGGAAAGAAAGCAGCCTAGACAATCCCTGCTCTCCAACCACTTTTCATCTTGCCCATGCCCTGTTCAAACTACCAAGGATTTGGAAGCTCAGATAATTGGTGAATGAAGACCTACTGTGTGTCTGGCAGGACCTTGAGGAGTTCTGGAGCTGGCCTTGAAACCTCATTTGGTTACTGGGCAGGGATTTCCCCAAGTGATTCACCTTCTTGAATGTTCAAATTAGGGAAGATGCTCACTTCCGGGCTCCCTCAAGCCCAGGGGCCTGCCTCCATCACTGCAGGGCTGAAAGAAGCCCCTGCCACGTTTGGGCCTGGGCATTTGGGAAAGTCATTTGGAAAGAAAAGGAAGAGAAAGAAGAGAGTCCCTGAAGCACTGGGGAAAGCAGAGAGAAGAAGGAGAAGGGAGACATGCAGGGGTGCTGGAGCAGTGGGCAGGGGGGCACTGAGGCCCCGCTGGCTCCAGCCTGTATCTGAAAAGTAAACTCTCCAGCAGAGATCATTGTTCTGATGGGATGGAAATGCCTCTTTCACTTGCTGTTTGTTAAGTTCAGAATAAAAAGAAATAATTTTTTGAAAAAAGATTACATGTACAGCTGGATAAGAGAATTACCAAAAACCCCAAGAGCCAGTAACAACTCACACATTCATCTGGTTTTAAAAAGGCCGCCTCATCTGAGCCTTTCAAACCCCCCATCCCCCGCAGGTGTTATTATTTTCTCCATTTTAAAATTGAGGAAACTGAGGCAGATAAAGGTGAAGTAACTTGCCAGGGTCACCCACCTGGTAAGTATCTGAGGGCAAATTTGAACTCAGGGCTTCCTGACTGCAAGTCTGATGCTCTGCCCACTGAGCCACCTAGGGCAAGATGAGACAAGGATGCCAGGCAGAAGGTCGCAGGATCCCAGATCAGAAGCTGAAAGGGACCTTCAAGGCCAGCTAGTCCAAATTGCTCATGTTAGAGATGAAAAGTGAGGCCCAGAGAGCTGAAGGCCACAGGCCAGTATGTGGGGGGCAGAGGCCCCATCATGAGGCAGGAGGTGCTTAAAAGGCACCAATATGCTGGAGCGCCACTAACAAAGGTAGAGGGGAGGGGAGGAGGTTGGCAAATATCTCCAGGCAAGCCTTTCCCAAGATGAGGCAACTCCAGAGCCCCAGTGAAGCCTGGAGGGTGCCAGGGCATTGGGGCCCCAGGGTGGTGAACCTGAGCCCCCTGAGGTTGCCCGCCTGTTCTGACACAGCCTTCCTTGGGCTTAATGTGAGGGGTTACTGCCATCCTGCTCAGGGATGGGTCCTACCTCCCAGGGCTGTTGTGCTTAATAAATCCTTCCTTCCTTCTTCATAATCTATCATTGGCCTGATACCAAATTATATAGTCATACTTGGAAGAAGTTGCTTTTCCAATAGATGACTTAAAAGAAGAGTCAAAGAAAAAAATCGATCAATACATCAGAAAAAATCTGCAACTGTTCAGGCCCCATGCCTTCCAAAGCTCCCCTTACTGACTCAGAATTTACCCATTTCCACACTATCTCTGAAAAAATGTTTTTAATTAAAAAAAAAAAGTTTGCTAAGCAAACCAACAATCTAAACAGACCTGAAGGGGAATGCTCCGAGTACAAGAAGAAGCTCTTTTGTAATCTTTGGGGGGGGCAGAGGGGAGCTCTCCTTTGCTATCTAAACAGGTCATGCAAGGAAAGACTTACGGTTTTTCCCCGGGGAACTTCACTGTGAAAAATTCCCTCTACTGACTCGCAAAGCAAGCCCTTCCCAGGGGCACCTAGAGATTGAGCAACTTAAGCACACTAAGTGTCGGAGGTGAGTTTCCGATTGGAAGCCCAGCCTGCGTCCGGTGCATCCCTCCTCCATTCGCTGAAGATCCCGGGGGCAGCAAATGCTCCTCTATCTCCATGTCAAAGGTCTGTGAGCTGGCTCCCTACCTACCCCAGAGAGGCTCCAAAGTGAAGCGCGCACAGGAAAGGTTTAGAACCTTTGCTGCAAACAGTCCGTCCTGACTTCCTGGATTGTTAATGTTTTCTTTCCCTTTCCAATAAAACTTTGCATTTGCTTCTTAGATATTGTCTATCTACTTGTGTGTGTGGCTTGACTCCAGAAGGACTGGCTGCTCCTTGAGGGCAGGACCCGGCCCTCCCCCAGGCACTGATGTCTGTAGTCATGTAGCCCAGCACATACTAAAGCAGTGGTTCTCAACCTTCCTAATGCCCTGACCCTTTAATACTCGCATGTGGGCACATCTGCATGTGGGGGGACCTGCCTGGAGACAGGCAGAGGAGTGGTGTCTCGGTTCCTAAGATCATCGGAAATACGTGGTTTCCGATGGTCTTAGGCGACCCCTGTGACAGGGTTGCTTGACCCCTAAAGGGTCGCAATTCTCAGGTTGAGAACCACTGTACTAAATGATGAAAATCACTGGATCGTCTCCTAGACTCTGATGGCAACGGTTTTTCCCCTCCAACATCAGGGGCTCAGTCCACAGAAGCCCTGAACCACAGACAGCTCTCCTAAGCCAGAACACAAGGAAAGAGGAATAAACAGAACTCCCTGCTCACAGCTCTCCGAAAAGCCTCCAGCAAAGGGAGGCCGTGCCGGGCCCTGCGGCCCAGTGGGCAGCATGCTCAGGACACAGCAAGTCCAGCCCTGAGATTCCACCAGCCGCTCCCTGGCTCAGCCTCCAAAAGCACTCCACTGGACTGAAGTCATCAGGCGTCCAGTGAGGCCCCCCAGCCCTGGCTCCTGCAGGCAGCTGACAGGTCTGTGAGAGTTTGGCCAAACCCTGCCCTGGAATGAATCTCTCCGCAAAAAGGGCAGAGGAGACGGAAGGAGAGACAAGCACAAAAATCATTCTTCCTTTCTCCCCACTCCAGTTACAACTCCCTTCTCCAGGAAGCCTGGCCCATTCCTCTTAATTCCAGGGCCTTCCCTCTGTGAATGAATTCCTCTTTATCCCATCTATAGCTCGTGTGTAGATTGTGAGGGGCCGCCAGGTGGCGCCTTAGTGCACAGAGCGCCAGGCTTGTAATCCGAAAGACTCATATTCAAGAGTTCAAATCTGGCTTCAGACACTTACCAACTGTGTGACTCTGGGCAAGTCACTTCATCTGGTGTGCCTCAGTTTCCTCACCTGTAGTGAGCTGGAGAAAGAAATGGCAATGCACTATAGTATCTTCAGCAAGAAAACCCCAAATGAGTGAATGAGCACTAGCCCTGGAGTCAGGAGGACCTGAGTTCAAATCCAGCCTCAGACACTTAACACAAAAAACTAGCCATGTGACCTTCAGCAAGTCACTTAACCTCAATTGCTCTACCTTCCCCCCTCCAAAAAGAAGAAAAAAAGCCCAAATGGGGTCAGGAAGAGTCAGACACAACCAATAGGGCTGAAATGACTGAACAGATGGGCTGTGAGCCGCCTGGGGGCTGGGACTTGTCTTCTGTCTTTGTTAGAGGCTCCTGGGCGACGCAGTAGATGGAACTCACGTGTAAAAACTGACCTTGGAGTCAGGAAGACTTGAGTTCAAATGCAGCCTTGGAACTTACTAGCTACAGGACCCTGGGCAATTCATTTAATCTCAGTTTCTTCAACTGTAAAATGGATAATAATGCCACCTCTGGTGCAGGACTGTAAGGATCAAGCGCAGTGACGTCTGTAAAAGCCCTCAGCGTGGCGCCCAGCCAGTGGGAGGTGTTCAGTAAATGCTCATCCTCCTCTCTCTTTCTCTGTACTCCCAATGCCCAGCCAGGTGCCTGGCACACGGAAAGTCCTTAAACGCTTACTGACTCAGCTCAAGAGGCTTCCAGGGCAAACCTGGGAACGTTAAGTAAGTCAGCTGAGGAGCTGCTGCTGGTGATTGTTTTTTAGGTGATGATACAAGATGAGTAGACCTGGAAAGAACACTGCACCTGGCATCCAAGGACCCGAACTCAAATCTCAGCACACCACTTACTATACGTATGACCTCAATGAAAACACCTCAGCCTCTCTGGCCCCTGAGTTTCCCTTGTGTAAGACAGGGAAGAAGGGCAACACTTGCACTGTCTACCTCACTGGCTTCAGTTCAATAAGTCATGGAGTATTTGTTAAATGCCAACTGTGAACTGGGCACTGTTCTAGGCACAGTGGCCATACAAAGACAAAAAAAAATGAAACAGCCTCTCCCCTCAAGTAACTTACTGTTCCGTTGGGGGCTGTGAGAAAGGAGACTTGAAGAAATGGGAGTACTTTCAGTCTCCAACAATTAACATTTTGATGATGCTTTAACTCTGCCCCTTGGGAGGCAGGATGTATGTGAGAATGTGTGTGCATGTGTATGCATGTGCGTGTGTGTGTGGGCACACAGGGGGAGAAGGGCAGGAAATTGGGGACATGAATCTTGTCTTGAAAGGTACTAGGATCTTTTTGCCTACCAAGAGCTTGCTTAAAGATTCGGGCAGTCTATAGAAATGAGACATATCCTGGAAAACCAAGGCTTTTAAATCAGGAATATATATGTATATATAAAATATACATACATATTCATATTTATGCATGTATATTTTTCCCCATAAGTCATGGCTAACCACAACATGGCATAACTGTGGACAAACGGACCTCTCCCAGTGACAGAGACAGCAAAAGAACTCTTGCTTCCAGCAGAAACAACATGAGTATCGTTACTGTATCGGTACTAGAGAGAGCTGGTTTTCCAACCTATCAGGCCCAAATCACTTTCCACAGGGAAGCCAACAACATGGGCTCTTTGCATTTAGTTCTATGCAGTTCCACCTTATTACACTGGGGCCAACTCTGCACCATCAGGATCTTTTCAGATTTTGATTCTGTCATCCAGTGTAACAGTAATGTTAATTATTATTATTATAAAATTATTATAAAATTATTATTATAAAAAAGATGTGAATAAAATTCTATTGAGGGAGAGCCCCAAAGTGAATGAAGGCTCTCTGGATCTTAGGCTCATATGATTCCCAATCCCCCGGGCAGTTCCGACCTCCCTAATCCCATTTTGTTTACAGCTCTTTTAGAAGACAAGGCTTCCAGGGTGGGGATAAAGCCCTTGCCTATGTTTCGGTTTCTTTTTTCACTTTTTAAGCAAAAACCTTGTTAGCAGAATTTGGGGAAGATCTATTTACTAGCTGCTGAGATCACTGGCATCACCCCTAGGTGATGCTGCAGCATCAGAGATGGGCTTGGGCTAGAGGAACCAGAAAGGGCTTTCCAAGTACTGTGAAAGATTTTTCTTATCTCAGAATGTATCCCAACAGACTAGCACTGCCAGATATCCAAATGGAGTCTAAAGCAATAACTGTAAAAACTGTCTGGCCCTGGAAAAACAATAAAGGGATCGGGCGCAACATCAGTGCGTGAGAAGGCCTCCAGATGCCACAGAGTCTCACTGGTACCTGAACCACCATTCATCCCAGCAGCAGCCCCCACAGTCAACCGGCTTCTCCCTGAAGACCTCAGCAAGGGGCAGCCCGTTCAACCTTGGAGTAGGTCTAATGGTGAGGACATTTTAATTTTATTCTAGGACAGGAGAACTCAGTAACATCACATTATTTCTGCAATTTCTCTAAGTATTACTGGAATCCATTAAGAATCACCAAAGATGTCTATCGATTTGAAAACTGTTTCTTGCCAGCCACCATTTTATTTCCAAAAGGCAGACTGAACCCCAGATGTAATTTAAGGTCTATCTTTTACAGCCTTTGACAGTGTTCAAAATTTGATCAGAATCAGCCACCACCTTCTAAAGTTCTGTGGCAGCCAAAAATGAAATTCCGAGCAGTCGGGGTGACTTCTCCTCTCCAAAAAAGGGCTAAGACAAGTTAAGTATTAATTACATATCTGCTATTGTGTGCCAAGGCACTAACTCTGCTAAGTGCGCATCTCTGAGCTGAGGAATGCAATTATTTGTTCAGCCAAGGACAGTAATGTCCAATGTTGGCCTATGGGACTGGCTAATGTTGACTCTTCAGCATCAACCACAGCACTGGAAAAGAATCCTGTCGATGAGGTGTGAGTACCGTAACTTATTCCATTAGACGCTAAGCTCCTTGAGGGCAGGGACTATCTTTTGGCTCTCTTTGCATCCCCAGTACTAACGGCCCAGTGCCTGGCACATAGTAGGTGCTTCCTGAAAGCTGATTGATTGATCTGACCGTTGGCCGATCTGACTGTCAGCCTTCACCTCTTGGAGACAACGCCCAGAGTCTCTCAATGCTTTTCACTGTCTCCTCCTCCCCCTCCCCAGTTAGTGCACCGCTCCAAAAACCATTTTCTTTTCACTCTGTACATGCCTTACTTACTTTTCTGCACTCACGTTGTTTTCCCCATGGTGGAAGGTCAACAAAGGAGAAGGAAGCAAGCATTTATGAAGGGCCTTCTATGCGTCAGGCACCATGGGAAGGGCTTTACACCCCTGACAGGGAGCTGCCAGTGTTATGTACATCTAGAGATGAGGAAACTGAGGCAGACAGATATTGTCACAACAATCCTTGGAGGCTGGAGCTGTGATCCCCATCTTACAAATGTGGAAACTGAGGCAGGCAGAAGTCATCACAACCATCTCAGGAGGCAGATGCTCTTATTATTCCCTTTTACAGCTGAGGAAATTAAAGCAAACCAGGCAGACATCTAGGGAGCATTATAGCACGTGGTGCACTGGGCTTGCAGTCAGGAAGACTCTCACACTCAGCCTCAGACACTCGCTAGCTATGTGACCCTGGGCAAGTCACTCTGCCTCAGTTTCCTCATCTGTAAAATGAGCTGGAGAAGGAAATGGCCAAGCCCTCCAGTGTCTCTGCCAAGAAAAGAGTCGGACATGACTGAAATGACTGAATGACATAAAAAAGTCAACTAAGTTTAATTAATTCCCACAAGCTCACAGTCAGCCAATGTCTAAAGTCAACTTTGAACTCAGATCTTCCTGACTTGGGGCAGCCAGGTGGCGCAGTGAATACAGCACCGGCCCTGGAGTCAGGAGGACCTGAGTTCAAATGTGACCTCAGACACTTGACACACTTACTAGCCATGTGACCTTGGAAAAGTCACTTAACCCCAACTGCCTTGCCTTTCCCCCTCCAAAAAAACCCAAACAGATCTTCCTAACTCCGCGCCAGTGCTCTAACCACTGTACCAACTAGCTACCTTAATAAACAAGCCTTTACTAGGCACTAAGCTAAACGCTGGGAATACAGAGAGGCCTGCCCACGGGCCTGCCCTCCTGAGCTTACCTCTAAGGGGATGGCTGCATTTTGGGGTCTGTACTCCCAGGGCCTGGCACAGGGTAGCAGCTGCTAAACTGGTGCCAGCTGAATTGGATCGAGTAAACTGAGAAAGGTACAGCCCAGATACACCCAGCTCCGTCTTCACAACTCAAGGGGACTCTGTTGTTGTTGTTTACATAACACGAAGCATTAATTAGTCATAGCTCCTCGGGCTAATGGTTATGATCAGCTCCAAGCTACACACCAGGATGGAATCAAAGAGACACTCTAATTAGGGTCAATCCTTGGGAGAACTTTAAAAAACTGTATTAAGACCCACTTTTAAGGGCCCCATTTAATTACTGTTTCCAGTTCAAATTCCCAAGGAGAGAATTTTTAAGTCAACCGAGAAGGCGAGGCAGCCTCATACTATGGAGCTAGGACAGGCCCTGAAATCAGAGGACCTGGATTCAAATCCTGCCTTGGGTATTTACCACTTGTGTGACAAAATTACCTCTCTGGGCCTCAGTTTCCTCAAGCGTACAAAGGATGGAGCTGGACTAGATGGCCTTTCTAGACCAAGAGCCATATTTCTTTTTGGGGGGCTGGGGGGAAGAGAGGGAAGAGTACAAAGAATGTGTGTTTTGTTATCTTTTGGACATCCTGCGCACATCAGACTTACTCAAATGTCAAGCCTGGCTAGTAGAAATTTTCTGGGTTTTGGAAGGAATAAAATCTATTCTACAGATAACACAGAATTATTATATACGTAAATTAGATCATATATCTATGTATCTGTTATCTCCAATGAGGAGGAAGTGTACCCCATCTTACTTCTTTGCATAAGGGAAGAACCGTGGGTCTGGAGCTCTACATCGGCCCTGGGTACCAGGTTGGTTTTGATTTTCCTAAACTCCCATTCCTCCCCATTTATTTCCCCTTTGTTACATGCAATGGTTCTCTAAGCAGGGCTTTGGAAATGTGACTTAAAAGCAAAATCTATGAATAACTTTTGACGGATAATACATTTTTATTTTATGATAATTCACCTTCTTAAGGTGCTCTGAAGTTGGCCAAGAACTTCACTTTTCATCTTCACGTTATATTCCTTTTACATTTGAGGAAACTGAGGCTGACAGAGTGATTTGCCCAGGGCGGGCCAGCTACTACATGCGTCTGAGGTCAGGATTCTAACTCGGGTCTTCCTGACTCCCTATGCTGCTTGAATAACTTCCTAACCTCCTGGTCTACTCCTTGCCCCACCCCCATCACGCCTCTGAAAAGAAAGGCTCCCATTCGGTTAGTTCTTCTGTCGCCCCAATTCCACCTCGCTGATGACGGCCCCCTCAAATACGGGTGTAGCCCTAAAAAGAGGTCCCGGGGGCCACCACAACTTGATATTTACTCTTATGCCTGGAAGCACAAAGGGCCCGGAATCCGAATCCAAAGGCAGGGCCTTTCATTTTCTCAACCGAAGCTTGTGTGGCTGAAACGTTAGAAGAAGACTCCAGTGTGTATCAAACCGTTGATTTCCCAGGTCTCCCTGGGAGAGCCCCGAGCTGTCCCCTCTCTGTCCTGTGTGAATTCTAGGCCGTGGCCTTTCTAGGGGAAGTGGAGGAAGCAGAAGTACCACAAGCTGTGGTTCCTCTTAAGAAAACCCATCTTAACCTTCTGGACGCTCTCTCGTTCCTTGCAAAGGAAAGAGTTTAGAGGTGTCCGAGTCCAAGCTTGGCTGTCCTCACTCATTCATCATGGCAGGCTCCCTTGATGAGACTAGGTCCCTTTAATAAACCCTCTTAATAAAAGGATTTTTTTCTGTGAAGTTCGGATTCAGTCAAACGGCACCTGGGGACCTAGAGGGCCCCATGCAGTCTCAAGGCTTGCAGGTTCCCCACCCAGGGACTAGGAAAATACCACTAAGCCATGGATTCTTCTCACGAAATCCAGTCTAGGGGAATGTAGCAAACTGTCACTATCTCTGAAGCTTGAAAATTCATCAGCAATATAAATTTTACTGCTTGGATTTGCCAAGATCTGCCCCTCCAAAACCAGACAGTGAATCTGTTCTAGCAGATAACTAGATCAGTATTAATTAGCAATACTGAACAATAAATTGGAAAAGAGCTTGAGCTAATGGAAGGTCCCACTCCAGGACCCTCCCTCAAGGAGATAGAAATAACCCGTGTGTGTGAGAACGTAGGCAGAAGCAGCCGTGGAAAAACGGAAAGCTGAAAACAAAGGGAGTACCCAATGCTGCTCTCTGTCTTTGGTTCTCAGAGAGGACTAGGACATGGGAAGGTAATGCCATGACAAGCAAATGAACTGGATGTAAGTGATGCAGGGCTGCGCAAGGTCACCAGCCTCACTGTCTCCTCCAGAGCCACTGGGGCCAGTGGCCAGATATGGATCAGGACGACTGGGGACACTAAGGTCTAGAATGTGTCTAATTAATTTAGGGTATAACTGATCGGTGCAATAGGAATGTAATCGAATACTGATATATCATAAGGAATAATGAATACGAGGAATTTGGAGAAACTTGGGAAGGACATTCTTGCACATGGACTCATCTCTGTACATGGGCAGTTAGGTGGTGGAGTAGAGAGGGCATCCTTTGGCCTCAAGGCCACATGTGGCCCTCTAGGTCCCCAAGTGTGGCCCTTTGACTGAATCCAAACTTCACAGAACAAATCCCCTTAATAAAAGGATTTGTTCCACAAAACTAGGATTCAGTCAAAAGGCCACACCCCACCACAGTTTCCCCACCCTGGATAGGACTGGAGTCAGGAAGATTGAGTTCAAATCCAACCTCAGACACTAGCTGGGTGACCCTGAGCAAGTCACTTCACCCTATTTGCCTCAGTTTCCTTATCTGTAAAATGAACTAGAGAAGGAAATGGCAAACTACTCCAGTATTTCTACCAATAAAATTCCAAATGGGATTGCAGTCAGACACAACCGAACCAAGTGAACAAATCCATGTGTGTGTCCACTACACACACACACACACACACACACACACACACACGCTGCCAGGAGCAACATTAACTCCTTGAAAGCAGGAGATGTTTCATTTCTGTCTTTGCCTTTGATTCCCCAGAGCCCAAGGCCATAGTGGGTGCTTACTAAGTTGTTTGTTAGATTAAATGAAAGACTCGGAGGGACAAACAGACAGAGTACAGCAAGCAGAGCCATAGGAACAAAGCCATCCAAGGGCTGTGGGCCTACACAAACACTACCTGGAGAGGCAGCTTCAGAAGCCAGCGGCCAGACAGCAGCGGCCAGTCGATGGCACCCAACGGCCAGGCTGGCGGCAGTCCTTACCCTTCCCTCCTTTCTGTCCACACCTTGTGGCATCCAGGCTGTCTCTGCCGCCAGAGCAGAAGCTGCCTGAAGGCAGGGCCGCCGGTTACGCCCAGGCCTTAGCCCAGCATTTGGCACCCTGTATAAGAGCTCACTGAAGCTTGGTGACTGACAGATTCCTCCTAACAATGACCTAATGACCATCCTAATTGTAAAGTCATTTTCGGCAGGTTACTTAAGGGAGCAATTTATAAAGGGGAGTTTCTTTGATTATTTGGGGGCAGGCGAAGCATCAGCTCTGTCAAGATGAACATTTTTCAACAAATTTAAAACTAACAAAAGCGAAAGAGGCAAAGACTCGACAGATGAGGCTCGAGGAGGGCGAGAGCCGACGTCCCGGGACTCTGCAGCGCGCGCTTCCTGCCGTCTCGCTGGGTCCTTCCTGGGAGAGGGGCGCGGCAGGTGTGGCTGTGCCCACCTCACAGAGGAGGAAGCGCGAGGCCAAGGCAGCCGAGCCCCCAGCGTGCGCACCCCTCAGCCTGTCTTGGTCCCAAAGAGCCCTGTCTCGAACAAGATTCCCTACCTATGTGCGCTTTGCCATCAGAAACTCAAACCACCGTCCCCAGGATACGGGGTGTCCCAAAAGTCTTCGGGCAGTTACAAGCCATTAAAGCTTGAAATAGGAAAACTCAGCAACCAGGAGCCAGTGGCACGTTAGCTCCTCCCCTCCCCTCATTTTCTTTTCTTTAAAATAATATCTGGGACTCGGTTTCCTCATCTGTAAAGTGAGAAGGCTGGTCTAGGTAACCTCTAAGGTTCCTCCCAACTCCAACGATTTATGAACCGATGACGTTTGCAAATGCGTGGTCTCGGACCCCAAGGAGCTGGCATTCTCTTGGGGCACACATCGGTACAGACCAAAGAAACAGAAGGCTCTGGGGTTTGGGGAAGGGAGAGAATCGCCTTGAGCTGGGCCTTCTCTGTGGCAGGCTCAGGAGAGGCCAGGAGGGGGCGATCTCAGGCCAAGCCGCTTTCTTTGAAATAGCTGGAGTTTGAATGGAAACCCAGGCAGTTCTCTAAAGTTAAAGCAGGACTGTGCCGAGTGGGTTCTTCCATCACCGAGACATGTCCTTGAGTCTGGGGCTTCTTTTTTTTAAGATTTTGAGCACTATATTCTAAAAGAATATTAATATTTACTGTATTTATTTATTTAAAAACCTGATTGTGGGAAGGGGTCACTAGGCTTCCCCAGATTATCCATGGCCCACAAAAGTTGTAAAAGCCGGGATGTTTAACGTTTCACCAAAAATCTACCTCCCCCACCTTAGGCATCCCATGATCTGGGTATGACCAAAGATCACTCAGAAAGAGGGCACTGCCATAGGGAGAAAAAACCAGTCCAGCTGCATCTATAAGAGATAAATGACTCAAACACCCACCCACAGAATTCCATCCCCCCTAGGAGGCAACATTACACAGGGAAAGGTGTCTTCCTTTTCCAAACAGCTCCTGAGGAAAGCATCCAGTCGATGTTCAAGGCCAACTGTCCAGCAAGGCCTGAGAGCCCACCTCCTCTACTCCTTGACCACAGGCCAGGAAGGAGCCACTGGTGTCCACTGCACATTCCAGAGGAGGCCTGTCCAAAAAATCTATACATTCCAAGCCCATTGAGCAAGCTTGCACAGGCCTCCCCAAGTTCAGCACAGGAGGCCTCCCAGGGCAGAACTGGGCCTCTCTGAAGCTCCCAGTCCCTCGTTCCCCTGGAGCTGCCCAAGGAGAAAAGCTGGCAGATGATTGGGGGGGGGGGGGGCGAGGAGCAGTCTGAGAGGAGAGGAAAAAGAACAGGAAGGAAGAGGTAACAGCGACACATGGCACACACAGGCCCCAGCTCCGGGCAGTTTTAGAAATCAGACACATGTGCTGCCCTCTTGAAATCGGTTGTTTTTTCTACACGCTCTCCGTGTGAATTCCTGGCCTTCCTCCTATAACCTGTAAGGCCTGGGGTACACAAACACACCCCGTTCTTTTCTCTGACATTGAGCTGAGTTTGGTGTCAGAGGAAAGGCCTGTGCCCATGGTCACTGGAACATGGCCGCCCCCTCCTCCCAAACTGTCCCACGTAATGCAGAACCACTCTCTTTATGGGAGGTACTCTTCGTCTCCCTTATTAGAACGGGAACTCCCAGCTCCTAGCAAGCAGACATCATTCCATTTTTTGGACTTACACCCCGCGTGCCTAGCACAGTACGGGGTACACAGCAGGTTCTTAATGAATGTGAGTTAATTCATTCTTCCACAAAAAGAGTGTCTGGTACCATGAGAAGTTAAGTGACCTGTCCAGCATTACAGACAGTCAGCACAGGAATGGATTTGAACTCAGACCATCCTCACTCCCAAGTCCAGCATCCTAGCCACTCTGCCACCCAGACTGGAATCCAGACTACCTGACTTAGGGGTCTCTCTGCTGTTATCCCTATTATTATCAGTTTTAGAAAAACACCCACAACTAACCAAACCAATGGGCACCCACAAAATGGCTGAGCGGTCTAAGAATCAGCCCAAGGTCAGTCTGCCCTTGAATGGAGCCTTAAGACTCAGCATCTCCCTCCAATTACTTTTGGATTTTTTTTTTGTTTCATTTTCTAAGGGAAAAAAAAAATCAAGCAGATAGAAAGTGCTAAAAAAGACGGGTCTTCTGGGATCCCAGCTCCCCCATGAAGGTTCCAGAGTATATTCTGAAAGCTCGTCCTTTCTGAGGGCTGGCTGATCATTTCAGCGATTTTCATATTATAATAGATTCCATCAACTCAGGTCCTACTGAGACATTTTTTAAAGTATCACCCCATCTTTAAAAGAAAAAAGGCCCCTCTGGTTTTTGGATACTGCTCCACAGAAGACTTAGACCCGAGGAAGCACTGAGAGGCACATAGGATGGAGTGGCCCCTTTACTAAAAGGGAAAAGCAAAGAGCAGTAACATGAGGGGTCCTGCATGTTCCTCTCGCTTACTCCATCATTTTTAGCCTCATTATGTGATCTTTGAAAGCTCTCCCTAAATTTCTCCCAGCCTACTTATCTTTCTTATTATTTTTCAATAAATACCCCCTGCTCTTAAAAAAAAGCCCCAGAATCCCTTAGGCTCTTTAGGGGCCTCCATTTGCTCATCTAGGCCAGTCTTGGCCTGGGAGGCCCCTTCCAGCTCTACACCCAGGATCCCACAGGTTCTGAGTCATCTCTTACGGACAGCAGAACTTAGAAACACACAACCCACATCTGTCAGGCTATTGGTCATTTCTAGGACTGCACATGGCACATTTCACCCCAGGAAGAAGCGGCTGGATCACAGAAGGTTCTAGACCTTTTGGTCCCGAGCTCCTTGGGGGAAACCTTGGGAGGCCTTCTCAGAACGGGGGTAAACTGCCTAAACTCAGTGTGGTCCCCAGGATCAAGAAGGCCCAGGCTGGCTGGCGTTTGGCCCCGGGCATTCCCTAGCCTGGCAGAAGCCCCGGTCACCTCTGGGGGAAGCAGAGAATGAAGTCCAAGTGCAAAATGACCCAGGAGGAATCATTTGGCAAGGAACGGCCAAACGATGCAGGAGAATGTCAGCTCCTGGAAGAAGGAGCTGTTGTGTCTGGTTCTCGGTGCCCCCGGCCGGGCAGCCCACACCCCAGCAGGCCCTGCTGCTCGACCTTTGTGGGGCTGAGTTAGAATGGTAACAATAACCATCTCAGCTCCCATTTCTATGGCACCTTTCATACACGATCCCCACCCCCCAACATCTTTCCTCTGGTGACCATCCCCAGTTTATCCAGAGCTGGGCGCGTGTCGCCCCCACACTGAGCTGTGCATTTCTTGAGAGCAGCAAGTCCCTGCCTTTGCCCTTTGTGGATGCCCAGGGCTAAGCACAGTGCCCAGCACACAGTAGGGGCTTAATAAATGTCTGCTGACCGACTGGCTGACATTGGGACTCAGACTAGTGACAAAGGCTGCGGCAAATGCAGACTGAAAAGGCAACAATGCTTTGCAGCAGTTCTCAGACTTTTTCTTTTTTAAACATTTGCACAGCTGAATTTCAATATTCTTGGTTTCTCTTTTAATACTCTGTGTTCTATTTTATGCATTTAAAAACATGATCCTGAGAAGGGCTCCCTCAGCCACCCCATACGCTGCCACCCAAGGGATCCAGGGCACCAAGGTTAGGAGCCCCTGCCAGCCTATTATAGGGGGGCTTTCTGCAAGTGCCACCCAGGCACCCAATGCCAACTCCTAGGAGAAACTCAGCATCAGAACATCCCCTTCCCTCCTCTCTCTCTCTCTCCTCTC
>CM053584.1:383852165-383875992 GCA_028627135.1 Pseudochirops cupreus | reverse complement strand
TCTCTCTCCCTCTCCCCTTCTCTCTCTCCCCTTTCTTCCTCTCTCTCCCTCTCCCCTTCTCTCTCTCCCCTTTCTTCCTCTCTCTCCCTCTCCCCTTCTCTCTCTCCCCTTTCTTCCTCTCTCTCCCTCTCCCTCCTCACATCCCTCCTCTCTGTTCCTCTGTCTCTCTCACAAAAGCCGGAGGCACACATATCATACTGATGTAGACCTTTTCATTTATTTTAGAAATTTTACTGATGCCTTTTGTTTCTCATTCACCTTAATTCCCTAACATTTACCTCTCCTCTTTCCTCCTTGCAAAAACATGTCTTGAAATAAGAGGGAAAAAAGCAGTTCAGCAAAAGTAACCAGCAGGGCCACTGAGTTTGGTAAGATTCAAAGCACTCCTCACACCCACAGTCCCCCACCTCTGTACTCAACAACCAAGGGGTCAGTTTGCTCGTCTTCTTTTCTTCGCTTCCAAAAATCAAGACCTGACTTTTAATAAGTAAACAGAAATACTGGCCGCCATTTTGGAAGTGCTCTGAGGGGGCCTCTCCCCCTCCCTGCCCAGTTCCTCCTCCTGGTGTGCAGAGGAGCCCTGGGTTCTTTGCCAGGAGAGCACAAGCTTTAGCAGGCCCTCCACCAAGCTAGAACAACATCAAGCACAGGTGGGCCCCCACAGCCTTTTCTCTGTTATCAAAAGACCAGCCTAAGTCAGGTGACTCCAGGACCAGTCAAGGAAACCATCCTCCCTCAGGTGATTAGGGAGCCTGCACCCTGTATCAACTTTGGGGCAGGCAAGGCCCAGTCCCAGAGATACAAAGGACAGCAAAAAGAAAAAGCTTCCCTCCCCTCAGGGGGCTCCCATTCTAAAGGGGAAAGACAAAACACTGAAAGAAAAACTGGGTAATTACATAAGCAGGGGCTAGCTCTAGAGGATTTGGATTCAAATAGCACCCCTGACCCGTATTACTTTGTAACCTTAGTCAAGTCCCTTCACTTCCCTAAACCTCAGTTTTCCCCTCTGTAAATAAGAGGGTTGGCCTCCATGGCCCACTTTCTAGCTGTACACGATTGTATGTTTGAGCTGGGCAAGTCATCCTAGGAGGTTCTAGCCAGCTCAAGCCAGGAGTCAATGATACTTTAAGCATCTTAAAAGTTTCCATCACCGCAAAACACCCACTTTTACATCAGCTAAATTCCTTCTAAAACTTGGTTCTTCACAGTGGATGTCTATCAAGCCTGTCCCAGGCCTCCAGGATGGCAGGATGGCCAAGGCATTGACCTGATCTGAGGCCAAGCTGTGGCACTGCGGCCTTCCTCTCCAAAGCCCCTAGCTAGGTCTGCGGCCTCCATAGGCTGGGCATCCCCATAGGGGACCACCTAGAGATAAAGTCAACTACTGAGGCCCACATGGGTTCCCACTTCTGGCAGTATACCAACAAAACCACTCAGGCATTGGGGTATGGGAGCAAAAGATGGAGGCCGACATTTGGAAGTGTTTTTAATTAGGACAATATTTCAGCATCTTTACAGGGACCAAGCAAATGTTTTTCATGTCTGAGTGTGTGAATGTCTTCCCCACCACATGCAGTCTCTGTGTTTCTGACACAGCCTGTGTTTACCCTGCAATGCTCTCCCATGTTATTTATCCATGTGATATACAGTTATGGGGCTTGAACTGAACTTCCCAAAACGACAAGATGGTCTGTCTCTGCCCTTTGGCCTGGGGGCCTTCCAAGTTAGGAAGGAGGAACGCTTCTCTCTGGGGTTTCTTCCCAGTAATTCTTCCCCCTTCCCCCGGGGACAACACAAAAACAGCCAATGCTCACAAAAATTCAAAGAAATTCTGGATCATTGACAATTCCAGGTGACCACCATGGGAAGAAACCCAAACCGAGAGAGGGAGATTTTGCATTAAACATCGACAATGTCGCTATAAGAAATGGGGAGGAGATGGACTTCATAATTACCTGGAGAGGCTTACACGGACTGATGCTAAGTGAGAAGAGCAGAACCAGGCAAAACCTGTACACAATCACAGACACATCGTACGTGTGATGACCAACCTTGATAAACTGGACTCTCCTCAACAACGCACAGCTAAAGACAACTCTACAAGCCTCAGGATGGAAGGAGATACCTAAACTCAGAGAAAGATCTAGAAAGACTAGAGTTTAAATGGAGACTGAAGCAAAACACGCTATCGTTCTCTTTCATGTCTGGTTTTGCTTTTGTTCCCAGTGATCACTCGTTGGTTACAACCCTTCTATACAACCAGACTGTTGTACAATGTGAAAGTATCTGCAGATCCTGTACCTGACTGCACGCCACCATGGGGGAGGGGGGGAAGGGAGGGGAGAAAATCTGAAACTCAAGGGACTGTGGAACCGAATCTTGGAAACTAAAAGAAAATAAACAAGTCATTGAAAAAAATAAACAAAAAAGAAAACATATAAAAAAATAAAAGTAAAATAAAAAATAAAACGACGACAAAAAAACCATCAACGGCGTCCCCACCATTCTGCCCTTTGACTTCAAAGACCTGATGCCTCTCAGTGCAGCAGAGAGAGACTAGAGTTGGAGCCAGGAGGACCTGGGTTCAAGTCCAGCTTCAGACACTTCCTAGCCGTGACACCGCAGGCAAGACAGTTCCCAGCGGCGTGCCTCAGTTTCCCCAGCAAGATCAAAGAAGATACTATTTGTACAGAGCAGTGTAAATTTTAACTTGCCTCAGAAATGAGTTATCTTACTCAGCTTTGTCCTCTTTCTTGGTGATTCACGGTCCTAATCGATAATTCTCTGGGTCAGGAAGAAAAGGGCCACGTCAGGAAATGTGAGGATGTCAAAATGAATTGTTTTGTTAAAAAACCAGTCATCCCCCCTCACGGTCCTGGCCAAAGCCACGTGATTTCTACCTTATAAATAAATGATTTTTGTGTTTTCAGTAAAAAAATTCTCTGTCGAGGTTTCATTGTCTGGAGTTAGTTGTTTTTATTTAAATCCATAAGTGGGGACAGCCTAGGGCTCAGGAAGATCTGGGTTCAGATTCCGCCTTTGACTCTTGGTGGCTGTGGGACCAGGGACAGAAGAGTTGCTGGCTGGATCAGTGGTGGAGGTTTCCACATAGAGAGTTCCCCACCATCTATGAAATCCTAAGTCTGGAACACAAAGGAACACATCAATACTCAAAAATATGAATGAATAAGCAAACTGGGAACAGCTTTAACTGAGAAAGCAATCAGCCCTCGAAGAACCCTTTGGGGCAGGTTGCCCAGACCCTGAGCAAGGGAAAGGCAAAAAAGAAAGATGCTGGTCATCAGTGCCAGAGGGAAAGACCTCAGCCTTTCAAAGGGCGAAAGCCTCACCCAGACACCCCACTGTACACCATGCCAGTGAACCGTAACTACAGCAGAAAACACAGTTTTTACAACTTGTGAATGCCACTCCACCGATCAGTGGGAGAAGGCAGTGTTCTCTCAGCCGATGCCTTCATTTTACAGATGTGGAAACTGAGGCCAGAAAAGGCAGATGAGTTCCACATAGGCAGGAATCAGCAGAGACAAGATGCAAGCACAGATCCTCGGACTCCAAAGCCCTCACTCTTACATTCCAGACAAGCTGACTTTTGATCGTTCAGGTTGAGGCTAGAACACAGTAGCTGCACGCTTCTACTTCATAATAATCCTTTTATAAACAAATTAAACCAAAATGGGGGGAGGGCGTCTAACACTGGGCCAATCTCTCCATCTCCCCTCCCCCTTCCAGGCATCACCATCTCAGAGAAGGGTCAGCCTGTGGCCCGTGGAGTTCGCTTCCTCCTTCGCCAAAAGGTCAATGTGGGGATTCTGGGGGTTACTTTCTGCGACTGAAATTACTTTGTATTTCAAGGAACTTGGCCTCCTAGAGTATGGGATAACTGGGATCAAGCCCTGCCTTGGACACAAAATAGCAGAGTGACCCTGGGTGAGTCCTCTAACATTGGGGGCACCAGACCATGAAGACTTTCAACTGCAGGGAGATGGGTGGCCTGCAATGGTAGGAAAAGGTCCACAGGGATTGCTTATATTTCCTTATCGGTCTACAATGCTGTCCATTCTCTGGCCCCAGGAGAACAGATGGAGATCCTCTCCTCTCCTTTCCTCTTTCCCCCTCTCTTGGTCATCTTCAGTCTCATCCCGTTCCCATAGTCCCAACTACTGCCCCTTGAGGATGACCCTTAAACTCTCCTGCTGCCCTCTCCCAGAACGCTGGGTCCATAGCCGTCTGAGTGGCTCTTCCACTCCTCAAATTCACCATGACCAAAGGGAAATTCATCACTTTTCACATACTGGGGATAACAAGAGTTAACAAGCACATAGTGCCTTAAGGTTTGTGCAGCACCAGATTGTAAGATGTGATCACATTGAGTTGGACACCACAAGCTGCATCGAGAGCGAGAAGCCTTGTTAAGTGTGTAACAACTCATAAGACACAAACAAGGGGGCAGACTCGGAAAGCCAGAGAAGGCACCTGAGACACCAATTAAGGACCGAGGCTGGGCAGCCTGGCCACGGGCTCCAGCTGAACCACAGCCTCTCAGAGCGCCCCAGGTTCTGGTCCCCTGTGATCCCCGTGGCCATAGCACTGCCCCCCCACCTTCTCCATGGGCCTCCGTTCTATCCCCAACACACCAAAACCCCAAATGAGGTCCCGGGCCAGACGCAGCACTCGGCCCTCACTTTGGTGGCCACAGCCTTAGAAAGAAATTTTTTTATGGAACAAAGACATTTTTTTCCTTCCCTGCTTTGTGGAGAGAGTAGGCTAAAATTTTACCATCAAAACAAGAAAAGTAAAACCTTCAAAATAATGCTGATGGCACACTGCAATTTGGGTGCCCAAAATAGAACACGTACAGCACATGCCATAAAGTGAAAATGACTGGCTTAGAAACTCGAAGTCAAATTATAAAGGAAGAGATTTGTACCCTCTCCCCCGAAAAAGGTTTAATGATCCCAGAATCCCGGAACCTCAAAGGTAAGAAGGGACCTCAGAGCTATCTATTCTCATACAGCCTCTGGCTTACCCGGCAGTGTCTTTGCAATGCTTCATGCAAGCAGCCATTCAGATGCCAAATGAAAACCTTCATGGATGGGAAGCTCACTACCTCAGGAGGCAGCCCATTCCACTTTGGGGTTTGGAGTCAGGGGCAGAGGCAAATCCTAGTATTAGGAAGTTTTTCCTCGTAATGTACCAAAAGTTCTTTCCCTGCCACAACTGCCCCTACCCTGCTGCTGCCTCTCCAAAGTGAGTATATTTAGCATAGGTTCTATCATAGGAACCTATATCCTATCAACTAGAGAGTCCTTCAGATTCCTGAAGACAACTCATAGGTCACCCCAAGTCTTTTCTCCTCCAGACTATATCTCCCCCTGACCCCTGAGGATGTGGCACCAGCCCTTTGACCATCATGGCTGCCCTTCTCTAGACTGGCTCCTGTTGGTCAAGATTGGCCTTCCTCAAATTTGGAGGCCAGAATTGACCAGGCTACTCTGACTGGGCTCTGCCAGGGGGCTCGGCTGCAAGACTCTACGGCCTCCCTCATCCCGGACACTGCTGTGCTGAATGCAGTCAAACATCGCCTTGGGATTCTCGGTTGCTGTAGGTCACACTGGTGACTCCCATTGGAGGCCAGGCCCATTCAAGTCCCTCCACCTCTTTCTGACATGATCTATTCTGCAGTCATACCTTCCCCCTGCTACACTCAGAGGAACTGATATTTTACACCCAAATGGAAGAGTCTGCATAAGCCTACAGCATGGTTCAGGGAAGGGTGCTGGGGTGAGAGACCAGACCTGAGTTCAAATCCTACCTTTGCCATTTACCCTGCATGTGACCCTTGGGCAAGTCACCTCAGATCTCTGTTGCCTCATCTCTAAAAATGAGAGTGGCTCAGAGGACCCTGAAGGTGCTCTCCCACCTCTAAATGGGTGATCCTTTGACATTTCAACTAACTAGACCTTGCCTTACACACTCACCTATTCAGTTCTTCCTGGACCCTGACTCTACTGTCCACCAGGATGGCTACTGCCCAGCTCTGTGGCACGTGCAAATCAACAAGCATGCCTTCAGACATGCTTCCATGAGTCCGTGGGGCACACTAGAGAGAAGGTGGAAGCCCCAACAGTGGACGTCAGTTCTGCCTTTCTCAAGCCCTGCTCTGTCCAGCACCCAAAAAGGCCTCCCCCTGTCTGGAGATATGAGATACTGCCCCATTTTTAAAGATCAGATCTCAGCCTCAATCATAACAAGATCTCAGTGATTCATAATACTCCATTTTTTTGGATCACTGAGGAAGTGTCTGGAAAGGAACATGGCAAATGCTCCTTTCTGTGATCCAATTTCTGTTCAGTTTCTTTTTCTGAAATAGGGTTAAGTACTTTCTTTCTTCTTCTGTTAATACATTTTTGTAAACTGTGATCCAATTTCTGAATGGAAACAGAATTCCAAACCCCAAACAATGTGGCTTTTTAAAAAGTGACTTTTTAAAAATTAAGGTATCCTAGACTTCTCCAACTCCCTGTCACCATAGTCACTCAGACAGCCATTTGTCTGGCATGTTTCTAAAGGGAAATGATCATATACGTTTTGTTTTTGTCTTTGTTATCTCTATAGGCAGGCACAGTGCCTGGTAGTCTTGTAGAACGAATAACTAAAGAAAAAAACAGGAAAGATGGGGGGCAGGGGGGGATCCGTCTTGGTCCTTCTGACAGCAACCATTTATGGAAAAGGCTAAAAGTACCCACTTCCATGACTGGAGCGCCTGGAAGCTTCATCAGTCCATCAGTAAGCATTTAGCCTTCCTTTAAGTACCTGACAATGTGCCAGGCCCTGCTGGGAACAGAAAGACCAAGAACAAAAGCAGCCCTTGCCCTCAAGTGGCTTCCAATCCCTACCAATACCAATCAATTTCTGCTGCTCTAAAACTTGGGTACCTCATCATTGGGTGGAGTCTCTGGAGATGTACTGGTCTGGTCATTTTGCTATTTACTACTTTCTCTGCCTGTCCGGCAAGGTAGGCTACCTCCTACTCAACTCAGCCCCTCAACCTATTTTTTCAAACTATGTTCTCCCCTCAAGTGACTGCCATAAAACATAAATCACAGAAATGCCACCCCATATTCTAGGGATATACTCTCCTACGCTTGGTTAGTGGCTCATCTCGGGAGGACAAGCCTGCATACTTCTGCCTACTTAGGGCTGTGATTCAATTTCCAATAGCAAATATTTAGAAATTTACAAAACAAAATCTATTTTAAAATGCATCAATAGTCTCCTTCCAAAAACTCATGCTTATGATTGCTCATTTGACAAGGAGACTTTCAGGACTATGGTCAATGTATTTCTATTTTTTCATTTCAAAGTTCAGTGTACATTCTGTAAGTAAAATATGGTGGCTTACCCCAAAACATGAGTAAATACTGATTTGGAGATACATCCGTTTCTAAATCGACTAAATCAAAATAAAAAACTATTTGGATGGACACCTCGACCGTGGACATCTCCATAAAGCTCTATCCATGAAATTCACAAAAGAAGGTCTGTACATTTTCATGGTAAACAATCAGAATAATTTTCAATCTCCAAATGGCAGCAAAAATCAGTTTTGCTCATCTTGCCCTTTTCAGAATGGTCCTCTGACCTGAACGGTCAAAAAAAGAGATCACCTGCACACAGCTCAGCCCTTGGGGGTCCTCCTCCAGAACCCATTGCCAGGATGCCCTATAGGGCCAGAAAGTCACCCTTGGAAAAGAATGGAATTCTTTGAGTCAATCCTCAGAGTTCGGAGAAATGTAAAGGGGCCATGCAGCTAAGGCTTTCCCAGACCGAATGGCTATAGCAATTTGATGGGGCCTGAGTGAATGTAAGGCAGAAACCTTAGGAAGTGGATGTCACTTGCTTATTTCTCTAGGGGAAATCAGTTTCTTGGGACAATTATTTTCTTTGTCTGCCATAAATCACGTAAAAAGATAAACAGAGAAGGGTGTTTTCTTTTCTGTGCACAATAAACTGGCATCGCAAACTCACATTTTCATGAGATGCAAACAATTAGTATCTTTCTTTTTTTACTTTGGAATACTTTAAAAGCGATTTCCAGAACATTTCCTAACACCGTCCTGCCTTAGAGAGAGGCACAGAACTGGGGAGGGAGAGAGAGAAGGCGCCTCCTCTTTCTGGCTGGACCAGGGACAAACTCCAATTCCAACACCAAATTACAATGATCATATAGCCCTGGGTTGGAAGATGTATACAATCACATCTGCCTCTAACAATTCCGAAGTCACCAAATGCTGGAAAAGAACCCAACATCCTGGGAGAACCAAAGGAGGGTTTCTCTGCTTGGAGACTGAATTTCAAACAGATCTGCGACAAGATTTGGGGATTTTGGTTTGTTTGGGGGCTGGGGCTGGGGTTGTGAGGGTTTTTTTTTTCTTTTTGGTATTCAATTCCACCATACACAATGTAGTACATACAAGCAAAGCACAATTGGGACACTGTTTTCTTTAACATTCCTATAGGAGACCAGGGCCATTTGCATGGGAGAGAACACAATTACTGGTTTTGAAAAATCATGAAAGACAAATTCATAGCTTTTTTCTCCAACACCTCCCAGGAGTCACATCCTCCCTCCCTAGTTCGGTCATGTCTGTCCCCAACTTCTGGGTTCTCCCGAAGAGATGGGGGGGGGAGTGGAGGGGAATGATGGCCCCCTTCCCCCCACTGCTGTTTCTGGAAGGCTCCCTCCAACATTGGTTACAGAAACACTCAAACCAGAATGTCTTCTCGAAAACAAATTTGTGTACTAGATTTGAACAAAACAGTTAGTAGCATGTAAAGTGAAACTTCCATCAGGGACAGGCCAGCTTTGCCCAACACAAATAAAGCTTATCAGTCCTCTCCCTTTCGGGCACCTTTGATCTGAACACACACCATGGCAGATACTGATCCAACCAAATGCTGTCATGGGGGGTGGGGGGTGGGGAAGGGAGGAGAAGACTCAAAGGTTGTTTTATTTTTATTTCAAGTCAGTCTGCAACCCAAGGCAGAGAACAAAAGAAAGAGATGCTCGTTTCCCCATTCTTTTTATATAGTTACAGAACTTGTATTTGATGAAAAAAAATGCAAAACAACAACAAAACTATGAGAAAACAGAAAACAGCGACCGCTAACAAAAAGCCCAAGTAACTGTTCCTATGTTTGCTCCTGCAATTTTGAATCTAAAATTCCAATTTTCTGATGTATTGAGATGGCCATACAAACACATATACGTATGTATGTGGGTGTGTATACCAACCAGCACCTCGGCGGATACAAGGAAGAGACGACTTCAATTTGGGAAGCCAGAAAGAACCAGGAGGAGTATGAAGGGCCATCTCCTCGGCTGAACCATTTTTAAAAAGCAAACTTTCTATGCCCTACCAAGGTCTTGGTGTCCCGAGACCAACAAAAAGAAGGCTACTGTGTCCACGATCACCTAAACTGTCGCACATACACACTTGGAAAATTCAGTAAATAAATCCACATGGGACTAACTCAGCATCAGCAAAACTGTGTTCTTACGTGCTCATTTTTTAGGGATCCAGAAAGGATGAACGAACGAACGAACACACGAACACACACACACACACACACACACACACACACACACACACGGAAAAGAAAGAAAAAGAAGCTTGAAAGCTGCCTTCCCAGACTTCCAAGGCCACTTGTGTCTGGGAGAAGGCCCTAGAAGCCCAGCTCCCAGCCATGAACACATCCACATCTGGGCTGTCAGCAGCCACCCCCACCCCCCAAATCCTCCATTCCCAACTAATCACAAAGTCCAAAGGAAATCCAAATCAAGTAATAAAAAAACATCAAACTGCAGGAAAAACCACCAGGCTCCAGGGCTTATGCATTCAAATGGCATGTTCGAAGTGAATCACACCCAGAGTTTAGACCCGGGAAGAGTCTCACAGCCCACATCCACAAAGAAATCCGGTCCAAGTTGGGAGCTATGGAAAAGTTTTCTGCATATACCATGACCTGGGCCGTGGCCAGGCCAGCTGGCCCGACAGCCACCTGATGGAATGCTTGACTTAAAGGCCACTGCTCCAAAAGCAACATTTCTCTGCATTTGGGGAGACTGGTGGGGAGGGGGCAAAAACAAGCCTGGTACACAAATTTAAGGCTGTACGTCCTTTGGACAAATTGGTTTTAGTTTCACTGAATGTCTGTCAACAATCATACATTCGGCATTAAAAACGCAACTGACCTTTGTTTTTTTAACTTAGGCCATTAAAGACGCAGTGTGAAGCATTAGGGAGCCATTAACAGCTAACATTCTATCAAGAAGTCGTTGGGTGGGATCCTTCAACCTGGGGGGGTGTATCTTTTGAGTTTTCCAGGCCCCTGACTCAGAGGGCTAGGACCCCAGGCTCCCATTTCAAGCCTTTCTTCTTTGAGGGGGGGGCACTTTACCATTTTTACACTAAATTAATTAGAAATTATAACCTTTTCCTTTCACAAGCCACGGAGTCTTTGTCTTTTAACATACTACTGATTCTTCTAGTCATTGACAATCATACAGATAATGCTGGTTTAAAAAGCAACGTTTCAAAAAGGGGGTGACCCACAGTGTGGAAGGACACTCAAACCCCTCATGGGGAGGGGGCTGTCAAATCTAGTTGGTTAGTTTCTGAGCATCTTTTGGCAAAATCAAGAAAGTTCTTCCACGAGGCTGGTAACTGACAATTACTGGCAACAGAAACATCCTAAACTTAGGCCGATAGAACTTTGGAGGTGCTCATTCAGTCCAATCCCCTCTTTCTACAGATGTGGAAACTGAGGCCTAGGAAGATTAAATAAAGTGACTATAATCTCAAACTCTGCACTGTAACAATGCAATGGGAAGAAGAATGACATGCAGATATGTAGCAAATGAAGAAATGTAACAAAGAAGAGGAAAAGACACATTCATTTTCCTTCCTATTCCTATATTTTCTCTCTCTCTCTCCTCCCCTCTCTCAATTCCAACAGACTATTTCACAAGTCAAATAAATGTTCTCTAAATACAGCTTCCACAGACTTAGAAGGAACAAAATTCTTTGCCCTTAGAACCATAGGCATCCGTCCCGTCGCACACCCCCCTCACCAGTCATGCTTTTGACTTCAGAAATGGGCCAACTTGAGCAGGGGCAAACTTTGCTCGGAAGGAAGATTCGGCAAGGGCCCACCCTTGGAAATCATGCCTCTGAGTTTCCATACCATCTCAAGAAACACTGAGCTGCTTTTAGGTTTGCAAATCAAAGACTACTTGCCCAAACTGTCTTTCAGGTAAAGGAAAGAACATGGACCCAGCTGTCCCAATGTTCAGCTAAGAAAGGTACACTGGTACTCTATGACTTTATTCCTGACAAAGGCTCAAAGATTGGGACTATAGAACACAATGAGGGGGGTTAAGCACCCCCATATCTAATGTCACAAGAAGGGTTTCATATCTGAAGCTTCTCTTCATCTCCCCCAACCCCAAAGACTACTCCTAACAATTCGACACCAGATAGATTTGCAGTCAGACACCTCATATACTGAAAGTAAAAATTTAAAACCGGCATCTTTTGCCAATAAAACAAAGAAAAATTGCGTGAATAAATTCGGGTTCTCCCCCCCATCAACCAGAACTAGGAAGGTTGGAGTTCAGGTTGCAGGCCAACCACCCAAAGTCCAGACAAACAAGAGAAGCAAAACTTATTTACCTCAGTTTTTTAGGGACGGAATAATCAACTTCCATGACCTTCCCATGTAATTCCACTTTACCTTTAAAATGAGAAGGAAAAAAAAAACTTTCAGAATCTCTCTTGGGGCTCAAAAGCTAGGGCTGAGGGGGCAGGCAGGGTAGGTGGGTGAATGGGAGGGTTAAGGGAGCACCCTCAGCTGTGGGCTCAGGATCCATACTTGGGCCACAAGGGGGGGGGTGCAGACAAGCCCATGCCAGCACTTTGTCCAAGCTGGCCTCGGGTGGGTACACACAAACTACCCTTCCCGTCACCAGAGAAGGATTCAAGTAGCCAGAACCATGGGTGGTATGAGTGTTACAAAAGAAAAATTAATTATTTTGTTTAAAGCCGCCAAATTGTAAGGATAAGCTCATTTGAAAACTGAAAACGCAGGGCTGGGGCAGCCATGCTGTGTGCTGGTGGCCCCTGGTTGGGGCGCCTGCGTCCCGTCGGCTAACTAGGGGCCGACTAACTAGGGGAGAAAAGATTGTGGGAGCCGGGCTAAACTTCTCTCTTTCCCTAGCTCTTAGTTTGCGGGGGCCAGGCGGATGCCCCAACGTGTGAGGGTGGGACTTTGGCCTTGGCTGGCCCGTGTCCTCCCAGGGCCCAGCGGCCAGGCGCAGTTCTCTGCCAGTGAGCGCCTGCCCGCGAGTGTGCGTGCTTGTGTGTGTGGGAGCGCTCGCGAGTGAGCGCTCAGGTACGTGCCCGTGTGTGCCCATGTGTGCCCGTGACCGTGTGCCCGTGTGGGTGCGCTCTCGCGTGCGGCTGGGACACCGTGGCCCGGCGGCACTGCGCTCCGCGCCCGGGCCCCCAGCCCCCTCTTTGGCTCGCCTTAGCTCGGGGCCCCCGCCGAGTTCCGACCGGGTACCTCGTAAAAAGGTGCTCCAAGACGCCCGGGAGCCGGGGGACTCGTTGCCGGGGCGCCCCCGGCCCGAGGCGGCTCTCAATAAAATCGGAGAAAAAAATCCGAGAAAAATACGAGCGCCCAACAAGAGAGGAGGAGGAGGCGGAGGCGGCGGAGGAGGAGGCGGAGGCTCGAGAGGCCAACGCTCCAGGGCCCGCGGGGGGGTGGGGGTGAAGGGGGGGGTGCCGGGGCCACTCTGGGCGCGGGGGCCCAGGGTAACTGGGGGGCCCGGGGCCAGTGGCGGGAGTCCGCGCAGAGGGCGCACGCAAAGCTGGGTGTCCCGGGACGGGAGCCGGGGCGCCCCGCGGAGGGATTTCGGGGGAGCCCCGAGAGGGCAGGAGGTCACGGTCAAGGCCAAGGCCACGGCCGCGGGGGCAGCGGTGAGTGGCAGCCCGGGGCAGGTCCGCTGGGGACGCCCTCAGGAAGGCTGAGTGCGGGACGGCCGCCCTCGGGACCGCCGGCCGGGCGGGGAGAGGGAGCGGATCTCGGGGCGCCGGGAGCCCCGCGCTGATCTGGGGGGGGAGCGAAGACAACCAAGAAGGGGTGAGAGGGCGAGCGAAGCCTAGGACAGGCGCGGGCCGAAGGGCAGCCGTCGGGGGGCACTCACCCGACAGCGTCTCTATGGCGCGGATGGCCCAGTTCTGGTCGGGATAGTCCACGAAGGCGTAGCCGGCCTTGAGCAGCACGGGGCCGCTCAGGGGCAGCTTCCTGTCCCCGAAGAGCTGCCGGAGGTCGTCGGCGGTGACAGCGGGGCTCAGGTTGCCGATGTAGAGCTTGTTCATCGTCCGCCGCTCGGGCTACCCCGGCGCCCTGCCCTGCCCTGCCCGGCGCCCTCCTCCTCCTCCTCCTCCACCTTCTCCTCCCGGTCCTGGTCGTCGCTGCGCCCTCCTCCTCCTCGCCAGCTGCCCCCCAGTCGCCCAACCCCGAACTCAGGCGACTCTGCTTCCAAGTTTCGCGCCCGCGGGGGCCTCGGGCTCCTCGCGTCCCACGGGCGGCGGCGGCGGCAGCACGGGGACAAAGCGCTCCCTGCCCCCCCTCTCCCCGCGGGGTGGCCGAACTGGCGGGCGGGGGGAGGGGGGAGGAGCGGCAGCTGTGGGGGGAGGGGCCGGATGGGGTGGGGGCGGGGGCGGCGGCAGCGCGGGCTGGGCGCGCCTGGGTCTGCGGGCTGGAGTTGGGCGACTGTGAGTGAGTGAGTAAATGAGTGAGTGTGAGTTTAGTTAGTGAGTGAGTGTGTGAGTGTGTGTGTGTGTGTGTGTGTGTGTGTGTGTGTGTGTGTGTGTGTGTGCGCGTGTGCGCGCGTGCCCACCGGTCTGTGTGTGAGTGGGCTGCGGGGCGCGCCGGAGTTGTGCACCCTTGGGTGTGCCTGACTTTAAGGGAGTGTTTGCGCGTGTTGCGGAGATGTGCCTGTTTATGTCCACGTGCGCGTGAGTTGCGGAGGTGTGGCTGTGTGTGTGTGTGTGTGTGTGTGTGTGTGTGTGTGTGTGCGTGTGCGCGCGTGTGTGCGTGTGCGCGCGCGCGCGCCGGGGGGTGCGTGCACCCCTCGGAGTTTGCGAGCTTTCGATTGTTTACGGCCGACTTTGTGTGAGTTGCGAGGTTGCGGTTGTTTACGTCCGGTAGTGCCGGAGTTGCGGGGGTGTGGCTGTGGGTTGCGGAGGTGTGGCTGTTTGTGTCCGCGTGTGTGTTCAACTGTCCTGTATGTTTACGTGGGTGAGAAGCGGGGCTGGAGGGAGGGGGAGCGCGTGGAGCGAGCGCCCCCTCCCCAGTCTCCCGTCCCTGCTCTCGTTCACTCTCGCTCTCCCTGCCACCCCAGCGGCCGGGACAGCTGCGGGCCAGGAACACCAGCCCGACCGGCCCTGGCCGGCGGCTCCCTGAGCGCTGGGGAGGCTCTGCGGGCCGGGCCGCCGCGATCCCCAGACTGGGCTCGCCTGTGGCTGGCCGCTGCGGGGCTGCTGCTTTGCTTTGGGCCGCGGGCGCCCTCCGCCCCAGGGGGAGCCCCGGGTGGCGAGTCCTGTGCTGCAGGGAGGGTGCGGAGCGCTGCAGGGTATGGGAAGGGCAGTGGGGTGCGGGTGCCAGGAGCCCCAGGAAGTCCGCAGACGGTGGCCTCCTCTCCTGGAGAAATTTCCAGACTAAGAGATGGGACAGGATGGAAGCAACAATGTTGAGAAAAGAACTTTAAACTGAGTTAGCTTCTAATTCAGTTTTGCTCCTGGGCTGACCTCAGTCCAGCTATTTTCCCCTCTAGTGATCCCTTTCAAACTCGGCTGTAAATTAGAGATTGATCTAGGTCATCTCCTAAGGTCATGCTAAAATCTTGGTTCTAGCTAACACTCTCTGCAGGTGTTTTTAATCTGGGTCCATGAATTTGAAAATATTATTTGGTTTCCTTTGCAGCCCATGTGTTTTATTTTAATGCATTTAAAGGCATTATCCTGAGAAGGGATTAGAGGAGTCCCCATTCTAAGGTCATTCCCAGTCCCGATACTCTGGGCCCCTCCCTGTTCTGACAGGATTTCCCGAACTTCCAGCATCACTCCTACTTTTCATGTTGTCTGTTCCGGAGATCCTTCTTTTCTCCCACAATTGGTTCCAGGTTCCTTTCAGCTCTGCCATATTGGGGCCTAATGGGCCATCACAACTCTGACATTCTTGGTTCTAGGATCTCTCTAAGATCTGGCATTCACTTCTTTTTAGGTCTGGCAGTGTCTGTTCCCAGCCCTGACGTTATGAGTTCTAGGGTTATTCTGACAGTGGCTGTTCTAGGTCCCTCCTACTTCTGAATCCTTGTTCTAGATTCCTTCTTAGCTGTGAAATTCTCTGTTCTAGAGTCAGTCCCAGTTCTGACAGTCTCTGGTCTAAGATTCCCCCTGCTCAAAGCTCTCCCATTTTGGATCCCCGGGGTCCCACCAGGCTTCTTGTATTTCTGTTACTTGCCTCAAGGGACATCATGAAGAAAGAGCCTCATGAAATGGAAACGTAGCATGGTGCCATGGACAATATTCTGGACTTGAAATCAGAAATATCTGGGTTCAAATTCTGCCTTTGATGTTTACTTGCTTTGAGAGCAGGGTAAGTCATTTGAACTTTCAGCTCATCAGTCTCCTCATCTGTAAAATGGAAATAATGCTAACTAGAGTATCTGCCTCAAAGGATTGTTGGGGCTTAAATTTAAAGAAGGCCTTGTGGTACAGTGGAAAAAGTATTGTCGCTGTCATTAGAGGACCTGGATTCAAATCCTGCCTCTGCTACTGCCTGTTCTTGGGCAAGTCACTAAACATATGTTGGGCCTCAGTTTCCTCACCTATAAAAGGAGAGAGTTGGGCTACTCGAACCCTAGACATCACCTGTGGTACCGGGATCTGCTATTGCAGATAATGCCTAGTATTGGGGAAGACCTTGCTATTCTGTGACATTTACACCATTGTCTGAACCCATGCAACAAAAGTAGACATTGGAACCTATGGTGGCCATCAGTGCTAGAATGTTCCTTCTGGCCTGAGACTGAACAAGACCCAGGTGGAATTCAGGAGAGAAATCAGAGGGTTTTCTGTTTGTTTTTTAAATTTGAAAAAAGTTTAATATTAATCTTTTCTTTCTTCCATGCTCCTCCTTCTCCCCCACCCCACCCCCAGCAAGAAAAATAAAAGTCCTGGCAAGTGATGAAACAAATCCCCTGGCCAAAATGAGAAAGTTCCCAGTCTGAACTGAGCCCATGAGTTCTATGGGGAAGCGGGTCTCACCTCCAGACTTCACCATTCCTTTTGGTTGGGCTTTGTGTTGATCAGAGTTGCTAGAGAAAAAAATCATTTGCTGAACAAGTTGGTAAAGTCATTGAAGATGTAAGAAAGGAGCCATGAAGTGAGGTAAGATGGTCTGCCCCAGCATCAAATGTATGGAAGAAGAAGTGAAGCAGAGGGTACAGTGAACAGAGGGAGGGGCTGAGCTCAAGCTTGGGAGGCTCCATTGGAAGTGAGAGTGGAAGAGGCTTGTGGAAGGCAGAATCTGGACAGGTTCAGGGCAGGATCCAGATGTGAAAGGGCAGGAATTCTTGCTGATGGATATGGGAGTCACCTTGGAGGCTGCAAAGTCCTTGGTGGGGACCCAAACCTGTAGCTATAAGGATGAAAACCAAGAGAAGAAAAACTCTCCAGGGTCTCTTGTATTCCCCACACTGTTCTGGGCACAGGAGAGAGGTGGACATTTGGAGGAACAGTTTTTGCCTTGGAGAAGTTCAAAACACGCACATGTGCGCGCGCGCACACACACACACACACACACACACACACACACACACACACACACACACACACACACACACACACACACACACACACACACACACACAAACCACAACTGCTTTAGAAACCTTCAGAACCAAAGGACTCAGCATGGTTTACTGCAATGAAAACTGACCGTGGAAATAAAACCTATGGTAAGATCCTCCCTCAGAGGCTACCTTTGTGACGGCTCTGGTCCTCCGTTCTCAGATGCTAAATCCTGACCTAGGACTGCATGGCATTGCCACAGACCCTTCCCAGCTCTGAGTCTTTGACCAGAAGGTTGAGGGGAAAGGTCAGCCCTGGGACTGGCCGTTGAAGGATGGAAAGCAGTCCAACCAGTGGAGAGGAAGGGTACTGCAGGTTTAGGAAATTGGACCTGAGGTTCCGGGGAGCTAGAGGCCGCTAAGGGGCATTGTGGAGAGCTTGCCATGGAATCCCTGGACTCATCATCTTCGAGAGTTCAAATCTAGCCTCAGACACTTACTGGTTCTGTGACCCTGGGCAAGTCACTTCACCCTGTTTGCCTCAAGTTTCCTCATTGGTAAAATGATCTGAAGAAGGAAATGGCAAATCACTGCAGAATCCTTCCCAAGAAAACCCTAAAAGGGGTCCGAGACAATAAACAAAGGACTGAACAATGCCTCAGGGTGGGGAAAAATGGGAATTGAAGGGGAATGAGATAAGGTGTGAATAGAAGGATAAAGTAGAGGGTTTGAAAGTCTGGCAGAGGAATACGAATTGGTCTCTATAAGAAAGGTTTTTTGAGCAGAGATTCATAGAAGATTCCCCTGGGAGAGGTGGAGAGGGACAGGAAGACCAATAAAGGGGCTATTGGAACCAGCCTCAGTAAAGTGCTTTGCACAGGAATTGGTCAAACCAGCGTGATCTCACACACTTGCATTAAGCATATATCTTTTACTGCCCACTTACTCTCAGAGAAATTTGCTATAAAAGGATAAAACAGGGACAAGATTTAGACCAATATGACAGGATAAAACATCTGTAGAATTCAGATCATTCAGAGTTTTCCAACCTTACAGTATCAATTCCACCTTACAGCTAGGCTCAGGTATGGCAGGTGAGTAACATTCCTTTTCAAAGGTACGTGATGGGGAAACTGAGCCAGGAGGATCCCGTCTTAGAGCTAAAATTGTCCTCAGCTTTTTAACCAGTGCACAGCTCCACCTGAATCACATTCTCTCTGAGCAGTTCATGATTCCTCTCAGATGATGGTGGATTGTTAACTGGAATGGGTTGGGGGCCTCAGGCAAAGACCAGAGATCTGGGTTCAGGAGCTTTGGGGTCCAGGTCCCAAAGACAGGGGCTTTTCCTTTTAGGGGTCCAATGCAAATGCCATCCCCCATCATTAGGAGCTTAATAAATACAGGTTGCTTTCTGAATGATTGTCGGCAAATCACTCAACTGAACATTGGTTTTCACAACTTCAAAATGGGACCAAGCATACCTTCCTGGAGGTGGGAGGTCCAGAGGGATTACACATTGCACATGTTCTCTGACTTCTTAAAAACATATCTTTTTTGATACTTTTTTTCATCACTAAAAAGTCCTAATTGTCCTAATGGATGGATCTCAGGGAGGGAGAGGATTACCTGGGATAACTGGTGATATAAGAAACAGAATATCAACAAAAGCTGATTTTATATATATGTATATATGTGTGTATGTATGTATATATATATGTGTGTGTGTATGTGTGTATGCATATATATATATATATATATACACGTAATTGAGAAATACTCAAAAATACAGCAAAAAAATTTTTTTAATGCCTGGAGGACCTGCTTTATAAAGTTGCTCTGAGGAAGCAAGTGAAGATGTGTTGTAAAATGCTTTGTTAACCTTCCAGTGCAGGGGTGGGGAACTTTCAGCCTTTGGATTCAGTCAAACGGCCGTGACCTAGAGGGCCACACGTGGCCTGGAGGCTACAGGTTCCCCATCCCTGTCCAGTGCTTATAAATGTCACTTATTTGGATTTTGCAAGTCTCTCCCTACCCTTAGAGTCGGTCCCTCCCAGCCTAAAAGGTCTGTCCCTTTCAGTTCTGATGCTTGATGTCTGTGTTCTCATTCTTTCTGTCCTGATTTCTTTTTGCAATGAAGAGGAAGGGGAGAAAGAAATAAAGGAGGGAGGGGGGAAGACCAAAGCAAAGATGGGACAGGGAAGGTGACTGATGAGGTACCGCCTGGCCCACTGCTGCTGGTGTTATTAGAGGTACCAAGGGCCCACCGACATTTTAAGTAGAACCTGGAGGCAATAAGCAAAAAATTCCTCAAAATTTTGCACAATTAAACAGCTTCCAAAACTGTACAAAGGGAAGTTAGCAAAGTCGGGAAGTTAGAGCGATGAGCAAAATGAGAAATATTCCAAGTATTCGAAATGACATAAATGTAGCATAACATTAATTACTAGCTGGCTTTTTATAGCCCTTTAAGGTCTGTGGAGCACTTTATGTATATGGCCTTAATTGATCCTTAACCCTGTGGTGTGAGTGCTGTTATTGCCCCATTTTGCAGAATAGGAAAACAAGGTTCAGAGAAAGGAAGTGCTCTACCCAGGGTCATGCAGTTAACATGTGCCTGAAGAAGGATTCAGACCCAAGTCTTGGTGATTCCATCCATTCCCCCAGAGTGCATTTCAGGGCTTCCTGAACGACATCCCATGGCTCCCCTCTCCTAGATTAGGCCAAATCAATACCCAGTGACAGACGCTTAGGTAGCTAGATGGCACAGCATTTGGAATGGTGTATGGGAGCTGGGAATTAAGAAGACCTCTGTTTGAATCTTGCCTTAGATGGTTACCAGCTGGGTGGTCTCTAGACAAGTCATTTCACCTCTCAGTCTCAGTTTTCTCTTCTGTGAAATGGGGATAATAGAGTCTATCAACTGTCAAGCCCCATGTTGATGCTAGGCATTATTATCTGCAATAGCAGATTCCAGTACCACAGGTGACATCTGGGGTTTGAGTAGCCCAACTCTCGGTTTATAGGTGAGGGAGCTGAGACTCGACATATATTTAGTGATTTCCCCAAGAACGAAGAGGCAGTATTTGAGCCCAGGTTCTCTGATCACAGAAACAATACTTTTTCCACTGTACCACATGGCCTTCTTTAAATTCAAACCTCAACAATCCTTTGAGGTAGATACTCTAGCTAGTATTATTCCCATTTTACAGATGAGGAGACTGATGAGCTGAAGGTTCAAATGACTTGTCCTGCTCTCAAAGCAAGTAAATGTGAAAGGCTGAATTTGAAGCCAGATATTTCTGATTTCAAGTCCAGAATACTGTCCATGGCGCCATGCTACATTTCCATTTTATGGGGTTCTTTCTTCCCGATGTCCTTGGAGGTAAGTACCAGAAGGACAAGAAGCCTTCTTCGGTCCACCTTCACACTAGAGTCTCCTCCTCCTGAGGTTATGCCCAATTTCTCTTGTATGCATCTTCATTGTACCTGGTTGTTCACCATCATCTCTCCCATTAGATGGTAAGCTCCTCAAGGCCAGGAACTGTCTTCTGCCTCTTTTCGTATCCCTAGGACTTCATAGGGTGCCTGCCATATATTAGGTGCTTAACAAATGTTTATTGACTGACAAATTACTGGTGAAGAAAGTGAGCCTGAGGGCGGCAGCTGGGCTTGTCCCAGGATCCTTGGCTAGGAAGGCTCAGAGGCAGCCCTGGAACCCAGCTCTTCTAACTCAAATCTCTTCCTTCTGGACCAGGTTCCTTGTAAACCTGAGTCAATGCAGACCAAGCCAAGAATCCTTCTGCTACAAGTCCCTTCACAACCAACCAGCTCCAGCACCCCAATGTTTTCCCTTCATTTGGGGAAATCAGTCCCAAGGGACTCATCCAAAAAGACATTTCTACAAAGGTATTCATTCAGAGCTAATAAAAACAAAACTAGAAGAGGCTAAAAGCTCAGTGACCGGATGCTGGCTGGTGGGAGACATTGTGGTAAGATGAGTTTTGAACAGACTAGAGGTCAGGAAGACTTTGGGTTCCAAATCTGCCCCTAATCTTTCTTGCTGTGTCCCAGGACCAGTCACCCGACGTCTTCGAACCTTGACCTATGAAATCAGTATAATAATACCTTTAGCACTTACCTTACTGTAAGGCTCAAATGAACAGCTGAATTACAGAGGTCTGCAAACACTCAAGCCTGAGATAAATGTCACTTATCATGGTGTATTGACACCATGCTGCAATGGATAATGCTAAATAATGTCTGAGATAGGTGACTTAGTGTATACAACACCGGACCTGGAGCCAGGAAGATCAATTCAAAGGCAGCTTCAGACACTTACTAGCTGTGTGACCTTGAGCAAGTCACTTAACTTCTGTTTGCCTTAATCCATTGGAGGAGGAAATGGCAAGCCACTCCACCATCTTTGTCAAGAAAACCACATGGACAGTCTGGTCCACAGTCAGGAAGAGTCAGACATGACTGAATAACAAAAAACAGTGACTTCTGCTGCTACTCATTACACCTGCCGGAATGATGTGGGTGTTATTTTGTCATAGGCAGTTGACAGTGTCTCCTGTGTGCCTGGTATTGTGCTAAGCTCTCAGGATACAAAGAAAAACAAAAACAGCCCCTCCCCGGAGGACCTCATGTTCTAAGACAACATAGAATTGGGTACAAGTAAGACAGGATTCATTGCCATCACCTCAGAGGGAAGGTACCCAAAGTTAAAGAAGACTGGCAAAGGCTTCCTGCAGAAGGTGGGACTTTAGCTTGAAGGATGACAAGAAATGAAGGCGGGAAGGGAGAGTGCCAGGCATGGGCCAGCCATCAAAAATGCCTGAGAGACAAAGGAATGTCTGAGGAGGCCAGTGCGGCTGCATCCCAGATCACATGAAGGCATAAGAAGGACTGCGCAGAGAGGAAGGGGACAGACTGTGAAGGATTTTGAACATCAACATATCTATTTGATCCTGGAGGGCATAGGGAGCCAGTAGAGTTTCTGGAATGAGGGGTAGTAGTAGTGAAGGTGACATGTCCTTCAGGAAACTCGACAGCCCAATGGAGCATCACCTGGAGCCAGGAGAGGCTTGAGGCCAACCCCAAGGCTAGTACAATAGTTCAGGCATGAGTCATGAGAGAGAGACTGTACCAGGGTGGTGGCCATTTCAGAGGAGAGTAAGGGAGTGTATACAAGACATCTCATAAAAGTAAAATCCTTCTATTGGGAACAGCCAAACAAATTATAATGGGATATTATCATGCCCTAAGAAATGACTAAATGGACAATTTCACAGGTGGCTGGGAAGGTGTTTATGACCTGGTGATGAGATCAAATGAAATCACCTATGTGATCTCATGGGCAAAGCATGGGCAAACCTTAAAACTCTGTGTAGATGCTAGATAATATTATGAGCTCTTTTTGTTGTCAGAGCAAAGCAGAGTTAGGAAAACAAATTATCCAATGATAACATTATAGAAAAAAAACAACTTGGAAAGACTTTAGAACTCTGACCAACACTGATAAAACCAGGAGTCCAAAAAGAATGGAGCTGAAGCATTCCACTCACCTCCAGCCAGAGAGAGCTGGGGACCTTTACATGAAAAGCAAGGCATCAGTTTTGGGGCATTGTTAACATGGGAATTTGTTTTCCTGGGCTATATAGATATGTATTGAGAATTCTTTGGGGGAGGTGGTATTTTTCCCCCAAATTTGCTTATTGGGATGTATTAGTAAAGGAACCAGTAAAATTTTAAAATACATGGTATTTGAAAAAACAATTTTAAAATAAAATTTTAAAAAAGAGGGGCTGCTAGGTGTTGCAGTAAATAGAGCACTGGCCTGGAGTCTGAATACCTGAGTTCAAATCTGACAGACACTTAACACTAGCCTTGTGACCTTGGGCAAGTCACTTAACCTCAATTGCCTACCTTCCCCCCCTCCAAAAAAAGAGGAAAAAAAAATATTAAAGAAAGAAATGCTCTCCTGTCCACCATCCTAATCCCAAGGAAGACCTGGCCAAGTTGCAAAGTGAAGCACTCAAAAAGAGGGAAAGAATGGAAGCTTTCTAGAGCCCTTGTAGCCTACTGAAGGCTGGTTCAGTGACCCAGTGTTTTTGATGCTACCCCAGTCATGAGAAATAAGGAACCAATCAAAAGTTACTGGGTTTGTATGTCCTCTAGCAACAGACCAAAATATGTGTCCTCACCTTTTTTTGTGTCTTGGCCCCTCTCTGGCAGACTGGTAAAGTCTATGGACCCATTCTCAGAATATTGTCTTACACATAAAATAAAACATAGGATTACCAAGGAGATCAAATATGTTCAAATTCCATTATCAAAATATAAAAACAAGTTCAGAGATGGCAGATTGAGAACCATCACAATATGGGGGTCGGAGACTGTGCCCAGATCCAAGGGAAGTGCTCCAATCCACCCTGGCTCTCCCCTCAATTAAATATATGCCATTCCCAGCAAGGCAGCTGGGATGCTTGTGGTACATTTGTCCATATCCTCACTTCTGGATAGTTTTCTGGTGATCAGGTAACCAATTATTATCCTTTCAAGTATGTCCCACAGTGCCTTTCATTAAAGCTTCTCAATAAAGTCCACATATCGTAGTTCTTAACAGCCTTCTGAGTGCTATACAGACTTCCAGTAGTGTGTTGAACACTGTTCTTGAATAATCCCTGAACTGTCTTGCAAGGGGCTTAGACCTATCATGGCTGGCAGAAGTGGAGATCAGATTCCCCAATTGATAAATGGTCAAAGGATATGAGCAGGCAATTTACTGAGGCAGAAATTAAAGATATCTTTAAGCATATGGAAAAATGCTCTAAATCACTATTGATTCGAGAAATGCAAATCAAAACAACTTTGAGGTACCAC
>CM053584.1:383833159-383851665 GCA_028627135.1 Pseudochirops cupreus | reverse complement strand
GGGGAAGGGAGGGGAGAAAATCTGAAACTCAAGTGATTGTGGAACTGAATCTTGTAAATTAAAAGTAAATGAGTAAATAAAAAAAAATTAAAAAAAAAAAGAAGTGGAGATCAGTCATCCCCAAATACAAAGTTACAATAATTCAACAAGCAAACAACATTTTACAAAGTTCTCAAGACCAAATGTACTCCCTTGATGCTAGGAAGAGTTTGTTCCAAGCCAAAATAATTAGGAAAAAACAAAAAATAAATAAAATAAGTAACAAATATGGGGCGGGGCAGGTAAGAAAAAAAATTCCACTTAACCCCAATTGCCTCCAAAAAAAAAAGGAAAGAAAGAAATATCGTATCTCAGACAAAAAGTTTAATCCCTAATGAGCTCCCAAAGCATGTGGGACTCTCCTAACAGGGACTGGGGATTAGGACTGCCTGGAAGTTGTTGCTTCAGGTTCTAACCTCTCAGGTTACAAATCAAACTGTCTAGGGGGAATATTCAGTCATCTTTGACACAATTCTCTCATCATGGAGACCAAAGCAAGCACTGTATCAGGAGCATGTCCCTTAGCATGGGTCTAGAGCACATGTCCTCTAGGGAGAAGCCGATGGGTATGTCTAAGTCAAGGGAATGTGTCTCAGAGCAGCAGTTCAGGGGGTCACCTTTCTCGTGGCTGTTACAGGGCATAATGATAATATAGTCACAATGATGGTAATATCTACTGCACAGTGTTGTAAGGGTCAAAGGAGGGAATGTCTGTATGGTACTTGCCGTCTTAAAGCACTATGGATCATTTCTTAGTAAATAGATGAAATCTCCTGGGAGAATTCACCAAAATATATTCCAAACATGTATAACCTATGTTGAATTGCTTGCCTTCTCAGTGGAGGGAGGTGGGGAGAGGGAGAGAATTTGGAACTCAGAGTTTTAAAAAATAAGTGTTAAAATTTGTTTTTCACATGTAACTGGGGGAAAATAAAATACTACATAAATTGCAAAAAAATGTTCAAACCTAGAACTTCTTTTGAAGGATGTCTTTTCCTGTCACCCCAATTGCTTGTCTTTTCCTCCAAGACTACTTTCCATTGACCTTAGATATTTTGTATGTATTGACCTCTGTCTGCGTTCTATTCCCCATTAGAATGTAAGGAAGGTAGGGATTGTTTTGATCTTTTTGTTCATTTGTTTTAACTTTTTTGCAGTATTATCTACATTAAACCCAGTATCTGCCATACAGCAGACAGTTCATTTCGTTCATTCATTCATTCGTCTTCCACCTCTGACTCTCTGTCTTCTGTATCTCTTCGATACTTGTTTATTTATTCATTGATCAGACTGTCAAATACTGTTTATTTGTGAATGGGACAGAAGAGGAACCCCCCCCCCAAAAAAAAGATTACCTTAAAAAACACTGGCCTCAAAGGAGAAAAAAATTTATAGGGAAGAGAAACATAGTAAGACAACCTATGACTGATGTTGAAACCATTTTCTCACCATCTTTGCTTATTAAACCTGGTCCCTCCATCTTTTGTCCCTATCATACCAACACCAGGGTGTGGCTCTAGATGGGCCAAAGGGATGGCTCAGATATCTTAGGGGGATTTCCTGGTTATTGTTTTTGTCAAGGCAATGGATCAAAATCATGCAGGTTTCCTTTCACTGAAAAGCAAATTTCAAAGAATCAGTGAAAGTCGCGTCGAAGAGGGGAATTTGTAGGTCCTCAAACAAAGGAAATGTTAAAAGATAAAACATTTTGGATGAATTTTTTTATTTTTATTTTTTTAAGGTGAACATTTTGGAAAGTACTTGGATGAAGTTGCAGGAGCCGCATGGGCATCATTTTTTAAAGTGATCAAAATCTTTTGGGGAAACTTCGACGCAGAATGTTTCCAAGAAACTGCCAATGGTCTTCTCAAAGCTTATGAAACCATGAGATGGAACCAATTCTGGAATTCACGTTTGGATTTTGTTTCCTGGAAACCTAGGTGTGATCAGTGATGAGTGAGGGAAATATTGTCATCCTAAACCCCCAAGAGGGAGAACCTATGCCAGGATAAGGCAAATCTAAGCATACCTGCTATCAGATGCTGAGGAAGGATGCTGCATGAGCAAAATGCAACAGGAAATCATCAGCTAAATTTTAGGTGAGCTGAATGAAAGTAATTTTGTTTAGTAGAACATGATATTTTTGAAATATGAAACTGTAATTCCTGTGAAAATGGTGGGTGATGGACGAAATTAGAAATCCTGATTAACTTTAATACAATACTTTAGTGCTTTAAGGTTTTAAAATAATTATAGCAATAGATTTTGGTTTTGTATCACTTTCATTTTCATATATGTCTTTCTCCCCCTCCTACTAACAGACACTTATTAAGAACCTACTATATACTAGGTGTCAAGCACTACCCATTGAAACATACCTTGTATCAATGAACAAAAAGAAAAAGAGAAGAAAAAAAAGCTGATCAGCAAAACTAAGCATGTCTGAGAGTGTATGCAATGTTCTCTGACAACAAGGGTGGGAGGTACATGTTCTCTATTTGGAAGCTGTATTCACATATTTTTATTGGTGTGATGGGGGGAAAAAAGACCACCTTTTGGGAGGGTTGCTCAGTGTATTCCGCCTTGAAATGTAATGTAATCGTTTGTGTACCTATCTTTTTTTGTAATTGATAAATTTGGTTTCACTACACTGGATGAAGTATCCACCCCCACCTCCACATACAGACTCCCAATCAAACCTCCCACCGTGTACAGCCCCTGACAACAATTAGATCCAATGACACCAGTAATTTCAGCTGAGAGTACATGCAGGATCTTAAATACATTTTCATGCTGCAAGCCTAGACCAGGGGTAGGGTACGCTTTCTAAATCAGAGCCACTTTTATCCAAAGTTTGTGATCTGGTTTTTATTGTCATTTAGAGTTTATATAATTTTAGTAATTGACTGTATTTTTTAGGATTTGTTCTTCTCTGCATGACTTCATACGAGTCTGTCCATATTTCTTTTAAAAAAAATTTCACCCGAATAAAAAATGAACAAGATGAAGCCACCACAGAGAAGACATAAAAAAGAATTATCTCAACCAGGTATGTGCAATTATATGCCAACAAAATCGATCATTTAAAAAGGATGACAGATTTTCCAAAAGGGAGATTAAAAATAGATTTTTAATGGCCGTCACTTCCCAATAAACAACCTCCTCTAAATTGTCTTCACATTAAAAAGAAGAAGAAGAAGAAGAAAGAAGAAAACTTAGAGGAAACATTTGTGTCACTCTATCCTGGTGCTTGCCTTTAGTTTTCAAAATTTTCAATTGTCATTGTGGAATCATTAGTTTGTTGCTTATACTGTTTCATATTTATCTTTGGTCTTTCTCAGCTTTGTCCTTCCTAGGTTTGAGAATCAGGACCACTTTTTTCTCATAGAAAGTTTTTTACTGTCTAATGTAAATGGTTGTTTATAATGTATACATTATATACATGCAACATTACATATTCAGTTCATCAGTCCTCTTTCATTTCTGTTTGGTTAACAGAAACATTTAGGGTTATAATTTTTCTTTCATGACTGCTTTAGCTATATCCTATACATTTCAGCATGCTTTCTTATTATTTTCTCTTTAATTTTTAAAAACTTTTTTCCAAAACTTATTTGGGTTTTGATCCCTTTATTCTTTTGGTTTTTATTTAGATTTATTATTTAAATTTTTCTCTATCTTTTTTCATATTTGTTATTGAATGCACTTTTCATTGTGTTCTATTTGAAGTGACCAGTCAGTGAGATGTTTGGCATGTATGTCTTTCTTCATTTCTTTATAAGTTTTTAGGCCAAGTATGTATGTGATCAAAATTTTTTTTTCCACATCTCATGGTCCACCAAATGGGGGCGTATTCTCTACAATTCTCACTCAGAATTCTTCATAGATCTGTCAGATCCAGTTTTGCCAACATTTTGTTCACGTCTCTAATTTCCTTCTTGCTTATCTTTCTGTTACTTTGTCAAGTTCTTATTGAGAAAAGCCTCAGATTGTGGGAAAGAAAAATTTAGCTTCTACCTTGACTCAAATGTTCCAGAAAATAATTTGGCATTAAGAAAGAAAATTACTACACTTAATGTTAAAAAAAAAGGAAATTACTAAATTGTTGATGCCCTTTGATTCAGAGATCTTACTACTGATCCTAACCCTCTCCAAGGAGGTTATGGACAGCAATAAAAAACAAACAGGTTCTTCAAAGTTCATAGCAGCTTTGTTGGTGATAAAAGCTGGAAACAAAATGTTGCCTAGTGATCGGAAAACAGTTTTAAAAAATTGTGGCACATGAACAAATAAAATGTGCAGTAAAGAAACAGGGTACGAGCAATTCAGAGAACTAAGACTTATATGAAGCAATACAAGAAAGAAAGCAGAAATGAAAGAAAAGGTAGACAAGCAGTGCAATAAGCAAATCAAGTCCAACACGGGAAGAACTCTGGTGCAGTGCAGTGGTCAGCACCAATGCTATTTCTGCCAAAGCGAAACGTCGTGTCCGTTCTTTCCTTCCTAAATCCCTAATCTGACTGGTTTTCTTCAGGGAATATTTTTCCCCCTGAGAACTTTCTTTTTCTTTAGGAAAAAAACTCTAAAGGAGGTCTGTGAAAGTATTTGTTGGGAAGTATCTGTTATGTCAAAACAAAATATATTTGTTAATTTTTTTTAAAACAAATTGAAAGGTGCCTACAAATTAGAAAATTTGTTGAAATAAGTTAGTGTCTTACTATGTGGATATTTTTGGTTTATTTAGTTTTTCCCTTAAGAATATGGCTGTGAAAAAAAGAATATGGGAGTGATACACATATTTAATATTGCTATCATTTTGTTATAGGTTGTACCTTTAATCATAATATAGTTTCCTTACTTATCTTTCTTAATGTTAAGTTTCCTCTTACTCTATTCAGAAATCATATTTGCAATTCCTGCTTCTTCGGATCCAACTGAAGTTTAATTCATATTATTTCAGTCTTTCCCTTAGAATTTCTGTGAATCTCTGTCTCTAGTTCTGTTTGTTTTTTTGTTTTTTTGTTTTTTGGTCATTCCACTCCATTATTAGACACTAACAAATGCAAAAAACTGTGCTAAAAATTAAGCCTGATATAATGGAAAGGACTCACAAGACCTGATTTCAAATACTGGCTCAGCTACTTTAAAATTCTGTTACCTTTGACAAAGCAATTGACCTCTCTAGGCTTCAATTTCCTCATCTGTAAGATTGGAGGACTAAACTAAGTAATCCTAAAGTCTGTTCCAGCTTTAGATTCATGAGACTACTCTATACAAGGCATTACATTGGAAGACTGTTTTCTAGGAAACAAATTCAGTCAGTCGGTAAATGTTTATTAAGTGTCAACTGTATATCAGGTACTATGCTAAGTGCTGGGGATTCAAGGAAAGGCAAATGACTGTCTGTGCTCTCAAGGAGTTCACAGTCTAATGGGGAAAACAACATGCAAACAACTAAATAGAAACAAAATAAATTATTAGGTGTTATTTCCTAATCGATTCTGTAATTTTATTCCTTTTTATTGGTAAATTCAGCCCATTACAATTCAAGGCTATAACTGTTCAGTTTGGTTTTTCCTCCAATTGATTCTACTGTGTCAATTTTTTGACACAATTCAAACCTGTGATTTCGTCCATCCTTTTCAATCATCCTTTCAGGAAAGAAGATTCTATCTACAAATGCAGGTCAGTATCTGTTCTGCACCTTGTAGTCTTAGAGAGTTGTCTGGGGCAATGGGAGGTTAAATGACTTACTCAGGATTATATGGGCTGCATTGGAGGCAGTACTTGGACCCAGGTTGTCCTCCTTCTGAGGCTGGCCCTCTATCTACTTCTCTTTTTATCATTTTATTAGGTTACCTTTTTCCCTCATTTATCAGTACAAGATACTGTACTGTTTTTTTTTAAACAGCCTACTTCTTGTACTTCTATCTAGCCACCCCTTCCACCTGCCCACACCAATCACAGATAAAATTTACCTTACTTTGTAACAGTCCTAGCTTAATCATATCTTGATGTCCCTGTTTTGTCCACACCAAGATTCTACTTTTACTAATATAACTTTTTTTTTTTTTTGCTTTTCAGAGGGGGGAAGGCAGGGCAATTGGGGTTAAGTGACTTGCCCAAGGTCACATGGCTAGTAAGTGTTAAGTGTCTGAATCCAGATTTGTCAGTCCTCCTGACTCCAGGACCAGTGCTCTGTTCACTGTGCCACCTAGCTGCCCCACTAATATAAATTCTAAAACATTTTTGTTGTTATTGTTCACCCTTCCCTGTATATCCAGGATAAAAGCATTTTGGGAATGACAGTCTCTCCTTTTCACTTTCAGGCATGTTGTCTAATTTTAGGAAATTTTATTTCTCTTTTACTCCCCCCACCCCCATCCCACCCAATCCCCTCCTTTCAGTCCTGCATATGACCTGGTCCTTTTTTTCTCTTTCCAAGGAGTTCTTACCTCAGGTCCCTAGCCTTTGGCTTTTCAGTGACTCTTAGACCAATTATGACTTAAAAGCTATAATAGATTTGATACAACAATTTCCTTTCAACTCTTGAATTTTGAGTTATCCTTTACTCTTTCCTTGCTTTCCCCAGGGACTAGCACAGTGTCTGGCATATGTCTATTAGGTGCTTAATCAATACTTGATTGACTGACATCCATTGTCTCTGATTGAAGTGCAACTGTTACTTTACAGCCTCGTTTTTGCCTTCTGAAAATTGCTCCTCCCTGACTTTTACCCTGTTGTTGTCACTGATCCCATTGGGATCTCTTGTTTTCTTACAAGGTTTTCCCCACAGGGATTCCTTTACCTCCACTCCATTTCCCCCTTTCTTGTTGGCCTTTTATTTGCTCCATTAGCTGCTGTTTTGAGGTTTAGCCACAATCATTCACTTTGCCATTTTATTGGAAATCAATACACACATGCCTTATTACCCTTACCGCACAACAAGCTCTTTATGGGGCTTTTGTAGTAAATATAGAAAAGTGTCTTGCACATAGTAGGATCTCAATGAGTATTTGCTGAATGAATGAATGAATGAATAAATAAATATTTCAATTAACCCTTTGTTTCCTTTCCTGATAATGACACCAGAAACATTTCTTCCTAGGAAAAGAAAACATAGGAGAACGTCATCAAGTCAAATCAAGTCAATAGGTGCCTACTATGTGGCAGGTGCCATAAGCACTGAAATGAAAGGAAAAAGTCCCTACTCTGAAGCAACTCTTAGTCTAATGGGGGTAATAACACGAAAACAACTATGTATGAACAAGATATATAGAGAATAACTTGGGAGATATTCTCAGAGGTAAGGCACTAGCATTAAAGGGAATCAGGGAAAGACTCCTTTTTTAATATTAATTAAACCATTAATTAAAAATTAATGTTTTTAATGTTTAATAGTATTTCATTCTTTCTAATTATTTGTAAAAATCGATCTCAACATTCATTTTTTGTAAGATTTTGAGTTTCAAATTTTTTTCCTCCCTGCCCCTCTCTCCCCAAGGCAGTAAGCAATCCAATGTAGGTTATACATGTGCAATCATGTCAAACGTATTTCCACATTAGTCATGTTATGAAAGAACAAAACAGAGGGAAAAAACATTTTAAAAAAAGAAAATGCTTGAATCTGCTTTCAGACTCCATCGTGCTTTCTCAGGAGGTGGATAACATTTTCCATCATGAGTCCTTTGTTAATTGTCTTCGACCATTGTGTTGCTGAGAAGAGCCAAGTCATTCATAGTTGATCGTGATACAATGTTGCTGTTACTGTGTACAATGTTCTGGTTCTGCTCACTTCACTCAGCATCAGTTCATGAAAGTCTTTCCAGGTTTTTTTTGAAATCCATTTGCTCATCATTTCTTATAGCACAGTGGTTCTCAATCTTCCTAATGCCGCAACCCTTTAATACTCATATGTGGGTGTATCTGCATGTGGGCAGACTCGCCTGGAGATGGATAGAGGAGCGGTGTCTCAGTTCCTAAGACCATCGGAAATAATGTGTTTTTGGTGACCCCTGTGAAAGGGTTGTTTGACCCCCAAAGGGGTCGCGGCCCAGAGGTTGAGAACCACTGTTATAGCACAATAGTACAGGCAAAGGCTTCCTGGAAAAGGTAGGATTTTAGCTGGGACGTGAAGAAAATCAGGGAATACACTAAGCAGGGACAAGGAGGGAGAGAAATTCTAGGCCCAGGGGAGTGTTGATAAAAATGAATAGTTGGGAGATCAAGTGTCACACTGGAAGCACATCAAGGAGGCCAGTGTGCCTACTATATGCCAGATCCTGTGATAGGATACAAATAGAAAATGAAGTGGAAAATCCCTTATTGAAAGGGAATTGGGGGTTTCAAGAAGTGGAGATGAGGACAGAAAGCATTCCAGACAGTAGAAACAGGCCAGGCAAAGGTTGGAGTTAGACTGTTACATTCTTGAGTCCAGCTGGTTGGAACATAGGTTTCTTGAGGGAGAGTAATGTAAAATCACTCTAGGAAGATGGGTTGGTATCAAGTGGTGAAGGGCTTGGAATGTCAAACAGAGAAATTTGTACTTTATCCTAGCAGCAACTGGGGCCCACCTATTGGGGCTACAGAGGATCCCCTTGGCTCTCATTGCATAGAGAGAAGGGTTAGAGCTGCTGAAAGGTGTCTATTCTAGAATTGCTGTGGTAGGAGTGAAGAGATGGTCTGGGGGTAGAAACAACAAGACTTGACAATGGAGTGGCTGGGATTTGTGTGTGAAGCGTGGAGAAGAACCTGCCAGTTGCTGCTGCTGCTGTTTGTATGGAGAGTGGAGAAGAACCCCAGCTTGTGAAGTTGTGCCACAGAAAGAATGGGGATACCCTCTACAGAAACTGGGAAGTGAGGAGGCAGGAGAAGTCAGAGGAAGGCAAGGCTCCTTTCCATCTCCTGGGCAGCAGGCCAGCAAAGTCTTTAGAGCTCTTCTCAGAATCAGATTTTTAAATAAAATACACAGGATTGATTACAAAGGAAATTCTCTTGAAATACAGTTATCAAAATATTTTTTAAAGTTCCTGGACCCCAAATTAAGAACCCCTATGTAAAAAATAGTAATATTGTACACTGCAATTTAAGTTCATATGTCAGAAAGAATTTTATTTAATTTAATATTAAATCTAACAGCCAAGCATTCCTATTCTGGAGAGAGAGAAAAGAGGAGAGAGAAAGGTAGGAGAGGAAGAACAAGAGAGAAAGAGGAAGGGGAAAGGGGGGAGGAATCAATGGGGAGGGAAGAGGAGAGGGAGAAGGAAGAGATGGAGAGGAAGTGGAAGAGAGAAGGGGAGAGATGTCCAAACTGGCATAATTCTCCATGCCCACTGATATGACTCCATGCCTCAAGATAACCATAGATGACATTTATAGGAATATTGAACAAGGGAAATATATGTTAAAATATAGTCTGGGTTAATATTCAAGAACATTTGAATAACCAAGTCACTATCCTGTTCTTCCTAGACCATTCTCCTGCTCCCATAGGTAAACTAAGTCACTCCTCCCTTCCAACATATTTTAATCCTTTCTCAGTGGAGGAGGGGTGGGTCCCAGCACTAAATACTTCAAATAAGTGGGGAGGTGATGCTGTGAACATAGTTAAGTTTTAGTATAACCCTTAATTCATTACCTTAAGAGAAGTCTTTTTGGACATACTTGAACTGATGCAGAGTGAAGTGAGCAGAATCAGGAGAACACTGTACACATTAACAGCAATATTGATTGTACTGTGAATGTCTGGGCTATTTTCAGCAACACAACGATCCGAGACAATCCTAAAGAATAAAAAAGTCTATCCATCTTCAGAAAAAGAATGGACATTATCTTAATACAGACTGAAACATACTATTTTTCTCTTCTTTCCTTCTTTTTTTCTTTTTTTTGTTTGAGTTTTCTTTTACAAAATGACTAATATGGAAATGTTTTACATGATTGCACATGTATAACCTATATCAGATTGCTTATCACCTCAGGGAGGGGCAAAGGGAGGCAGGAAAGGATAGAATGTGTAATTCAAACCTTTTTTTAAAAAAAAGAAAGTTAAAAATTGTTTTTAAATGTAATTGAAAGAGGGGGTGAAAATTTTTTTTAAGTCTTTTTGTCCTAGACCTGTCCCCAGCTTTCCAACAGACTTTTCTAAGTACTTTCTTTCTATTAGAACTGGCAGCGAGGTGGCTCAATGGATAGAGTTGTCAGGAAGACTTTTCTGAGTTCAGATTTAGCCTCGGACACTAGTTGTATGACCTTAGGCAAGTCACTTCACCCTCTTTGCCTCATCTGTCAAATGAGCTGGAGAAGAAAATGGCAAACCACTCCAATATCTTTGCCAGGAAAACCCTAAATGGGGTCAGGAAGAGTCTGACATTTATCAACAACAATATTGGAATTGGCAGCTAGGTGGCACTGTGGATAGAGTACCAGACCTGGAGTCAGGAAGATTCATCTTCCTCAGTTCAAATATGGCCGCAGACACTTATAGCCAAATGACACTGGGCAAGTCACCCCTGTTTGCTTCAGTTTCTTGAAGTCAGAGAAGGAAATGGTATCTTTACCAAAAAAACCACAATAACCATTTTAGAGTTCCTTAATATTTCTTGAGAAACTAAACACATTTCAATGTTTCCACACCTGCTTTAGTGGGAAAGAAAAGTCTTGTTTGAACTTGTTAAATTTGAGGCACCAGCAGGAGAGAGCTTTGGGACCGGAGCTCAGGAGGGAAACACCAGTACTGGGGATATAGATTCTGTCTCTTTTTTTTTTATGTTTGCCATATCTGGCTGTTACAGTCTTAAGGAATTTCTTTTAAAAGTGTCTGGAGGTGATGCACTAATTTTGTCCTGCACAAGTGTATGGTGCTTACAGAAAAATGCCAAATTTCCATTGTTGTCAACAACCTCTCCCTCCCTCCCCACCATTATCATATTAGGTATAAATAATACATTATGAAAGTGTCATATTTTCCTTTTGAAGACTGGATCTCATCTCATCTCTGTCTTATCTAAGTTGGAAGTTCAGCTGCCCAGTCCCATACTAATCACCATGGAAGGTTTGACCTGGTGAGTTTGCCCCTCCTTAGGCAGCTAGTGAGCCTCACTCTCCACAGAACCACCATATTGGGGCCAGACTTAGCGTAGGCACCAATTGGCCTTCATTCTCTGTAGCTCAGAGCTCCCAAGCTCAAACAATCCGCCACCCTTAGTTTCCCCAGTAGGAGGGGATGAAAGGCACGTGCCACCATCTCAGGTGGAAGCGATGCCATGAACACTTCTAAAATCAAGGCACTTCCTGTCTGGGCCTCAGTTTCTTCCCCATAAGATGAGGTTGGACTAGATGGCCTCTGAATGGACTAGATGAGGCCCTTCCAGCTCTATCATCCTGTGAACCTTCCTGGGCCTCAATTTTTTTTTTAATCTATAAAATGATGGGATTGGAGTGAATGGCTTCTGGGATCCCAGTTCTAGGTCTGTGACCCCAGAATTCTGCTCTCATAATCTCACTAGGGACAAGAAGGGCATGTACCAGACAAATCCATCAGTTGTAGCTTCTGTCAGTCATGAAATAAGCAAGAATGAGCTAAATGTGTCTAGCCTTTGAGCCCATGATCGGCCTCCTGGGCAAGTGGCCCAGGGAGTTCAAAGACAGAAGCAAAGGTCCAATAAACACCAACCCTGTTTGTGATGCCAAAGAACTGGGAACAAAGTGGGCGCTCCCATCAGTTGGAGAATGCAACAGAACTATGGACTGTGAACATACTGGAACATTTCTGCACAGCCCTAAGTGGCAACTATGAAACACTGAGGAACATGGCAAGTTTTGTAGGAACCAATCCAGAGGAAATGAGCAGACCCAAGGGAACAATGTATACCATTGCTACGATGTTAACAAAAAGATCATGAAAAGTAACACAGGCTCAGAGTCATGCAAAAACCCATGAAAGCGACCAGGAATGGAAAGTCAAATATAGCTCTTCCCTCATGTCAGAGAGCTAGGTGGGGTACTCCTGGGGCAGAGTATGGCATACATTGTTAGATATGGTCACAGTAACATATTTCTGCTTAAATTGTTTTTCTTTGTTACAGGGAACAGTTAAGTCTAACGTGACTAAGATGGAAAGACAAAAAAGGAACCAATATAGTATATTTTTAAAATTGGACAATTATTAGAATTCCCTTTAGAGTAAATTGCACAAGGTTTAAGATTTTATGAAGGAATTATGTTCCCCTTGGAATTGAGCTAAGGTAAGAGACCAAAGGTTAATGACCAGGCAACAGGAGAAGCCTATTTCTCCCATGCCTTCAGTTTCCTGGGAGTATGATTTCTGGTACAGAACTTTGTTTACTTCTTCAATTCCTCATTGGATTCATGATCTCCACAATGTGGGTACTCCCTCCGACAGGACAGATGGCAACCCATCCATACCTCTTCATTCAGTATTATTATCTATAGAGAACCGGCCCTGACATGCTGGTTTCATTCCTCCAGGGCGTTTATCATCCCCTAGATCTGGCTTTCCCTTGGTCATACCTTGTGGTCACTACATGACTGGCCTGCTTCCCTTTCTGAACCTGTATTTCCTGGATAGGGTCTTTTATACCATCCTTTACCCTCAAGCCAGTAGTTGGCAACATGCCACAACCTCCTCATGCCTGCTGTGAGCTCCCTCTGTGAATCTCCCCACTGCCTTTGAGACCAACTGCTCTGCTGATTCTTCCTAGGCTATGGACTCATACTCTTTCAGCAATTCCTCCAGATTATTATTAAGAGGTCATTTTCATGTACAACATTATGCTAATGTCATTCCATTCCCTGTTAAAGGATGCTTAACCTGGGGTCCATGAACCTGTTTTTAAAATGTTTTCATAAGTGTCTTTCAATAGGATTGGCATTTTTTTGTATTTTCTTGTTCGCATTTTTAAAGGGTCCATGAATTTCACCAGACTGCTGCCAAGAGGTCCAGGACACATTTTGTGTGGATTAAGAACTCCTGCCCTAAAAGGGATCCAGCTCTGTTCTTCTATGACTCCATTCTAGACTCAGGTCATTGACTACATTAGTAGGACTGGTTCATGATATGGCTGGTGTCCTTTGTTCTCAAAGAGGAACAGAGTGACATCGCTGTGTCAGGGCCGAGGTACAGTGTGTCCAATTGTGACTGATCACACAATACAAGCTCAGAAGAGTCTACCATAGGTTGGGCACAAATAGTCCCTGAGAACATTGTCTCTAAATTTGTGCATCTCTCATTTCTTTTGAACTACTGCAGTTCTGCTTTGCTCACAGAGCCCAGCACCTTCTTTAATGTAAGCACGCCATGCCAGGCCCATCCTGTGCTGGCGTCTCCCGTGTCTTGAAACTGATACAGCAGAGTTCTTTTTTTCCTTTTTTCTTTTTTGCTTCAGCTCGTGTTTATTGACGAATGATGTACTCTACAGCCAAATACAATACAATAGGAGTGTGGGGTTGTTTCAGATTTCTCCGAAGAGAAATATTGGAGCAACATGGACACTCACAATGTGAGAAAGCTGAGGGCTGAGTCGTGGACAGGAGTGTAGTAAGACCTGCTACCTGGGACAGTGGGGACTATTCTGGGAAGAATTTCCTTTCTATCCTGGGCTCCCTCCTCAAAATGGAAGGAAAAAAGTGGCTTATGACTGGAAGCTTCTTCCTCCTCCCAAGATAAGAGTGCCTTACCAAAGGACACCATTGCTAAATATCACATTATTCACTAAAATGTATTGGTTTTTAGCAGCTGGATTCAGCTTCTATTTAATATTTAACTTAAGTGTGTGAAACAAAGACACTTTCATTTACACGATGTGGGTGGGGAAAAGGAGGGTGATTCCTCTGGTCAAGAAAGATGTAGAGGCCCATACATATTGAGGACTTGTACTTAGAGGACTGTGGCTAGTGCCTACTTGTGCGTCCATGAATTATGTCTAGATCAATTTAAAACACAATACTGATACATGTTACGTTAATCCCCAATGTCAAAGATGATCTTCAGTACCCTAAGCTAAGCCACAGCTGCTCTATCTTTACACACTATCAGGGGTGTGTAAACTGATACTGATGTTTCTAAGTGGGGAGGAAGAGACTTTAATTTTTTTGGGGGGGGTTTAGCAGTCTAAAGCCTCTAATACATAGGAATGGACAACACCATTAACAACTGCAGATCTAATGGATGCAGGCAAGAGCAGGGAAGGGAGGGTGCTGAAGTCACCGAGAAGGTCTTCAAATGCCCTTTTATGGAACTGGCAGCACACGCATAGTGTTGGTGAAACCTGGACCTGGACGCCAACCATTCAGTACGATGACCACATTGCCCTTCTTGAAAAAGCCACGAGCTTTGCCAACAACCATGCCCAAGTTAACTCTGAGGTCCACATCTTCAGCCCATGATTCATGAACAGGATCCCTGCATAACACAGGAAAGACACCTCGGTAGAGATGAGCCTGGCGTGCAGCCTGAGGACTATTGAGTTACAGCTATGATAGGCGCCTGGGGACGGTACCTGGATACCTGAAAAGCAGACCTTCCAGACTTGGTGAGAACGATAATGGCCCCACTGCAACACTTGAAGGAAGCCTCTACGGCACCCACGGCAGCAGCTTCAGTGTGATCCTTGGTAATGGGGGCCAGGCGGCGAAGCTCCTCAAACAACTGCGTGTGAAAGATGGCAGCCTGCGCCTCTCGGGCAATCAAGTGTTGCATTCGCACGGCTTCTAGTGGATAGTCCCCTTTGGCAGTCTCTCCAGACAGCATGATACAATCAGCTCCATCCAGGACAGCATTGGCTACATCACTGCCTTCAGCCCATGTAGGGCGTGGCTTCTTAATCATGCTCTCAAGCATCTGAGTGGCACAAATAACAGGTTTCCCAGCTCTATTACACCTTTCAATCATCATTTTCTGAGCAAGGAAGACGTTTTCTGCAGGGATCTCAATACCTAAGTCACCCCGAGCAACCATGATGCCATCACTGGCTTCCAGGATCTCATCAAATCTTTGGACTCCTTCATGGTTTTCAGTCTTGCTGATAATCTTGATGTTTTTTCCTTTCTCTCCCAGGATCTCTCTGACTGCATGGACATCCACTGCCTTTCAGATGAAAGATGCAAATACCACATCCACCCCTTGTTCTAATCCAAACTGTAGATCTTGGATATCTTTCGGAGACACAGCAGGCAAGTCTACAGCTGCCCCAGGAAGGTTGACACCTTTCTTGCTGCCCAGCATGCCACCATTCTCCACCTCAGTCACAAGGAAATTGGGACCTTTCTCCTTCACAAGAAGAGAAATGAGCCCATCGTCCACAAAGACTTTGCCACCAACATCCACCACCTTGCAAATGTTTTTGTAGTCTACCCACAGGACATTTTCATCACATTTCTCCATATAGGCTTCATCCAAGGTGACTTTGAGAGTGGTACCCTTCTTGAGCTCCACTTCAGCTGTGCCACTTCCCTTGATGAGTCCAGTTCGGATCTCTGGTTCTTTGGTGTCCAAGGATATAGCAATAGGTCGGTAATCAATAGGATTGGAAGCATAGCTCTCTGTGGCTGCTTGAACATTTTTGATGGTTTCTGCATGATACTCATGAGTTCCATGGGAGAAGTTTAGACGAGCCACATTCATTCCAGCTCCAATCATGTTTTTTAACATCTCTACAGATCGGGAGGCTGGGCCAATGGTGCAGATGATACCAGTGTTTCGGGCAACAGTGGGTTCTGAGTCAATGTCCAAACGACACATATGTTCCAGAAAGGTGTCAGCCATGGCAGCAAACAGCTGCTGGTTCTGAAGAGTTGAATATGCCACTTCACTGCCTGTTTTGCCCAACTCCATGTTGCTGTGGTCTTCTGGATTTTTCTTACTGCTTCCACTTAAACTCTGTGATCCAAATTGTGTAGTACACCCTGCAGAGTAGAATGTGCTGTGCCTTGAAGGGCTCGCGGCGCAGGCGTTGCCTTCCAAAGAGCTGTAAATACGAAGTCGACTCCTGCAAAGCGAAGCTCTTCTGCCCTATAGCAGAGTTCTTTAGAGAGACCTTGAGAGCATCCTGCTTCTTCTGACCTCCATGTGAGCTCTTGGTTTGTATGGATTCTTTATCAAATGGTCTTTCAGGCAAACATGTTTGGCATTCGAACAATGTGTCTAGCCCATCAGAATTGCGTTCTCCACAGCAGAGTCTGAATGCTTGCCAGTTCAGCTCGAAAGAGGACCTCATTGTCTGGTATCTTATCCTGCCAGGTGATCTTTAGCATCTTCCCAAGACAATTCAGAGGAAGCGATTCAGTTTCCTGGCCTGGCGCTGGTAGACTGTCCAGGTTTCACAGGCATATAGTGATGATGTCAGCACAGCAACTCTGTAGACCTTCAGTTTGGTAGGCAGCCTAACACCTGTGCTCCGCCAAGGTGAAACAGAAAGAGCCTTGGATTTCAGGTCAAGAAAGAACTCCCACCGAGGGGAGAAAATCTGAAACTCAAGTGATTGTGGAACTGAATCTTGTAAATTAAAAGTAAATAAGTAAATAAAAAATAAAAAAAATTAAAAAAAAAAAGAAAGAAAGAACTCCCACCTCAAACACCTGCTAGCTGTGTGAGCATGAGCAAATCAGAAAACTGTGATCCTTGTGGGACCCATCCTATGAGGACCATTGGAAGCCTTTAGGTGCTTTATAAATGCCAGCAGTTATTAACTCCCTGGGTACCTTCATTTTCTGATTATTGTTTTCCCACAGAAGTCTTTTTCTTTTAAAACTTTTAAAATTAATAACCTTTGTTTTTAGGTCACCTTAATTTCCAAATATATTTCTACTCTTTAAAAAAAGAGCAAAAAAAAACCCAACAAGAATAAAAATGAAAAAAAAGGAAGAGGAAGGATAGCAATTCAATGAAACTAGGCTGCGCTTGAAATGAGGCGGACAGCACACGCAGCCTCCCGAAGCGCCAGCCGCCGCCCAGGCCGAGAAAGGGGCGACCGCGCACTTTCTCAGGTCTCCTCCAGAGAAAGCCTGGGTCGTTAAAATTATGCCGGTAATGTTTTATTTGGGGTTATTTCCCCCCATTTACACTGTTGTCGTCATTGTATATGTTCTTCTTCTGGGTCTACCTACTTCACCCAGCATCAGTTCAGACAAGTTTTCTAAGGTTTCTTTGAGTTCTTCGGAGTTAGACCTTCTTATGGCCCATTATATTCTTGTACGTGTCGCGTGGACGTCTCCTATGTGTCTGTAGATGTCCAAATGCTCTTCTAAGTTGCCATTGAGATTCATTGCTTTTGGTCTTTAAAACATTTTCATTAATATCCATTGTGTTCCTGTCACCTTCCTTTTCCAATATATTTCCCTCCTCCCTCACACCCTTTGCCAATAAAGAATAAAAAAGAGCAAGAGCTGTTCAACGAAGACTTCGGTGCCTCAACCTCCACAGGGCGTCGTTTTCAGCTGGTTATTGAGCATCAATGTTTTAAGAAATGCTTTAGAGCTTAGTCTGAGCTTTTTCCTTAAAATCCCTCCCTCCCCTTTTTAAAAGCTTGATTAGCTTAAATAAGGTCTCTTTTTTGTCTTACTGTCTATAACCAAAAAAACCCCTAACATGTTTCTTTAAGTTATCAAGCTGTTAAAATAGGAACAGTTAGGTCCTTTGTTTTAGTACCCCAGTGACTCCCATGGTGCCTGGCATACAGTAGGTGCTTAATTAATGCTTGACAATCCATCGAAGGTCCATAAATGCTCTGTAACTTGCAGTCTTGTTGGGAGTTTTTAAACTGAACTCAGTGAACTTTTTTTTTTTTAATGTAACTATTGGGGTGGCTAGGTGGCATAGTGAATAGAGCACTGGCCCTGGAGTCAGGAGCACCTGAGTTCAAATTTGGCCTGAGACACTTAACTCAAAAACTAGCTGTGTGACCTTGGGGAAGTCACTTAACCCCAATTGCCCTCCTAAAAGCAAAAAGCAAAAAAAAAAAAAAGTAACTATTTCAATATGACTGGCTTCCTCTGTAATCCTGTGTATGCTCTTTTATGTATTTAAGGATGTAAAATTAAGGACATAATTCTGAGAAGCGATCCTTAGAGTGCTGCCACAGGGGTCCAGGATACCCTTGCTTCGGGACCTCAGAGTGAAGTAATTTGCCTAGAGTCACATAGCCAGCGTGTGTCAGAGGAAGGTCTTGAACTGAGGACTTTCTGACTCTGAGTTGAACTCCCTATCTACAAGGCCACCTTCTTTCTGTGACTCAGTTGCCTGAGCTGTAAAATGGGACAGTGATTGAATAGAGATAATAGTTAATATTTACGTACCACCTCCTATGCGCCAGGCATTGTACTAAGTGCTTTGTAAGTACTTTCTCATTTGATCTTTACAAAAACCCTGGGAGGCAGGTGCTGTCATTACCCCAAAATCTGGTAACAGTGAGATTTCAGCATTGCTCACCTCTACCCCGCTTTTCTCTCCA
>CM053584.1:383751231-383832659 GCA_028627135.1 Pseudochirops cupreus | reverse complement strand
AACTTTAATAAGTTCCTCATGATTTCTTTTTCCTGTTTACCTTCTCATGCTTCTCTTGCTTCTTGTATTTGAAAGTCAATTTTTCTGTTCAGCTCTTTTTTTCATTGAGAATGCTTGAAAGTCCTCTATTTCATTGAATGACCATATTTTACCCTGAAACATTATACTCAGTTTTGCTGGGTAGGTGATTCTGGGTTTTAGTCCTAGCTCCTTTGACCTCTGGAATATCATATACCAAGCCCTTTGATCCCTTAATGTAGAAGCTGCTAGATCTTGTGTTATCCTGACTGTGTTTCCACAATACTCAAATTGATTCTCTTGGCTGCTTGTAATATTTTCTCCTTGAACTGGGAACTCTGGAATTTGGCTATGATATTCCTAGGAGTTTTCTTTTGCGCATCTTTTTCAAGGGGAAATTGGTGAAATCTATCAGTTTCTATTTTGCCATCTGTTCTAGAATATCAGGACAATTTTCCTTGAGAATTTCTTGAAGGATGATTTCTAGGCTCTTTTTTTGATAATGGCTTTCAGGTAGTCCAATAATTTTTAAATGAGCTCTCCTGGATCTATTTTCCAGGTCAATGGTTTTTCCAATGAAGTATTTCACATTGTCTTCTATTTTTTGATTTGTTTGGATCTGTTTAATAGTATCTTGGTTTCTCATAAAGTCATTAGCTTCCATTCACTCCAATCTACTTCTCTTCAGTAAGCTTTTGAAATTCTTTTTCCATCTGGCAAATTTGGCTTTTTAAGGCATTCTTCTCCTCATTGTCTTTTTGGGCCTCTTTTGCCATTTGAATTAGTCTATTTTTTAAGGTATTATTTTCTTCAGTATTTTTTTTTGGTCTTCTTTAGCAGGCTATTGACTTGCTTTTCATGATTTTCTTGCATCATTCTCATTTCTCTTCTCAATTTTTCCTCCACTTCTCTTACTTGATTTTCAAAATCCTTCTTGAGCTCCTCTATGGCCTGCAACCAGTTCATATTTTTCTTGGAAGCTTTTGAGGCAAGAGTTTTGCTTTTGTTGTCTTCTTCTGGTTCCATGTTTTGATTTTTGTCCTCAAAAAAAGGATTTTATGGTCTGATTTCACTTCCTCTACTTGCTCATCTTGCCAGTCAATTACTTGACTTTGAACTCTTTGCCATGGTAGAATTCTGCTTCCAGAGTGGAGAGAGCTGTGTCCCAAATTGCTGGGGTTCTTGCAATTGTCAGAGCTATGAGGAGAGCATCCTTTCTACAGCCACCACAAGCTCTGGCGTATTGGTGTTGCTCACCCCAGAACCGCCACCCAAGACTGTGACACAGATCCAAGCAGGTCAAAGCAAGGGCGATTACCCTCTGAGTGATCACTTGGCTCCTTACAGGCCAGGAAAATGTACAGAGGAGGGAGAGGGAATATTACATGTTAGGAACAACAAATAGACTAGTATGGGGGGGTTAGAGAACATGTGAAAGGAAGTGATGTATAATAATTCCAGAAATGTAGGATGGAGTCACATTCTAAACACCATGGGAAGAGCTGCTATTTTATCCAAGAGGTAATCCCGAAGCATTGGAATTTGTGAAGCAGTACAGTGATGTGCTAAGTAAGGCTAATGCTTTAAGTGCTAAGTTTCTCTTTGGTTATGTATGGGAGGCAGGGGAGGAGTGAGGGGAGAATGCAGATTAAGTGACTTGCCCATGGTCATACAGTTAATAAATGTCTGAGGTTGGATTTGAGATCTTCTTGACTTCAGGACCAGTGCTTTCTCTACAGCACCCCCTGCATGCCAGGAGCTCTGGAGGTAGCCACAGGGCAGAGGCTGCAGCTGCTGCACTCCCGCTACCTCTTGCCCTGGGGGCAGGGGCTGGACTGTGGTCTTCTGTCACCCAGTTCCAACAGAGTTCCCCACTGACCTTTTACTTTCTCTTTGGCGTTTATGGGTTGAGGAGTCTGGAAACCACCACAGTTGCTGGTGATTCACTCTCCCGGAGTCTGCTCTGGCTGGTCTGTGCCACTGGTTGGGACTGCCCTGGGTCTGGGCCTATGTGACTCATGCAGCACTGTTGTCAGCTCCCAGCTCAGTGCAATAGACCCTTCCTGTTGGCCTGCCAGGCTGCCTTCAGTGGGAGATTTGTTTCTCTCAGTTACTTTGTGGATTCTGTAGCTCTAAAATTTGTTTACAGTCATATTTTACAGGTATTGGAGGTGGTTGGAGCAGGAGCTTGAGCAAGTTCCTGCTTTTATTGCATCATCTTGGCTCTGCCCCCAGTTTCTAGGTTTCTTACAGGAGATAATGGCTAGATTCTTTCTTTTCTGTCTTTGCCCTCTCTATCTGAGTAGTTTTCTTCTTTTTTTTTTGAGTGGGGGAAGGCAGGGCAATTGGGGTTAAGTAACTTGCCCAAGGTCACATGACTAGTAAGTGTTAAGTGTCTGAGGCCAGATTTGAACTCAGGTCTTCCTGACTTTCAGGGCTGGTGTTCTATTCACTGCACCACCTAGCTGCCCTGAGTAGTTTTCTTTTAAGATTTCATGAAATATAATGTCTAGACCAGCGGTTCTCAACCTGTGGGTTATATTCAATTTGTAACAATGAAAATACATCCTGCATAGCAGATATTCACATTACGATTCATAACAGCAGCAAAATTACAGTTATGAAGTAGCAATGAAATAATTTTGTGATTGGGGGTCACCACAACGTGAGGAGCTGTGTTAAAGGGTCGCGGCATTAGGAAGGTTGAGAACCACCGAGCCAGACTCTTTTTTTTGGTTCATGAATTTCAGGAAGTCTGATGAATCAAATTCTCTCTCCTCAATCTGTTTTCTAGGTTACTTGTTTTTACTCCGAGATTCCTTACATTTTCTTTCTTTTTTTTCACTCTTTTGACTTTGTTTTTAATATTTCTTGTTGTCTCACGGAGTCACCAACTTCTGTTTGGTCAGTTCTGATTTTCAAGGAGTTTGTGGCTAGGGCAATGTTTTGTTTCTCCAGTGCTGAGCTGTTAATTCCCTTTTCACACCTCTCTCTCATTTACTCTCATTTGTTTTCTCCCCTACTCCCTCCCCTTAGCACTCTTCTTTCATAGTCAACAAACATTTAATAAGCACCATCTACATACCAGGCACCATGCTAAGCACTAGGGATACAAATATGAAGAAGACAGTGCCTGCCCTCAAGGAGTTAACAATCTACTGGGCAAAGGTAATACACAAAAGGAGACTGAAAAGAAGAGAGTAAATGTACTTGTGGTAGAGATGTCAGAGAAGTCTCCAAAGGGTGGAGTCTAGTGGGAAATGAGATGTTGAACCCCTCTTCAGAGGGAAGTTTTGGAGCTTATGGCTCCATGCTCTAGTCAGAGGGGTAGGCGGTAATAATGAGGCATGAGGGCTTGGCTGATTGGACCTTGCTGGATGATAAGCTTTCCCTGATAATGAGCTTCCTGGGGTCTAGGAGAGAAGTCGAGAAGTCTTGGAACAGTGTATCCAGGTGGGAAAAATATTTATAAAACCGTTTAAACTCGTTTTTAATTTCTGCTTTGTTTCCAAGCATTCTAGTTGAGTTTGTGCCCAAGCAGAGTTTTTCTCTGAAGCTTTGCTTGCAGATCTTTTGGAGTCATTCTCTCTTCTTAGTTTGTATCTTTGGTGTCCCTGCTGCTGTAATCACTTTTTTTGGTGGGGTACTTTTCTTTTGGCTCATTTTCCCAGACTATCTCTTCACATCAGACTTGGTGTCATTCTCTCAGGAGAGAAGGTCTGGGCTGGTCCCAATGATGTTTTCTTTGAAATGTTTAGTATTGTGTTATCCTAAAACCTCAGCGACACCTCAGGCTAGGAACCTGCAAGCTCGTAGTTCTTCCAAAGTGACTGTGATTCAGAGCAAAGTCTACTCACTGTCATCCCAGTCTGAACTCAGCATGTCCCTGACCTGTGTTTGGGTGTGAGCAACAGTAGCCTGCTGTTGCGGGCCACCGGTACCAGCCCCAAGTGTGAGCTAAGATGTGAGAGAGAATTAACCAGGCTGGTAGTTTGTAGGAAAGAACTCCATTTAATGATTCTTTGAGCAAGTTTTTTATAGAGCAAAATGATACAGAAACATGAAAGGATTCAAGTTTTACTATCATTGTCTTAAGCCTGTTAGATCCTGGAAGTAATAGAATTTGATAAGGAATATGTTATCTAGGTGTAATCATCGTCTTAAGTCTATTATATCCTGCAACCAACACAGAATGGATAATTTGATAAGGCACATGTCTTTTTAGGTGCCTGAAGTTTGGGGGCAAAGGCTTTGATGTCAGGATCTCAAACAGAAGTCCTTTTAAGTATAACCCCAGGGGGTCCCAGGGAGCCAGCTTTATGCAAGAAGTTGCTAGGTGCATCACCGAAGAGTCTTAATTAGGGCACACTATCAGGATCTTTATCTGAGTCCTGGATCAGGCCTCCTTGGCTCCCCACAGCCTGCTGCTGTACTATGCCATTTGGCCAGCTGGGAAGCCCCGCTGGTTCAGAGGGATGGAGCTATAGGCTTGCCTCTGGTCTGGGATTCCTGCACTTGTCATTCTTCTGCAGGATTCAGACTGGACTAGAAGCTGGAACCGAGACCCTGCTCCACTCCTGGGGTTTGAGTTACATCTCTGGGACTTGATTGTGGATTCATTCCTTGCTTGGGACACAGTGCAGAACCTCCAGCTGGTCCTTACCCAGAAATGCCACCCTTTTGCACAGGTCCATTCCTCAGTCCACTCTGGATGTTACCCAGAATTGGTAGTGGGTGACAAAGCTACTGGTTGGCCACTTTGCACACTGTTCATGAGGCTGAGGAGCCCAGGTATGGGTGTGGTCCCTCATCTTGCTCTTGGGCATAGTCCCAGGGTTCTAGAGTGCTCTCCATGGCAGGCTCCTGACCAGACCCTGTCTCCAATGTCCACAAATGTCCATAGACCTCCCTGTCTCCCTATGCCAATCTGGATTGGACAAATGACTCATGGGGACTTTTTCTTGGATTCCCCCATCCAGATTCAGTCTGATGCATTTTCTAGACCTGTTTGAAGGAGTTTTAGGCGAAGAGCTCACTGCACCTCCCTTCACACTGCCATCTTAGTTCCAAATCCTAGAGATACAGTTTATCTCCATTTTTAGTAAGGCATTTGATAGTTTCTCATGTTATTCTTATGCACAAGATGGAAAGATGTTAGCTAAGTAATAATACCAGTTAGATGGATTTGGAATTGGCTCAATGGCTGGTCCCCCAGAGTCCTTAAGGATTTGAAGTCACCTTGGAAGGTCTTTGATGAAAATCCCCAGGGATCAGTGCTCAGCCCTGTGCTTTTGGGCATTTTTATCAGTGACTTGAATAAAGGCACGCTTCATAGACCTGCAGATGACACAAAGCTGGAAGGGAGTGCTAATACAATCATGATCTAAAAAGAAGGCTGGATTCAGTAAAAGATGAAATTTAATTGGGATATATGTATGTAAAAATCTCATACTCCAGTTCAAAAAATCAACAACATAAGTACAAGATGGCTAGACAGCAATTTATCAGAAAAAGATCTGGGGTTTTAGTGGACTGCAAAATCAATATAATTCCAGAGAGTGATATGACAGCCAGAAAATTTAATGTAACAGGCTGCATTGAGATTGGCTATTGTCCTACCATACCCTTCCCTATTTAGACCACATAGTCTTCATTTCTAGGGGCCATATCTTAGGAATAGAATTGATAAACTAGAAAACAATCAGAGGAGAACAATCTGGATGGTGAAGGGCTTTCTAGTCAAACCTCCTGGCCCAGAACAATGAGCCATGAATAGAAGCTCCAGAGGTAAGTTTAGGGTTATTCTGATGAAAAAAACTTCCTAACCACAGGACTATTTCTACAGGGAATGGGCTACATTGGGAGGTTGGAGCTAACCTGTATGGAGGTCTGCAAGCAGAGTCCGGAGAACCATTGAGAGGCAGTGTGGAGTAGTGGATAGGGCTCTGAACTTATCAGGAACCTGCGTTCGAGTCCTCCCTCGGATGCTCACTAGCTATAAGACAAGTCACTTCCATTCTCTCAGACTCAGTTTCCTCCCATGTAAATTGAGGGAGTTGGACTTGATGGCTGCAAAGGCTCCTTCCATCTCTAAGTCTTGTGACCTCTCTGGACCTCCGGTTTCCTCACCTGTAATATTAGGATACCTCTAAAATCCATGATACTCTAAGATTCTTGTTCAGGTACATTTGGACTTGATGGCCTCTCAGGTCCCTTGTATCTCTGAGGAAATTTCTGCTCCTACCTCTCGTGCCCGCTGAAGGGCAGATGAGTCCCTGGGACACCTAATCAGGAGTGTGGACTTGATGGAATCTTCGCAGGGTCTACTTCAGATGCTTGTGGCATCAGGAGACTTTGGGACAGGCCTAGCAACCTAAGCATCCTTTCTAACATTGATCCTTAATTTTAAACAACCAACTCCATAACCAACAGTTGAAATATAAGCCTCTGGATCATTTAGGAAGCATGGCTATTGGTCTTCTGAGTCAAATATGTGTATTGTAAATAAACCTGTGATCCCACGCTTGTCTCAAACTTCAGGTCCCTCACGAAGAGTCCACCTACAGTGCAGAAAAAAAAAACATAAAACACTCATAAGAGCCCATAAACAATTCTCTATCCCATTTGGGGATGTTCACAAAAATCTGAGTCTTCCAGTCTCATGGCGCCACCTCGTGGCTTGCACTTCCTTCAGGATAACCCCTTCACGTGCTGGTGAGTTCTCATTTCCAAAAATGTGTGCAGTCTCCAAGACTCATAACACACTTTGTGATGACATTCCACTGAATTCTGCTTTCAGGGCAGAGTGACCAGGCCTTGGGCCCAGAGTAGCAACACTGGCAGTCCTTTGGGACTGCCATCCCATGGGTGGGGCCAGGCTCTTCTCTCCCCCGTCCCTGAAGGGCAGACATAGTTTCTGATGCCCCTTGGATGAGGGGACAGAGTCACCAACAACCATGTTTTTGGGAAGGTCTTGCTACCTGCCCTCTGGCTCACTGGGCCCTCTAGACTCTCAGGACCTTTCCATTTGCCCTACAGTTGAATTCTGCATGTGTCGTCTCTTCCAAATAGAATGTCAGCTGCCTGAGGGCAAGGCTAACCTTACTTTTCTATTTGAATCCCCGGTGGTTTAGCAGTGTTTGACACACAGCGATCACTTAAACATTATTTCTCATTTATCTACCTAATAAGCAAGAATCTTTTTTTTTGGCGGGGGGGGAGGGGGATGAGATAAGACAGGTGAGCTCATTGGTAGTGTGAACACTCTTTACTCACGCAGATTAGCAATTCTTCTGCAACTAGGTTAAATGACTTGTCCAGGGTGAACCTCCCCACCCCTCCAGCACACACACTTCTCTGTCTCCTCACCCCATGATGAGGAGGCTTCAGTATAGGAAGACTCAGTTCCTATACTGAAGCCTCCACTTACCCCAGGTGCAATTTATGGCCCTTGTCCCAAAGTTCCCAAATCCCTAGTGATGGCCCAGACAGCCACTGACCTCAAAGCAAAGCTGTCATTTGTAGTACTCTATCTGGCTTCCCTGGGTGGTCACGAGCAGGCTGCAAGCTCAAACCAATGAGGAATGTGGAAGAAGAAGAAAACCAAAAGATCTCACTGGGGAAATGTACAACAGGGAGAGGGGATGGGCTAGTCAGAGGGTGAGGGTGAGACAGACAGCATCAGGTTGCCACTGGTATCCTGAAGATATCAAAGAAAGCTAGCGTGTTGGGTGGGCTCCTATAATGCACTTATGGGGGACTGTGGCCAGGAGTCTTACTGGCTTGGCCCACATGGAGAGCATGGATTCTTAAGAACACAAATCCTTTGCAGAATGTGGGCACCTTTTGGGAGGGGGAAAAATAGTATTAATAAAACACTTAGGGGCAGCTAGGTGGTGCAGTGAATAGAGCACTGGCCTGGAAGTCAGGAGGACCTGAGTTCAAATCCAGCCTCAGACACTTAACATTTACTAGCCGTATGAACTTGGGCAAGTAGCTTAACCCCAATTGCCCTCCAGAAAGCAAAAGAAAGAAAGAAAGGAAGGAAGGAAGGAAAGAAGGAAGGAAGGAAGGAAGGAAGGAAGGAAGGAAGGAAGAAAGAAAGAAAGACTTTGACCAACATAATGAAAAACCATAATTCCAAAGAACTCATTACAAAACATACTTCTGGAGCAGCTAGGTGATGCTGTGAATAGAGCACCAGTCCTGGAGTCAGGAGGACTTGAATTCAAATCTGGCCTCAGACACTTAACACAAAACTAGCTGTGTGACCTTGGTCAAGTCATTTAACCCCAATTGCCCTACCTTCCCCCCTAAAAAAAAAAACCAATTGGCAAGCTTTGAAACACCATCTCAGGTCTCAGCTTCATTTTACTGTCATCACACCTGGCACCAGAAGGGTATAGTGGAGGATTGATGAAGGAGAAAGGAAAGGGGACATGCTACAGAGAGGAGATCAAACAAGGGTGAGAAGCTGGTGACACTTTTATGCTTGTGGCCCACTTTCTGTATGCCCCAAGCTATGGAATCCAGGTGGCCTGTATGTGACACACTTCAAGTCAAAGTTTAATTGCTGAAAAGCAGAATTCCAACAGAGCAGCTTTGATCTCTGGAACACCCCCTTTCTGTGGCTCTCAAAAGAAATGTCGCATGCTGACATGAGATAGTGATGACGTTTGCAGCACATTTTCCAAAAGAAGCCTCTTCCAGGCTCCCAAAGAGGTGATGCAAAAAGCAATTTGGATGCCACACCCTAGCTGAAAATTCAAATTCTATGACAGATTTTATTTTTCTCATAAAACATAATTCAGTTACATTGTATAATCAGACTAAATGGAGTGTAAATTAAGCATCATATATGGTAATTCCAAATGTATACATACATATTATAGTTACATATTTTTTTCTAAAATAAAGAACTAATTTTATTTTTCTAACAGAAGATTGCTACATGACCTTGGACCAGTCACTTAAACTTTCTGATGTTCTAGACAGTTCTCCCAGAATTTAAGTTGCAGAGAGAGCATCCCCTCCATCAGTAGAGGGAATTTCCTCATTCAGGAATTCCCTGTACTAGTGAAATCACAGGACTAGTCTCCATCCCTATCCCTAATAGAAGACTAGAAAGGGGAAGTGGTATGTGTGACTAATGCGCTCTGCTTTGAACATGTTGAGTTGAAGATTCCTGACACCAGTTGGAGGTGTCTAAAAGGTAGCTGGTGGTGTGAGGCTGGGATTCAGAGTTGGGCTAGGTAGATAGCTCTGGCAATTGTTTGCATAGGGATGATAATTGAATCCAGCGGAGGCAATAAGTTTATCAATAAAGGTCCCTGGATAGAACCTAGGGGGGGCATAGCCAGAGGACAGAGCACGAATAATATTCTTCAAAGAGTGAGAAGGATTACCCAGAAAGGAAGAGAAGCAGGAGAAAGTCATGAAAACCCAGGGGAGAGTGAATATCTAAGAAGAGAGGTTGAGCAATAGTGTCCAATGCTGCGGAAAGATCAAGAAGGACCCAGACTGAGAAAAGGCCATTGCATTTGGCAATTAAAAGGTTGCTGTTGGGTACCATTGGGACATATCCATAGTTAGGGGTTGGAATGTGGATGATGACCCGATAAAGGAGACCAAGGAGGGTCAGCCAAACTAGAAGAGAAAGAGGAGAGAGCTGGATCATGAAAACCCAGGGAGGAGAGACTGTCTAGCACAAAGAGGTACCAAGAGGTTGGGGCCATTGGATACAGCAATTAAGGTATCATTGGTAATAGCTCAAGAATGAAGTTGGAAGCCAGGTTGTTAAGGAGTTAAAAATGGAGAAAAGAAGTGGAGGCCATGACTACAGACAACTTTTTCTAAGAGTTTGGCTATAAAAGGAAGGAGAAGTTATAGGATAATAACTGAAGGGAGGGTTTGTTAGTGATGGGGGGATGTTTGCACTAGTTTCTGAGTACTAGGGGAGGGAACAATGGTTAAGGATAGATTGGAGATTAAGGGGAGAACCCATTCTTTGTAGAAGAGGAGGACTGGGGGTATGGAACATGGCCTGCATGTCAAACTTTGGCAATACACTGGTTAATTTTGCTGGACATCCTCCCCATCCCATTATGTGGGATAGAAGAGACAGGGAAGGGGATATATTGGGAAATGTCTTGGCTGGTGAGTAGCTCACACTTTATGTTTTGCAATGCATTTATTTCATTTGTTGCTGTTGTTCATCCTTTAGTCTCCAAGAGGACCAATGACATCAGGAGGGTGACATCTTGACTTGTCAGTGACTTGCGTTTAAGTGAGGCAGAGCTATGCAGTCAACAGCCTCACTCTCTCCTCCAGAGCGTTCCAAGTCCAGGGTAAGACGAAATTCAAGATGATGGTCTAGCAAAGGCCCGGGATGCCGTGGGGGACCTTGGCCTTTCTAAATTAAAGTCTTTCCTGGTTCTTAGTTTGTCTGAGGCAACACCCATTCAATGACTAAGGGCTAGGTAAGAATTCAAACAAGAGACGGCCTGACTTGCCTTTACAGAAGTGTCACTCTGAGAGAAGACCCTCAGAGTTTCCAGTCAGAACAGAAAATAATTGCTATTCACATTCACTCCAAGCCATCAGAGCCTAAACAATGAGCCATTTGATAACTCACTGAAATATACATGGTGTTAAAATAAGTCCATGACATTTATTTTATTTTTTAAATAATATTTTCCCCAATTACACATAAAGACAATTTTTAACACTTAAAAAAAATTGAGTTCCAAATTTTCTCCTTCCCTCCCTCCTCACCTCCCTCCTCCCAAAAATGGTAAGTAATTTGATATACGTTATACATGTGCAGTCATGCAGAACGTATTTCCATATTAGTCATGTTACGAAAGAAAACACAGACCAAGAGAAAAAACCACGAAAAAAATAAAGTGAAAATAGTATGCTGCAGTTTGCATCCAGACTCCCTCACAGTTCTTTCTCTGGAGGTGGATAGCATTTTCCATCATGAGTCCTCTGGAATTGCAATGACTTATTTTAAATAAATTAGGGGAAGAGAAGGGATGTTTGGAGGGGCAAGGGCCTTGGGGAAACAGAAGATAGGATACAGGGCACAAGGCAAGAAATGTGGTATTAGGAACACCTTTGTTTATATTAAATAATGTTGAAAGGGAACTAGCATGGTTTTCACAAAAGAGCAGATTTGGGGGTGGGGTCAAGATCTGGGATTTCTTCAGTGTGTGTCCCTGCTGTGGAAATTCCCTTCATGAGTACAGATTACCATCTCCTCAATAACCTGGAATGTTAGAGATCCCTTAAGTGACTTGCCCAGGGTTGCACAACCAAGATGTGTCAGAGACAGTGCTTGAACTCAAGCTTTCCAGACTACTAGTGTTTGGTCTGCTGTACGCTCTCCCACCCCCACCTCTGCACAGCTGGGCACTCAGTGTTTGCTGCATGAAGGTGAATATTCATACTTGTGCTCACATACATTAACCAAAACATCTTCATTCAGCAAAGATGGAGCCTTTTCTCTGTGTAAGGAGTGGAGCTAGGCACGAAAGTGGGGGGGGGGGGAAAGGAGGAGGAGAAAAACAGGTTACAATGTGCCCCACCCCACAACATACTTGGAATGTGCACACACATGCTCATACACACACATGCACACACTCACACATGCTCATACACACATGCTCACACACATGCTCACACACATGCTCATACACACACATGCGCACACTCACACACGCGCACACACAGAATGCTGATATTAGATATTATTATCTATATATTAGATTAATGAAAAGAAAACCAAAGCTTGTGTCACAGCCAAAATGTCTGGAAATCTGCTACTAGGAAGGAATGACAGGATAATTTGTGTTTGAGAGACATTTCTGGTGATGAGGTAGGATGTGGAAATATGCTGAAAAAGGTTGTTTTCTGAAATGAATTTTACACAAAACTCATAAATATTCCTTTTTCAAAAAGTTATGGAAGCAGGACTTTGGAGAAGATGGAGGCATGAGTTGTCTGGTGGGATTCCTCCTCCCTCTGATATACACTGCCCCCCCCCCCCACAGCCCACAACAGGAAACAGGAGAAACAGAGAAGTGGCTGAACAAATGATGATGATGATGGGGATGACAATTACTAGATCAATTAGTCACTCAACAAACATTTATGAAGTGCCCATTTGTGCCAGACACTCTACCAGACCTAAGGGAATACAAAGATAAAAATGAAATGATAACAGCTGGAATTTATATAATGCTCTGGGCCGCTAGGGTGGATAGAGCTCCAGGCTTGGAGTCAGGAAGACCTGAGTTCAAATTTGGCCTCAGACACTCACTAGCTGTGTGACTCTGCTTGCCTCAGTTTCTTCCTCATCAGTAAAATGAGCTGGAGAAGGAAATGGCAAACCCCTGCAGTATCTCTGCCAAGAAAACCCCAAATGGGTTCACAGAAAATCAGAAACAACTGAAAAGATTCAACAGCATAGAATGCTTTACATAGAGCAGTGGTTCTCAATCTTCTTAATGCCATGACCCTTTAATACTCATATGTGGGCGTGTCTGCATGTGGGCAGACCTCCCTGGAGACGAATAGAGGAGTGGCGTCTCGGTTCCCAAGACCATCAAAAATATGTGTTTTCCAATGGTTTTCGGCGACTCCTGTGAAAGGGTCGTTTGACCCCCCCCAAAGGGGTCGCGACCCACAGGTTGAGAACCACTGACATAGAGGATCTCATCGGTTCCCTACAACAACTCTTGGCTTGTTTAGCTGGATTGGATAGCATCTTAGGTGCTATTATTTTGTCTCTTTTACAAATGGAGAAATTGAGACCAAGAGGTTAAGTGACTTGCCCAGGGTCACATCCCTAGAAAGTCTCCCTAGGAAGGCCAGAGCTGAACTGAGGTCTTCCAGACTGAAGGTCCTGTGCTCTCACTGCCTCTGAAATGCGAGCTAGCTCTTGGAACCCTCAAAGGTCTTACCTGATGGTGAAGATGATGATGATGGTGATGGTGATGACAATTTCATATTTAGTGATTAAATCTAAAGAAAAGAAAGAGGAGGAGGAGAAAAAAGAAAAGGGGGAGGAAAACAAAATATCACTAAAAACAACAAAAAACAAAAGTAACAGCCCCAAAAAGGGAACGTGGGAACGAGCAACATTCCTGCCATCATCTTGTTAAATAGTAGCCCATCCCACAAACTGTGTGTCCACACTGGCGGCAACAAAGAAATTTAACAATGATACATGGAAGGTTCTCCACAGCCCTCCCTTTGGCGTCGCCCCGTGCCCACGTTGGCTTCCCATGGGGCCACTGTGCTCAAGTGCAAAGGGATGGCCTCTGGGGGTCCCCTTTCCAAACTTAAAGATCCCTCGCTCCTTTGCTGTGTTTTCTATGAACAATTAGCCAGTAGACTTGATAAATTTTGCTCTTCGCAAAAGTACTTAGAAAAAACAGCATCGTAAGAACAATACACACAGATTTTGGCTCACTCTTTCTTAACAAGGAGAGCTTTCCCAAATAGAAGGGATGCATCCCCAGTCCACAAGCCTTTCAGAGGAGTGGGATGATCACTACCAGGAATGTTAGGAAAATATTTTGGTTTTTGTAGGTGTCACTGCCCTTTGGCTCCTCCCCCAATTTGTTCTCCCATTTATATGGGTGGTTACTACTACCTTGGGTTCTAGGGTTAACCATGTGAACTATACTCATAAAACTATAAGCTCATGATTCCTCACTGGCATGTTTTAATCATTGGTCAGGAGACACAATTAGCTCTTAGCAAAAGATATTTACTGATAGAGTAGTTTTGTTTTTTCAAAGTTATTACAAGACATTTCTCCCATAAAACTGGAGGGAGGGTACTCTTTCTCACCTAAATCCAATTCATGGGTAAGTCAAGATATCACCCTGCGATGTCATTGGTGCTCTTGGAAAAAGAAGGACAAGCAACAACAGCCATTAATGGCTCTCCATTCTGTGCACCTCTTCCTGATGTCTACCCCAGCCAGCACTACTGGGGCTTCACTCAATGAGCTGGCTGTCTTCCTCTCTCTCCACATTATGTGGCTACCAAGAAAACCCTTTATTCCTACCCTGAACCTGCTATTTGTAGTGGATTTCCTTCTAAAGCATAGAAGGGTCACAATCTGCTTAAGAGGAAGAAGTTCCCACAGTGGGAGGCCCCAATGCTGATGGAATCCTATCTTAGTTGTAAAAGGCAGTCTGATGCAGTACTCTCTTTGAAATCGTGAAGCCTTGGGTTTGAATTCTGACTCACTCCTTTAACTGTCTGTGTGACCTTAGATAAAGAGAAAGATTCAGGTGGGAAGACAGTAATGTATTCTGAATATGGGGCAAGGAATCGAGATTAGTATAAATCTAGAAAATGGAAGCATGGGTCACAGATGAGAAAGAGAAGAAGAAGGTCTGACCCATCTTATCTGGGCAACACGGATATAGATGGTTTGGACCAGGGGTGGGGAACCTGTGGCTTCAAGGCCACGTGTGGTCCTCTAGGTCTTCAACTGTGGCCCTGTGACTGAATCCAAACTTCACAGAACAAATCCCCTTAATAAGAGGATTTGTTCTGTAAAACTTGGACTCAGTCAAAAGGTTGCACTTGAGAACCTAGAAGGACCTTCTTAAGTCCTATACAAAAAATAAAAAAGGACCCACAGAAGCAATCTGGTTTGAAAAAAAAAAGCTTGCTAGTGGCCCTGGGAGGAATTAGGGATGGGATGAAGTAGGAGGAGGGTTGCCTTCCTGGTACACTCATCCAGGTTTCAATATAAAATCTGTCAAGATTTATTAAACCTGATGATTCCTACAAAAAGCCTGGAATGTATCTCCAGAGACCATGACATCCTGGGCAGGAAACCAAAGGATTGGAAGTCACAAGGGCATTTTGCCCCATATCAGAATGCAGTTTGGAACTTAGGAAGATATGGGAGCAGAAGGCTAGTTATTGAGTGGTTGGAGAGAATGATTCGTCTTTCTAGACTATTTTTTAAAACAGCAGAATGATGATGGGCCCTTGGCCAGAGACACAAAGTCTCCTGAGGACTGGGATGAACATGTTTGCCTAGAAACTTTCTGGTCCAAAAAATAAGGGATCACCACATTGCCAATGGAGGGGAAGGAGGGCAGGGGCCGCATGCTATGTTGTTATGAGACAGAGAAAAAGAAGGAGTGAAGGAAACGCTCTGTAATTCACCGGCAGAGAGTACAGCCTCAGTGTCTGTGTCCCAGTGAGGAGAACATGGGTAACAGATGAGGGGAACTTAGGATTTGATGTGAAAAGGTCAATACAACTTGGTGGATTTTGCTGAGAGCTGGTAGGATGGGATGGACAATTGGAATCCAGCGGGGTTCTGGGGCCTGTGGCCATCTCCTACCTATCCTGCTTAAACCTTGTTTGTACACAGTGCTTTCCACAGTGTCTCCTTCATTAAGTAGGGTAGCCTCTTCTGTGTCCACAGGGCTTAGCACAGGGTCTGGCACAGTTTATTGACTGACTTCCAGTCCTTCATGTTCTTGCTCTCCTTAAGGAACAATTTAGAGCCAGGAGTGGGGACTGTGACCATGTGTGACCCACTAGGTCCTCAAGTGCATCCCTTTGACTGAATCCAAACTTCACAGAACCATTTGGATTCAAAGGGCCACACGAGGTCATAGAGGGCCACACATAGCCATGAGGCCACAGGTTTCCCACCTCTGGGACCATGTTTTGACTGCTGACCAAACCCATATCTCTGCCACTCGTAGACCATGTGTATAAATGATTTGTAAAATCTTAAAGTGCTATGTAGATTATCCAGCTGTTATTATTGTGGTCTATGAGCTCATTTGTATATGACTCTTTTCAGAGTTTTAAAGGTTAAGACTGAGAAGTAATAAATTAGATAACTGAAGAAGATGGGGAGATCATGTAGGGACTGTTGGGGGTCATATTTGACAGAAAAGTGGATTTTTTTTGAATTTCACATCAAAAGGTGGCACTGAATGACTACAAATAAAGAGATCCTGATTTAAGGTGTTAGGAGCCAAGGAGGGAGATGCCCAGGTGACAAGCAGGAGCCAAGGATGGACCACACAAGAGTGAGGTAAGAGAAGCCACTTAGAGAAGCTGCTGAAATCTGATTGTAGGAAAGCAGAATCACTGGTATTTGGGATCTGTCAGAGCTCATTGACTCTTAGCATTGTCTACAGGCTGAGAGAGCTAAGGGAAAACTTCTTAGGGGTGATTGGGTTGCCCTTTACTACCTTCTATGGCTTGAAACAGTGGGAAAGACAGGCTTTGCACCTGTTTGCTGTCAAGTATGTTCATTTTTGCTAAAAAGAATGTGATGAAAACCCTTCTATACAACCAGACTAATGTCCAATGTGAAAGTATTTGCAAATCTTATACTTGAGATTGCCTGCCTCCATGGAGGTGGGGGGTAGGGGGGTGGGAGGGGAGAAAATTTGAAACTCAAGGGATTGTGAGAACCTTGTAAACTAAAAGTAAATAAACAAATGAATTAATTTTTTAAAAAAAGGATGTGATGCTTTTCCAGCATCCCACCAAGGTGGCTATATGCTAAAAGTGTGAAACCGCTTCGGTGGCCTGAAGTTGGCAGAGAAGTATCTTCATTCTCTTCAAGAGAGCTGTGAGGTGGAGCCAAGATGGCAGGGTAGAAGCAGGAAAATTCTGTGAGCTCCCCTCATAACCACCTCAAATACCTATAAAATATGACTCTAAAAAAACTTTAGAGCTAGAGAACACACAAAGTGACAGAGAGAAACAAATCTCCCACTGAAGGCAGCCTGGCAGGCCTACAGGAAGAGTCCATCACAGTGTGCTGGGAGCTGAGCCCAGCCCTGCATGAGCCCGTGATTTTAGCCCCAAGGTGGCCCCAACCAGAAGTTGCTGGAGCAGACTTCAGGAGAATGGATCACCATCAGCACTGGTGGTTTCCAGAATTATCAACCCATAAATGCCAAAGACAAAGTAAAAGGTCAGTCTGGAACTCAGTTGGAACTGAGGGGGACAAAGTGTGGTCCAGCCCCTGCCCTGGCCCAGAAGTGGCAGAGGCAAAGTGGTTGTGCAGTTGCTGCCACGTGTCTGCTTCAGAGCTCTTGGTCTACAGATTGTAGGGAGACCAAGTGACCATTCAGAGGGTAATTGTTCTTGCTTTGCTCTGCTTGGATCTGGATCATTGTCTTGGGTGGAGATATGTGGCCAGTGGGCCAGAGCTTGTGGGGGCTTCAAAGAGGGCACCCAACTAATAACTCTGGCAGCTGCAAAAACCCCAGCAATTTGGGACAAAGCTCTCCCCTCTGGAAGCAGAATTCTGCTGTAGCAAAAGGCTCAAAAGTCAAGTAATTGACTGGCAACATGAGCAAGCAAAGGATTCTAAGCAAATCTAAGCAAACCTTAGATTCCTTTTTTGGGGACAAAGAGAATCAAAGCATGGAATGGGAGGAAGACAACAAAGTCAGAACTCCTGCACCAAAAGTTTCCAAGAAAAATATAAACTGGTTACAGGCCATGGAGGAGCTGAAGAAGGATTTTGAAAACCAAATAAGAGAAGTGGAGGAAAAATTGGGAAGAAAAATGAGAATGTTGCAAGAAAATCATGAAAAGAGAGTCAACAACCTGACTGAAGAAAATAACACCTTAAAAAATAGATTAACTCAAATGGCAAAAGAGACCCAAAAAGCCAATAAGGAGAAGAATGCCTTAAAAAGCCGAATTTGCCAGATGGAAAAAGAATCTCAAAAGCTCACTGAAGAGAATAATTCCTTCAGAATTAGAGTGGAGCCAATGGAAGCTAATGACTTTATGAGAAATCAAGATACTATTGATGAGGGAGGAAGAGAAAGAATCTAGAATCTAAAGCTCAATAATCAAATATATATGCAATTATTATTATTATTAACTACATCCAACTGGAACTTGAGGTACATAGGCACTGTGGTTGGGAGATCCATCCTGCCCCACCGAAAAGTGACATGGGAGAGAATAGACTGGGGGAGGGGGGACACACTGGGATGGCTGTTTTGGGGCGGTGGGTAGGGGAAAGATGGGGAGAAAATATGTAACTCAAAATCTTGTGGAAATGAATGATGCAAACTAAAATAAAATTTAAAAAAAAAGAAATCAAGATACTATTAAACAGATCCAAACAAATGAAAAAAATAGAAGGCATTGTGAAATATCTCATTGGAAAAACCACTGACCTGGAAAATAGATCCAGGAGAGACAATTTAAAAATTATTGGACTACCTGAAAGCCATGATCAAAAAAAGAGCCTAGACACCATCTTTCAAGGAATTCTCAAGAAAAATTGCCCTGATATTTTAGAACCAGAGGGCAAAATAGAAATTGAAAGATTTCACCAATCACCTCTTGAAAAAGATCTCAAAAAGAAAACTCCTAGGAATGTTATAGCCAGGTCCAGGAGTTTGCAGATCAAGGAGAAAATATTACAAGCTGCCAAGAAGAAGCAATTTTAATATTGTGGAAACACAATCAGGATAACACGAGATCTAGCAGCTTCTACATTAAGGGATCAAAGGGGCTGGAATATATTTCGGAGATCAAGGGAGCTAGGATTAAAACCAAGAATCACCTACCCAGCATAACTGAGTATAATGTTTCAAGCAAAATATGGTCATTCAATGAAATAGAGGCTTTTCAAGCATTCTTGATGAAAAAACTAGAGTAGAATAGAAATTTTGACATTCAAATACAAGAAGCAAGAGAAGCATGAGAAGGTAAACAGGGAAAAGAAATCATAAGAAACCTATCAGAGTTGAACTATTTACATTCCTACATGGAAAAATGATAATTGTAACTTTTGAGACTTTTCTCAGTATGAGGATAGTTGATGGGAATATAAATGTGTATATACATATTTATGTATATATAGGAGGGTATGTGTGCATATGAATACATATGTAAGTGTATGTATATATATGTACAGGTATACATAGACAAAAGGCACAGGACCAACTGAATAGGAAGGGATGATATTTTAAAAATAAAATTAAGAGATGAGAGAGGAATATAATGAGAGGAGATAGGGAGAGACCATATATGGTAAATTATCTCATATAAAAGAGACAAGGGAAAACTGTTACAATGGAGGGGAAGAACAGGAAGCCAAAAGGGAATGGGTCAATCTTACTCTCATTGAATTTGGCTTAAGGAGGGAATAACATACACACTCAATTGGGTATCCCACCCTACAGGAAAGTAGGGGGGAAGGGCATAAGAGGGGAGATGAGAGAAAGGAGGGAAGATTGTGGGGGAGGGTAGTTAGGAGCAAACACTTTTGAAAAGGGACAGAGTCAAAGTAGAAAATAGAACAAGTGGGGGGTGGAATAGGATGGAGGGAAATATAGTCAGTCTTTCACAATATATCCACTATGGAAATGTTTTGCATAACTACACATGTACAACCTATATTGAACTGCTTATCTTCCTAGTAGGAGTGGGTGATGAGAGAAGAGGGGAAAGAATCTGGAATTCAAAGTTTTAAACTCAAATGTTTAAAAAAATATTAGTAATCTACTATTTGATAAACACAAAGACCCCAGCTTCCAGGATAAGAACTCACTACTTGACAAAAACTAGAAAAGAATATGGCAGAAACTGGACATAGACCAGCATCTTACAGAGTATATCAAAATAAAGTCAAAATGGGTGCATCATTTACATATTAAGGCAGAAACTATAAGCAAACTGGTAGAGGAGGGATAGTTTACTTGTGAAATTTATGGAGAATGAAAGAATTTATGACCAAACAAGAGATAGAGAACATTATGAGATGCAAAATGGATAATTTTGTTTACATTAAATTGAAAAGCTTTTCCATTTAAAAAAAAACGCACAATGTATCCAAGATTGGGGGAAAGCAGAAAAGTGGGGAAAATGTTTCCAGCTGATATCTATAAATGTCCTCATTTCCAAAAAATTCAGAGAATTGAGTCAAATTTGTAAGAATGTAAGTCATTCCCCAAATTGATAAATGGTAAAACGATATGAAGTGGCAGTTTTCAGAGGGAGAAATTAAAGCTCTCTATAGTTACATGAAAAAATACTTTAAATCACTATTGATTAGAGAGATGCAAATCAAAACAATTCTGAGGCATGACAACACACCTATCAGATTGGCTAACATGACAAAACTGGAAAGTGATAAATGATGGAGATGTGGGAATATTGGAACACTAATGCATTGTTGGTGTAGTTGTGAATTGATCCAACCATTTTTGAGAGCAACTTGGAACTATGCCCAAAAGGCTATAAATATGTGCATACCCTTTGACCCAGCAATACCAATTGTAGGGCTGTGGAGATCATAAAAATGGGGAAAGGATCCACATGCACAAACACATTTAAAGCGACTCTTTTTGTGATGGCCAGAAATTGAGGGGATACCCATCAACTGGAAAAAAGGCTGAACAACCTGTGGCACGTGGATGTAAGGAATATGATTTTGCTATAAGAAATGATGAGCAGGCAAACTTCGGAAAAATATGGGAAGACTTATACGAACTGATGCCGAGTGCAGCGAGCAGGACCGGGAGAACAGTGTACACAGTAACAGCCACACTGTTCGGTGATGAACTTAGATAGACTTGGCCCTTCTCAGTAGTGCAAGGGTCTAAGACAATTCCAAAAGACTCACGGTGGGAAGTTCTATGCACATCCAGACAAAGAACCGTGGAGTCTGAATGCAGATCAAAGCAGACTGTTGGCTCTTTTTAAACATTTTTTTGTTTTTTTTCCTTGTGGTTTCTCCCATTCATTTCAGTGCTTCTTTATAACATGACTAAAATGAAAACATGTTTAATAAAAATGTATACGTAGGGCCTTCCTTTATCAGATTGCATGTAATTTTGGGGAGGGGATGAGAGAAGTGGAGAAAATTTAAATCTCAAATGCATGGAATTGAATGTTGAAAACTAAAATTGAATAAATTATTTTAAAGAAAAAGAAAACTCAAAAAAAGAGAGAGAGAGCGGTGAAAAAATGGTTTTGCTTAGCAGGTAAAACATGGTACAAACTGTTCCCTAAAGAGATCAGGGCCTAAAGCCTGGAGTCATGAACTACCTAGGGCCCCTGGGTTTTCTTCCTTATGTGTCTCACTGGCAGATTCCCGCATATGCTCACTCTCCTCCCCGCCACAGCCATGGACACCATGTGCACTGGGGGGAAAGTGTAACCCAGGCTTCTAGATGGACAGCGATGTCTTGATTAGTCCTGCCTTTTCCTTGTTGTTTAGTCATTTTTCAGTCAGGTCCAACTCTCCATGACCCCATTGGGGGTTTTCTTGGTAAGGAGAGGTTTGCCATTTCCTTCTCCAGCTCATTTTACAGATGAGGAACTGAGGCAAATAGGGTTAAGTGACTAGCCCAGGGTCACGCAGCTACTGAATGTCTGAGGCTGGATTTGAACTCAGGAGGTCCTCTTGACTCCAGGCCTGGCACTTGATCCACTACGCCACTTAGTTGCCCCTCGCTGCTCTAACATTTAGTAAATCTTTCATTTTTAAGAGGTAATGGTGTTATTGTGACTGATTTTGTATGAATGGGAAGTATACCAGTGGGGACTCAGGAACTGAAGTGGTAAGTGGTAGGAGTATGTTTGTCTCACACTAGGGTTACCCTAAAGACTGTAAGACGTGTTTGTAACCATGAGGCTGTCCCTCTGGGGTACCACCCTCATGTTCAGGTGGGGTGAACAAGCTAGTCTCAGCTAGCTCATCCCAGAGCAAGGAGAAAGCTGGAGGAGAGTTAGGCATTTGGTGTCCCACCTTTGATATTGTGAGAAGTTGCAAAAGGTTAAGTTTCCACAGGACTGCAAAATTGCTGAAATGAGATTACTGACAAAGGTAAGCTTAGCAGACCATACAGTAGTCTTGGGAAGAGTTGAGACAGTAGCCTTGGAAAGAAGTTGGATTCCCAGTTCCTATAGAACTCCTAGATAATACTAAACATGAAAGAAAAAGAAGCAGGCAGCAGCAGGTGGATTTGACCAGTTAGAGATCAGACAATGTGGCCTTGGGACACTCAGGCCCAGATAAGGACACATCTAGGTTAGACCCATGGCGGTGGGGGGGGAGGGAGGGAGAGGGTCAGTATTCTGGGGTTGTTACTGTGCTTGCTTAGTGAACCTCATGGATTATGCATATTGTCTAACAGAATTAGAGCCTCATTAGTAATAATGTCTGATAATCAGGTGTACCCAGAAGAGAACGATCCAATCGGTCCTCTGAAGGGAGTGTTTGCACCAAACCAACATGTAAAACTTGCTTGGCTTTTGTATCCCACACTCCTTCCACAAGAAGGATGGAGTCTACTTCTGGACAGAAGTGTTCAATTACTCTGGATTTCTCCTTAATAAATTTCTTTTGATATCAAATTTTTGGTATCAGTTGTGTTTTTGCTTTTTTCCAAGTTGGCATTTCTGACAATATCTATTACGCATGTCATATACCCTCTGTGAGATAATCTATACATCAGCAGTTCTCAACCTGTGTGTTGCGACCCCTTTGGGGGTCGAACGACCCTTTCACAGGGATCACAGGGGTCACCTAAGACCATCGGGAAACACATATTTCCGATGGTCTTAGGAACTGAGACACGGCTCCTCTATCCATCTCCAGGTGGGTCCACCCACATACAAGTATTAAAGGGTCGCAGCATTAGGAAGGTTGAGAACCCCTGCTAAACATGGACAAATATCTCATTGGCCCTATACACGGTAGGTACATTTATTTCATTGAATACATGAAGCAACGTACCAGATTATCACCTCCCATACCATCAAATCAGACATGAAGGGGCAAATTGCATTTTTTTAAAAGCCAGACCTGTGACTTTATTGGCATAAGGAGCTCTCCCTTGGCCAATGTGGATCAGCACCTGTTGTGAAATTTGGTCTCGAGAGCTCCTTGGAAGAGCCAGCACATGGCAAAGGCTTGTAGTCTCCCACTAAAATGTAAGATCCTGGGGGATTAGAGCAGGGATTCTTAACCTGGGAGTCGGGTAAGGGGACTTATGTTTGAGCACGTGAAGACATCTATCGGTGACTGAAAGAACAAGATCAGATGATCCCACTGAACCAGAATGCAACAGGTGAGAAGAGTGCATGTGAGTATGCACGGCTGTGGCTGGAGATATTTCATAGAAATGCCTGCTTTTAATGCCAGTCTGAATTCCAGAGTCAGAAGGAACCTCAGGGGCCATCAAGTTTGAACCCTCAATAAAACATTCTAAGTGGTTGAGTAGCCCTGGCTCTGAGACCTCACTCACCTCACTCCTGAATGTGCCCTGGCAGAACAGTTCTCATCCCTGTCCCACGAGCCTAACCTTCAGATACTGGACAGCTCCCATGCATGGAGTCTGCCCCGTTTGGACCTGTGGATGTAAATAGGCATTTAAAGCTCTTCACCACCTGAGCCCTTCTTAGCTTTCTTACTCCCCCCTCTCCCCCCCCACCTTTTTTGGGTTAAACAAATGCTTTTTGTTGGAAGTGAGCCTTCTTTCCCGTAGCGTTCTCTGGAGTCCTGGGAGGGCCCTTGGCTCTCCCTGGAGCGGTAGCTCTCCATACCTGCTTCTTTCTTTAGAAATTCATCCTGATTCCCCCCACTTACGTGCCTGACTTGCCCTCTCTCCCTGATTCTCCCTCACATTTATTTCAGCCCCATGTGTACACGCCATCCCCCAACTTAAAAGGGCCCTTTGCCTTCTGCCACCTTCACCTCTTTTGGACAAGAGCTCACAAGCTCATCCCCAAAACCCTGGTGTGTGCAAAAGAATTCTTCAGTTACCATTCCCTTTTGGGGGAGGGGGGCAGAGAACACCAGCCTTCCCTGACACCTCATTGTCATTGCTCGTCTGGGGCAGAAATGCCACTGCTAACCTGTGCCCATCACTATGCAGGCAGCTCGGAGCCTCTGGTTCATGCCAGCCGCCTAAGCACCTCCCCCATGACTTGTACAGGTTTACCACTGGTTGTACCACCCTCTCTAACTTCCTAGGACCAGAGAGTGGACTTAGGCCCATTCCCTCCATTTCATCCACATCTGAAGGTAGAGACTTGGGTTAACAGCTATAGAGGTGTGTGAACTTCAATGTAAAGCAGGGAGGCAAAGACCAGAGTGGCTAAGTGATGCCCCCCATCACATACTGGGGCTGTTTCAGTTGGGCGGGGGCTCCAAACTCCTTCGTCCCGATCTTCCCATGCGGCCTTGGCCACCATTGCCCAGACTGCTCATCCTCAGTAAAGGTTTGGTCTCCAACTTTTCATGATTGTACACACACTTCAGAGTCTCTCTCAGGCTACTTGCTGTCTTGGGGAAGGGGGAGGGGATGGAAAAAATGTCAAACTCAAGATTGAATGTTGGCAATGTAATTGGAAAAAGTTTGGCCTTCACAACCGCATGGCCTTTCTCACCCTTTCCTCAGAAGACCCACGCTCATCCTAAATCAATGCCTTGGCCCGGCTCAGCTCTTTTCCAGACAGGCCTCCACTCGGCAGCTCCGCTTGGTTTTCACTGCACCATCACGCCCATTACCCCATTCTGGCGAGTGTGGTGCCCCCATTAAGACCGTAAACTCCTTGAAGGCAGTAGGGACTTATTTGTACATCCAATGGGCAACGCCTGGTATTTAATGTTTATCCATCTCTGACACAACCACCGGGATGTTCTCATTGAAGATTTTTTCCCAAGTGACAGCCTTTGTGAATACCAATTTCCATTTTTTTTTTATGGAAAAGCATGTACTTAACATTTCCTACTGGTACATCATAATCGCAAGGAAAATGAATTGGTTTGTTTCCCTTATCTAGAATGTGAAGGTCCTGAAATATCTGGATGAGCAGTTTTACAGTTTCCACTCTGGTCCCAAACAAGCTTAGATGCCTTTGTTTTCTAAATTACAGTCTCTTGTGAACCTGTAGTCACCTATGCACCAGTGAGCCCCTGTGCTCTGGTAAACAACAAGCGGCACACCGCTTCCCAACCCCCTGAGAATCTGAGAAAGGTATGCCGAGTCAATCAGCCTTTTCCACCCCCAACAGCACCCCAGAACCTTTGCAAGTGACTACTATGTGACCCTGGGAGACACCATCTTTCCTATACGAAAAGGTCCTCTCTGGAGGCTGCCTAAGTTATTTTTTCTTGTGCATTTGGACATATTCAACATCAGTGTTTTTAATCCTCCTAAGGGTCCATTAGGCTGCAAAAACAAAAACCCTTTAATAAATTAAACCTGACTGGATATAAACCTTGTGGCCAGACTGGCCTGTCTTCTCTGGCATGGATGATCTGTCACAAAATAATTTGCTTAGAAGCATTTGCTGCCAATTAAAATGCGCACCTGACCAATTACTTTCGAGAACTACAACAAAATCAGCATCTCTCTCTCTACATGCTTACACTGTCTATCCTTTCTTCAGCTAAATTTCTGAAGTTTACCCATCTCAAGTCCTCCCAAATTCAACTTACTTTCCCAAAGCCCAAACCCTACCACCATCTCACTCCCACAAACTTCCTTCTCCCTACTGGGCAGCTTGGGTTCTCCCCTAAAGCAGACAACCTAACATTTCTTTTTATACCAGTCAAGACGCACATCAGACCAAAGTAGACTTGAGGACACGAAAGGGAGACCAAACGTTTATTTTTCTCTGCCTAGGTCATGGGAATATCTGGTCTCCGCTCTGCCTAGAATGCTTCAATGATACGAGAGCCAAGTTACAGTTGCCAGATGAAATAACCACTATTAAAAAAAAAACACCATTTAAATTAGTTTAAAGGCTTCATTACACTGAAGATATTGGGGACTGTATCCTGAACAATCTCACTGTCATTACGTTATCCATCCAATTTTTTTCTAACTGAACTCAACTCTGTTTCTTGTAAAAACATACCCTTCTTCCTCTCCATCCCCGTGGACTACTGAATAGTTCCTCAGGGACTCAATTTGGGGTCTGTGAACTTAAAAAAAAAATGTATGTGAAGTATTAATGTAAGATGGATTGTACTGGGAGCTATCTTGGGACCAATTGTGAAAGCCATAACAGCAAACTGTGATAGAATGCAAAGAGCTAGCCATTTCTTTTAAAAGAATCAGTAATAGAAAACTTAAATGTATTCTTTTAGGTAAACTGAAAGTGTCACCAACTTGTTCTCTTTTTAATGAATAGTTTATTTAAACACAGCTCTCAAAACAGTTGAGTGAATCAGGCCTCCTTTGGTAAGCAAAAGGATCTCAAAATAGGTTTTGAAATTTAACAGGCAAAATCTTCAGTTCACTCATCAAACTGCTGACGTGTTCCTTTCTCCCATCCTTTCTGAAGCACCCATTTTTAATTGTAATCTAAAGCCAAGAAGTTAAGATTACATTTGTGGTGGAATGTCCCATTACTCACTGAGAGCCAAAAGCTCTGCCTTACTACCCTCGACAACAGCCTCGTGAGGAAGACAGGCCCTTCTGAGGCCTCCCGCAGACTCTAGCCACTGTCCTCACTTGCTATTTGCACAGATTACATAAAGGCTCGACACACAACATTCAGACAAGCAGGAAGCAATTGCTGGATAGAAATACCTTTAGTTCTAATACTAGTAATACAGAGTTACACAGTATTATAATCGTAACACTCAGTTGTAGATATATTAAGTACGGTGCTCTCTAAATAGCAAGGGTGAAAGGGCATCTGATTTTATTTTCCACAGACTAATCTAAGAATTCAGTTTTCCTAAGCATTGATGTGGTGAAAAGAAAAGTAGAAATCAAACTGTTTATTGTTGGTTTACCATTTGGAGGCATTTTACATAAATGTCAAATCTTCAGGTTAACCTGGATTCAGTAGAAAAACCTTTTAAATGAAGTTTTTGTACAATAGAAACTTCTCAGCAGTCAAAATTTAGACTGTAAAAAAATACATGCAAAACATACTTCTCTGAAAACACTTAACTTTGAACAAAGCACCAAACTACACAAATGCAGAATGAAAACAGCATTTCAACTCCACCAAAAGTAGTCTTCATAAAAGGTGTAAAAGTCACCTATTCACTAGGCACTGTTCACTTTTAAACAGGAGACAATAAAAAAATATTGTCCACCAAACAAAATCCCATTTCAGAAATCCACCATCTTCCTGCTTTAATAGCGACCTGTGCCAAACAAACATACACAGAAAGGAGAGAAGTAAAAATGTTAGCAATCCTTTATCTCACTAAACGAATGTAAACCCAGAACCCAGGGCCCTCTTCCCAACAGTTCTGACTGGCACTGGGTAAATCATATACACACCAGGTCTGAGATAATACTAGCCAGCTTGGCAGAGACGGAGACTGGGAAGCCGATGTTCTGTCTTTTATAGCCAATCACAGTATTGTTTTCATTCTATTGCCTCCATGACTCTCAACTGCAGTCTCCCTAACCAGAGCATTACTTTGAAGGCAAAAATTGCATGTCATGTATAACTATTCATTTATACCCCCAAATTACAGAATTGTGGATATGCTGGTTACTCTTAATGGATACTGAAATAAATGATGGTTGATCAACAGCACAGGGGCTTGAGAGGGCTTGGATTGGGAGACTGTAAGACTAAAATTGGCAAGAGACAACCCTCTTTGATTTAAAAAGGACAAGCCATCACACTGTATATGGGGTAAACCTGCTAAGCTCAAACATCCTGAGACATTGAGGAAGGCCCGTCAGTCTTCATAACTCAAAAGCAAATCAAATATTTTTCACTTACGAGGTGAATAAGATCGAGATCGAGACCGTGACCTGTAACCCCCACGACTATAATATGGGGATGGTGATCGCCTCCTGGAAAACAAACAAAAAGTGATTCACTCCTCAACACAAAACAATGTTACCTAAATGAGCCAATGGGTATACTCGGGCAATGTCAGCTTATGGAACCAACTCTGCTGTGGAGTGCTTTCAGTAACCTGCATTGCTCTCAATCCCAGGGCTCAGTTTAGGTTCAGAGCATGTGGCCTCCACCCCTTGGGGATATACAATTCCCTACTCCAAAAGTGATTTAACAGACTTACCAGAAGGGCTAACTATTTATACTTCCCCTGTCTAAACACGGTCCCAATGGTAATCAAGTTTGGTCTAGATCCCAAAGAAACTACCTGCATGCTGGACCCTGACAAGCAGCACTGACACCCTGGCTTCAGTAACTCAGCAGCACAGCCAATTCTCCAAACAAAAGGAAGGGCCAAGGGCAGTATGGAGAGACACTACCTTTTAAACCATTTCACCCCTTTCCTCCTTCCCCAAAGCAAGCCTTTGATCTAATAAGGGGTGTATGTGAGAATTGGGAGTATGTGGGTATTTAAAATAACTCACAGACTCACACCCAGCTTGAATTTCAAAGGTGGTCTGTCGGTCTACAGGGAACTATAGAAGATGCACACAGGGATGTGTGTAAGGGGACAGAGATCAAGGCTCTGGGTCCTTAGGCTCTAAACTGAGGAAAATTATCCAGACTTTAGAAAGATAAACTTTGAAGTTGCCCTGGAGTGCCACTTTTATCTATCCAATTAGTACCTTGTGATTTCACACCAAATTTTAAAACACTTCTTTTCAACTTCTAGTGAACTCCTTGGCAAAGGCTGAAAAATGTCCAATAACCCTAATATGGCATGTCTTTTCATTCAGCCTCGATACATATTCTTACAAAGCATTTTCTAGCTTACAATTTGGTGAGATCGACATTGCATGGAGAACCCCTTGGTGTGACCAAGCTCAGTGTGAGCCCTGCTGCCAACTGAGACCTTTCCCAACACTAAGACCTCGCCTAGCATACCTGTAAATCTGATCCCTGTCTTGGGCAGCTCTCCACCCTCCTCCTCCTCCACCTCCTCCTCTGTGAAGACACAAGCAAAATACTTTTTTGCAGTTTGGTTTATTGAGTTATAAGTGTATTAGATGACATTAAACAACAAACACAATCACAGAATAACAGCACCGGACCTCAGTGGTCACCTAGTTCACCAGGAGCCAAACAAGAATCTCCTCTACCGCCACCAGCCACACCAGCCTGGGCTTGGCCTCCCCATCACCCCGCTCCCTCCACTTTGGGTGAGCCCTCATTGTTTGCAAGCCTGACGTGCCTGTTGGCCACGTCTACCCACTGCTCTTAGACCAGGGCCAACAGGACATGTCTAATAACTTTTTCCACATGACAAGCCCTTTGACAGCAATTCTGTCACCCTAAGTCTTATCTTTTCCATGCTAGTTATGGCAAAGCATAAATTAAGGGAAGCCGATCCATCCTTCAAAATAGTGACAAATGCTGGAAAGCAAAGAAGGCTCTGTGGTGGCTACAACTCAGCATAATCCCTTACATTTCAAACAAAAATCATATTAACCTAACCATACTCCTCAGATATTCAACAATGCCTTAAGGTGTTTTATAAATGAACTGCTACCAATACAGCCCAACACTCGCCCTCCCAAACCAGGCCTCTTCAGTTGAGATTTGTCAGTGATATGAACCCTTAAAATGGAAATGTTTGGAAAGTTCAGCCAGCTTCTAAAGCTCCAAACTTAAGTGTACAAAATAAAGATGTGTATGTGTGAGTGTGTGTATACACAGTCATGCACAAATGTATCCCCAACTACCTAATGCTGACTACCTGGACAACTCCTTAGGGCTGAAGTCAGGACCAGTTCACCCTCTGCTCCCCCTTTCACTTTTTCTCTCTCCAACCCAATCCCTTTATCTTGATCTCTGGGAAGAAATCTTACCATTTGAATTCTGAGATCTTCAATGAAAAAGTTCATTATGAACAAATATTTCTCTTTTTCAAAATAAGTGGGAGGTTTGACTGTTCCCTTGGTGCTTGTGGGTGTTGTTTTCTGAGGGAGGATCCTCACACATACTGAACAAATGTATAAAGAAAAGGCCGTTTCCTGACTGTTGTAAGGTAGGATGGCTCTCAGAAACCTTCACTTCAGTGAAAGGCACACTACCAAGAGTTCTCAGAACGGTCCTGTGGGCTATTTTGTGACTATCAGCAACACAGGATTATGGCTTTTCTTCTTTGGTTTACTTTCTTTCATCAATAAAATAAATAACCTTTTCCCTTCTCTCTGGTTCTTTGGGACAGGGGAAGGAAGGCCAGGCATAGGGATATAGGGATACACAAGAACAGACCAGGTTAGTATGTGGTCCATCGTGAGTTTCAAGTATTTCTGCCCTACCCTATGGGCTAATGTACACAAATGGTCCCATTGTGCCTTCCATGGACATAGTTCTAGATGGTCATTTATGTTTTTCCGGTGTTTAAAACAGATTTAAAAACTGTTTTTGCTCTGCACTCCACTTCTACATTTCCAATGGACTACGCAACAGGAAAACTGAATGCCTGTGCCAAGGAGGTCTGCTCTGGAATGTAGAGGAAATCTCCGGGGCTTGACCCTCCTCTCTGTTTTCTTAAAACAGAACAGACACTCATCTAACAAAGGCAGCATCGTTTAACTTGAATGTAAGCCAATTAAATGACTACAAGTTCCTGGAACATGGGAAAAGTGCAGTTAGAATTCACATACAATGCCCCAAAGCCATTTACATCAAATTAATTTTGCTAGAATCATTTTTAATGAACAAGTGAGTCTACCTAACAATCATTACAGACAAACCAAAGGTGTACCGTAGAGATTTGAAACAGCTCCCAAACAACCTGAACATTAAAGACTTCTTACCTGTAGGATCTGCTGTAATAGTCACGATCATCATAACCTCGATCGTAGCCTCGATCATAGTAATCACGACGGCGGGAACTGCCACTACATATAACACAAAAGTTAGGATCCAGACGTTATAAAAAATAAAGATTCTACACTTCATACTTGGCCAAGTACATACACAGGTAAACAATTTGTCGAGAAAAATCTTGTATAAAAACTGTAGCAAACTAATCTGAGAGATTCACTTTCAATGGGAAGGAGAAAAGGGGAAGAGATAAAAAGGGTTCATTTCAAACTATGGGTTTATCACTTGTCCAATTGTTTCCCATAGTATCTGACTCTATGTGACCCCATTTGGAGTTTTCTTGGCCATTTCCTTCTCCAGCTCATTTTACAGATGAGTAAACTGAGGTATAAACAGGGATAAGGAATTCGCTCAGGTTCACATAACCAGTAAGTGTCAAGAGGCCCAATTTGACCTGAGGCCATTGTCTTACCTCCAGGCCCAGCACTTTATCCACTGTGCTACTTAGCTGCCTGTTGTGTTTAACATTGAATTCCTAGCAAAAGCGAAGAACTATTGAAGGATAGATGGCCTGTGTTAATCCCTTGATTGAGCATAGCTTTGTTATTAAGAATAAATCATGCCCGCACGCCACCTTCATTTTTTGACAGGGCAGGAAAACTGAGGAAATGCCATACCCTTACTGAGGAGGCAGCAGTAGGAATGTGACTGAGGCTGCGTACACAACACTTAGAATGCCCCCCACCCCTCACCGAGATGTAAACTTTAACAGGAAGAGAAATGACTTAGACCGCTTTAGAATAGCCAGCACATGTCGGTGTCAGAACTTGAACCCTGAATCTTCCCAATTCTAGAGCCAGGCCACATCCATCCAAGATACTCCCAACCTAAATTTCCCTAGATTCCAAGTGGTTTTTATACCCTTAAACTGATTGTGCCTAACTAACTCCTACTTGGTCTGAATACAGGCCATAATGGGGAGGGAAAAAAAAAATCAGCCAAATCTGTTTTGACTAGAACCTGAACATGGTCATAACCCAGTGTGAGCATTGCACAATTATAACCTAGATTGCAACTTGTCATAATTACTCAACTATAGATGTAAAATTTTTTTGGCAGAGAAAAACATGTTATTTTAGGAGTATTGCCTTTACAACGGCCCCATGTGGTCAGCAGGCTACTGGGGTTTCCTTGGTGTCTGATCTTCTAGCACAGACCCTTCCCTATCCCTCCTGATTCTGTCCTTCAAAAGGCGTCAGAGCGACAGAGCCAGGTAGGTGTCCAATAGGGAAGATACATGTGGCTAAGCTGACTCATTTTAATAATGGACACATGGATCTTAGTAAAAGATTTCACATGAGGCAAAAATGAGAGCCACAGATCTATGTAGCATTAAAAGGCTTACAAAGGGTCTATAACCCTAAGCAGGTTGTGTTGTTTCTCACAAATAACAGGAATCCAGTTAACATGCTATTTTTCTGGAGGACATCCTTCAGCCATCTAAACCCAAACCATCAAGGATGCCAAGAGATAAAGTTGGAACAACATTAAAGGAGAGCCTCATTTGTAACAATCTCAGTAATCAAGAGGCCAGAGGCAGGCATGCTGACAGTAGCAAGAGAGTCGCTGCCTGAAGGCTTTAAGACTTAGACCAGGTCTTAGATGTTGTTGCTTCATGCACTGGCAGGCCCCAGGGGAAGCACATACAACAGGAGCTAAGCTCAGAGGTACATCTGAGAGCAAACCAGAACTGTTCCTCCCCCAGCACAAATTTCTGGATAGGGCACCAAGAAGCACTTACTAAGTAGGTCTTCCCATGTAGATTCCAGGGGTTGGGGTGTGGGGTCTTTTTGTTATAGAAAAATCCACTCGGATCCTCCGCCCATCCAGTTCCATTCCATTGGCACGCTCTTTAGCCTTCAAAACACAAACAAGGTAAGTGACTTGTTAGAGGGGACCTGAATCCAGTTTCTTGGATGCACCAAGCTCTTTCTGAGAGTAGCCTTTGTAAAAAGATGAAACCGGACCTTATGTAGAGAATGGTATTGAATTGCAAGGCACTGGTGAGGTATGAGTAATTAGGATTATCATCCTTTCTTTCTGATCTGGAGCTGTGTTTTCATCAATGGAGGGAATTCCCAGTGTGGAAAATGTTCCCACAAATGCAGATGTAACAGAATTGCCTGAGGGTGCCGAGGTAGCCTGATGTGGTCAAAAGGCTGGCACAAAATTATGAAGACCTTGGATTCAATCTTACCTGATATGTATTCTTATGAACCTGGCTATTATGGTCAGTGATAAAATTAGTAATACTAATTTACAGTTCACTTTTATACACTGCCAGAGGTTACAAAAACGTTCAGTGTCTTATCCAAGGTCATACAACTAATAACTAGCAAAGCTAAAACCTGAACCTAGAAGAGGAAGCAATAATCCTAATCTGCTTCTTCATGAAAGCATATGAAAGAAACCCTTGCCCTGACACCCGTTTCAGTCAAACCCCTGGCAGGATTGGGAATGGAAGAACTTATTCCCACTGAACGAAATATGAGTTTGAGTCAGGGTGAGTCCTTAAGTTGGAGATGGGGAACCTGTGGCCTTGAGGCCACATGTGGCCCTCTAGTCCTCAAGAGCAGCCCTTTGACTAAATCCAAACTTCACAGAACTTGGACTCAGTCAAAAGGCCACACTCAAGGACCTAGAAGGGGCAACATGTGGCCTCTAGGATACAGGTTTCCCACCCCTGCCTTGAATGTATCCTGAATTTCCTTCTGAAGCTGGGTCATCTTTATATCTATATATGATCAAAATGAGGCCATCTCTATCAAAGCTACTAATACAGGTAGTATTGACCTTTAAATACAACCCCAAAGTTAAGCTCAGTCTTAGTTCTAAGGACCAGATTGTTCTGGTGACTCTTTTTTCAGTGAGTGCCATTTTAAAAATTTTTTGCATTCGATTGTTGGCATCAATACAAAATATGATAAAGGCAACTTGTAACTGACAAAACGGGCTCATATATGTATTTTTTTTTTTTTTTTTACCAAACTGGACTGAGTTTGCCTCCAGAAAATGTTAGAACTGATGGTCAGGTTTGCAGGCCCAAGTTTACATACATCTTTGTTTTTATAATCAATGTGCTCCAGAGCCCCAATTCTGTCATTAAGTGGGATACACACTTTGGGACTCCACTTGTAAAATGTTGGTGCTTCTCGTCGCCATTACCAGCCACTCTTGATTCATTTTTAATGGCTTTCCAATGTGTGCTGCTTCTTATCCATCGGACCAATTCTTGCCTTTCTTTTTAGAAACGTTAGTTTCGTTTTTGCAAACTGTTGCTGCCTTCAGCAATTCCCAAACACTGCCAACAATCTCCAACCCAGGAATATCCTGCTGCAATGCTACAAAGTACCCAATGGTCTCCCCCAGTTTCAGGCACACATTGCCACTTACCTCCTTGGCGTCATCCACATTCTCAAAGTAGACAAAGGCAAAGCCCCGGGAGCGCCGGGACTGCTGGTCATACACAATGGACACGTCCGCAATTGGGCCATATTTGGAAAACACTTCTCTGAGGTCCCTCTCCGTAGTGTACAGACTCAATCCAAACACCCCGAGACAACAGTTGGGATCAGGATTGGCCTGCAATGAAAAATAAAAGGACTTCAAGACTCAAGTCGCTTTTAAAAAAACCATAAACAAAGAACATAAGGTCTCTTTTATCAGAGCTGTTAAATGGGAAGACTGGCGCTAATCTCTTCTCAGTTTTGGAATTTGGTCCGAAACATGCCAGTTAAAGGAGATAACAATTAACAATTGATATAACCAATACCAATTAATTACATAATTATTATAATTATTAATATCATTAATAAGATTAGAATAACTTTAAGCATAATACTTAGATGGTTCAAGATTATGGAATGAAGATGGAGTAATTATGTACATGTGTGAAATGTCTATGATCAAGGCATTTCAATCTATTACATATACCAAAAAGTGTGCTTTTAACTGACTGCAGCTGTATGGTACGGCAGCACAGCAAAAATGATGGATGTCGAAATTACAGACCTGAGCCTACCATTCTGCACAGGAAAATTAGCACGCGCTGAGCCTTTACTTAGAAATCATTTATGCTCTACCGCTTCACAGCTCTTTGTGTTCCTAGAAAATGGTCAATATTTGCTCAATGTCCCAAAGCACCAATACCTGATCATAACCTAAAATAGTCACTATAAAAATGGCCATCGAGAAACCAAAGACAAGCTCGTAATTTGCCAAACATGAAATGTCCCCCAGTTCTGTTGCCAATCCAATATTCTAAGGACCAATGTCAAATGACTGCTCATAAACACAAACCAGTAGGAAAAAAAAAACCCAGCACCAAGAAACCAAGTGCAGTTGCCTAATACAATTTTAGGCAACCGAAATCTCAACAATGAAACCAGTGTTTTTCTTACTCGATTCCCCACGTGACGCCTACGGGTAGACATTGGAGAGTGACTGTGGCTATGACGCCTTCGGTAATCTCGACTGTATGACCTGCTCCGGGACCGTCTGTGGGAGCGGGAGCGAGAACGTGATCTAGTATAATGCCTTCGAGAACTTCTTCTGGATCTCGATCTACAGGATAAAGTATTCATGGTTATGATCATTTGGATCAATGTCCATACCTGCCTTCCCATTCCCTCACAGCTGGTGTCTTTGTGGAGTCAATCTTGGAAAGGGAAAAGAACAAAGCTAAATAATTCACAACAGGATAAAAACAGATGAGGTACGTAAGACAGAAGGGAGGGGGAGGGAATGGGAGATGACCGATGAGAGACTTTGAGCAGGCAGTAAGACAGACAATCAAAGGGTTTGGGGCAAGAGACCTGATGATACCCAGTGCAGGAGGGATCATCTAGCAATGATGTACAAAGACTGCAGAAAGCAGTGAGCAACCCTAGGAAGGATGGTTAAGAGGCCATTTTAATACATGTCTCGTAGACATGTAGCACTGAGGGTCTGTACAGGTGAAGTAGTAACAGGAATTCTAGGGAGGCAGTACAGAGACAGGAAAAGCCACAAATAGTCGGTAGGATTAGCAGTGCAGCATCAGGGAATATTGGGAGACCCCTACGGAGTCAGCAGGGTCAAATGCCAGTGAGGCAAAGGTAGTCACTAGAAGTCAAGTGAATAATTATGGCAGGAGGGACAAAGGAACAGATTCCAAAGGGCAAGAAAACAAACACCTGAAGGATGCACAATTTTTTAAATTTAGAGGTCAATAGGATGAGGATGATGCAGCTCGAAAAGGTCAAATGCTTTTAAAAAATGTAGGCAAAAGGAAGGGAAGCTTGGACGCTTCTTCATCAGACTGAGGCTTGGAGGTTCTGTGACTTGTCCAAGGTCACAAAGGCAGTGGGAGAGCAAGGATTTGAAGCCAGGGCATTCAGAACAATGCCCAGTTCATCTTATCCACTTATCTACCACGACACACCGCCTCTAAAAGCAGAGACTGAAGCTATTTACAGGAGAGGAGATGACCAACTAGCCTTGGTAAGGCAACACAAAACGCCTCTTTGAAGGGAAGGAGCCCAAATTGACACTGAAAAGCTTTGCCACCAGTGACAGAGAAGCCCAGACAAAATCTGAGGCATGAGGAGCAAGGAACATGCTTGGAAGCCACTTGTGGATGAAGCCGGCTTTTGGAACAACAGTTAGTACCCAATGAAGTTATAAAAGCAAAAATCTTAATTTTCTTTCTCTACTGAGACTCTGCAGCCTTTGCCCCAGCTCCCAGTTTCCCTTCTAGAAACCCCTCCAAAGTCAGGGCTCACTTACCGAGACTCAGACCTGGACCTCGACTTGGATCTGGAGCGCCGGGAATCTTCCTTGGACCGTGACCTTGCAGGGGTGTGCCTCGCGGATTTTCCAGATCCATGGGCACTCCCACTTCTGGAAGCGGAACGGGATTCCTAAGTGCAGATTTGTCAAGTTTAATTTGTGCCCTTTCTTGGCCATCGCAATCTAAACAACCTGCAGTGAAACTGTGGCAGACTGACCCCCTTGCCCTTCAATTCAATTCAGAAATACCTGTTCGGTGGTTAACTAGAGCTTGTTTTGAAGTCATCTATTTAACATTAATGTTTTCCATCTGGGGTGAGTACATTATCCCATCAACCCCGTTCTGTTTCACCTGGATGCAACTGTGACCAAATCTTACCTAAGCCTTCCATTGAAAGGGCACTGAAAGGGGATGGAGGGAAGAGAATCGAACCAAGAAGAGTAATATATGTACAACCAAAAGACTTTTTTTAAAAAAGAAAAAGGTTTTGGGGCAGAGTTCCCCAAAGAGGGGCCAGATCAAATCAAGGAAAGGAAATAGGACTTGTGTGCTCCATGAACTCTGTGAATCCAAACAATCGGTGGGCAGACTGGCTTTGGTCAGGATATCTGGCAAACTTGGAATTTTCTGCTCTCCTCTACTACTCAGGAAATGGTTGGTGAGAAACTTCAACCACATCTAAGAAACTGAAGGGGCCAATACAACCCCCTCCATCTATCAGAAAAGACTGGCACATCCCTCAGTGGTAGACTGTAATGGCTCCAAGAAAGAAGTCCACTCTAGTGAAGTTGGTCAGGGCTGGCAACAGCCCTAGGACCAGGTATGGTGGAAATGTTGGCAATGTTAAGCATCCAGATGAATGAGGTAAAACACAGGCAAGCCTGTTACCAAAAGACAGCAGAGCAGAGCACCCAAAGGCAATGGGGATGGAGTGACTTCCAGAGGAAAGGCTAAGAGCCTAAGGACCAATGCGCCCCTCTGCCATCATGGAAAGGACCAAGGAAGAGCTGAAACAGGAGTGTAGTCATGGCCAGATGAACCTGAACAAGCCAGTCCATTCAATGAGAACCTGGAGTGGAGCAAAAAGACAAAGATGATATGAGAAAGCCGACAGAACTGACTCAATGACCAGACAGGAGCAACCACTCTAATGATCCACAGTATCTGAGTGTGAGACCAAGATCACCAGCCCAGAGAAGACCTACTTGCCAAGACACAAAGTTGGTGGGTGATTCCTAATTTAACTGAGGGACCAGAGGAAGCTAAGTCATAGCAGACCAAATGAGGGAAAAAAAAGCCTAGTACATTAACAGCCTCTATGGTGGCAAGATAGCTTTTCTACTAGAGCTGGAAGGAATTTAAGAACCACAGTTCCTGGGTCCACTGAAAAAACAAGAAAATCCAGAAGTGAAACAAGACCAGAAAGGAGAAAGCAGTGGATTCCAACCTGTGTCTTCTAACTCCCAATCCAGTCTACTACCCTCAAGGATGAGGTAGGTGTCAAGCTGAGGAAATCTGACCCTTAGTCTTAGCATGGGCAAGAACAGAAGGAGAGCCTTAGATGGTATGAGCACAAGAGAGCGAACCAAAGAACAGCCCTCCCCTAACAATGCTGGGAGAGGAACCATATCTACTTCTAGCCATTTTGGGGTTCCCACAAATGGAAGCTATTTTAAGAAGTTAAAAGGTGTGAGGACACAATCCAAAAGAGAACCAACCTATTGATAATTAGGTCCAGAGTACTTTGGACCAAAACTCTAGTTTGCTGCCTCCTCTAGGGGTGGCTGTACTCAAAGTATGAATAAAGTAAAAACTGAGATATGGGAAGATTTCTTTTCCTAAAAGCAATATAAGGCTTTCACTTAGCTTACCTCACGATGATGTGGAACTAAATAATATCAATCCCATTTACCAAGCATCAGAGCTTAAACCTGCATTTTCTACCATATGAAATAGCCTCTAAAAAGCCAAATTTGGGACAACAGAGAAAAAGATAGTGTAATATCTAATTAATAGAAAAATACAGAACTATCCAACTCCTGTTTTACTTTTAATTTCTTCAAGAATGACCCTCAAATGGAAATGCTGACCAGAAGGGAACCGAAGCCCAAGATTTTAACACACAGACACACACTCTCTGGAAAGCCTATCTGAAATGTGCCATGTCTGTCTAGGCTCCTATACAAAAAGAGAACTTCAGAGCTAGAAAGGAAGATCCCAGAGATGATTATATCTCCTTTTTGGTGTTCTGGACTCCTTTGGACGTGAATCTGGTGAAGCCTAGGGATCCTCAGATTCATAAAATACATAGGATTATGCAGGAAGCCAATTACAATGCAACAGTTATCCAAACACTAACAAGCTGACAGAACCTTTTTTAGTTCAACCTCATGTTTCATAAGGAAATCAAGGCCAGGAGAGAGCAGGTAAATTTTGCAGGACCCCACAGCTAGGCATGTGCCCTTGTTTAGGTATGTGCCTGCATGCCACACTGGCCTTTCCTCTGGTAATTGGGGAAAGAAATGAAAACCAAACGCACTTATAAAAATGATCATGAGATCATGTAGCACTCCCAGATGAGCAGAGACCCCAATTTGCTTTTAGTGGGAGAAAAAGTAGTTTCTTAAAATAGACCAATAACCTTGATATTGATCCCTAATAAGATCCCAGAATGGAATCAGAACTCTAAGAAATCTGGATGCAAGTCCCAGGTTCATGACCTAAAAATCTAAGTGTGCTGCTCCCCCGTTTCAGTTCATCTGAAAAATGAGGGGATAGACCAAATGACATATTCCATGAGCTCAGCTGAACCAACCTCATTTTCCTTTTTTGCTAGATGGTGCTATGGAAAAGACCATTTCTTGATTTTGCCAAGGCTTCTGGTGTACCATGACAAATGTAGGCAGATCAAAGTGATCTGTAGCTGAACAACCAGAGCAAAAAATAACAAACCTACGACAAGGGTCTTAGTATGGGGTATCCAGATCCTTAAAAATGTCTGTGAACTTGGATTGCATTGGGGAGGATGAGAAAGAAGGACATATTTTTCACTAGCCACTAACTTACATCTAGCATTTCCTTTATTTAAAAATATAATTCTCAGAAAGGGTTAGTAGGCTTCACCAGACCTCTGTCCTATGGAGCTGACACCTAAAAGTTAGCCTAGTGACCTCCAACTCATTTCTATCAATGCCTTGGATAGACACAGAAAGCAAATACATCCAATGGAAACATTAGGATTACAGGGCAGCGACAGACGAAACTGAACAGGTGGTAGAGGAAGAATCCCACACTCTGCCAAACGCCTAGGCCAGCAGTTCATGTTAGAGAGACCTGAGGCTTCAAAAGACTAAAAGCTCACTGTGCGAAGAACAGGACACTTTGCTGTCTCCATGAAAGCAAAAGCCAAACACCCGACATTTGGGAGTGCCCATTCAAGCTCAAGCAAGGTGACTGAACCCCATCTGAAGGCCGCCTGGCACGCCATCATCAGAGTGACAACCAACTGAGGCAAGCCAAGCACGGTGAGGCCCAGAAGCCCCCCGTGAGGAATGGCTGAGCTTGCCTTTTGCAAAATCTTTGCCGTGCAAAAACAGGAGAAGGCACTTGATAATTATTCAATGAGCAGAAACATGTAATATGGAAAAGCTATTTCAGAGGAACCAAAGAAACCTTTGGAATAGGACTAATGGAAGAACTGTCCAGATAAGGCAGGGCTCCACGAGGTAGGGTGAGTTTCCTGTCACCGAGTACGTAAACAGAGGTAACTAGTAATCACCTACTGGGGACGCTATAAAGAAGTTATTCTTTTGTTGAGGGGGGGGAGGAAGAGTTGAATTCAACATTTATATCTTACTGTTAACAAGAATTGATGTTCTGTCTAGAACCACTTCTGAGACAAGAGCCTGCCACACAAGGAAGACAGCAGCTTTGTGGCAATTACAAGTCCTGCCAGATCAATTCACTTCCTACAGGGGCCAAGAGATTATAAAGGGAGACTCGAGAGTTTGGGGAATAAGTGAAGATGTTTCAGACATGGGAATGCCCAGGGTAGATTTTCCATTTGGACGCTTGCTCCCTCCAAGCAGGCAAGGACTGCCATAAACTGCCAGTGACCTCTATTAAGGATGTAAGCTATGCAGAAATAGATAGATATCATTACCAGGAGCCAAAAAGTCCACACCACAGGTCTGGGCTTTGGGGCAACAAATGAAAACAAAAGAACTTTTCAGGATGATGTAAACACCTCTCCAATAACATCTGAGAACAAGGATCTAACTGAGGAGATACAAGAGGGGAAGAGAAGAGTTTTTCTGATATATACTTGTCATCTCAACAAATGAAAGTGAAGAACTCAAATCATGTGAAGAAGTCCTATTACTCATTTTCAAAATCTCAAAGATGTCAATGATACAAATGATTTTAGGTGACAAAGGCCAGTGAGGATAGGATTAAATACTGGATGAGCTGAGGACTGGAAATTTAACAAGAATGAAAAGAACCATGGATTTCCTCCAGCCTTTCACTACTGGAAAAATCCCCTAACAGGTTGGGATGCACTCAACCAGGCCTGGGCCTAAACACTCAAAAAAACTTAATAACTGTAGAGTTCTTAATGAAGCTTCTTAAATTGGGATTTCCTCAAGAGTATGAGTCTAAAATTTTGTATGGGTAGAAGGATACCCAGTGGGCCCTTCATCTAAGGGAGCAAATACTAAAAGGCATTTTCAAAACTGAATGTGAACAGAAAGGATATGACAAGGGAATGTCCAAGAAAACAGACTTTCCCCCAGAAGAAATAAAAAGGCATGGCATGTCCAAGTGACAGATTTCGGTGATAGCAGGAAGGTACAATGTTATATCTCCCTCTAAGGGCAAAAGTTCTTAGAATGGTTCCTAATTAATGGAAAAATGAGAACCAAGATACAGAATTGTGTTTGAGCTAATGTCATACAGAAGTGTCCTGGGAAAAGCTGCACATGTTGCCATTTAAAAATGCTAACGGGAAAAATACTAGTATTGTCCCATTCCCAAGGAGGGATAAAGTACAAGGAATCTGAAATGGATACAAGGTTCAAGTTCTAGGCCTAGCAAACTTGGTCAGAGAGCCTGACTCCAACACTACAGCCAGGAATACAGTAATACTAGTACAATTTGCAATAGCAGGAACAGCCCTGGCCAAGTTCACAATAAAGATGCCAGGCACTACGCTGGCCCCCCTCCCAAATCCACATAACCTCATTCTAAATCAGTGGCAAAATTCTAAAAACAAAAAATATCCCCAGTACAAGAGATGCTGGAGGGGGTAACTATTCCCAGCTGCCAGCAACCCCTGGACTTTTCTTTGTTATTAGTTTCGTAATAAATGAGATCTATTAGACTGTGTGGATTATGGATTTATTCCCATCACTAAGTCAGAACTGTAACACCCTAACAGAGCAGATCTGTCCAAGTTGTTGCTAAAGTCACATAACGGGGACTGACTGGCAGGGACTGAGTCCCAGTGGCCAGGATCCCAAAGTTCTCATCACCCCCACAGGGACCTACACAAACACACTATTCTCCAAGCTCTTTGAAGCACTGAGTAAATTTACTGAATGGAATGAGGATTGGTGATGATGTATGTGGCTAACAACCATTTTTAAACGATACAGACATTTTGGGGACATCCTAAGTCTAGCTTAGAAGGTACAGATCACAGAATAAGCTCAGGTCACACAGCAAAGGGTAGAAAATAGCACCAACCCAGGAGAAAGGCCATACGCAGATGAGAAGCTCCCTGGACAAAATGTGTGTTCTTGGGACTGGTACCGTATTACTGTACATTATTTATACCTCTTGGCTCACCTTAGAGAGACCTAACTAAAAACAAACCACATTAAGATAGCCAAGGACTCCTGAAATGCCTGATAGTTGAGCAACTGAAATCCTTTCATGGAACAGCCTTAATAGTCCCAGATTATGAGACCTTATACAGCCACAACTAATAAAAAAAAATTGGTATCAGGGCAAATACATGCATGCAATAATATAGGGAGAAAGATACCCCAATGCTTTCCTACTCAGGCCTCCTAAGTCCTGAGAAGGAAATACTCCAAAAGTGATCTCTGGCAATAGGTCAAAGAGACTGCCTGGGGTCCTATTGTCCAGGGACAATTTTTTTTTACTTTGTTCAGAGAACACAGAAATGGCTCAACACTATGGAAAACTCCAAACTCCTAGTCATGAGCCATGCAGTTTAAAGGAATTTGTCAAGCTGTTAAGTTTTTTTATCCATGGAACCAAAATTGTTTTAGCTTTCTTTTTTTGAAAGGAGTTACTAAGGGCTGATGGTAGGCTGGGGTTTTTTTTTGGGGGGGGGAGGGAGAGAGAAAGCTAAAATGGAGAGCTACCTGAATTTTTCTCAAGGAAAATGATACCCTTGCCCTTCCTAAGAGGGTAGGAAACCATCTGTTGAATAGGCACCCTGATAAGGGTGTATACTGGCTGCAATCTCCTTTGGAGAGTAGGAACAAGTTAATGGTTCTTTGTTCTACCTAACCGAAGTTTAAACATTCTGACTGCTGCAACCCATAGGGTTTTTAGGCAGATTTCCCCAGATGGGTTGGGGCAAATTAGGTGGACAAGGAAGAGCTGGGGAAACCCATATGCTGCACCAGCAAAGTCAATGTATAGTTGGATACTAAATCAGACATCTATATTTTATAAAATTTATCATTTAAGGTGATGGTAGGATGATTAAGGCCACAGCAAAATGAATTTGGCTCCTGAATAGGCATTAATGGATCAGGACTAAGCTCCTGTCTACTTGTGTATTCCCTGGCCCCTTCCTCACGAGGACGACAGTGAAGTATGGGTAGGGAATTTTCAAGCAGATTGCACTCTGTTGCTCAGGTGTAGTGACTATACACAGGAAACAGACTTAAGAAATTTCAAAGAGAACTGTGCATGACATTCAGAAATCAGGTCTGCAAAGGGTGATGGCTAATATTGTTTGGTTGATAAGATAAAAGTAATTCAGAAAGACAAGAAAGTAATAAAGACCACCAAAATACTGATGCAAAGAAATACAACAGATCATAAGGAGCCAAAGGGTGCTTACTCTTAGTTTATGAAAATTTTGGTGGTTTTCCTACAACTCAACTTTGGCTAAAGCTAAAAAGAAAAATAAACTCTACACAGGGTTTTGGCTTTAAAAGTGCCCAAGTGTGGTGGTAGCAGCAATTACCTTCCCCATTCCTGAAGTCCCAGAGCCCGGGTCCTCGTTGGTCTGGGGGAGGGAAAGTGTGGGGTCAATGGTAGGAGAGGGGTGGGGGAGCAAAGCCCCTTCCTGGCCTGGGTATTCCACTAGCAGTAGTACCAGAGCTCACACCTCCATCATTGGTCAGGGCAGTTGGCATTAAAGCTGCCTGATCAAAAATGCTCCCCCTGGTGGAGGCAGGCTAGGCCCGGCTTGGCCTCTCCCTGGGCCGCAGACCACGCATGCACGCTTAGCAAAATATACACAGGGACACAGAAACAGACTAGTGAGTACTTAGCGTAGTGCTTTCTCATTCCAGATTACTTCTTAGCTTAACTTCACTTTTATTTCTTTTCTTCATTCTTCCGTTTCAAATTCTGACTTCTTTCATCTTCCCCACTTCACACAAACTGCTCAATATTCTATAAGTGGGACTTCTGGTCTGATAATTAGCATGCATTCTTTTTTTTTCAAATTTCAGCTTCACTTATTCCTGAGCTTCAAATAATTCTCATTTATAAAACTTGTCAAATGACGACTTCCGCATTTTCCTTCTTCAACATTAACCTTAATAGAAAAAGAACAGGATGAAGAATATTTTAAAACTCCAGGATAAAATCTAGTGCCAAAACTGAAACTAGAAAAAAAAGTCTTTTTTGGTTTTTTTGTTTGGACTTTTAAGAACTAGAATATGCAGTTCAAAAAACTGACACATCAGGTTTTCAGCTGGTTCTAAAATTGTCTACTTGGTCTGTACTGCTAACATAGTTACTCATCCCTGTATTGAAAACATTAAGTACACAACTGAACATTTGCTGTTCATTAACATTTAAAGCCCTAGTAAGTTGACCCAGTGTGAAATTTATTTAGATATCAATAAAGAAAATGCTCAGATGTCAAAAAGTCACATTAAGCAAAGTTCCTCGTCAAAGTGACATTCCGAATACAAAAATGCAGGAATAAAAAAGTTTTATTCATTTGTACATCTGATGACAACCATTCAGGGCTTAAGTAACTCACATTTACTGTGATCTGAACTATTTAATACTCATTTAAATTCATACATTTTTGCACTGCATATTTAAGGATTTCAGTTAAAGGAATCAAATCATATCACTGCATCTGAACAAAGTGGGATATTACTGTTTAATCCACCCCTGAAAAATTCTCTAACTTTAATTTTGTTAGCTAACTTCATCATTAAAAAAAAATCTTTCCCCAAAGCAAAAATATCCAAATGGTCTGACCAATTACACTCCATGCTCTGTCAGAATTAATGGTAATTATAGAACTAAAAATAGCCAAAGGTGGGAAAAAAAAAATCTAAAGACTGTTTCGCATTAACCGTCTACATGAACAGCCACAAAAAGCAGAAGCAAGCTTGAATCCAACAGTAGTTACTATTTAAAAAAAATTCATTCCAAAGATAAAACAAAAAACCCCAACAAACAGTTTCAAGGAAACCTAGATGGACATTTTCCCTTAAGCATCTATTATTAAGGTATTTTTAAAAGGCAGTGAATATGCAAAAATGTTAAATTACTCAAGCAAAATTGGCAACCACGGAGGAAAAAAAAGTTATTTTGATGAATCAACTATGACTTAATAAAGTATTATTAATGCATTCTCTGGAGTATTGGACTATAATTTAGATAGCATCACCAAATGATACCATCACAAAAACGGTGCAACCTTAGCATTAGCTGAGTTAAGACAAAGGAGCTATAAATATAAAGCTCTTAATGCGCCACGTCATCCAAGTCCATCTGAAAAATATCACCTACACTATTTTCAGAAAAACCTATTACTTCTTTGTGCACCAAGGCAATGAAATAATGCCATCATAAAGAGTCATGTTTCAAGGATTAAGACACAAGCAATAAAAATACTTCTGTACTTTGAGTTTCAAAATTCCCTCAACTCACTTTATGGCTTTTTAGTTTTAGTCTAAGGTAACTTTAATTGGTTTTATTTATGGGATGGCTTCACCTTTTACAAAACTTGAACTACAAGTAACTGTTTTAGAAGAGCTGATAGAAAAATGGGGAAGGTGGCTTGTCTGCAGAATCCCAACCGTAATCATGGAATCAGAAGGCCCAAGCGCGGTTCCTCTTTAGCGCCTGACTGACGGAGTGGGCACGGAGATGGACAAAGGATGGGGAATGCAAGTCTTCTGGATGATACTTCATCCTCTCTACCTGCAGTACTGACACCTTTTCAACTTTCAACACCTCAAATCTTTGTTTTTCGGTCTATACCAGCTGCTTATCCCCAATTCCATACAATCAACTGCAGCGATTTAAGCCAAGTTGACTGTAGGCTCACAATCTAGCCTGCTGATGGTTCATTTGCTTAATGACTGAATATAAGAAACATAGCCAGCAGGATCAATAAGTCCATTCCCCTAATATAATTCTTAAAAAGGAAAAATTCGTTGCCACAGATGGCTTTTTTCAAGCCATTGGCACGCTCAAATCCACAAAGCTAAATATTCATAAGGCAATTTAAAACTGATTTTCAAGTGAGCAAAGAAGGAAAAATGAATGGCTATAGTAATATCAAGCTGTCCTAAAATTGAAATCTTAAAAACAATTGTTTCTCAGTTAACAGCATTAATATTCTCTTGGAGGCTCCCACAGACAAAAGATAAGACCCTAAAAATCTAAGCTCTCTCTTCCACTCAAGTCCTCCTGGGATGTCCCATTGTGCATGGTGGTCCTGATGCCTATGCTAGTGGAGCAATAGCTCTGGCAAGGTTCTACCAAGCTGGAAAGGCTTCTGATGAAGGGTAAAGAGCCTAACTAGACTGGTCACGAATTAAGCAATTGTTGGGCCACAGCAACTCTCTGAAGATCATCTGCTCAGTAGCCTGAATGGCTTCATTCAGTCAGTGGAGGGAGTACCCACTCCAACTATAATACCAGATTCCTGGAAATAAGGAAGTAAATAAACACTGAGCCAACAAACTAATCCAATAGTCACAAGCAGAGATGCTATTTTTGTGACCCTGTTTGCCAAAAACCCCCAAACCCACCCTGCAAACTGGCACAAGTATCACAAACTTTAAATTTATATTCTTAAAGCATTCAAAATTTCTCAAAAATAGCAACCACTCCTTATATAAACCTTCTACAGAACTATCACATTTTGACTTAAGTGCCCAAATTAATGCAGAAGTTCCTGTGCCCTTATACTACAAATGCACTAAAGCTAAATTGCTGAAACTGTAATAATCAGAAAATGATACCCCACGTTATATATACTAAATTTAAAAGCAACATATTTAGAGGAACCAAATTTGCCACAGTAAAGAGAAGGTTAATGACAAAGGACTTTTCATTTGAAAATTGCAGAGAATAAGCTATGACAAAATGAATGAATGCCAAACCCACATCAAGATGATCTATAAAAGGGCAGGTAAAAAGATTTACAACAAATTTCCTAAATACCTCAATTCTGTCACCGAAACTTAAGAGGGCGACATAAAGTTATGTTTTGTTTCTTTCATTAAAAGGATGAGAATCAAGTTTTCATGCAAAGTCTTTGCAACTATAGCTCTGTTCTCTTCATTCAGCAATCACTCAAACCGAGGAACACTTGCTGTCTCCCTGTTCCAATGTAGTTGAGATGTTTGGAGCAGGCACCAAGGTGAGTGTCATGAAACATCCCCACCTTAAGGCCAGTACTTCCATCTCCACAAAGACTGCAGTTACTTACCTTGTCATTTTCACTTATTTCAGTTAAACTGTCAGACTTCTTTTCCAGACTGAGCGACCAGAAGAATTATCACTGGTTGTCCAGGTTCTTTATGGAGGTTTTTTTTTAAAGAAACTTATTTCTTCAGCCCTATACTACTTGCAGTTGCTTAATAATCTACTCTGAATTGTGGTGTCAGAAAAATAACTCCAATACCACTTCCTATTGGGCTGACAGTTTTCAAACCTCTGTACAACATCCCTTAAATATAGGGGTGAAATGCTATGCTTTGAGAATAGAAACTGCTGGAACTAGAGAACTGTTAGTGTTGGAAAGAAGACACAAGAGCAAAAGTTTAACATTCAAAAGTCTGGAGAGAAGAGAGTGGTAAAATGTATTTGAAGGGTTATTACACTGGAGCAACACCTCTAGTGGCAACAGAGCAAGAAAAATTGAGCTTCCAATCTTCTACATTTGATTCATCTTAAGGAAGAATTCTAAGGCTGGAAATCCTATTAGTTTGCGCAGGGTCAGTTCCATCTGAACTACTTGTTAAGTCTCCTCCTGGCAATCGGAGGCAGAGCAAAGGAGAACAGCTAGGGGTTTAGAGAGCGGCCACAACATTGGCTTTGCACTCACGGACCCTTTGCCGCCAAGGTCTCCTGGGTAAAAGACATTTCCTGTGGTTTCTGGCTTCTTTAGGTTTAGTATTCCCCTGAAGCTGGCCTACAAGCACAGGAACTAGAGTGGAAAGCAAGTGAACAGTGGTAAGAAGGCAGGCAGTGATGCAGTGACCCAGTGACCATATTACTATCGTGGCCATTTTAATGCTCCTCCTCCCTTAAACTCACTGCCTGAATCAAGTCTGCCCAATTTTTTTGTTCCTGCCAATCCTTTCCCTGTACCTTCACCTTCATTCCTATTTTATTTCCTCCCAACTTTCTACTATAGCTCAACATAGATTAACTACACGTTAACATAAGCACTCATTTTTTCTTCCCAGAAATCTTGCTAAGCTTTTCAGCGAAAGGGCCAAAACTGTAGTTTGACTGGTTAAGTACTTTAAAAGAAATGAATCAAAACTTACATACCTTTTCAAGTTCAAGAAAAGAAAAGCAACACAAATATATTAGGTAAAGAGTAATAGTGGGTCAGTAATGTGGTCTATTAAAAAGGAGGGGGAATTTTGGAAAATATCAATAAGCAAATTGTTTTAATAAAAGACCCACAAACCATTCAATGAACATCAATCTAAAAAAAAAACAACCCCCCCAACTGACCAATTTGACTCACCAAAATAAGTTCAGAGATGATCCAAAACACAAAGTATTTAGTAAAGAAATAAACTTTTTGAGGAACAGAGGTCTTTTTTTCTCATCCAAGGGAGAAATATTTTCAAGTATATGCACAGCCAGCCTAATATTAACTGGTTGGTGAAGACTTAAAAAAGGCAGAGTTCCATCTCTAATAGCTGACATTACACTGACTGGGACAGGGTTTAAAGGCAGTATATAGTAATAGTGGTAGGTAAAAGTGTGCATCTGCCTATGTTGCAGCAAGATTTGGTTATCACACATGAATCATACATGTCGTTTGGGGCCCAACTGAGAAGGGCACCCTAAAGCATGCTATGAAAATAAAAGCACTGGATGGTTTGACTGGGGGTGAGGTCAAACACTGCAGGCCCTTCCCTTGGGGTAGTAAACTTGAGAAGCCTATTTTTACTTTAAAGACAATGGTTTTGTGTTGGTTTCTCAGGCTTTTGAGAGGATCCTAAGTGAAGTAACTGAGGCTAGGAAGAAAGCCTTTTTGGCCCTAGGACCTACTTATCAACTTTTTGCTAGGTGAGAACTCAGTGGCGGTCTTTAAACAGTTCCCTAGGAACTTGAGTTATTCTTTGGGAATCCAATGCCCTAGACAACCTACTTGTGTTTGACACTATCCACTAATTTCAGGGCTCAACAAATTCCTAGGAGAAGACTAAATGAGTGGAGTGGGGGCAGAGCTAGAATTGACTTCAGCTTTCTGGATGGAAATTAAAGTGCTCCTAATGTCTTTACAGGTCCTTCAGGATCAATCACAGGCTCTTAGGATTGGAGCTGCAAGGGCCAGACCTTTTTTTTAGATGTCCAGAGTTCTAAACCCCCCGCCCCCAATTTTACAATTGAATAGAGAGACTAAAGGGTCTTCTCAACTCATGCAGCCCCAATCAGAGCAATGTGAACTTCAGTCCTCCAGATCCAGTACTTTCCATACTGCCTCAAACTGACTGACTCCTGAAAAAGGAAATCTGTAATTCTATTCCACTTCAGACTCCAGCAAAGAATTTAATTTAACACTAGAAGGACCAGAATTTAAGAATACCATTAAAGCCCAAAGGTTAAGAGGTACAGTACATTTTTTTCCCTTAAGGCAAAGAAAAGAACACAAGATGAAAATTTTTCTATCAAAGTAAAATTATAAAATGCAATGCTTCAATTGGCATGCCCCTTATTCATGTAAACATACACTGCTTGTGAGTAGCTGTTCTATTAGGCTACTAGATGTCAGGGTTGTTTTCTGCCCACCAGGCCTCTGATCACCAAAAGAAAGGCATTTCAATGTCTATGTGTGGGATGGTAAGTAACTTCACATGAATTAAATATGAAGCACAACAACCTTATTCCACTCACTTGGTCAAAATCTTTTTTTCCTGAGCAATTTTTAAGCAAAATTTCAATTTAAAGGTCGCTGGATGGGTTTATACAATCCCCAATCCCCAAGTCTTAAAGGGAAGAGCATGGCAAAGAGAAGACATTTTAAGCAACAATCCCTTAGAACAACTAAGTTTGATATAAGTAGATAAATCAACTTAGGACAAGGTGGATGGGTTAGTTTGTTATTTACTCTGTACCCAACATAATGACTGTTTGCTTGCAATAGCAACTAACTATTGGTAGGTACTAGAAGGTACAACAATTTGGTACAAAATCTCACCAATATTTATCTATTTCCTATGGGAAAATTTCCAGTTTAGTTCTACTGGTTCACACCGGAACTGATGCAACTTTGCCACCGTTTCTTAACATATTTAGTCACATTGCTATATATGGAGGAGGAAGCAAAGGGTTTGGAGTCAAGCCCCAGGCAAAGGACGCATTGCATTTGTATCCCCAGAACCTGGTTCTTCCTAAGTGCATGCTGATTGAAATTAAGGTCCTACGATTTAGAAGTAGCCTAAAACACCAGTTCTTACAATGGGCTGGCCAATTTAAAGAAACTTACCACTTAGTATTATGTTGCCAATTAGTGAATTATACTTACTGCAAGCCATATCCTCAAGTGGAAAGCCAAGAGGCTTTCAAGATAATGTTTATGAAAAGGACCTATGATTTTAGCTAAAAATCTCATCAAAGGTTACTTTTCTACCCTTGGATCAGGTCCAGGTTATTGTCTAATGTCTAAAATTTGCATTCTTCACTGAACAAGTAAACCCAATTAGTGTTTATCTCACTGATTCCAAAAGGACAGTTTTCGAGTAAAACTCGTTTCTAAAACAGGGTGTATAACCTTGTAACCTAAACTTACAAAGTGGGAAAAAAAACACAGTTCTGAACATTAAGCAATTCTGAAGATACTTCACAGTGAAACCTCATGCCCTTGAGATGGTCTGCTACAGAGGAGGCGCTTCCCGGCATCTCGGGGGCACAGAACCGCGCCAGAGGCTTTGCGGATGCCTCTACTGCTCTGCCATATCTCTAACAAAGGGCCCCCAACAAGCCTGGGGGGGCCGGTCAAAGATTGGCCCCGTTTACACGTGAGATGTCTCGGTGACCACAAGGGGCCAGCACCAACTCACTTTCGACTAGAATTCGTGGGGGGGTCACTAGGTCACCCGTGGGAGGCAGGAATAACCGGACACAACGTGCCACTCCCGGTCCGGACCCACGCGCTGGGTGCTCGGGTGCAACACTCTTGTTAAGGTTTCTCATCTTTTGGGTGGGGGTGGGGGCTAACTGTCCTTCATGGGGCATCTGGCTAAAGGGATGGGGCTCCGCGCCTGTTCCTCGGTCCCGCGCCCCCCCAGGCATAAGGGAGGAGGCCCGGATTTGGAGCCGCGGGGGCTAAAAGGAATCGCGCCCCGCCTCCAACACTCGCTCGGGGCTCCGGGGTTCGAACCCAGCCCTGCCTCCCCACGGCGCCATGCCAGCCAGGGGCCGTTCAAAGGCGCCCCTCCCCCCATTAGGGGCCTGAGGGTGAGCCACTCGTTTGATTCGGCTTCCTCCGCAGTCGAGCACTTATTAAGCGTCCACTGTGTACCAAGCGCTGGCATACTCTTAAACGCGCCCCTGCCCTCGAGGAGCTCACAGTCTAACGGGACCCGGCCCTCCAAAGACCCCTCCGCGTCCTCCCGCCGCGGCCTTCACATCCGGGACCTCGCTCGGCCCCTCTTCCGGGATCAGTTTCCTCCTCCGCCAACCGCCCCCCCCCCCGCCCCCAGCCCGGCCGCCATTTTGTGCCCTTGGCGGCGGCGGCGGCGCGGGGCCCAAGATGGCTGCTGGGAGAGAGCAGACATCCACCGCCGCGCCGGCCCCGGCCCGCCGCCATCTTTAACGGCCTCCCCACAACGGCCGCGGCCCGCCCGCCCTCCCGCCCCGCCGCCTCCACGTACCCGTTCGCCGTAATTCTGCTCGCCGCTGTCGCTCATGGTGCCGCCGGGCTGCCTCGCTGCCCTGTCCCGCCGCCGGGTCCGCGTCCGCTGCCGCTGCCTCAGCCGCTCGCTGCCGCCACCGCCACCGCCGTCTCGTCCGCTGCTACAGACTGACCTCCCGCCACCGCCTCCGCGTCCCGCTCTGCCCGCGCCGGAAGTGACGGAGGGCCTTTTTACGTCGGTAGGTGCCCGGCGTGCGCGCGCCCTCAGGCGCGGCTCCTCCCTATGGGCGGTAGGAGCTGGCCGGAAGTGACGTCAAAAGCTTCTCCTCCCCCAGCCTTCGCTCTCTGCGCGCGCTCTGGCGGGAAGGTAGCTGAGTGGAGCACGCGTCTTTGTCGTTGGCAGAACGGGGAGGAAAGAGAGGCGGGGCCAAGGCTGCCTAGCGCCATGTTCCGAGGGTCCCTTCTCTCTGCCCCGCCCCTCAGGACCAGGACCCGGAGCTCGCGCCCCTCCTCGCTGATTCCGGGACCTCTTTTGCGCCTAGGGCGTCTCTGCCTCTGGGGGAAGGGCCTGTGGAGAGGGCGGGAGCCGCAGCATGAGCCCGTCACTGCCCGACTCCGCGCTTTTAGTCTGGCCGTGCCTCCTGCCTATCCTGTTATTACAGCCGTGCCACGCCTCGGGGATGCCGGCTGGACTGTTCATTTTACCCTCGCCCGGCTGACGCCTGATCTAGGGGGCTGATAAAATTGGGGGGGAGGGAGGGCTTGGACGCGGTTTTAAAAACTTTTATAGTCCAAGAGAAAGTTCTAGACTGCAAAGCAGATAACGCGTGGCTTGGGCTCTGCCTCCAGAGCCGGGGCTGCGGCGTAAAAACGGGCAGCATCGAGCCCAAGAGGGAAGCGCCCTGAGGGCAGGCTCGGCCCCAGGGGGGCACCCAGTGGGCATCCCGGAAGAGCCGGCTAACGCGCCTCCCCCTCCTCGGCCTGCGGGGGGCCGGAAGCCTTGGGTGACCCCACCACCTGTCCTGGTGCAGGGGCTTCTTCATCCCTTGCACCTGACAGTCCCAAAGAAAGTGGGGGCTCGTCTGCTCCGGAAGCCTCCGTGCCTCCCTCGTGCCTTTAGAACACAAAACCGCCTCCTCTCTGGCTTTTACCCGTTTATAAGCGGGTTCAAGCCCATCTTCCCAGGCTCATTGCCCAGTGCTCCCCGTCCCCCTCTGGGAACCTTGGCTCCCCTAAAGGGCGCGGGCTCACTCCCCCAGCCTTCACCGGCCCCCCACAAGTCACCGTTTTGCAGATCTCTGGGAACAAGCTGTTTTCTCCACACGCCCCCCTCCCCCAGTAGGAATGAGGACCCGAAGGCGGGGATTGTCCCTTACACGTCTAGCTCCTGCGCGGCCGGCAAATAGTGGGCGGTCATTTAATGAATGCTTAGCCGTGGATCGATGGGAATAAGCGAAACCAAGTTAAAGCTGATTGAGATGAACGAGAACCACAGGGAAAGGAAACAGAAGCAGAGTGGGGTGGGGGGAGCCTTCTGGAGGAGGGGGGCCGCGGTCACTCCGGGCGGAGCCAGACCTGGCCGAGCTCTCTGATGACTGCTAGGAGGGATCGCTTGGCCTCTGGGGCCGTGGGAGCCCCCCTGCCGTTCCCTGGAGCGTCTAGGTCTTCCGGAGCCCAGGGGTGTCATCCAGACAGGGTGGGGTTGACAAGGGACATGGGGTCTGGGGGACAGCAGGGTCACTCCTAGAGTGCTGCGTGTTGGCACGGCAGAAGCCAAGTGGGACCAAGTTGGCTGCAAAGAAATACTTCTTTAACGTCCTTTTATATGCCAGGATCCCTGAATGTTGCGCTGGGGCTTCAGCGGGCTGGATCCCATCTCAGGAGCTGCCCTACATCTTTCTTTCGGCTCATTGTCCCCACCCAGAGTTGACTTTAAGGAAATCTCGGAACGACTCGAGAGCTCACGTCTCCGCCTCCACAAAGGTGGTTCCACAGGGTTCCCAGCTCCCATACCAGTGCTCAAGGTCCACGTGTTATTGGGGACAGGCCAGATTCGATTCTGGGCCCCAGAAAGGGCACAAAACGAGAAGGTCGCCTGGGAGGTCCAAACAAATGTCTAAGATACTTAAAAAAGGGTTTTCAGTTGGATAAACAATCTGGTCAATTCTCCTTTTCCAGGAGATTTCTAAAGTCCTCAGTGTCATTTTGGGTTTGGGCTCTCCAAAAGGGAAACACTTTATGGCTGAGTGACTTGTTTATGCACTGTCCAACTAAGTCAAAGCAAAAGTGGATTATCTATGGGGCCTTTTACTGCCCAATGTAGCTTTAACGATACTGATTTCCTAACTGCAGGCCAAGGGGGAGGTTCTGGAGGTGGGGAGAGGAAGAAATCTTTTCAAGAAAAAAGAACTTTAAAACGCATAAAATATTTGAGGTGCAATTTGCTGAAGTATGCGCAATACTTTTATAGATTCAAGCTCCTTAAAGAAATAAAGAATACACTTAAATACTAGAGAAATAGTGCTCATGGCTGGGTTGTGCCACTATCTTAAAATAACAATACTTAATTTTTAGATCTAATGCTATATTGATCAAAGTACCAAAAAGATACTTTTACAGAGCTATATATAACAAAATTCATTTTGAGAATAAAAGATCAATGAACATTTTTAGTAAGCACCAACTATGTGGAGGCACAGTGGTAGGCTCTGGGGGTACAAGTACAGAGAATCTCTACTCTCAGAGACCTTGGCGGGGGAGGAAACAGGAATATATAAAAATGTATGCAGCACATAAAATTAATAAATGCAAAAGATGCACCAAAGTCATCAAATACAAGGTAGATTGAGAGGGAGAGCATCAGCAACTGGGAGAGGAGAAAGAAGCCTTGGAGCAGAAGATGTTGTCGGAGTGGAGTTTTACAGTTTCAACTCCCCCTCCTCACAACAAAGAGCCATCCCTTATAACAATTTTCTGAGAGGAAGAAGAGAACCAGTTGCAGCAAACCATATCAATATATCGGGAAAAAAAAATCACTGAAGTAATTTACAATAAGCCAGCACAGATGCTGAGGAGCCATCAGGTGGGAGGAGAAGCTGGAGGGAATTGTGTCACTGAACCCCAGACACTATCCAGAAGAGGGAACTCTCCCCCCCATCAATGCAATCCCTGTCCTAGCTGAATCTAGTGACATAGGATCCCAGAGCCAGAGCAAGAAGGGACCTTAGAGGCCACCTAGTCCAGCTTTCTTCTTTTTGCAGAGAGGGAAACTGAGGCTCAAGATTCCTCAGGCAGTAATCATCAGAGGTCAGTTTGGGAACCTGGTCCTGACCCCAAAATCGGTGTTCTTTCCACTGTTCCACAATTTAGGTCAAGCTGTGGTGGCAGATAGAGAGGCTGAGGCAGAAGCTCAGGTTTCCCCAGTAGCCAAATATTTATCAGAGACCTAGACCATCCCCTGGGATCATCTATCCTTTGATTCTGCCTCCTATCTTTGCAGGTTTTCAAGAAAAAAAAAGGGGGGGAGAGTTCCTTTCAAGAATCTTTGGTCCAAGACTGCCGATATTTGTGATCTCATGTTCAGATATGGGGCTGCCAAGTTCAAGGTTCTCCAGTAGATGGTGGATTGAGTCACTCTGCCAACTACAACAACATGAAAAGTAAAACCTTTATCACAAACACGAATAGTCACCAGAAGAAATCCTTGCATTGGCCATGCCTGAAAACGTCTGTGTCCCTGTGCATTTGAAGCCTGTCACCTCTCTGGCACCGTGGCTCATTATGCATCCCGCAGTGTTCTAAAGGCTTGCAAAGTTATTTTTCTTCTTCTAATATTGTCATTGAGTAAATCATTCTAGCTCTGCTCACTTCATTTTACATGAATTCACAGAGGTCTTCCCAGCATCTGCCAACATTTGTTATGGCACAATAATGTTCTATTATATTCAGATATGGTCATTTGTTTGGCTGTTCTCCAATAGGAGGATATTCCCTTAGTTTCCAGTTTTTGGCTACAACAAAAGGAGCCAAGATCTATCTATCTATCTATCTATCTATCTATCTATCTATCTATCTATCTATCTGTCTGTCTGTCCGTCTATCCATCTGTCTATCTATCCATCTTCTTTGTGTGGATATGTGTGTTATATATAATGGTCCATTTCTTTTCTTAAAATTTCTTTGGGATATAGGCATATCCCATAGGTTTAGTTGGGTCAAAAAGGTAAGCACAATTTAGTAACTTTGAGGCCAAATTTCAAATGGCTTTCCAAAATGACTCAACTAGTTCACAGAGCCACCAGGGGTGAATCCATGTTCCTGTATTCCCAGAGCCCTGATAACATTTGTCATTTTTAGTCACTTTGAAAGGAACTTACAGATAAGGGAGTAACATTGTCTTCCAGAATGTGGGTCAGATAACACAGGGCTCTGTCTTGACCAATACCATCAAACAGAGAATTGTCGTACCTCAACAAAGTGTCCTGGTTTGGAAACTTCCATAGCAACATGTTGTTCATTTGTCTGAATCATGTCCAGCTCTTCGTGGCCCCATTTGGGGTTTTCTTGGCAAAGATCCTGGAGTGGTTTGCCATTGCCTTCTCCAGCTCATTTTACAGATGAGGAACTGAAGCAAACGGTTAAGTGACTGGCCCAGGGTCACACAACTCATTAGTGTCTGAGGTCAGATTTGAACTCAGGAAAATAAGTACTCCTGACTCCAGGCCTGGTGCTGTATACACTATGATGCCACTTAGCTGCCCAATAGGAATGTGCCAAACCATCAAAACTGGTCACCACCAAGTCTTTACCCATCCCTTCTCTTGCTTGTTAGTCTGGAACCAGTCTACAAATGGTAGTGGTGGTAAACTAGCCTTGGGTGGCCCTTCTGTACACAGTACACCAGAGCCTTACTGTGGGTTTCAGACCCAAAGCACCAGCCCTTTCCAGCTGGCATGCCCAGGCAGACCACCCCTTCCTAAGCTGGCACAGGTGGCCTGTGGACCAAAATGAAACAAGCTCCTTATCTTGGTGAAAGAGGGTGCTATTTTTACAAGAACTAAGGACTTCTCTGTGAATGTCTTTACCCTGACTGGTAGAAACAAGAAAGCTCATAGACCCTGTCAGCATGAAGGACCAGTTCGACATGTGGCAGAGCCTATGAGAATCCAAAGCTTAAAGAACACTAGACTGGGAGCCAGGAGAGCCCTGGGTTCAAATCCTCTCTCTGCCACTAATTACAGATCATGGATAAGTTAGACTTTGAGCTTGAATTTCCTCAGGTATGAAAATACTTGTAGTTACTCCCTTAAAAGGCTGTTGTAAGAATCAGAGGAGATGATGTAGCCCTCGTCAAGGTTTCCGTGGGATTAGACTGGATACAGGCAAAGACTATCTGTACTGTCTTCAAGGACTGGGCCCCCATGGGTCCGTCTTACCATTCTACATCTATGCAAAGAACTTTGACATCCTAGCACACTGTGAATGGCGGCTATTGTAATTATGGTCATCTTTGTGATTACCGAGCATTATTATTGGAGGAAGATTTCCATGTGATGGCCATGATCTGGGGTCATTTGTTCTAGGTCAATAGCCTGGACAGAGGAAGAGGGGCAGTGCCACCCTTTTTTTTTCTTCTTTTTTAAAAAATGTATTTATTTTTAGTTTACAATATTCAGTTCCATAAGCTTTTGAGTTTTATATTTTCTCACCCTCTCTACCCTCCCCTTTCCTCAAGACAGCATGCAATCTGATATAGCTCTACATATACATTCATATTAAACATATTTTCACATTAGTCATGTTGCGAAGAAGAACTATAACCAATGGAATGAGCCGCGAGAAAGAAGAAACAAAACAAAAGAGAAAGAGAGCAAATAGTATGCTTCAATCTGCATTCAGACTCCATAATTCTTTCTCTGGATGTGGATAGCACTTTCCATCATGAGCTTTTTGGAGTTGTCTTAGAACCTTGCTGAGAAGAGTCAAGTCTATCAAAGTCAGCCATCGTACACTGTAGCTGTTACTGTGTACAGTGTTCTCCTGGTTCTGCTCACTTCACTCAGCATCAGTTCATATGTCTTTCTAGGTTTTTCTGAAGTCCACCTGCTTATCATTTCTCATATCACCATAGTATTCCATTACCTTCATATACATTGTTCAGCCATTCCCCACTTAATGGGCATCCCCTCAATTTCTAGTTCTTGACCACCACAAAAAGAGCTGCTATAAATATTTTTGTACCTGTGGTTCCTTTTTTCTTTGTATGATGTCTTTGGGATACAGACCTAGAAAGGGTATTAATGCAACCCTTTCTTGAGATAGTGCTTAGGTGAAAGCAGAGAGAATTCAGGCCACTGTCCAGTTCTGGACTGGAGAAAGCCTTCTGGATTTGTTACTTGCCACCCTGTGGCAAACTTTCCAACCAGGTAGATGAGCTGCTCAGAGAAATAGCCTCTACAGAAGACTGGGCCCCCTCTGTCACTCTGCCAGCATCTTAAGGCAGCTAGGTGCCATAGTGAGTAGAGCACTGGACTGGGAACCAGGAAGGCCTGGGTTCAAATCCTAACTCAGACTTACTAACTGTGCGACCCTAGGTAAATTACTTAATCTCTGTCTGCTCATTTCCTCATTTGCAAAACAGAGCTAATTGTATCTGTCTCCCATCTTTGTAGGTCAAATAAGAGCTCTGTAAAGTGCTTTGCTAACCTTAAAGAACAACAAGTATAGTAATCATAATCATAATTTTGCCTGGGTAATATTGGTGAGCCATATTATTGCCCAGACCTCCTGGGCAAGCCCACATCTTGATGGAGGGCAGGACAGAGACATTCCGAGTTAGGTGGCCTAGTGCTTGTCTCACAGAAACTGAGGCTGTGGCCCCTGCAGTGGGCTTCCCTGGTCCTCCTGCCAAAGGAGCCTGGGGGCAAGACATTGTTCTGGCACAAAGGCAGGAGATTGGCAATACCCAGGGGATGTTTGTGGGGGAGATCTTTGGTTTTTATATCACCCTGGTTTCAAAATATATCCCTTCCCAGAAAGCCATCTCTTGTAACAACGATTTTAAAAAGGGGACCTTGTCTGATAGCCAGCGATACTCTTCCTAGACAGACCTCTGCCTCTGCAGTGAAAGAAGGTGCCACATTTTCTCAGATCTTCTCTGGGTCCCATCTCACCCATTCTAACGGCGGTGTGGTGCTCCTTGCGCTGGGTGTTTTCCTGGTTCTGTTTACTTCTGCAAAAGTCCCTGTAAGGGATCCCATGTTGCTCTGAATGCCTCCTTTGGCTATTTCTTACAGTGCAGTAATAGTCTGTCTCATTCACGCACCACGGCTTGTCTGGCCGTGCCCCAGATGACCAGCACCTACTCTGTGTCACAAAAAAGGGTTGCCGGAAAAGTTGTTTGGATTTGTGTTACTTTTTATCGTTAGTGATTTAGAATAATTATTCACAGGGTTCTTAAGAGTTTGCATTTCTTAAGAAAACTGTTGATTCATATCCTTTTTGACCAGTTTTCCATTGGGGAATGATTTTTTTTCTTATAATTTTGTATATTTTTGTATATCTTTAGTATCAGAGCAGGGATGGGGAACTGGCAGCCTCAAGGCCACATGTGGCCTTGTAGGTCCTTGGATGTAACCTTTTGACTGAGTCCAAGTTTTTTTGTTTTGTTTTTTTAAGGAGATGGGGGGAGAAGGCAGGACAATTGGGGTTAAGTGACTTGCCCAAAGTCACGCAGCTAGTGTTAAGTGTCTGGCCCTGGATTTGAACTCAAGTCCTCCTGACTCCAGGGATGGTGCTCTATTCACTGCACCACCTAGTTGCCCCTGAGTCCAGGTTTTACAGAACAAATCCTAAGGATTTGTTCTGTGAAGTTTTGATTCAGTCAAAGGGCTGCTCTTGGGGGCCTAGTGTGGTGGTTCTCAACCTTCCTAATCTCACGGCCCTTTAGTACTTGTATGTGGGTGTATCTGCATGTGGGCAGACCCGCTTGGAGACAGATAGAGGAGCTGTGTCTCAGTTCCTAAGACCATCGGAAATATGTGTTTTCCCATGGTCTTAGGCACTACTGTGAAAGGATCGTTCGACCCCCGAAGGTGTTGTGACCCACAGGTTGAGAACCGCTGGCCTAGAAGGTCACGTGTAGTCTTGAGATCTCAGGTTCCCCATCCCCGGTGTCAGACCCTTATCATAGATATTTATTGTAAAAATATTCCTCAATAGTTTTTTCCTCTTTATCCTAGATACATTGATTTTTACTTATCTATAATTTTTTCAGTTTCACGTATTCAAATTTTCTGTTTTTTCTGTTGTGATCTCCTTTATTCCTTGTTTGGCTAGAAATTTTCTCTCTAATCATAGCTTAGAAGGGTATCTGAGCTCATTCTCTCTCTCTTTTTTTTGATGGTTAAAAAATTTGGGTTTTATTGTTTTTGCCAAACAATACCCCAAAAATTATTTTTGAAGGCAGGGCTTGAATTATTTAGTTTTGATCCAGTTATTTAAAAAAAAGAGGGGGAGGAGGGAGATCATGGCCAATTTTTAAAAAACTAGTTTCACCCCCAGACTCCAATTCTCTTTTAATATTTTTAGAATATCACTTTTATTTTCACATTTCACATTCATTTTAAATTTGTTGTGGCACATGGTGTAAAGTGCTGGTCTAAACCTGATTTTTGTCAAACTATTTCCAATTTTCTCAGTAGTTACTGTTGAAAGGAGTGCCGTACACCAAGCAATGTATGGCTTTAAGGGTTACCCAACTCATGGTTTTTTAATTCAACAATTTCTCATTCTTGATTAAGTCTTTTCTTGATTAACTTAATTTTTTTAAACCAATACCAGTTTTGATAATTACAGCATATTATATAATTTGAGCCCTGGCTGCACTATTCCCTAGTGCATTTCATTATTTTCTTTGAGAAAGGGGGATTTGTTTTTATATCCCACTTTTGGGTATCTGAGCAAACACAGACTACTTTGTAGCTCCCAGTTTATACCTGGGTTTTTCATTATTCCCCTTGAAATTCTAGACCTTTCATTCTTCAAATGAATTGTATTATTATTTTGAACTGTTTTCATAAAGTGGGACGCACAGTTTGGCTGTGTTCAGCCTGTATTTAGGGGAGTACATACAAGCCCTTTGCTATTTTTGTTCAGGCCCATAGTTATACTTCCTAGGTCTGAGGTTACCTGGCCTCACCCTTTAGTATTCTGATGTTTCGAGGCTCCTTGAGGAGTAATCCTAGATCCAGGACTGACTTAATGGAGAATGAATACCCAAGGATTTCTTAATCAACAATGGATTCCTGATCACAGCATTACAGATTTAGTCCAATCTTCTCATTTTACAGATGAGGAAAAAGGGGGAGCTGAGATCACAAGGTCATCAGTATTAGACCGCGAATTCGAACCCAGATCTTTTGACTCTAAAATCCTTTCCACCATGCTGGAACCAACCACATTGTTGAACCTTTTGTATTCTCAAATGAATTAGGTGAGTCAAGGCAAGTGAATCAAGGCAATTTGATTGAAATATGGACATTAATTCACTAAAATCTATTTAAGTAATCTGTGGTTGCTCAATGACCAAGAGCACCACCATGTGGGAGCTATGTGCACTACAATTCCACAGAAACAATTGGGAAATTGATGGGAAAATGGATCTTCTCCCCAGGTGTTCCTAGCTTGGTATGTAGAGGAGAGAGCAATGAGGCAGGGAAATGTCCCAACCATAGCTCAAGCCTTAATCAAGATGTTCTGCTGTTGGATGTGTGGATGTGTCTTTCATGACTGAATCTGATTAAAGGCAAACCCTTGTGGGCATATAGCAGCAGACCAAGAACAGGAAGAGATCTTAGACGCTGTCTTGTTCTCTCATTTTAGAGTCGAGTGATCTTAGGCTCAGGGACTTATTTGGGGTCACACAAGGAGAGGATAGTACTAGCTGTACTCTCTAGATTTGGGAGCCCTAGTGAAAAGCCCTGATCACCTTGCCTTAGTTATATCTACATACATCCTCATGCTTACAGATGAGGAAAGTGAGGCTCACCAATGTTAATTGACTTGCTCTGGGTCACAAACCCAAGTTTCAGTGGTGGGATTCAAACATAGGACTCTCCTGACTCTAGGTCCAGTCTTCTTTCCACTGTTAATTACTCAAGAAAACTGCAGTGTCACGGTGAGTCAGGCAAATCCTTCCTATTCTGATTTGTTCAATATGACAAGATGGGGTGGGACAATCTGAGGCTCTGACACGCTCTGCTATGAAAGGCAGGGCTTGCCAGTCTGGTGCTGAAGCTGGATAAGGAAAAACCTTCTCCAAGACTGTCCTTCCACTGACATTACACTCAGGACCATGGCAAGCAAGAAAGTCATCGTTGTATTCGGGGCAACAGGTAAAAAGAACTCCCTTTTTCCAGTGGGAGGAAGGTTGGCTTTAGGTTTTATTCCTCCAGTGTGGGCAGGCTTAGGCTATCTTATCATTGGATGCTGGTAGAAGCATGACATGTGGAAAGAACGGAGGCAGATGAGGCACAGGAGGGACAGGACCTGGGTTCAAATCTCTCCTCTGCTACTTGATAGCTACATTAGCTTGGGCAAACCTCTTCACCTCTGGACCTCAGTTACTTGTGTAAAATGGGAGAGGATGGGACTTGGTGACCCTGTTCAACCTTGGGCAAGTGTTTAAACCTCCTTGGTCCTCAGCTTCCTCAAGTATCAGATAGGGGGGTATGGGCTCATTGATCTGTAAGTTTAATTTCAGTTTTCAGTCTGGTTCTTCTAGTGACCTTTAACAGAAGGATCCACTTGAATTTCATGCGTTGGTAGCAAGAAGAATTTAATTTGATTTGATTTCAGGAAATGTTCTCTGAAAGAGTTCCCTGTTGTATGTTTCTGCCTTCGTTTATTTCTTTATTTAAGGGGATCATGTGTAAATCTGCGCTTTTTTTTTTTAAACAAGGAAGGCTGTATCTTCAGCTGCCCCATTCCCTGCATTTTCTTAGTTGGAAGAGGGATAAGAAAGTGTATTTGTGAGGGTTTGGGGTGAATGGGAAGAGCTAGGAAATATATTCTTCTGACAAGAAGCTACAAAAGTCCGAGTGGAATGGTACATAGAGTGTTGGATTTAGTCAGAAAGATCTGGGTTTAAATCACACCTCAGACATTAACAATCTATTGGGAAAGTCACCACATCTCCAAGCCTCAGTTTCTCCATCTGAAACCTAGAAATTATAATAAATCAAGAGATTGATCACAGATTTGGAGTGGAAAGGGAACTTAGAGGTTATTACAGTTGGGGAAGTTAAGGCAAACAGAAGCCAAGTGACTTGCCCAGGATCACTTGGCTAGTAGGTATCTTAGGCCAATTCAGACTTGGGGCTTCCTGACTGCAAGCCCAGCTGGAGGAATTCCACAAATGGTAGGCCCAGTGAGCTTGATTTTCTCTCTTGGTAAAATTCTTGAACCTGATTTTAAAGAGATGGTCTTTGTGTATTTGGCAAAGGGAACGGTGATTACTGAGAGCCAACAATAAGATGGCAAGAAGCCTCTGACCCAGCTGGCAAAGCTCTTGAACTTTAGATATAGGAGCAAACAGTGTCCAGGGTGGGAGCTAGAAGTGCCAGAACAGCATGAGAAAAGAGAAGACTCAAAGGGACCCTTTCATCAAATCACGGCATCACCAACTCACAGTTTTTTGATCCGTTGGATGGCCAAGTTTTTAATTTTTGAGTCTCCAATTTCAATACGGACCCTCCCCTCCCAGCTCCCAGGTGTCCAACCTCATCTGCTAAAACCTTGTGACTTAGCACACTACCAGGGTTTGGTAGCACTACCAGCTTCGTCTTGGGGCAGAAGGGAATTGTGAAATTTTCATTGTCAGCGATTATGCCTCCAGAATCAATGACTGCTATAAATCAGTGTTTAATTTATTGTTTTGTTATTGTTCTAGACTTGAGAAAGTGGTGGGAAAGATGCTAATGAGACAGATTAAGGTTAAAAGTATGGGGTGTATACACTCCCCACCCCACCCCATCCTACCTCACCCCACCTGGTTGTTAAACATTTCCCAACACTTCGATATTGCCCCATAAACATTGCTGGAGCTTAGCAGGAGGGCTTCAGAAGGCCCAGGGAAGGAAGGAAGTCATCACCAGTCTGAGGACGGAAGGCTGTGGCTGCTAATGAGAGTAAGAATGAGAATAAGTAGCGTTTGCACGGCGCTTTACGTCTATGAGTGTGCTTGAGTTCCCCACCCCCATCCCACCCTCCACCCCCATGGGGTCTGCTCCCCAGAGGAGGGCTAGAGCAGGGTGGGGAATGGAGAGATCCTGGAGGAAGGGTAGGGCCCACAAAGGGAGGGACCAAAGACAGGTTTGTTTTGTTACATATTGTTGAGTCACTTCCTAGCAATGCTTTTTATATAAGTGAGGGCAAGGATGGGGAGAATTGGGGTCATAATGCTCTAATTCAACTCTTAGGAAACAGAGGATCAGTAAAGTGGAATGATTTAACATAACCAGTGATTGTGGGCACAAATACACTAATCCAAGAATTTCTGACTCTAAATCAAGGGTTCTGAGAGCATCTCTTTCTGATTCCTCATACACACACACACACACACACACACACACACACACACACACAACCTGTATATACACACATACACGCATATGTATACACATTTATCCATTCATTCATCAAAGCATTTATTCATTCAAAAATTGCTTTTCTTCCTCGCCAGGTTCTCAGGGTGGTTCTGTTGCCAGAGCCCTTTTGGAGGGCAAAGACTTTTCTGTAAGAGCATTGACCCGGAACGTGACCAAACCTGCTGCCCTGGCGCTGCAAGACCTGGGAGCTGAAGTGGTGAAGTGTGACCTGAATGACCAAGAGTCTGTGAAGGAAGCCTTAAAAGGTGCCTATGGCACCTTTCTGTTGACCACCTACTGGAATGACTACAGCAAGGAGAAGGAAGTGCAGCAGGTAGGGAACAGGAGTATGCCTCTCAGAGCAGGGGTTGTAGAGCATGGGCAGCCCCTGTCCAGTGCTAAAGAGTAGGTGGCCTTATATCCCGGTAAGAGCACAATGTACTCATATAAACTCTCAAGACTGCATTGTCTTGTGCCCAAAGTTGATGGTTCTCATTCTAATCGGTATAAAGAAGCATTGATGAGGCAGGGTTCTCCCATCCAGATGAATGTGTCTCTCCCCTGTGGCGCATACAGGTGCACCGGCACCTTGAATTGGACCTTAGCTATGTCTAAGCTACATTTGGATTCCTTGGAGGAAACTCCAGCATAATAAGTAAGAAATAAAAAAAAAATATATGCTCAGGTCAGTTCCCAGGCCCGGTATGAATAAATCTGGAGGCTTTAGGGCCTCTGAGTCAAGAATTACACAAATGATTAGAAATACCTCATAGGAACTTGCTAGACTCTGATAGTGATTCAGCACCTCTGCAAATACTGTGTCCCTTGTGTTTATGTGGAGGAGGAGAGAGCTACCAATGCCTCTGTTCATCTAGGGCTCAGAAGTGCGAGGCTTGGCTTGAGTGAAGGGATCAGAAAACAGAGTAAAACCATACCTTGTTTATATACAGCAGAGGGGGAAATGACGTCTTTCTTGTCACTAGCCTCTAACTGAAGGGCAGCCTATCCTTCAATGATCTTAAACGTAGTTCTGAGAAAGAGCCTCGAGGTTTCCCCAGCCTTTCCAAGGGGGTGTAAGACACACCCAAAAAAGAGAAAAACACTTGCTCTAGAGCCATTTCTCTGGTGATCTTGGTTGCCTTGAACAGTTTTGGAAAAGTCTGTAAGTAGCCAAAGGCTGCGTTGCCGTGCTGGGTAGAGAATTGGCACTGAAGTCAGACAGACCTGGCCTCTCACGCCCCAGGAAACTCCCCATAATGACAAATTTCAGAGAAAGTGCCAACTCCCCGGGGAGAGGGAATTCCCTAGAATCCACATCTTCGGGGATCCAGTCCTTATCTTTATTAGAAGCAGTTAAAAGGAAGCTGAGGAATCCATACAATCAAGTTTATACACCTACTCAGAGGAAAAAACCTTGCTCAAAGCCCACAGAGTTGGAAAGTGAGATCCCTCAGGGAAGGCTGGGAGCTGTCCTAGAAAAAGAAGAGGCTTGAGAATCCCTGGCTCCTATGTCCTAGGTCTGGAAGGGACCTTGGAGGCATCCAGCCCAACCTCCCCATTTTACAGATGAGGAAACCAAGGCCCAGGGAAATGAAATGACTTGCCCAAGGTGAAACAGGGTGCAAACATCTGCTCTGCCATTTCCCGGTTGTGGCAAGTCACTTAATTCCTCAGATTCCATTTCCCCACCTGGAAAATGGGCTAATAATCCCCACGTCTGAGTTGGAAGGATCCTTGGAAGTGATTTAGTTCGATCTGTTTCTTAGCAAGACTCTCACTGGTGCATGCACCTTTGCACAGAGGCCTCTAGTGGGCACTGATTTAGGATCATGAAATCGTACATTTGGTTCTGGGAGAAACTTCAGAGGCTTCAAGGCCATCCCTCCCCATTTTACAGATGAGGAAACTGAGGGACAGTTTCGTATGACAGCAAGTGTCTGAGGAAGGACATGAAGCGTGTAATGACGATGGCTCCAGCTAGCATTTCTGTTTGCATCGAGGCTTCCAAAGTCCGTGCGTTCTCTCGTTCGTACCTCACGACATCCCGAGCAAGTAGAGAGGAGGCATTTTACAAATGGGGAAACTGAGGCTGAGAAAGGCCAATCAACTTTCCCAAGATCACATGGCTAGTAAATGGCCAAGGCAAGTTTTGAACTCAAGTCTTTCTGCCTCCCGCTATGGCGCTCTCCCTACTTCACCATTGCCTGAATTCTGCTAATAGTAGAACTTTTAGTCCGCGAGATCCTACCAGCCTTTTCCCCAAATCCTCTGAAATTTTCTCTCTTCAAATCTAGGCTCTATGACTCGCCATGCCTGGCTTTTCTCCTCCATCACGGTTCCTTAGATGGAGTACTCATTTCTCCCCAGGGTTCCCATCATGTCCGCCAGGCAACCAGGTCCTTCTGGGTGATAACAATCAGATGCTCCAAGGGTTGTTGTGACCAAGCGGTTTGGTAAGCATTTAAGGAAAAGTCGCAGGAATCAGGTATGATTTCATCAGCCCCGAGACGGCCCAGATGAGGAAACTCCCTGGGTTGCTGCAGGCTGGCAGCTTCTCTGCCATTTATAGCCTGTGAGAGTGGTCTAGAACACTTGGAAGTTAAGTGAGGAAAAACATGGGCTCACAACCTGGATATGTCAGAGGTGGAACTAGAACCGGATCTTCCTGGGTCAAGGCAAGGCCAGTTAGGATGAAGGTCATAATCCTTAAGGTGCTACAGAAAGGTAGACTCCTTTGTGAATGATGCTGCCACCCATCATTCATTTCCTTAGCACATTGGTGGGCACAAAGCAAGTATTAATAAATGCTTGTACCCTTCTCTCCCTCCTTGTAATGCCAAGCAAAGGCAACTTCCAAGGTTTGGATTACCAGCACAGCAAACCCCATTTATTCAGCAAACATTCACAGAACAGAGAAAGTCAAAATACAGTGTAACTTGTTCCTTTAGCAAGCAAGTTCTCAAATTCAATCCAGGTACTACTCCACCCCAGACAGTACATTCATTTAGTCAGTCAAAGTCTCTTCTCAAATGGAGATTAGTCTCCAATCTTAAACAGAGTACATTCACTTGGTCAATCACAGAGCACAAAAAAAACTCAAAGGCTTCCCACCCCTGAATCTCAAAAGGGGCAGGAGAGCACAAAAGGCCATTCACCCTTAAGTTACAACAAAGTTAAGCTCAGCATTGAATACCCAAGGAAAGGGCCTTCTTTCATCTTCACTCGAGGCAAGCCCTCAGCAATCTCAGTTCCTGGGGAGACAAGGCTCAACAAAGCCATAGCCAGTGTTCTCATCAAGTCACTCTCTGCCTGTAGAACGGTCCCAGAACCCCTGAAAATATCAGCAAGGCCCTCTTCCAGGATTTCTGTGCAGGTACCACAAGAAAATCCTCCTTCAGGGCTTCTGAACCAACAGCCAGGTTCCAGGACCTCTACAACGGCAGCACTGTCCTTCACCATCCGGTGAATCTGGCAAAACAACATCAAAACAGACAGACAAAATACCAGCATCACAGCCATGCCTCATCAGTTCTTGGCAGTTCTCAAAAGTCCTGGGCAGTTCCAACGGGCTCTTAGCAGTCTTTCTCTTAGCAACTCAGGCTCCACCATACTGGATACTGCTCTCCCAAAGTCCTTCTGGCCTTCTCTAGGCTTGGGCCTCTCTCCCAATTCATGGCTCCTCCCAGTTCAGCCCTCTCTCTTCACATGAACAAGTCCATCCCACAAGTGGGATTCACAAGCTCTGGGTTTTAACACTCAACCCAAAAACCCAGCCAATACAGGGGCATCTCCAAACTCCATTACCAATACACTTCTCCACTCCTGTTACCAGGCTCTTCTGGGAGAGGACAGTCCAGAGGTCTCTGAATTACTAACCTGAAAGCTCTTTGAAGGCTGGGGCTATGTCTTATGAATCTTTATCTCCTGCTTCTCTGCCTGTTCCCACCCCAAAAAGCCTAGCACCCTTCACTGGGTGGAGTACTGCAAGGTCTCAGTTCAAGTAATGAATTCCCTGAAGCAGCTGCGTGTATCCAAATTCACAGTCTCTGGAGTTCTACTTATGTGAAACATGGTCATTGGTGGCAGCCCAATGGAATTACGAGGGGCAAATTCAAGTAACATACTCGTTGCCATATTTGTTGACTAGAACTCTCAGGTTTTCAGTTTTCTGCTCCTCCCACCTTCCCTCCCTTCATCTCTTCCTGTTGTGTTTCCCGTGGCCCCCATTGGGATAGGGCTTCGACATGGTGTTTCATTGGCCCAAGAGGAGCTCTTTCCACCATCGCAGACCCACGCCTGCTCCCGAGTTTGTAGTCTTCTCCAGTTCACTCCCTGGGGCTGTGAGAAGTGAACGCCCCGCCCAGGGCCCCCCAGCCAGGATGCACCAGAGACTTGAACTGTCTCGAGGCCGACTGTCTCTAACGGCCACGCCGCTGTTGCTCTTAGTTAGTTATTACTATGACTCTCTCTCATTTAGCGGGGTTTCATGAGGATAATTATCAGGGAATAGATGTGAAAGCAAAAACTTTGAAAAATTTAGAATAAAAGCAATGAAAAATTCCTTTTCTTTTGATGTTTTTGGTTCACAGGGGAAAATAGTAGCTGATGCCAGTAAACAGCTGGGCTTGAAGCACGTGGTCTACAGTGGTCTGGAAAATGTCAAGAAGTTGACCAAAGGGAAACTGGAGGTGCCGCACTTTGATGGGAAAGGAGAAGTGGAAGAGTACTTCTGGAGCCTCGGCGTGCCCATGACCAGCGTCAGGGTAGCCCCGTACTTTGAGAACTTTCTAAGCATCTGGAAGCCCGTGAAGGCATCTGATGGCGACTACTACAATTTGTGTATGTTAGGAAATGGCTGTGAGGGTTAGCAGGGATCAATACTGTGCATTCCTTCCTTTCCTTCTTTCATTTACTTTCCTTCCTTCCTTCCTGCCTTCTCTAGCCTCAGTTTCTTCATCTATAAAACAGGGAAAAAGGAGTTGGCCTAGATGCCCTCTGGGGTCCCTTCTGGGTCCATTCAAGGCTCTGATCCCATGCCAGGCCCTGGTGGAAGGAAGTGGGAGGCACTGTCAGGGAGTGGAAAGAGCCCTGGATCTGGAGTCTGAGGACCCAGGTTTAAATCCTGCCTCTGACCTTGTGACCTTGGCAGGTCACTTCCTCTCCTGGGCCTCAGTTTCTTCATCTGTAAAATGAGTGAGTGCCACTCGAGGGCCTTGGAGGTCTTTTCTAGCTCTAGAGCTGTGACCTTCTAACTCCCTGAGCCTCTGTTTCCTGCTCTGTAAGAAGAAGAGGGGGCGGCCTCTGAGGCCCCTGTCAGGTCTGGATCTGGGATCCTAAGATTCTATGATCCACAGCTGGTCTCAGCCTGAGGCCAGTCAGAGCAGAAGGGAACCAGAGCAGGGCACTCAGCACTTTGCTTAGCAAATATTTTTGATTGAATGAATAAGTGAATGATCTGCCACAGTTTCTTGTGCTATCCAAGGCTTTAGGAACTTCCAGGCTGCAGAGATTCCAAAGCAGTCTCTAATCAATCAATAAGAATTTTTAACGTGTGCACTATATTAGTCTATAATTGCTAATCTATAAATATATTGCTCTATTAAGCCCCCATGCCTGCGGGGTACTGTGCTAAGTCCTATGGGTACAAAGAGAAAAGCCTTTCAACAAAAATCACTGCCCTTTAGGGGCTGATGTTCTGACGGAGGAGACGACAGGAGCAACAGACTTGGGCCCCAACATGGAATTGGTCCAGGTATTTGATAGGGTGTCACTCAAGATTCTATGATGAGTTTCCTGCCTCCGATGTCACAGATGGGGCGGGGTAGGGAGTATCAATGAGCAAGGCTGCAAGGAAGATTCTCTGTTATGGGGGCTGCTTGGGGGAACTAGGACTGAAAGGGCACCCAGAGGCCATGTGGTCCACTCCCCCTATTTAACATAGGAGAAAATTGAGATCCAGGATGCTGAATGGACTTGGGACGAGATGTGAACTTGGGTCCTCCAGCTCCATAGGCAGTATCCTCTTTACCACACTGCCCCCTAGAGGTCAGCTCTAGAGCACAGACAGCCTGTGGTCACAGATTTGGACTCAGAAAAGTTAGATGTTTCTTTGGGGGCATTTTGCCTTTGCATGGACTCTCCCTTCCTCATGCCCGGAATGCTCTCTCTTCCTCCCTCTGTCTCTTAGCCTTTCTAGTTCATTTTAAAGCTTAGCTCAGGGATCACTTCCTCTGGTGCCCTTCAGGTGTTTGTGTCCCCACATACCCCCACCAATTACCTTGCATTTATTTTGTGCATGTGTTGTTTCTCCCAATAGAGGGCAAGATCCTTGGCAGAAACTTCCAGGCTTTTGTCCATGCAGCCTTAGGGCACTTGGCCCAGGATCTCAATTAACAAAAGCTCATTGATGGATTGTGGTCTCCCACCTGTGTGTGTGGCTTTTAAACACTTACTGAGATTGTATCCAGCCCATGCTGTATTTGAATGGCCAGTGGATTCTGGGAGTAACCTGCTGTGGGAGGGTGGGTTGTAATTTGTTCTTTGTTGTTCTTTGTTCTTGGCCAGTGTTGCCTATGAACGACATCCCCATGGATGGCATCTCTGTTGCCGACCTTGGACCAGCGGTCCTTAGCATCTTCCGGTCCTCAGAGGAGTTCCTGGGCAAGGCTGTGGGTCTCAGTGCAGAAGCCCTGACAATTCAGCAGTATGCTGACATCCTCTCCAAGACGCTGGGGAAAGTGGTTAAAGACTCCAAGGTGAGCCTCAACAGGGCAAAAATGACAGTGATTGTGAACCCCTTTTCTGATACTTCAGCGGAGGCATTTGCTTCACCTAGGCATTCTGGGAAAATCCTTGTGAGTGTGTCAGTTGGTGGTTGATAATGGGATTCCCCAGGCAATGGGGAAGGATTCTTGCACTTTAAGAATTAATAATAGCTAACACTTATATCACGATTTAAGATTCACTAAGAGCTTTTCATATATGGTCTCGTTTGAACCTGACAATGCTCCTGTGATGTGGATGCCATAGTAGCCCCCATTTTACAGATGAGGAAGCTGAGGGAGGTTGAGCGACTTGGCCCCCCTTCATAACCTATTCCACCTCTCATCCTTTCAGTATTCTTACATCTTCTAACCCCCAGCCCACTTTCCCTTTGATCAGCCTCTTTGGTGTCTTGGCTGCTCCATGAACAAGGCCCCCCATCTTTCAGCTCCAGGCGTTTTCTCTGGCTGTCCCCCATGCCTGTCATCTCCTGGCTTCTTTTAAGGGTTAGGGCAGGGACTATAAAGTCCCATCTTCTCTAGGAAGCCCCTTCATTTAGGTGCCTTCTCTCTCTTATTTCCTCCTTTATTTATGCTGTACGTAGCTTGTTTCTATATATTCGTTTGCTCATTGTCTCCCCCATTAGATTTTCAGCTTCTTGAGGGCAGGAACTAGTTTTTTCCCTTTCTTTGTATTCTCAAAGCTTAGCGTAGTGCCTGGCACATGGTGGGCATTTAATGACATCGTTTTAATTTCTTCATTCACTCACTCATTCATGTATGTGTTCATTCATTCAAGCATTTTTGCATTCCTTCCTTCACCCATTCCATTCATTCATTGGCTCATGCCTTTATGTATACATTCATCCATTCCGGACCTGGGAGGAAGCACCTGTGTGGGAGATGGAATGTTCTGAAGGGGTAGCTCAGTTTGGCTCAGACATGGAAAGGGAGTAGATGGTTGTAAGCCTGGATAGGGTGGCTGGAGCTAGAGCAGAAAGGCTTCTAACTGACAAAGGAATGTGCCTTTTATTTTGGGGGCAGAAGGGAAGCTTCAGTACTTTGGCCACACCATGAGATTCATGGGGGAAAAAAAAGCCAAACCCTGATGCTGGGAAAGATTGAAGGCAAGATGGGGATGGCAGAGGATGAGATGACCAAGTAGTGTCATGGAAGCAATGACCAGGAGCTTGGCCAGACTTTGAGACAGTGGAGGATAGGAGGGCCATGGGGTCACGCAGATTTGGTTATGACTGAATGACATACAACATGGAAGCCATCGGGGCTTTTGGAGTGGACGCTAAAATGGTCAGACTAATTACTGCTTTGGGCTGCAATGACTCGATACAGGCCTTTGTGATGACAGTGGCCTATGGGACTAGGTTCCATCATCTACAAAGTCCCTTCCAATTCTGCAGTCACAAAAGGACTCCAAGGGCTGAGCTGTTAGTTTCTGTTTGTTTTAAACAATGAACAATATCATGTTTTGAAAGGCTTGAGGGACTCGATCTGGCCACGTGGTGGCGCCCCAACCCCAGTAGTGAGCCAGCCTCGGGTCTGCCATTTAATGCTCCTTCTGGTGTGTGGGCTAGTCCGCTGGCCTAGAAATGGCGTGGAAAGATGGGACTCCTTTCAGGCATTTCGCTGAGCCCTTCGGGAAGGCTAGCTTTGCTTCAGAAGAGCTCTGGAGGCCTCTGTCATGGACAGGTAAGGAAGGAGCTCTGGCTTCTCTAAGGCTTACAAAACCTGTTAATCAGTGCAAGGTGTGGTACCATCTCCATATTGCAGATGAAGAAATGAAAGCATAGGAAGACCAATGGTGGCAGAGATGGCTTATGGAGAGGCAGCATGCAGCAGGGAGAAGGAAGACCTTGGAGCTAGTCCTTGAGTTCAGACCCCTCTTCCGCCCCTTAACATCTGTGAGATGTGGGAAAGGAACCTTACCTTTTGGGGCCTCAGTTTACTGTTCTGTAAAATGGGGGGCTTGGACTAGATGGTCTCTAAGGTATCTTTTGGGGCAGCTGGCAGTACAGGGAATAGAATGCAGGGCCTAGAGTCAGGGAGACTCATCCTTCTAAGTTCAAATCTGGCCTCAGATGCTTCCTAGATGTGTGACCCTGAGTAAGTCACTTCACTCTGTTTGCCTCAGTTTTCTCATCAGTAAAATGAACTGGAGAAGGAAATGGCCAACTACTCCAGTATCTCTGCCAAGAAAACACCACATGGGGTCGCAGAGAGCCAGGCACGACTGAACAACAACAAAGATCTCCAGCTCTTGGTTCATGAGCCTATGAAACATCTCTGGGCCTCAGTTTGCTCTTTTCTAAAATTCAGGGTTGAACTAGGCCTCTAAAGTCCCTGGGAACTCAAGCTCTCAGATCCCAACATTTTATGTCATTTAACCTTCTGGGACATAAAATGGGGGGAGGTTAGACCATGGCTTTTGAGGTTTCTTCCAGTTCCAGAGCGGGGATCCTAAGTCCTGGGGTAAAATTCAAATGCAGTTCTCCTGCTGCCAAAGGAAGAGTCTTTCCTCTGTAACGTTACCTCTTCTGGGCACACATTTGTGAAGAGTTTCTTACATTTGGATGTAAAGTATGGTTGTCTGCCCGTTGACAGAGTGCCACATGCCTGGCTCCAGGAGCTGACCCAGTCTGCCCTGTCCAAATCAGGGCTGCCACCTCATCCTTTGCCTCCCATGACCCTGCTCCTCCTTCCATCCTCAGGGTCCTCCAACAGCCTGAGCCTTTGACTCACAGCTCTCATTTCTGGCCCTGCCCAGCTGTCCTTTCCCTGAAGGATCAATTTCCCATCATCTTCTCTCTTCAGTCTTTATATATTGTCAATAGATTCAGGGACTGCATCCTCCCTAGAGCCTCTTCATCCCCCAGGACTGGGTACCCAGAAACTAGTCAGGCCGTTGGCTAATTTGGCTGTGATCTGGAGGGGAGGGTGATGGGAGCAGCGTTTTATCATAATCAGTAGCTGGAGCCGCTGCAAAAGCAGATTTTTCAGGACAGACAAACAAATGGTATTTGAACCCTTTCCCAGACATTTTTTTTTTAGAACAATCATTTGCTTTATAAAAGGATTCCTAGGACCGTACCTGTAGATCCAGAAAGGGTTCTCAAAGGCCATCGAATCCATCATTTTACAGATGGGGAAGGTGAGGCCCATGGTAATTAAGTGCTGGAGATCACACAGGAAGTGATGGAGCCTTTCCAGTCCTCAGTTTCCAAATCTGCAAAATGAGGGGGTTTTGTTAGATGCTCTAGGATCCCAAGCTGAACCAACAATGACTGGGGGGCATTGGATGTCCTTGGTGACCTCAGAGGGAGCAGAGGCCAGATAACAAGTGAAGGATGAGGAAATGGAGGCTTCCTGGGAGACAAGCTTCGCCAGAGGGGTCTCAGCGAAGGAGGAGGGAGAGATGGGACGGGAGCTGGAAGGGCAGACAGAGGGAAGGACTGGAGAGCATACCTGAGCATGTCAGCAGCTAGATGTGAAGGAGGAGCTAAAGAGGCATGAGAAAGAAGGGACGGATTCTGGGAAAGATGCTAGGGGAAGCAGGAGGGAGGAGGAGCAGGAGCCCTGGGGGAGAGATTAGCCTTGATGAGGAGGACAAGCGAGTATCTGCTCCTGCCTGGAGTCATGTGCCCTCTCCCCCTGTTACGATGTGACCTCTCTGAGGGCAGGGACCGTCTTGTAGGCTGGTTACTGCATCCTTAGCACTTAGCAAAGTGCCTTACATACATACACATACGCGTATCTATATGTAGTGAATATACACGTGTATAGTAAGTACTTAGTAAACGTGTCTCTGTCTCCCTCTCCCCTTTCTCCTTCCCTCCTTTCTCTTTGTCTCTCTTCCCCTCTTTTCTCTCTGTCTGCCTCTGTTTTTCTCTCCTTCCCTTCCTATAAATAGTATTTTATTTTTTCTGATTACATGTAAAGATTGTTTTCATCATTCACTTTTATAAGATTTTGAGTTCCAAATTTCTCTCCCTCCCCCTCCCCAAGACAGCCAGCAATCTGATATCGGTTACACATGTGTGATCCTGTTAAACGTTTTCCTCCTCTTCTTTCTCTCTCCATCTCTCCTGGCTTTCTCTCTGTCTCTTTCTGTCTCTCTCTTGTCTTTCTTTCTCTCTCCAACTCTCTTCTTCATTTCTTTCTGTCTGTCTTTTTCTGTTTCTCTTTGTCTCTACCTGCCTGTCTCTCATCTATCTCTTTAATCTATTTCTATGGTTAGAGAGAAAGAGGAGAGAGTCTGACCATGATGAACAGAGGGATAGGGAGGACATTCCAGGGAAAAGGAATAGAGTCAGCACAGGCACAGAGGCCCATTCATCCAGAACTGAACTGGGAGGAAACTTAGAGGCCACTGGGTCCAATCTCCTCATTTTAAAGATGGGGAAACTGAGGCCGACAGAGAAGTGATTTGTCCAAAGTCACACGGGCAATAGCATTTGTTTGAATGTGGGTTCTCAAGGCTAATGCCATGATGTCAGGTGCAGAGTAGCCCACTTTGGCTGAGTCAGGGTGTGGTTAAGGGGGAGCAATAGGAGATAAGGCTCAGAAAGATTGTGAAGGCCTTTGAATTCTGGGTAAAGGACTTTGAGCTTTACTCAGTGGACAATAGGAAGCTATTAAAGGGTTTTGATCAGAGGAATGACATGACTAGATCTAGGTAAACAGGCAGTTAGGCTGGTCACAGAGTAAAGAGTGGATTGGAAGGAGGAAAGAGGAAGCCATGGCAGGAACCAGGTGAGTGGTACTGGGGAACTCTGCTGAGGCAGTGGGAATGGAGAAGAAAGGACTTTATGGACAGACAACCAAGAGGGCTTAGTAACGAGTATCAGGTGAGCACGGAGGGAGCATTGTCAAAGATAACAAGGTTTTGAAAAAGGAAGATTAGTTGTAGGAATGGTAGTTCCCTAGAAAGAGAGGGAAATCGAAGGGAGACTCAGGTTTGGAAAAACATTACATAATGGGGTCACTTTTCAACCTGTGGAGCTCAAGCACTGGTGGGAAATCTAGGTGATGATAATTCTGTGTGTGTGTGGGGGGGGGGGGACTGGTGGTGGTAGTGAAGATGAGAGTAGAGCTCAGAAGAGAGGTCAGGGCTGGAAATACAGATCTGTGGCTTCTGGGAAGAGCTGCTGGTTGGAAATATGATAATGAGACTGGAATGGACTGTTAAGGGCAAGGGAGTAGAGAGAGGAGAAAAAGCCCCAGAGAGTCTTCAAGGGGAGGCTGGGTGACTATTTGTCTGCGTGTCTATAGAGGGAATTCTTGCTTTAGGTAGGAGTTGGTTACTTCTCCCCCTTCTCTTCCTACTCCCCCTCCTCCCCTCCTCCTCCTTCCTCCTCCTCCTCCTCCTCTTCCTCCTCTTTCTCTTTCTCCTCCTCTTCTTCCTGAGGTCCCTTTCCACAGCTGAGATTCACCTGAGGGTTTGACTTGACAACAGTCCTGTGTGGGAATCTGTAATTGACACCTGTTTGAAACTTGCTTCTGGGATCAGTTTTCCCAACTATAAAATGAAAGGGTTGTAGTAGATGATGTCTGAGGTTCCTTCTAAGTCCCTTTATAGATATGGTCTTGTGATCCCTAACTTACTGCCTACACATCTTTGGGCAAGCCAATATACTACCTTGTGCCTCAGTTTCCCTATCTATAAAATGTGGAAGTGGACTTAATGTCTTCTAAGGTCCCCTCCAGCTGTAAATCTGTAATCTCACCATCTCATCAACAAACATTGACACAGATGTACATTTCCAGAGACAAAGAACAGAAAGGCACAATTATATGACACTATAAATCTTGATTGTGAACAACTTATTTTTAAAAAATATGTACCCTAAATTTGACATGGTAGTAAGGCACTAACATTTCCTTCTTTGCTCTCTTTGCCTCTTTTTCCCTTCAAAGATCACACCCGAAGCTTATGAGAAGCTGGGATTCCCTGGAGCCAAGGAGATAGCTAACATGATGCGTTTCTATCACATGAAGCCAGACAGAGATGTGAAGCTCACGCACAAGCTGAACCCCAAAGTCAAGAGTTTCTCCCAGTTTGTCTTGGAGAACAAAGAGGCCTTCAAGGATCTGTAGGAAGCATTCAAGCTCATTGGTCTGGCCAGTGCTTTGACACCTTCCTCCGTGACAACATGGTGCCGTGGTCCGAGTGCTGCATTTGCAGGAAGATCTGGGTTCAAATCTGTCACCTTTGCCAGCTACTTGCTCTCTCTGGGCCTCAGTTTCCTCATCTGTAAAATGAGGGGGTTGTCCTAGAAGGTCCTTTCCAGCTCTAAATTGTACCATGATCCTCTTACAGGTGGGATGGGCAAAAATTTTAACTGACTCAAACCAGTTCAGTGGAAAGTGATTTCTTTACATTATGGAAAGATTCCTGGAAGCCTTCTCATACTGAATATTGCTGTCATTTACATATATTTACACAATTTATCCAGGGACAGCAGGGCCTGATGGATGGATAAAGAGCTAGGTTTGTCATCAGAGGATCATAGATTTAGACTTGGAAAGGGTTTTAGAGGTCATCTAGTCTGAGGCCCAGAGATGGGGAGTGACTGGTCCAAGGCCATACAGACAGTGAGACCTGAACCTAGGTCTGACTTCAAATCTGGAACTTTCTACTGTGCCATGTCAGGAGGGCTCAAGTTCAAATCCTGAGCCAAGATCACAAGTGGCTTCACCTTTTTGAGCATCAGTTTACTTACCTGTAAAACGGAAATGGTTATACTTGTAGTCTCTCACAGGGTTGCTGTGAGGCTTGGACGAGATTCATGTCTGTAGATTTCTTTACAAACATTAAAGAGCATATTATCTATTATTAGTCCTCCTCATCTTTCACCTCCTTTTTCTTTTTCTCCTTTTCTCACTTTTCTTTCTCCTTTCCCTCTCTTCCTCCTCTTTTTCTTCCTCTTACTCCTCCTCTCCTTTTTCTTCCTCTTCTTTTTCCTTCTCCTCCTCTCTTCTTCCTCTTCTCTTCTTCCTTCTCTTCCTATTTCTCTTCCTTCTCCTCCTCTTTTTCTTCCTTCTCTTTCTCTTCCTCCTCCTCCTTCTCCTCAGCCTGGGCTTCTGATAGCTTTTACCTCCCTTGACACTCAGCTGTAGCATGATTTGGACCTTGGAGGTCATCTGATCTTGATTTCAAGAAAGTATGCTATGTTGGCAATAAGGCCTCCATGTCCTTCTTGTTGGTACTCTGACCTGCCAGAAAAGGTGTGCTAACTAATTCATCCATCCATCTATCCATCCATCCATCCATCCATCCATCCATCCATCTACTCACCCATCCAACAATTATTCCACAAGCATGGTTCTTGGAACATGGTAAGTACTTAATAAAAGCTTTTTCATTCATTTATTAAACACCTGTGCTGTATGGGATGCTCAGGCCTGGAGCAGATGTTTCTCTGGCATTGTGGGTATAGAATCAAGTCTTCCTAATCCTGTATCTCACTGAAGGTATGACACTGCTAAGTATAAACACATGGGAGGGTAGTTTTGAAGGATCCACCCACAAAGTCCTTCTCTGCCTATTTCCTGATGCTCTGACCTCAGAAGGAGTGCTGGATTGAGAATCAGAAGACCTCATTCTGCTTCTTGCTCTTTTTCTTACAAGTCATCTGATGTTTTGCGTGTCAGTTCTCTTTTCTGAGCCTCAGTATTCCCATCTATTAAATGGAAATAGTCATCACCATACCATGATTGTTGTGAGTATCAAATCTGAAAATGGATGTGACCTTTTTTGCCTTTGGGTCCCTGTGACTTAGTGGGTTGCCTGGTATGTAGTAGTCATGTCTTGTGGGCTGTCCCTGAATCTTCTTTGCTCCAGATTTAGAGCCTTACCTGTGCCCCCCACCCCCACCCCCTTCTAGGCCCTGTTCCTTTGGCAGGGTGAGAGGCGTCCCTAGCTCCCCTCCTCTGGTGCACCTGCCTGCTGGGCACACCAGACTACCTGCCCTTCCAGGCTTCCTCTCCGTCCTTTCCTGGGTTGGCTTCATCAGTCTCTGTGCCGTAGCTCTCTGCTGCCCTCTGCCGTTATTGGTAGAATCCAGAATGTCTCAGCTGGGCTTTACCCCAAGACACTGAATGAAGGGGCCAACCACCTCAAAAGCTAATGCTGATGCTCAGAATCTGAACCAAGATACTGCCCAAAGAGGAAAAGCAGAAGGTGCCCTCCTGTACACAGTGGGCAGCCCAAGAGTCTGCTTTTGCCCTTTGCCCCTCCTGGGTGTGGGGCTGTCACAATCCCAGGACTCAGCCCTTTCATCTTACAGATAGGGAAACTGAGGTCCAGAGAGGTGAAACTGCCTGCCCAGGGTTCCATAGGAAGGAAGCATCAGAGACAGGATTTGAACCCAGGTCCTTTGACTCCTTTGGGCTCACTTTGCATGGTGCTGGGGCCAGTGGCCCCGTGTTCTACTCTCCTGTCTTGCTAGAGTAGAAGCCTCCCAGTGCTGCTGGCCACAGGTCAGAGCTCTATTGGACTTTCATATTTACAATAACTTCTGCATGCCAGCTCTGTTTCTTTTCTTTTCTTTCTTTTTTTGCTTTTTGGAGCGGGAAAGGCAGGGCAAGTGGGGTAAAGTGACTTGCCCAAGGTCACTCGGCTAGTAAGTGTTAAGTGTCTGAGGCCGGATTTGAACTCAGGTCCTCCTGACTCCAGGTCTGGTGCTCTATTCACTGCACCCCCAGCTCGGCTCTGTCTGTCAAAGTGGCAAAGGTCTTTCTGTGGATATTTCATAAAAGGAAGTATTAAAACTGGAAGGGAATTGAGACCGTCTTTTGCAGCCCCCTCACCACGTACACTTACCTGTTGTTCTAACATTTGAGAAGTGTTTTCCACAGCAGCCTCGCTGCACAGCCAGTGCAATTTATTCTTATCCCCATTTCTCAGAGGAGAAAACGGAGGCTAAGTAACTTGCCTGTGGTCACTAGCATGTTGTGAACCCAGGCCTTCTGCCTCCAAGTCTGGTGCTCTATTTACAATGCCATAGGGGCCTCTCCCGTGTGGAAACTGAGGCCCTGAGACAAGACTTTGTGGGAGCCAGCTCTAATGCCTGGAAAGCCCATTGTTAAATTTTCAATGTGAGCCTTTGTACCTCAGAAACTGGCAGAGACGAGGCTCAATTTGTTGTTCTAGACTTAAGAAGGTGATGGAAAAAGTTTTAACAATGCAGATTAATCTTTTTTAAATTAATTGATATGTTTATTTACTTTTAGTTTACAAGATTCAGTCCCACAATCCCTTGAGTTTCAAATTTTCTCCCCTCCCTTCTGCCCCACCATGGCAGCGTACAATCATGTATAGGATCTGCAAATACTTTCATGTTGGACATTAGTCTGGTTGTATAGAAGGGTTTTAACCAACGGAGTAAACAAGGGGAAAAAAGAAAGAAAACTGAACATGGAAAAGAGCGATAACATGTATTGCTTCAGTCTCCATTTAAACTCTGTTCTTTCTAGATCTTTCTCTGAATGTAGGTATCTCCTTCCATCCTGAGACTTGTAGAGTTGTCTTATAACTGTGCATTGCTGAGAAGAGTCCAGTTTATCAAGGCTGGTCGTCACACATACGATGTGTCTGTGATTGTGTATAAGTTTTTCCTGGTTTTGCTCTTCTTACTTAGCATCAGTTTATGTAAGCCTCTCCAGGTTATTATGAAGTCCCTCTGCTTCTCATTTCTTATAGCACAATAGTATTCCATTACATTCATATACCACAACTTGTTTAGCCATTCCCCAGTTGATGGGCATCCTCTTAATTTCCAGTTTTTTGCCACCACAAAGAGAGCTGCAATAAATATTTTTGTACATATGGGTCTTCCTCCCACTTCTGTGATCTCTTT
>CM053584.1:383717019-383751131 GCA_028627135.1 Pseudochirops cupreus | reverse complement strand
AATTGTTCTCCAGAATGGCTGAATCAGTTCACAGCTCCACCAACAATGCATTAGTGTTCCAATTTTTCCACATCCTCTCCAGCATTTGTCATTTTCCTGTTTTGTCATCTTAGCCAGTCTGACTGGTGAGATGTGGTACCTCAAAGTTGTTTTGATTTGCATTTCTCGAATCAATAGTGATTTAGAGCATTTTTTCATATGCTTATAGATATCTTTAATTTCTGCCTCTGAAAATTGCCTGTTCATATCTTTTGATTATTTATCAATTGGGGAATGACTTGAATTCTTATAGATTTTACATAATTCCCTGTATATTTTAGAAATGACGCCTTTATCAGAGACACTGGTTGTAAAAATTCTTTCCCAGTTTCCCACTTCCCTTTTAATCTTGGTTACATTGGCTTTGTTTGTACAGAAACTTTTCAATTTAATGTAATCAAGATTATCCATTTATAATGCTCTCTAACTCTTCTTTGGTCATAAAGTCTTCCCTACTTCATAAATCTGACAGGTAAACTATTCCTTACTTACCCAGGTTACTTACAGTATCAGCCTTTATACCTAGATCGTACACCCATTTAGACTTGATTTTGGTGTACGGTGTTAGATAATGGTCTATGCCCAGTTTCTGCCATACTATATTCCAATTTTCCCAGTAGTTTTTGTGAAATAGTGAGTTATCCCCAAAACTGGGGTCTTTGGGTTTATCAAACAGTATACTATTATAATCATTGACTACTGAATCTTTTGTGATCCACTACTCTATTCCTCAGCCAGTACCAAGCAGTTCTGATGATCGTTGCTTTATAATACAGATTAAAATCTGGTACAGCTAGGCCACCTTCCTTAGCATTTCTCTTCATTAATTGCCTTGATATTTTTCCAAATGAATATTATCACTATTTTTTCTAGCTCTATAAAGTAATTTTTTGGTAGGCTGATTGGTATGGCACTAAATATGTAATTTAATTTAGGTAAAATTGTCATTTTTATTATATTAACTCGACCCAGCCACGAGCAGCTGATGTTTTTCCAATTAGTTAGATCTGATTTTATTTGTGTGAAAAGTGTTTTGTAATTGTGTTCATATGGGTCCTGGGTTTATTTTGGCAGGTAGATTCCCAAATATTTTATAATGTCTACAGTAATGGGGTTTCTCTTACTATCTCTTGCTGTTGGACTTTGTTAGAAATAAATAGGAATGCTGAGGATTTATGTGGGTTTATTTTATATCCTGCAACTTTGCTAAATTTATTTATTGTCTCAAGAAATTTTTTACTTGATTCTCTAGGATTCTCCAAGTCTATCATCATATCATCTAATGCAGATTAATCTTAAAAGTGTGCCATGTATGCATTTCTTTTTCTAGAGAGGCTGTTTTTAAACATTTGGCTTTAGGACACAGGTCTTCTTGCGGCCAGTCATATTGCACCATGTTGCCTCTGATGTTTGTGACAGAGACACTTGCAATAAACAAGGCCCCATCCTCAGCGTGGGGAGCCCTTGTTAAGAAAGCAGTGAAGCATATCCAGCACTTTCTCAGCAATTTGGAGAGTTGCCTGGGGTAATGAGAATGCCCAAGGTCACACCTATAAAATGTACCAGGTATTCCTGAATCCTTAGTCAGTTCTCTTTCCCCTTTCCAGAGAGCCTCCAATGAAGTCCCAGGGACCTGCCCCTTATAATGAAGAAAAAGAGGGAAAATAAAAGGATTCAGCAAAATTAACACCCTGGGGAAAAAATATATACCATGTGTTCTGTACTATAGCTCCTCATCTCTGCTCCTTGGGTGGGGTAGCTTTTCATATCTCTCCTTAAAGCCTCATTATTTTTTCTTTCATGTCTTTTAGCTCCAGCTCCACCTAGAAACCTGAGAAACACATCCTACTGGACAGCCCAGAGCTTCCCCACTTGAAAGTAAGTACTCTGGTCAGAAAGGTTAAAAAAACAAAACCCAACCCTTTTTCTTATGATGGGTGGATTTTAGCTGTTATCACTTAATGTCTGTTTAAAGTATTCTTGATAATACAAAATTGCAGCCATAGCATTCTGAAAAAGTCCCTCTCTGGGGCAGCAATGAGTCATCAAAGAGAAGTGGGTAAGTCTGATAACCCCAGTAGGGAAAGAGCTCAGGGCCAGTCAGTCATCTCAGCTTTATGAATGAGCTCCCACTCAGAGGAAGCCCTGCAAGGGGCAAGAGTTTGGAAAGAGAAGGGAGTAGTTCTCCTCAGAGATGGGAAGGGCGTCAGGCTGAACATTTACATGGTTCTTCCACTGAGTCCATAAGGTTTTCAGAGAGATTCTCCACAGTTCACATCTGGATCACACTTTAATGTTTACAAAGTTACATGCTTCACAATAGGGAGCACAAACCGCATGGTCCCATTTTATGGATGAGAAAACTGAAGCTCTTTGAGGGAAAATGACTTGCCCATACTTACAGGTAGCAAGCAGTAGAGGTCCAATTGGAACCAGAGTCTTGAGACTCTAGAGTCAATGTTCTTTTCACTACTTCACATTGTCTCCTAACTAAAGATTAAATATTTGGTCAGGAAAACAAATATTCCTCAATTTTATGCTTTCAAAAGGAGAAGAACTAATCCTTGTCATCCTTCCAGTTACTCAGGTTCACCACCTCAGAATCATCCTCAACTCTTCCCTATTCTTCCTCCCCCCACCCTCAGATCCCATCATTTCCCAATTGTATTGGTTCTTCAACATCGCCTGCCTCCATCCTATTCCTTCCACCCTATTGTGGGTCCTCATCACGTCTCTTAAGGACAATTGCAATAATTCCCGATCAGCTTCCTTGCCTCCAGTTAGTCATCTAGCATTTAAACACTTACTACATGCCAACCACTGTGCTAAGTGCTGGCAATATGAAGAAAGACAGAAGACAGTCTCTGCTGTCAAGGAGCTCACAGGCGATTGGGGAGACAACATGCAAACAATGGGTCCAAACTAGTTACAGGCAGGCAGGGTTAGTTGGGGGGTAATCTTAGCAGGAAGGAGCAAAGATTAAGGAGGACTGGGAAAGGTTTCTTTCAGAAGGTGAGACTTTGCTTCCACAGGGAAGCTGGGGGCAGAGACAAGGAGGAAGAAAACTCCAGGTATAGGGGATGACCAGAGAGTGAGGATCCTTGGGCTTAGGAGGTACAGGGTCATTATTCCCAAGCCAGGAGTTGGACCACTTTGGATCTCCCCTCAAGAAGTTCCAGTGGCACCCAACTGCCCCTAGGATCAAAATACAAACTGTTCTAATTGTTACTTAAAGACTTGGACCCAAATGATCTTTCCAGGTAGATTTCACATGACTCCTTTGCACAGTCTACATTCTAGCTGACATGGCTTCTTTGCTCTTCCCTCTACACAATATTTCCCGTACCATCTCTATGCCTTTGCTAATGGTGTTTCCCATGCCTAGAATCTGCTCCTTCCTCCCTTCTGCCTAACTCCCATCAAAGGACAGCTCTGGTCCTGCCTCTTCCTGTCTGTAAAGCTCTTCCAAATGACCCTAAGGCATATGGTTTCCGTGCATATTTTAAATTCATTGGTGCACATACACATTGTTTCTCCTTTGTAGAATGTAAGCTTCTTGAGGGCAGGCACTGTTTTGTATTTTTAATCTTAGTTTTTGTAATCCTGGAGCTGGACTGGATTGGTGCTTGTTGAATTGGAAAGAACCCAAAGTTCTTCTGGTTTTCTGGACTTTTCAAACAACTGCAACTGCCTACTTCAACCTTATTTTAAAATAATCCCCCCCCCCCCCCAATGCTATCATCCCAGTTTAATGACAATAAAAGAATCAGCCAAACTCCATTTAGGACACACTGCCCATTAAGAATAATAACAATAGCTAATATTTATCCTGCACCTTGAGGTTTGCCAAGCACACTATACATACTGTATCATTTGATCCTCCTGATAACCCTGGGAAGGAGAGGTTGCTATTATCCCCATCTTACACATGAGGAAACTAAGGCAAACAGAGGATAAGTGACTTGACCAGAGTCACACAGCTAGTAAGTTTATGAGGTATGTTTTTTAAAAATTTGTTTACTTTTAGTTTACAAGAGTCAGTTCCACAATTCCTTGAGTTTCAGATTTTCTCCCCTCCCTTGCTCCCCACCATGGTGGCATGCAATCAAATATAGGATCTGCAAATACTTTCACATTCGACATTAGTCTGGTTGTAAAGAAGGGTTTTAACCAATGAGTGGACAATGGGGAAAAAAGAAGCAAAGCCAAACATGGAAAAGAATGATAGCATGTATTGCTTCAGTCTCCATTTAAAGTCTGGTCTTTCTAGATTTCTCTGAATGTAGATATCTCCTTCCACCTTGAGACTTGTAGAGTTGTCTTATAACTGTGTGTTGCTAAGAAGAGTCCAGTTTATCAAGGTTGGTCATCACACATACGATGTGTCTGTGATTGTGTATAAATTTTTCCTGGTTCTGCTCTTCTCACTTAGCATCAATTTGTATAAGCCTCTCCAGGTAAATATGAAGTCCATCTCCTTCCCATTTCTTATAGCACAATAGTATTCCATTACATTCATATACCATAACTTGTTCAGCCATTCCCCAATTGATGGGCATCAGAATTTCTAGTATATTTCCAGTTTTTTGCAACCACAAAGAGAGCTGCAATAAATATTTTTGTACATATGGGTCCTTTTCCCACTTTTGTGATCTCTTTGGGATATAACCCCAACAGTGGTATTGCTGGGTCAAAGGGTATGCAATTATTTATAGCCCTTTGGGCATAGTTCCAGATTGCTCTCCAGAATGGTTGTATCAGTTCACAACTCCACCAACAATGCATTAGTGTTCCAATTTTTCCACATCCTCTCCAGCATTTGTCATTTTCCTGTTTTGTCATCTTAGCCAATCTGACTGGTGAGATGTGGTATATGAGGTACATTTTGAATTCAGGTCTTCTTGGCTTCAGCTCCAGCTCCATTGTGCTACCTAAAGGCAGGACCAAAAAAAAAAAGGCATGATATATCCAGGAGCCATTAGAGTTTATTGGAGGGGTGGGAGTGGCAAGAAGCATGACATAATCAGATCTGTGCCTTAGGAAAATCACTTTAGCTACCGAATGGAGGATGGATCAGAGAAGGGAGGGACTTGACGCCACCAGTAACTACTGTAGGAATCCAAGTAAGAGGTGATGAGGGTCTGCACAAGGGGGGGGGCAGTGTCTGAGGAGAGAAGGGATGCATTCAAAAGATGTTGCAAAGGTGAAACCAAGAGGCCTTGGCAACAGATTGGGCAGTGGGGGGTTAGGGAGGATGACAAGATAGCGAGGAGTCCACCATGACCTTTAGGGTGCGAGCCTAAGGGAATGGGAGGTGGCAGTAAGGAAGGCAGGGGCAGGGAGGGTTTAGGGGGAAAGACTGTGAGTTCTGTTTTACACATGATTAGTTTGGATGTCTTCTGGACATCTAGTTTGGGATGACACAGTTGGAGATATGAGATCGGAGGTCAGCTGAAAGGTAGATTTGAGAATCTACATAATAGAGCTACAGCTGGAAAGGAACCTGGAGCTTATCTTGTCCAACCCCCTCCTTTTACAGAAGAGGAAACTGAGGCCCAGAGAAGCTAATGGCTTTCTCAGGTTCTCAGAGGCAGTAAATAGCAGAGGCAGGATTCCAAAGTGGAATCAGTGGTGACTACATTACAGCTGTGTGGTCAAGCCAAGCCAAGCCAGCCAAGCCAAGCCAGCCAAGCCAAGTCTTCTTGACTGCATTCTGATTAAGGTAAAATCACTGTGTGCTACAAACTTATTGGCATCTCTATATCTTGTTTTGTTTTACTTTTTCTTTAGTTACCTAGTAAATCTCTTTTCAAAGACCCTCAAACCTTGTTTTGGTCACCTAATGGAAGTGACTAGGTCTCCATGACCAGCCCAAGAGAGCCAGAGGGATCAGACCCTCTTCTAGAAATCAGGTGCCTGAAGTAGGGCCAAGGACAAGGTCCATTTGTTTGGAGTCTGACCAAGAAGTCTTTAAAGCAAAAAACAAAATGGAGGCCTATGAGGCGGCAAAAACCGCCCACAAATATCTGCTAAGCTGTTACCATGGAGAGGAGCAAGGAGAGCAGAAGACAAGAAGGAGCTGGGCCCACTTAGCCTGGAGAAGAGGAGGCTTATGGGTACTCCGAGAGCCGTCCTCAAGTACATGAAGAGCCGTCGTGGGAGGCAGTGATTAGACTGCTTCCAACTGGCCTCAGAACTGAGAAGGGCATGTTTTAGCTTGACGAAAGGAAACTCTTCACAACGATTTACTAAAACGATTCCAAAGCAAAATAGGCTGCCTCAGGAGGGCGTGTCTTTCAATAAACAGGGGACAGCCACATGTTTGGGCTGTTGTCAAGGGAATTCTCACGCAGACAGAGGTTGGGCCTCTGTGGCAGTCAACGAAGGATGTGTGTCTTCATTCAACAGACTGCTAAACGTGTATTACATGCCAGGACCTGTCCTAGGTACTGGTGGGGATGCAGTGATGAATCACGGCATCCTAGCTCTAGACCTGGAAGGGGCTTCAGAGGCCATCTAATATTTATGGATGGATGCAAAGGAAGTAAGCAGAATGGTTTACAGGATGACCACAAGCACGTAAAGGAAAACAGCACTGAAAGACCTCAGAAAGGCGGCCAAGCAAGGCTTCAGAGGACTGAGGGGGAAGCATGCTTCCTGCCTCTCAGGAGAGAGGTAGATGGCTAGATATGCTAATAAGTGTCTAAGGGGGGATTGAAGCCAGGGCTCCCTGACTCCAAAGCCAGTACACTATTTTCACGCCATGTTGCCTATACAGAAAAGACCTTATGCAACATAGCCAAAACATGCTGCTTTTTTTTTGTGAAAGGGGGCATAGAGAGCTGACAAGAGGTTACAGAATCTTGAGAGTCACAGAGGTAGCAAGACCCTTGTTGGAATGGTTGGAGGCAGGACCCAGCATCTGTATCAAAGGGAAGACATGGGTCCCACCTCCTTGGAGGTCTTCAAGCAGAGGCTAGATCACTTCTCTGATATATGGCAGTGGGAGGCATGGATCAGATTAGTCATCTATCTGCTGAGCCTGGAATTCTCCTCCTGCTCTGGAATTTGGGGATCCTTCCATTGAGGCTTTTGGGAGATGATTGAGCTATATAATACAATGTGTTCCGTTGCTCAGGACTGCCTGTAATTGACTTCCTTGTCCAGTAGGGACTTCCTTGCCTGAATCTCTCTGATCTAGGCATGGGTCTTCCACTGTCTCAGTGGAATAGAAAGTTGGACTTGGAATCAAGAAGATCTGAGTTCATGTTGTATGTCAAATATTTAGTAGCTATGTGACTCTAGGAAGTCACCTGACCTCAGTTTCTCAATTGTCCCATCCATGAAACACAAGTAGTCTCTAAGAATCCTTCCATCTTTGAGCTATGATTTCCAGAACTGTTGATACCAACTTGGTCTTGCTTTTCATTTTACATGGCCTTCCTTCCAAACTCAGCCTCACTTTCCTCTGCTCCAGTCAGGAATTTTCTTTTCCCTGCTCACAATTTTGAGTAATACATAAGGTTTGCCTTGAGAAGAACCTAATAGTTCTATTCCTTCTATCTCCCCTCTTCCATAAGCCAGGTATGTTTGGGCCATATGGTCCTCAGACTATGACCAGGTTTTCTGAACACCCTGATGGGGTTTTGATATTCCTTGTGGCAATCCCCATAGTCCTCTTGTTCATGAGCATCTCTGGCCCCTCCAATTTGTGCTTAGGCTCAAACTCAGTTAATCACTCTTTAAAAGCCCCTTCCTTCCACCTCCCCCTCTCAACCCCTCCTTCTTTGTTTTTGTTCAACAAACAATGAATCTGGTAACAAAGGAGAAAATGAGATGCAGGTGAAAGTTTATTTTTAACACGAGGGCCAAACTGGTATTTAAAATGAAAATCAGAGTGCTTGTAAAGCATTGGTCCAGACTAGTCTCACTTGGGCTCCTTCCAAAAGCAGGCAGAATCCGATTTAGGGGAAGACTTCAAAGTCTTCCTGTCTTGAAGGATTTCATTCTTCCTTTTGGCAGGAAACAAGTCTTGACATTGCTGGTTGGAGGTGGGGTCCCATGGGTCAGGCTGATGGAGTAGCAGAATTGGGAAGGGGGGAAAAGTTGATCTCCCGGTGACTCAGCTCACTATTCAAACCTGACCTTGGGTTAGACTCTTACATTTTGTTCTACCAGAGCCTCACCCAGCAAGGAAAGCCATAAAGAAATAAACAGATGGGTAGCTTTTGGGGGCAAGGTGAGGTGGCACTGTGGACAGAGAGCTGCATGTGGTATCAGGGAGACCCAAGTTCAAATCCTGCTGCAGCTACTTGTTAGCTGTGTGACCCTGGGTAAGTCACTTAACCCCCTGCCTTCCTTAGTTTCCTCATCTGTCAGATGGAGGGATAATAAGTAGAGGAACAAGCCTACCTCACTGAGTTATGAGGTCAAGAAAGAGAGGCGAAGTCCTTTGCCAACCTTAAAGTGCTGGCTACTGATCTGGCTTGTGCTTCCTTTGGAGCTCTCCACGGGGTCTTGGACTATTTGTGCCCAACCTGTGGTAGAGCCTTCCTAGCTGGTGTTGGTCTCATCAGCCACAGTCAGACTGTAACTTGACCCCGACATAGTGATGTGGGTTGGGGAGAGTGTTCCCTCCTCACTTCCTCTGCATCAGTGATGAAACATGAAGACAAGGCATCAGCACACTGCCCAGATCCAAGGACTCTCCCATTAGGGGGTCAAGGTGATCACAAAATGGGCTGACATTTGTTCATTCACGTGAGCCTGCAAGGGGGTGCCAGAGTCCAATAACCCTGGCTGAGGCAGGCCCGAGAGAACAAGGAAGGCAACAGAAGAGTTCCAGGACTGTAGAGTTATAGAGGAAAGAAACTTCAAAGGTTACAGATGAGAAGACTGAGGCCCAGAAGGAGGTGAAGTGCCTTGCCCAATAGGGTCCCACAGGTAGTAATCATCATGTAGGCTTCACACTCTGAACCACTGACTCCCAAACTGGTGCTCTTTCTGCTGATCCATGGTGCACCCTTGTGCCATAAGATTTTTTTACTATCAAGACATGTCATACTGACTCCTATTTCTGTGGTACAATAAGGTCTGCAAAGTGCTAATCTTCTCAACAGGCTGATGAGGCAGGTGCTATTTTGATTCCAGATGAGGAGAGTGATGATCTGAAAGGTTAAGTGTTTGTGTCATACTAGAGTAAGTGGCAGAGGCTGGATTTGAACTCAGGTCCTCCTGACTCCAAATCCCATGGTTTTTCCACAGCCACACTACCTCTGCACAGTAGCTGGTAGGATGTCATTGCCCTAGACTTTCTTCAGGGACACACATAATACAGGGAAACACAACTTGTATAGGGAGATCTATTTAAACAACCAAGTTCCCCAGAACCACATTGCTCTGCCCACATAGGTCTAACCTTTGCTTTCCTGTCTGATAATAGTCAGTTTGGCAACATAAGAGCCAATGTAGAAACATTGCCCCAGACATGATAGCCTTGCTTTTTTATTGCAGCAAGAGGGAGAGGGAGTGGGAGAGAAGGAGAGAGACACACAGAGAAAGATAGAGGAGGGGGGACAGGGAAAGAAGGAAGGAGAGAGAGACAGAGAGGAAGGGAATGAGGGACAGAGACAGAGAGAAAAAACAAGGAAGAGAGAGGGAGAAGGGGACAGAGGGAGAGGGAGAAGAGTTCATCCCCTTATCAGGGTTATCTGAAACAGCTGCTGCCTTTCTGTTCGACAGATTAATTGCCCTGCATTTTGGACTGTGGTATCACAGCTTGGGCTTTATAATAGGAAATGGTTTGGCAAAAGTAAAGATGAAAAGAAACAAAAAAGGCTTTGCTTTCCCTTCAGTTAACTTGAAGCTAACCTCCTTTTGGGGTTAACCTAACTTCCTTTTCTGTTTTGGTTCTTCAGTTCTTAGAAAGTGAGATTTTGCTGAATTCTGAAAAACTGTGGTGACAGCTGAAACCCAGGTTTCTAAGAGGTTCCTTATATGATAATTTCAGCCTCTGAACTTTTTATTATATTCAGAGGAGCAAAAGTAAGAGACTGTGAAGAAATTGGCCTAAATGGGCTAAAAAGAAGTGGGTAAAACAGTAGTGTAGAAGGGTGGGAGTTGATTGACCCCATCATACTTATAAATTAATTATCTTAATCAGGTGAGAATACCTTTATTGAAGAATCAAGAACAGATACTAAACAGGTATGAAAAATCCCTAATCAATTTGGAAAGAATAAAAACTATTGGATTAAATGAAATGGTGCTATATAGGAAACACATTGAGAGTCTGACATGACTCAACCAAGTTCTATGGGCATGGATAAAACAGTAGAACAATTCAGGACTCCAGGCATTTGAGTGTTGGGAAAGTTCAGTGGCAGGAGTAATTCCTGCCAATCCTGCCAAGCCCCAGACTGGAAATTTCTTGGAATGGAGGAGAAAAAAAGCCTCTAACTCCCCTCCACTCCTACATTAACCACAGGATATGAACTTCAAAATGCCAGAAGATTTTGAACTTTCCAAGGGCATCCTACTAGTGACTCTAGAACATCGGTGGCTAATGGCATTATCTATGTTAGGAACAGAGAACAAACTATACTCTCTGAAGAAAGGCATCTAAAGGACTCCCCAAGATGGTGCAGAAAGTTGTACCATATATAATGGGGACTTTATGAAGGTCTCATGAAGGGAAAACAGACTTCTAGCTAAAGGATTCTGAAAGACTGCTCTAATCTTGAATATACTTCTCTATGTACTCTGTATTTTTGAGAGACTGTGCTCTCTGATGTATGGGGTATTTTGCATCATTTTTTCTTACTATATGCATAAATAAATACATTTCTTAAAGCTAATTAAGTCTAACTGGCTATTTGATAATGATGTCTTTGATAATTGACATCCATTGATAAAGAATAGGGAAGCACACTGGTGGGGGCTCATGATCTCTAGCATTGGAAAGACAAGAATCCAAGAAAAAAATCCCCCAGAGGAAAATTAGCCAAATGCCCTCTTGATACTCAGCTGCCAGTGTGAATGGGAGTATGGGATAGTATTCCCAGAGCATATTCTACAGTCAGATGAGGAAAGTAGACTAGAACAGATGGTAGTCTCTAAAGATAGAAAGTTCTTGATAAGTAATGGACTGGTCATGGCAAATTGTAAACTAGCATTCCTCCTATGTATCTTTATACCTCTCATGCTTCCAGATACCCTAATGTGCCCACCGTTTCCTTCTATCTTTTCCTTTCCTCACTCTTTCCTATATGACTCTCCCTGCCTCCTCTTGAGGCTTGCCCCATCTATCATTCTCTCTCTACTTTGTTCAGGTCTCCTCCTTTCTAATAAGCTTCCTTTTGATCTGCTTGCCCTCTAAGCCATCTCCTCTATCTCTGTCCCTTCACAATCAATAGTAGCTTGACAAAAGAAAATATTAATTAAGAGAAAAAGAAAAATGAAAGAATGATAAAAATATGGCAAATATGATGGAGAACTAAAATACATAAGGTATCCTGTCACAGACTTATAAGGATGATTCTCAGTCTACAGTGGATGAATGGTCAAGAGAATATGAACAGGTAATGTTCAAGAGAAGAGACAGAAATGGTCAACAACCACTTAAAAATGCTTAATCTCAATCATAAAAAGATTCCAAGTAAAGGTTGTGTTCCATTTTACACTCATCAAATTGGCAAAAATAATTAAGACCATTGAAACAATTCTGGTGGGACTGGGGAGAAACAGATACATTCACTCACTGCTAGTGAAATTGCAGAATTATAGTCTTTTTGGAGAACAATTTAGTGATATGCAGTAAAAGTTATAAGAAATAATCATACCCGTTGACTCAGCAATACCACTATTGGAAATATGTCCCTTAAACTGTTATCAAAATCAGAAAAGCGTTATGTGGAGAATGTCTGGAAGAGGACCACCAGAATAAGGAAAGACTTTGCATTTACTCTATACCATATAAGGATCATGTCAAAAAAATATAGATGTAACATTAGCCTGGAGAAGAGAAGACTCAGGGCTGGGGTGGGGAGACACAGTAGCTATCTTCTCATACTTGGATTATTATGTGGAAGAGGAATTTCACTTGTTCTGTTTAGTCCAGGAGGTAACGATCAGGGAATGATGGACAGAAGTGACAAAAAGGCTAATTTCAGCTTGATGTGTCAGTCCAAGCTTCCTAACAGTCCAAGCTGTCTCTAATGCAACAACCCATCAGGAGTTAGTAGATTCCCTTTCACTAGAGGTATTTCAGCAGAGGCAGGATCATCACTGATCAGATATATTAAAGTGGGGTTTCTTGGTGTGGGTTGGCTCTGACAGCTGCTGAAATCCCTTCCAACCCAGAGACTCATCATTCTGTTCCAAGATCTTCAATGTACGACTATTTGTAATCTCAAAAAAAAAACCCCAACAATCTGGAAGCAATCTCAATGTCCAACAATAGAGGAATGGTTAAAAAAAAAAAGACCATGGCCTATTAATGTAATGGGATACTATAATGCAATGAAAGCCAATGAACAGTTAAGGCAAGGAAGAATATGAAGAAATATGGAAAGATCTTTAGGAAGTTATGCAAGATGAAAGGAAAGCAGGATGAGAGCAGAATGCATGTCATGACCATAGAGGAAAAAATCAATGGAATGAAAAATCCTGATAGAAAGCTGGAGTTGCTGAAAAGTTAGGATTGCTTGTTGCCCAAAATTATATATAATGTGTATACACACACATATACATATACATAATATACATACATATATGTATATGTATATGTTTGCATATGTACACACATATGTGGAGGCAATCAGGGTTAAGTGACTTGCCTCCAAGCTCACATAGCTAGGACATATCTCAAGCAGATTTGAACTCAGGTCTTCCTGATTCCAGGGTGCATGCTCACTGCAGCGCCCTCTGGCTGCTCCTTAAATATAGTTACAAAGCAGATTTAATTAGTTGTAGTGCTGCAGTTTATACTCAATAATGATGTGAAAAGTCTTTATTTCCTACCTCTACTATATCAGCTCACTCTTTAACCCTTTGCAATCTGGCTACTCTCCTGTAATGGCTCACACCAAGGTTACCAATGACCTAATTAATGACCTCTTCTAGCTCTCCATGGCATCCTAGAGCTCAAGCTGGAAGGGCACCTTAGATGTTAGTGCAATTCCCTAATTTCTTTATTTCTTCTTTGTTTCTGCAGACCTGTGACTTCATTGGGGTCAGGGAAAGCTCACAATGGTGTCTTGACACCTCTTCTGACAGTCTTAGTCTTAGAGTTGCCTGGGACCCTGTGTTAGGTGACCTAGCCTGTATGTGTCTAGTTTGAGCCAAGGTCTTTCCCAATCACCAAAGCAAACTCTCTATTCACTCTAGAATTTTGGGTCTCTTCCTCCTTTTATAGAGGAGGAAACTGATGCCTAGAGAGCAGAAGTAACTCACCCAAGGCCACCCTGATAGCAGGCTTCAGAAGTGGGATTTGAACCCAGGTTTCTCACTCCAGAGCCAGGGCTATTTCCACTGCACCATATTGTCCCCACCTGGACTCCCTTCACTGCTCTGACAAGATTGATGTTAAAGAGAGGAGCATTGCAGCAGACAGTTGGAAATTGCAGGGATGCCCGTCAATGGCTAAACAAGCTGTGGTATGTGATTGTGATGGAATATTACTGTGCTATAAGAAATGATGAGCTCGTTGATTTTAGAAAAACATGGAGAGACTTGCATGAAATAATGAAGAGAGAAATGAGTAGAATCAAGAGAACTTTGTATACAGTAACAGCAATATTGTTTTAAGAACAGCTTTGAGTGACTAAGTCATTTTGAATATTATAAATGCTTGAATCAGCCACAAAGAACCTATGAAGACGCTATCCACCTCCAGAGGAAGAACTGATGTATACTAGAAGTATGTACACTAGAGCTTTAATCCATATACACATTTGTATGGTGGGGTGGGGTGTAGGGTGGGGTGGGATGGGAGGGAAAAACATCTAAAAAGTGCACAGCAGAGAATAAAAGAAAATGAAGAAGCATAGAAAGCTGAGTAGCTTTGAAAATTATATATAGTACTTATTATATAGTTTTAAAAAATAAACAGTGTGAAATGTAAATTCATGGTTTTACAGTGAATCCTCTTTTTATGTCGTTCTGTGTAGATGTAAATGTTCTTTTTTTGTGTCTTCATGTGTCTAAATTCAAAATGAATTAAAAAAATTTTTAATTAAGAAAAAAGAGAGGAGCGTAAAGCCAGTGGTCAAAGACTAGGATGGAGCCAGCATTAGGGATCAATACAATATAATACAAATTGATTAAGCCCTTACAATCTAACGGAGGAAGACAAAACACAAAAGGAAGTTGAAAGGTGGGTGGGGGACTGGGTGAAATCAAATGCAAGTAGTCCAGCTGCTGAAAAGGAAGAGCTGGCTGAGTTTTTGTGTCCTGGCCTGACCCCAGGCTAAGTCTTGATTTAACAGCCATAGGTGGGGCATGAAATTAAGATTCTTTTTTTAAAATTTTAATTGATTTGTTTATTTACTTTTAGTTTCCAACATTCAGTTCCACAATCCCTTGAGTTTCAAATTTTCTTCCCCCTTCCCCTCCCCACCCATGGCGGCTTGCAATCAAGTGTAGGATCTGCCCATACTTTCCCATTGGACATTAGTCTGGTTGTATAGAAGGGTTGTAACTGATGGAGTGAACAATGGGAAAGAGGAAACAAAACCAAACATGGGAAAGAACGAGAGCATGTACAGCTTCAGTCTCCATTTAAACTCTGTTCTATGAAATAAGATTCTGGTAAGGTTGAAAATGTTCCAAAAGTCTAGACACTTTGTGCTCCAGATAGAAGGACTCTAGCGAGGCAGGCTGGACAAACTCACATTCTTTTATGCTACCAGGGGAATGGCTCTGGCAGGCCACAGTTTTTTCTATTACTTCTAAGAAAAGCACAGACAGCATGGGTACTGGGGACTTGTGATCAGATGCTGGACAAATGGCTTCCTGCCTTTTGGGTTGGCCCCACTTTCCTTATGTCCTCCTGGAAAAGCCTAGCCAGATCTGAGGTGGAATTTGAACCCAGTGCTCTACTCACTAGACCACTCTGTCTTCCTGATCCTAGAGGGAAGAGCCAAGAACAAGGGATCAAGGTGGCAGAGGCAAATTGGGACTGGACGGCAGGAGAAAACTTCCTGATACACTGAGCTGTCCTGATGTGAGACGGGCTGCAGGGGAAGGCAGGGGTGTGGGCAGGGGAATTCTCTCTCTTTGGGAAGAGGTTGGATGGCCTCTTGTCAGGGATGTGGGAGTAGAGGTTCTATTTGGGGCATGAGTGGGACCAGGTGGCTGCTGAGGTCTGTGTAGACTCCAAGTTCAGTGATTTTGTGATTTCTGAATCACAGAAGAAGATTCTTTAGGGGGAGTGTCTCCACTCCATGCTAGGGTTTCATCCATTCTCCAATGCTACTTAGATCAGGGGCTTCAATTAAAGGTATAGGCACCCAAGCAAACCCAGCTGCAAAATAAACAGCTCTCCAGAGCTGGCGGAATTTTCTGTCTCATCCTTCAGCTGTGTTCCATCCAGAGCGCTACCAAGGCTCCTTCTAGTTGGAAAGTTCTAGGGCTCTGTGAGTTTTTCTAAGCAGAATTATCTTAGACTTTCCCAGTTTCTGCCAAGTTCATTGCTGAGGAACTGGGTTCACCAGGCTGAAATGTGCAGTCAGGCTGGTGGAGGAAGGGTCCTTTCAGTCCATGAGCATTTACTAAATGCCTCTCTGTTGACGCCACCATGCTAAGTGCTGAGGTTACAAAGAAAGACAACAACATTGTCCTCTGCCCTCAAATAGCTCACATTCTCATGGCTCTGTTGTGTATGGTGGTGGGGTGCAGGGGTGGGGTGGAGAAGGGGGAGGGGTGGGCGGTGGGGGCAGGGAGAAAACACTTTATGGCTAGAAAACGCCTTGGCACTACTCAGCAGGATCTGAGCTCTTATCTTTATTCTCCATCCTCACATCTAGCACAGTGCCTTACACACAGTAGGTGCTTTATAGTTTGGTGAGCCCTGTCCCTGACTGGAAGTACTCTTTAGTTGGGTCCTGCCCGCCACCCTGTCCCCAGCCTGCCCCACACTCAGTCCTCACCACCTCTATCTGCACTATCACGACATTATCCTGGTTGATTTTCCTTCCACACAGCAAGCTGCCCAAGTGATGGTCCCACGTGTGGGTCTGAGCCCGCCCCGCAATTGCTTAGTCAATCCCGGTGGCTCCCTAGTCCCTCTAAGATCCTGCACAACACTCTCTTTGGCATCTGAAGCCTTCCCAAGCTGGCCCCTCACTGCCTCTTGATTTGATGGCAGGAGAAAACTTCCCAATTTGAAACAGGCTGCAGGGGAAGGGAGGGTGCGGGCAGGGGAATTCTCCTCGGAGGTCCCTTTGGAAAGAGGTTGGATGGACTTCTGGGATTTTCCCTTCTATTTTTTGCACGGACCTTACTGACATTTATTCAGACTTACACGTGACTCTCCTTCACTCACTCCGGGGTCGTCTTCACTAGAACACTCGCTGCTCCTCATGTGTGACACCCATTTCCCGATCTTTCTTCCTTCGCTACCCCTCTGGGAGACCTCTTTAGCTTAGTGCGTGGGGCTTATGGGATCCAATGTACGAAACACACAGCGTGGAGGCCTTCCGGTCTAGAGATAAGCTCTGGTCTGTAAAGACACTTTGCTAGGAGCGAGAGGAATTACGCAGTAGAGAGCACAGAGAAGGAAGGACAGCCTGCCCTGGGCAGTTCTGAAAGTGACTTGTCAAGTATAGGTTACCAGGGATGAAGGGGCAGTTAGGCAGCGCCATAGTGCATAGCGCTAGGCCTGGAGTCGGATGGACCTGAGTTCAAATGTGACCTCAGATACTTCCTAGCTGGGTGACAAGTCACTTGACCCCGTTGGCCTCAGTTTCCTCATCTGTAAAATGAGCTGGAGAAGGAAACGGCAAACCAGTCCAGTGTCTTTGCCAAGAAAACCCCAAATGGGGTCATGGAATGTCGGACATGACTGAAATGACTGAACAGCTCCAGGAAAGGAGGTTTGTTCCCCTGTGATTCTTACTATTTGCTCTGGGCTCTGACAGGAGTTCTACTCACTTCTATGAAATCCTGCAGAAACTCCTTCACATTCTGAGGCTCCTGTGATTGTAGGGAGTTAGTGACCACACGGCAAAGTGGGGTTATTGGCAGATCCCAAAGCTTCTACCTCATGGTAGTGGAGGCAGTTAGCCAGAGGTCCCTTAAAAAGTCCTCAGGACATTGTGATCAAGAGGGAGCTCTGACTCTGCGTGTGTGTATGTGTGTGTGTGTGTGTGTGTGCGCACGTGTCTATGTGTATATATGTGTGTGTGTGTCTATATGTGTGTCTCTGTGTATATATGTGTATTTGTGTCTCCCTGTGTGTGTATGTGTATGCATGTATATGTATGTGTACACATACATGAGGCATGAGAAAGAGTGAGGGGCAGAGAGAGAGAGCAGAGTTAACCCAGGAAGGTGGAATACTTTAACTCAAGTTTGAGGCAGTCAAATCTTCCCATCTATCACTGAGAAGAAACCACTTGAAACGGTGTTTACAGAAGCAGGAACAGTGACAGCCGCGAGCCAGGCCTGGGGGAGCGTGAGGTCTGAGCCCTCCACAGGTACAGCCCAGGAAGCCTTAGATGCCAGGCTGATTGCGGGCTCTTTATGCTGGCGCTGCAGCAGCGGCAGTAGCTGGCGGTATCTAGACTAGTTGACATCATTCTATGCCATCAGAAGGAAGAACAGGCAATTATGAGAAACAGGGAGAGGGAGGCTCCCACACAGATGTGCTGATATGGTCAGGGTGGGTCTTGGCAGTCCTGGGCTTTAGTCCTTCCGTTTAAGCTCCTTGTAGCTCACTGTGGTGTCTGTCAGCTACACAGAACAATTAGGGTGGGCTGTGTGTGTGTACATGTTTTGTGTGTGTATGTATGTGTGCTGTGTTTGTGTATCTGTGTGTATATGTGTTTTGTGCATTGTGTATGTGTTTGTGTATATGTGTTTTGTTTGTGTGTGTTTGTGAGAGAGAGAAAGAAGACAGAAGAACCACTTGTCCCATCTGTCTGCTTATGTCATGGAGCAAGCAGCTTGGGAATCCAGGTATGACAGACACTACCAGGCAATTAATTGACCAACACATGTCTGTCAAGCAGTTGATCTGGGCTTAGTTGTTGTTCAGATGTTTTCTGTTGTATCCCACTCTCTGTGACCCCATTGGGGGTTTTCTTGGCAGAGACACTGGAGGGGTTTAGCCATTTCCTTCTCCAGATCATTTTACAGATAAGGAAACTGAGGCAAACAGGGTTAAGTGACTTGCCCAGGGTCACACAGCTAGTAAATGTATGAGACCAGATTTGAACTCATGAAGACGAGTTTCCCAGACTCCAGGATTGGCATTCTGTGCACTATGGCACACCTAGCTGCCATCATTCTTAGAGCTTCTGATAAAAAGATGTAAGTGAGACAGATCCTCCCTGTCTTGAAGGGGCTTCCATTTCCCTGGTGTGATACCACATACATCTAGGAGTGGTGGCCAGGAAAAGGAGCTTTGGTCTGGGCAGTCATGGGGATGGTGTATGGAACCATAAGGTAATAGATCACCATGCCCTTTCCAGTAAAAATGGTCATATTAATTTGATTATTGTTGCCTTAAAAATGGGGGAAGCCAAGGAGGGGAGAGCAGGGGGTGCAGCAGCAGGGCAGATGGCAAGATTCCCAAACTAGCCCTTGAGTCTTTGATGTTGTGTTTGTGTCTTGGTAGGAAAAAAGCAAATCTGTAGAATGAAGGTCAGTAAGGAGAGTGGAAAAAACAGAAAGGAAAGTCCAAGAATGAGCACAACAGTGACTTACGGTGGTTGGTTTTAAAGAGAGCACTCATTTGTGCTGAAGTTATTTATATATGTTATATATGTTTATGTTCACATATATATACATTTCTTTAAATTTTGCTTCAAATGCTATCCCCTCTCAATGGCAACATGTACAAGTAGGAAAACTCATACTTGGTCAGTGTCTACACTGTTATTAAAACAAAGTGTCTGTTTTTATAGAATAAGTATGCTTGGCCAGATACTTGCTTTTGTTGGGCAGAGTCGAAGCCTGTGGTCAGGGCACTTAAGGACGAGCAGACCTCAGAGAAAACTGTGGCCTAGGCCACACACTGCTTTACGGCCTTTGGAAGCCGGAAGTCATAGTGCAGATTCTGACAGAGGTCAATAAAACCGCCGGCAACACTCCTTCAGAAACTCGCGCTGGTTATCTTGTGCAGGTAGTGCCAACAGTTGACATTTATGATGAATTTTACTGTGTGTAAAGCACTTTAGAGATATTATCTCAGCTTGGCCCAGTAACAGCCCTGGTCATGTTTCAGCTGCCTTACAGGAGACACAGTTCAAGATGTCCGGCAGGCAGTCAGCTGTAACCCTGTCGCTTAGGAGAGAGGTGAGGGCTGGATAAGTAGATCTGAGATTCATCTGCATTATGATAAGGTAGGGACAAGGCAGATTATTATCCCCATGTCGCAGATGAGGCTCAGAGGGGTACGTGGTCACACAGCTGCTTCAGCCCAGATCCACATGACTTCTGGACCAGCACTCCAGCCCCCGTGCAAGCCGCCTCTCGACACCCCATGATACTGCCCAGTCCAGAGGAAACAAAAGGACAGATAATTGTTCTGAGGTCATGGAACCCTGGACCTAGAACTGGCAGGGCATCTAGAGGTCATCCAAGAGGTCATCAAGTCCAAATCTCTCATGTTACAGATGAGGAAACTGAGGCCTAGAGAGGCCAAATGACCTGTCCAGGGTCAAGCCCCTGCTGGTAAGTGTTTGAGGCAGGATCCAAACCCATGTCTTCTGAATCCCAGGCTGGCTTCACACACCCTGCTCAGGATGTGGGGATTGTGCTCATCAGTGACAGACTTAAAAAGGAAGGGAGGGAGGGAGGAAGGAAGGAGGGGAGAAAGGAAGAAGGGAGGGGAGGAAGGAAGGAAGGTAGGAAAGAAAGAAGGAAGGAAGGAAGGAGGGAAGGAAGGAAGAAGGGAGGGAGGGAGGAAGGAAACAAACATTTATTAAGCCTTCACCAGGCGCCGGACACTGTGCTAAGGGGCAGGGATACAAACACTATATAAGCAAAAAGACACCCAGCCCCTGCCCACTAAGAGCTTAGGCTCCAACCGGGGAAGACAAACCACAAAAGGGGCCTGAAAGGAGGGAGGAGACCATGAGAAGTGTAGACAGCTGGGGGCCTGCGTGGGTCCAAAGTCTGGAAGCCAGGAGCGGGGCTGGGAGGGGAAGGCAGGCCAGATGGAGGTCTTGGATGCTCTAAGAAGAGGGAGGCCCAGGCACTGAGGGGAGGTCTGGGGTGAGGCAGCGTCGATCGGGGTCTGGAAACCAGAATCCCGGACTGTCCAGAGGAGGCCTCAGAGACCACTGAGCTCAAAGCCCTCCTTTAACAAATGAGGAAGCTGAGTCCCGGAGAGCTTGTGACTCTCAGACTCACACGGGCAGCAGGTGCCAAGCCAGGCTCCTGAGCCAGGGCCCCCGACGTCAGCACCAAAGCTCTTTCCCTGTGCTGCACTGGATGCTTCATCCCTCCCCACTCAGGGCCAGAATGGAAGTAACAGCCAGAACTCCTGTCTCTTGGTGCTCTGTGGGGGAGTCCAGGAGGACTGCGCTGCTTTCTGAGGCTTCTGACCTGCAGCCTTTCCCACCTGCTTGTCACACTGGGGCAGAGCATGAGGCCCAGGCTCTAACCCCCATATGTAAAAAAAAAAAAAGTATAACAATTTTTGCAGCTCAGTTGTGCCCAACTCCCCGTGACCCCATCTGGGATTTACTTGGCAGATACTGAGGTGGTTTGCCATCTCCTTCTCCAGCTCATTTTTCAGATGAGGAAACTGAGGCAAACAAGGTGAAGTGACTTGCCCAGGGTCACACAGCTAGTAAGTGTCTGAGGCCACATTTGAACTCAGGTCTCCCTGACTCCACTGCACCACCCAGCATGTACATAGCACTTTGGCTTTGCAGAGCTCTTTGCCTTTATCATCTCATCCTCACAGCCATTCTGTGAACAGGGGCTATTATTATTATTATTATTCCCATTTCACAGATGAAGACATTGAGGCTGAGTCCCAGAGTCACATAGACTCGGGTCTTTCTGATTCCAAAGCCAGGGCTCTATCTAGCTGACAGAGTTAAAAAGGATCTGAGAGACCATCTAGTCTAACTCTTCATTTTATGGATGAGGACCAGAGGTAAAGGGACTTAGCCAAGGTCACATAGTGAATAACAGAGTAAGGATTCGAACCCAGAGCTTTCATCTCAAACACTCTCCATTTCATCACATTGCCTTCCAGGTCTCGGCATGTGACTGGGGCACCTGCTCCTTGCTCATGGCCCTCTCTGGCTTTCCCTGTGTGCCTGCCTAGAGGAGTCGCTCCCTTCCTCTTTACTCTCCCTCTTTCCTCCATAGCCCCTGAACGGATTCTTCCTCATGGGTTTCATCTCTCCTCCTGAGAGCAGACTTTGGGCTGACTCAGTCCTGGGACCACAAACCCTCAGCCTCAGTCCACGCCCAAGTCACCACTCCCAGGTTGGTCTGTGACCGCTTCTGGACCAGATGCCAGCCCGAAGGTGACGTGTGTCCTGATGCTCTTAAATAGACCTGAGGAATAGCCAGCACCTGCTTCCCCTGGCAGTCCTCCCTCCTCCCCTCCTTCCCTGTCCCCTGACCTCTGGCCCTGCCTCCCCTGCTCTTACTAGGCTTCTAGTGTGTGTGTGCGCGCACACACACACACACACACACACACACACACACCCCTGCTCCTTTCCCTGCTGCCCCCAGAGTCTCCTCAGCTCTTCTCATGAGCCCTCCACCATAAGGTGGAGGAGGCAGAGTTAAGGACAATTCTTACCTACTTTCCAGATCTCTCACAAGCATTTTTTCTAAGACACTGCACCACAATTTTCATTTAACACAACACAGGTGGGAAACAGTAATTAGCTTAATTGCTGACTCCAGCAGAGAAATTCAGTGGCTGAGTTTATATTCCTTTCTCAAGAAACAGCAGTGGCTGATTCCACCTTCTGGGAGCTAGAATGCTTTCCTAAGCCAAATGAAGTCAACAGCATTTATTAAGTGCTTGCTGCATGCTAGGCATTAGGCTAAGCCCCGGGGACACAATGTCCTTGTCCTCAAGGAGCCCATATTCTAATGGGAGAGACAACAGGCAAACAACTACACGAGAATAATGTTTATATAAGGGAAATTGGGGAGAATCCCAGAAGGAAGACTTCTTGCAGAAAGTGGGATTGTGGCTGAAACCTGAAGCCAGACAAGAGGTGGAGTGTGATGAAGTGTCAAAGGCTTCAGGGAGGTCACAAAGGATGCATTGAAAAAAAGAGCATAACAAAATGAATGCAACCAAGATTAGAAGGGAAGCAGAAAGATGGGAAACTATTTTTACAGCCAGTGTCTCTGATAAAGACCTCATTTCTAAAATACATAGAGAACTGAGTCAAATTTATGAGAATACAATCATTCTCTAATTGATAAACGGTCAAATGATATGAACAGGCAGTTTTTAGATGAAGAAATCAAAACTATCTATAGTCATATGAAAAAACGGTCTAAACCACTGTTGATTAGAGAAATGCAAACTAAAACAACTCTGAGGTAGCACCTCACATCCATTAGATTGGTTAATATGACAGAAAAGGAAAATGACAAATGCTGGAGAAGATGTGGGAAAATTGAAACACTAATGCATTGTTGGTGGAGTTGTGAACTAATCCAACCATTCTGGAGAGTAATTTGGAACTATGGCCAAAGGGCAACCAAACTACCCTACTACTGCATACCCTTTGATCCAGCAATATCAGTACTAGGTCTGTATCCCAAAGAGATTATAAAAAAAGGGAAAATGACCCACATGTACAAAAATCTTTATCTCTTTTTGTGGTGGCAAAGAATTGGAAATCGAGGGGATACTCCCGAGGGGAACGGCTGAAAAGGTTGTGACACTCTTGTTCCATAAGAAATGGTGAGCAGGGGGATTTCAGAAAAACCTGGGAAGACTTACATGAACTGATGCTGAGCAGAACTGAAGTGAGCAGAACCAGGAGAACATTGTACACAGTGACAGCAACATTGTGTGATGACTGACTTTGATAGACTTAGCTCTTCTCAGCAATGCAAGGATCTAAGACAATTCCAGAAGACTCGTGATGGAAAACGCATCCACATCCAGAGAAAGAACTATGGAGTCTCAATGCAGATCAAAGCAGACTATTTCCATTTTTTTTCTTGTGGTTTTTCCCTTTTGTTTTGATTCTTCTTTTATAACATGACTAATGTTGAAATGTGTTTAACATGATTGTACATGTATAACCTATATCAGATTGTTTACTGTCTTGGGGAAGGAGGAGAAGAGAGATGGAAGAAGAAAAATTTGAAACTTGAAATTTTACAAAAATGAATGTTGAAAACTATCTTTACATGTAATTGGGGAAAAATAAAATACTATTAAGAAAAAAAGAGAAAAGAAAACAGAAGTGCATCTGTATATTTTGTCCAGTAATGATGAGGGTCTGTACTGAGCCATCCAGCTCCCCTGATCCAGCCATCTAGCTTCTCTGGTGATGAAGAGAATGAACGCATTCAGCTTTTGCTGTTGATTCATGACTCCATGGAGCATAGCACACAAAACCCTTCCACCTCTACCATATCTTGAAGTCTGTCCAAGTTCAAGGTTGTTTGTTTGTTTTTCCTACTTTTTTTGGAGGGGGCAAGGTAGGGCAATTGGGGTTAAGTGACTTGCCCAAGGTCACACAGCTAGGAAGTGTTAAGTGTCAGATTAAGAGGCCAGATTTGAACTCAGGTCCTCCTGACTTCAGGGCTGGTGCTCTGTTTATCGCACCACCTAGCCACCCCCCCCCCCCAAGTTCGAGTTTGTTGTTTCCATCACAATACATCCATCTCATCCTCTGCCATCCCCTTTTCCTTTTACCTTCAATCTCTCCCAACATCAGGGCCTTTTCCAGTGAGTCCTGTATTCTCATTATGTGGCCAAAGAATTTGAGCTTCATCTTCAGTATTTGACCTTCCAGGGAATAGACTGAATTAATTTCTTTCAGCATTGACTGATTTGATATTCTTGCTATCCAACAGACTCTCAAAAGTCTTCTCCAGTTCCACTATTTGAAAGTGTCAATTCTGCAACACTCAGCTTTCCTTATAGACCAACTTTCACAGCCAGACATTGCTCCTAGAAAAACCATAACTTTGACCATATGGCCCTTTGTCAGCAAGGTGGTGTCTCTGTTTTTCAGTCTGCTGTTCAGTTAGCTTCACTGCCCCCTCCCTTTTCCCCACCAAGGAGCGAACATCTTTTCATTTCATGGCTGCAGTTGCCATCTACAGAGATCTTTGAGCCCAAGGATATAAAATCTGACACTGCTTCCATTTCTTCCCCCTCCGCTAGCCAGGAGGTGATGGGACCAGTTGCCAAGATCTTAGTTTTTTGGATGTAAAGCTTCAAGCCACCTTTTGCACCCTCCCACAATCTGCTCTGGCTAGAGCAGGACCTGTTGTTGCCTGATTGGAAATGAGTTGTGTTCCCTTGTGACACATGTGGTGAGCTCCATCTGCTCTGGCCCAGTGCTGAAGGACTTTGGGAAGATGCAGTCATTTCTTAGTTCCTGTGAAGGCAGAAGCAGGACAGGGATGCACCAAGAGAAGACTAGCTGCTGAGCTACCAGGCTACACAACTGGTATCTATGGGAAGAGGGGAGAGGGGTGCTTCTACTCCCTGAGGGCTACAATAGCTGCTCTCACCTGGTAGTGGACACATGTGCTGCCCAAGTGAGTCTGGGCTCAGCCCTCAGCCCCTGGCTGCCTCTTCTGTGGTATATTTCTTACCCTGAGCATAGGTGACTGAATAATGATCCTGAAATGAATGTTTGCAGCCTTAGAGGCAGTATCATGAGCCCAGGAGGGCAGGGTCTTCTAGGTCCCATAGGTACAACTAACCAGTGCAGGAGGAATTTTCTGCAACTACATCCTTCTCAGAGAAGATGATCCCTAATGGGAGGGTGAGCTCAAGACCTTACCCGGTGCATTCAAAGATATTGACATTAAGGGAGTTTTTTGGACAGTGCAGAGTCAAAGTGAAGGAGAAATGTCTGCTGAATAGTCCAAAACAATGTGTACAGTATGTTCTACCATGGCAGGTCAGACCAGCTCCCAAGGATCTATCACAGATGGGTCACAAATAGTTTGAACATTTGGGGTAGAGATGTCCCTTGATTTGTACATCTTTTGAGCTACTGCAATTCTGTTCCACTCATAGAAAATAATGCCGACTTTGATGCGGGCACACCAAGCTGGCCAGTGTTGTGCCAGAGTCTCTCATGTTTCGTAGTCGATACTGATCTTGAGTCTCCTTGTATCACTTCTTCTGACCCCTGTATAGGTGCTCACTCTGTGTGTGTATGTGTGTGTGTGTGTGTGTGTGTGTGTGTGTGTGTGTGTTCTCCATAAAATGGTCTTACAGGCAAAGGTATATTTGGCATTTGAACAATATGGCCAGCCCATCTGAATTGCACTCTTCCCGGTAGAGTTTGAATGCTTGGCAATTTAGCTCAAGAAAGGACCTCACTGTGGTACTTTATCTGCGTGATAAGGTACTTTATCTGTGTGATAAGGTGATCCTCAGAATCTTTCTAAGACAATTCAAATGGAAACAGTTTAATTTTCTGGCGTGGTGCTGGTAGATTATCCAGGATTCACAGGCACATGACAATGAAGTCAGCACCATGGTTCAGTTTGGTAAGCAGCCTAAAACCTCTTTTCTCCCTCACTTTCCTTTGGAGTTTCCCAAACCCTGAGTTAGCTCTGGCAATGTGTACATCAACCTCCTCATCTATGTGGACATCCCTGGAAAATGTAAAGCCAAGGACAGTGAACTTATCCACAGCATTCAAAATTAGTTTGCAGACATGAAAGTAGTCTGCACTGGCTTTGACTGAATCAACTTCAATCTGAAGCAATTGAATTTGAGTTAAGTGGGTAGTGAGTGAGGGTATAAAGGTAGAAAATACAGGGGTGTTGATTACATTTATAAGAGAATTGAGTGGAGGTAATTACAAGACAAAAACTTGGCTTTTAGGTGAGTTTCTGTAACAATAAGAAGGTGAAGTCCCTGAGGAAGGGTTTAACCTCATTTGGCATGGGAGAGTATATTTAAAAAATAGAATTAAAAGCAATTTTCACTTTCTCCAAGAGCATATTTGGAGTCATTGTTTCATGTTATCAGTTTTTATCAAGGTATGCCCATCCAGTGTTTTAAGCATTTGTTTGTATGTAGGAAAGAAATCGCTGTTCTATATAATCAATTTTCAGATGAAGTAATCAAAGCTATCTATAGCCATGTAAAAAAATATTCTAACTCAGTCTTGATTGGAGAAATGCAAATTAAAACACTTCTGAGGTACTACCTCATACCTATTAGATTGGCTAATAGGACAGAAAAGGTAAATAACACAGGTTGGAGGGGATGTGGGGAAACTGAGGCATTAAGGCATTGCTGGTGGAGTTGTGAACTGATTCAATCATTCTGTAGAGCAGTTTGGAACTCTGCCCAAAGGGCTATAAAACCAGGCATGCCCTTTGACCTAGCAATACTACTGCTAGATCTGTATTCCAAAAGAGATAAAAACAAAAAGGAAAAGGACCTATATGTACAAAAACATTTATAGCAGCTCTTTTCTGGTGGTGAAGAATTGGAAACTGAGGGGATGCCCATCAATTGGAGAATGACTAAACAAGTTGTGGTATGTGATTATGATGGAATACTATTGTGCTATAAGAAATGAGGAGCAGGACACTATGGGAAGAACCTGGAAAGACTTGCATGGGCTGATGCAAAGTGAATGTACTGTGTACAAAGTAACATCACTGTTGTAAGATGATCGGTTGTGAATGACTTAGCTGTTCTCAACAATACAAGGATGCAAGATAGCTCTGAAGGACTTACGATGAAAAATGTCATCCATCCCCAGAGAAGGAACTGATGGTGTCTGAACACAGATTGAATATACTTTTTTTACTTCTTTATTTTTCTGGAGTTTTTTTGTTTATGCTTTCTTTTATAACATGACTATTAGGGTATATTTTGCGTGACTACACATGTATAACCTATATTAAATTGCCTGCCTTCTAATGGGGTGGGGGCAGGGGGAAGGGGAGAGAATTTGGAACTCAAAGTTTTAAAGGCAAATATTAAAAATTGCTTTTGCATGTAACTGGGGAAAAATAAAATACTAGACAAATTAAAAAGAAAAGAAATGGCCGTCCTGTACTTGATATGCATCGTACATTGAGTACATTTCCACTGTCTTTTGGGGAGACTCTGTATATGATAGGAGCCTGACCTTTAAGTGCTTTTCCCTGGGACTAAAAAGCTCTGGTAAAAAGAATTAATGAGAAAAGAGCCTGACCTCTCTTTTTAGAGATCGAGTTCCCCCACAACTGATCCTGGTCCATGAGAGCCCAGGGCTAGGGCTCCACAATGGGAGAGAGAGAGCCCTAGGTTCAGGCCCCTGGCTCAGCTAAAAATCTGTTATTGAATCAATAATACACAGATACACCCAGAATGACTGACTGGAGTTCAAGAGGGAACAGCTTAACTCTAGGGAAAACCACTGTTATCTGTGTGACCTTGGACAAGTTATCTTCCCTCTCTTTGCCTCAGTTGTGAAATGAGGGCGTTGGGTTAGGTGGTTTCCAAGGCTCCTTCTGGCTTAAATCTATGCTCCAGTGATCCTATGAATGGGATGCCCAGGACAATGACTCTGCGGTCATGAATCATAGATTAAGCTAGAATACAACGGAAGTCATCAAGCCAAGCTTCTTTGATGGCTTGACATGGGACACAGCTTGGTCAATACTCCCCAGTTGATGAGTGATGGCTTTTGTTTTTCATATCAGTTATTTCCCCACATGCCTTTCTCTCCCTTTTCCCCATATTGAGCTCTCCCTCGGAGCAAAGTTGGTGTTGCATCTGATGATGGGGTTATCAGGAGAGGTTCATTCCTGACCTTTGCTGTTCCTCCTCTTCCTACCTTTCTACTGAGAGGAGGGAAGCATGTTTTGCCATTATATTAATTTTTCATGGACAAAATTAGTGAAAAACAAAGGCTCTGGCATTCTACCATCAAACAAAAGTACCTAATTTATCGTACCTTAAGGTAGGTAGGATTTTTTTTTCAACTCCACAAACTTTCACTAAAGAATTTGTGGGGGCAGAGCACCCTGCTAGCTCATAGAATAGTCAAGCCAGAAGGGACTTTAGAAAGAGAGATTCTAATTTGATGTCCTTATCTTCTGGATCTGAGATTGTAGGGAGTAGGGAGCTCTGGGGGAAACTTTTTGACCATTGGAGATTGGTCTCCATTTTGCAGTGGCTGGTCATTTAGAGAATTGCCTCTAAAGGTGTTGCTGACCTGCTTCAAATTCAAATTTGTGAGGGATATATGAGAAATGAGACATTATTATCATCATTATGATTTTACTAGTTCTGTGATTTCTTTGGCTTAGGGAACTTCTGGTGAGGAAATTCCCCCTACCAGAAGAGATCAGTGCTGCTCCCCAGCTCAAAGTCCTAGAGCACTGGCTGGGGCAGTGAGAAGTGCAGGATTTGCTCAGAGCCCCAGAATTAATGAGATCAGAGGGATCAGATATTATTTGAATGAAGGATTTTCTGCGTCCACCATCAGCTCTCTATCCCACTGCATCCATGGCCATCTGATTTATGACTTGGATGGCTCAGGAGGAGAAAGTGAGGCTGGTGACTTTGCACAGCCCTTCCTCACTTAAACCCAATTCACTTGCTTGTCATGGCATCACCTCCCTGATGTCATGATCCACTTCAAGAATGAAGGACAAACAACAATCCACTACACCACACAGCTCCTCTTTTCTGCCCTCATTGGACAACAGAAGAAATGGAGGACCAGAGAGACAAATGACTTGCTCATTGTCACACAGGCAGGGCAGCTAGGTGGCACCATAGTGTGCAGAGCACTGGACCCAGAGATAGGAAGACTCATCTTCCTGAGTTCAAATCCAACCTCAGGCACTTACTAGCTGTACGATCCCTGTTGGCCTCGGTTTCCTCATCTGTGAAATGAGCTGAAAAAAGAAATGGCAAATCACTCCAATATCTTTGCCAAGAAAACCCCAAATGGGGTCACCAAGAGTAGGGTGCAACTGAAAAACAACCAAACTACTGAATGGTTACATGGGTAGTGGCAGAGCTGGGGATCAGAGCCGCTGCCTGAGTCCTATTCATAGGCTCCTGGATCTAGAGCTGGAAGAGATTTCCAAGGCCATCCACTTCATTTTACAGATGAGGAAACTGAGGCCAAGTGTAAGAGGTGGCATTTGAAGTTGGGTCTTCTAACTCTAGAAACCAGAGCTATTTCCACAGTGCCATTCCACAATCTGCAAGCAGCTAGAATTCTTAGAAGAAGGAAAGGAGGGTTTAAGATGCTTTCATCACTTGAATATTCAGTTTTGGATTCTTCCTAATGAAGTGTATATAATAAACACAGATCTATGGTATAGCAAAATGGGACAACAAGAAAAAAAACCCAACCCAAAATGGATGGATAGTCCCTATACCTTATTTTTAAATCTCCCATCAAACAATGAGTCAGCCCCAATCAGGCCAGATGATTCAGAAGGCAACTGTAGATGAAATTGGAAGGAAGATATACAATGAGTCGAAATTGCAGAGACCATTTTAGACTTAACATGAAGAGGAATTTCATAACAATGAAAGCTGCCCCAGACTAGTGTGGGCTGCTGTGGGAGGGGGTGGCTTCCCATCCCTGGAGGTCTTTGAGCACAGGAGGACAATCTCTGTTGGGTATGTGATAGTGTGGCTACTTGTCCAAGCTATTGGTTGGACTCTGAGATTCTGTGATTCTTTGAGACAGAGGTGATAATGAACAGATTGCTCAAGTTTCCAAGTGGATCTCTTCTCACTGACAACTGTAGAATCACCCACTGAGTCTGGGCCCAAATGCCTCAGTTCCTACTGTGCCATAGGAAGAAGTGAAAATGGCATTCATGAAAATGGTATCAGGAGGAGCAGCAGCTGGTTGTAACTATATATATCCAGAGGAAAGCTGTGCTGTAGACAGGTACCTCAAATTTAAAGGTGCCCTGGAATAATTTTTTAAGGGATCTCACAGAGAGGCAAGATTACAAAAGACTAGAAAAGATCATACACTTCAAAGAGATGACTGCAAAGACATCAGCAACTGCCTACCTCATGCCCATTAATAAAAATCTCTATAAAATCTTTATGAAAATGGTCTATGTTTGCATTAAGAGCAGCCTTGATGAAAACATGAGAACAAGCAGGCTTTTAGAGCCCTTCTGTAGAACACACCACATCTTCCTGGTCACACATGAGACTGAAAAGTGTAAGGAGTACAAGAGTGTGATGGTTTATTTATTTTTGCTGATTTCTAAGAGAAAAAAATCATCTTGGTGGAGATAATACAGCTCCAAAAGCTGCCTTCCAACAAGACTTGCATATTGTTATAACCATACAAAATTCCTTGGTAGATGTGACCTTGTCAGAGAATGTCATGCTCAATGATCATTAATATCAGATGGTGCACAGAATAGGAGATAAATGTTCACCAAAGGTATTCACTCTTGTGGAAGATGCCATGTACAAAGCCCCAAAGGACGTTGGATTCTCTACAGATGGGGAAGTCCTTCAGATGCTGCTACTTGTGGAGAACATTGTACTAATTGTATACAGCCACAAGACACTACAGGACCTCCTTAATGGCTTCTATGGCCACTCAAAACAGATCAGCTTAACTATCCACATGGGGAAAACTAATTGGATGAAAAATACATATTGTGCAAATGATGGTAAGCATTTGGAAGGCACAGTCCATTAAGTTAGTCCATCAGTACATCTATCTTGAATAGATACAGCAGATCAATAATTATATGGGCCTAGAATTGAACAGGGCAGCTGGGCAACACAGTGGATAGGGTGCTGGACCTGTTAGGAAGTCAGGAAGACTCATCTTCCTGAGTTCAAATCCAGCCTCAGACACTTACTAGCTGTGTGATCACATTTGCCTCAGTTTCCCCTCTGTAAAATGAGCTGGAGAAGGAAATGGCAACCCATTCCAGTATCTTTGCTAAGAAAACCTCAAATGGGGTCACAAAGAGTCAGATGTAACTGAAAAAGATTGAACAAAAAGAGAATTGGACAAGAGGAGAGCGAGATGGACTTAATTAAAAAACAAACACATTTTAAATTAAAAATAATTTCAAGGTGCTCCTTGATGATGAAGCACATAGATTTGACATCAGCATTTCTCCATTGATGCTCTATGGCTATGAATCATGGAATATCACAATCTCAGAGGAATCATAATTATTCCAGGTACCCCCAAAACCAGTGCTGTGGTGGGGGGAAGTAGCTTTCAGCCTGAGCCCTACACTGACTTGCACGATACTTGTGATCAGCAGAAGACTTGGTGAGCAGAAGAAGTCTGTTCTCCTCTGTATTCTCCATCTCTTTATGTGAGAAAGAGAAAGAATTACAGTATACTCCCAGATTCACTATAAAGGGAAGTGATGGAGATAGCACTGTTTTCTTCAATGGTTGAACTTTTAAAGGGGAGACATGGTGCCTTGTCCCTCTGTTTCTATCCTTCTTGTCTGTGTTTTGATCTGACTGACCTCAACACCAGGAGAAGATACTGAGAAGGCATCAGACAGCATGAGTCCCAGGCTTCCTAGGATCATCACATGAAGCCCATTGATCAATGGATTACCTGGTATATGGCCAGTAGTTCATGACAATTGGTAGAGGATCAGCAAGACAGTGGGAGCCAGTGATGGTGAGGTGGTTTCTTCTCTCCACTTGTGATTTTTAGATCAAGTAGTAATGAGTAAAAAAGGCCTTTGGATGGGTCTGTAAGAAGGAAGAAGATAGGATGGGAGGAGCGGAAACCCAGACATTACCAGAAGGAGCTGTATACAGCCTACAGAGATTCCTTCTGTAATCCACATTGATCACTAAGACTGAAATCCTTAAGGATTCCCATCCCCAACTCTTCCATTTCCATAAAGAAATCCAGATCCAGGCATTTGCTTCTTTGTTGACATACTGATGGTTCATGTCATGGGGAGGTCACCCATGTAGGGCACCCAACAACACCAACTCAGCCACAAGCCCTCATGTGAAGCTAATCCAAGATGCTCCTGCAGAATCCCAGGCTGCTTTGGGAAGGGCCTCACCCTGCAGGGTTTGAAAGAAGAACAAGAGAATCTCTGCTGAAGCCCTTCTGCGTGGATGCTTTTTATCCTAAAACCATCTGTTATCTGTTCTCATCAGCAAGCCAAATCCTGATTCCCCCAGGGGCTGGTGGCACTGAGTGGTTTCCGCCTCCTCAGGGCATCTCTTTGAGTGATGGTGCTTTCAATTCCGAGAGTCCATTTTAGCTGTACACACACCTGCTTTACTGTTGGCACCAGGAGAGTCCTTGACAAACTCCAAGGGCCCAGAAAATCATGTGACAGAGTGAGAAAGTGAGATGGAAAGGGCTCTGGGCTTACAGAGAAGCTCACATTTTGGCCTATTTTGTAAGGTAGAAGGTTTATGACTTTCAAGTATAAAACACCTCATAAATGTTTATATAATTAGTCACAAATAAAGTCAAAGTCTCTGTTGAAGCCCCAGTAAGCACAATTACATTTCACCGGAGGGGTGTTACACAATAGCTTACAAAACTTTTGTCTTTCCTCATTGCTAATAGGGAAAAATCTAAAGTCTCCCTGGCATTTAAGGCCCCTCACCATCTGGTTCCCACTTATTTATTTATTCATCTAATTAACAAACATTTATCAATCACCTTCTATGTTCTAGTCACTGTGAAAAGTACTGGGTGTGGAATAGCAAAACCAATATAGTGCTTGCCCTCAAGGAGCATACATTCTATTGGGGAGTGAGGGTGGGAAATGTGCTACAGTGGAAATATGGCAGTCTGTCTCTAGGGGCAGAGGACCTAGGCTCAGATCAGGTTCTTTTGCTAGCTACTCAACTGGGACTGGGAAACTAGGTAGTGCTGTAATGGATAGAACGTCAGGCCTGGAGTCAGGAAGACCTGGGTTCAAATCTGATCTCAAACACTTTCTAGCTGTGTGACCCTCGGCAAGTCACTTAACCCTGTTTGCCTCAGTTTCCTCATCTGTCAAATGACCTGGAGAAGGAAATGGCAATGCTCTTCACAATATCTTTGTTGAGAAAACCCCTAATGGGGTCACAGAGTTAACACAACTGAAACAACTGGACAGTTACAAGCCATAGGATGTCGGGCAAGTCAGCTAACTTCTCAGTGGTCCTCTTCAAGAATGAAGGATGGGCAGTACACAGCCATGACAGTGACCTGATCCTACAAACATTTAGTCAGAAAAATGAACACACAGACCGACTTCTTCAGCCTGATTCCAGGGGACTTTCCTTTGTATAATCTTGTTTCAGTCCAGCTGTATTCTGAGCTGCTACTTGAACTCGAGACTAGCCGGGTCACAGGAGCACAGATTTCAAGCTGGAAGGGAACTTAAAGGCCGTCCGACTTAACCCTCCCATTTAAAAGATGAAGAAATGGAGGCCCAGAGAGGTTAAGTGACTGGACCAACATCACGGCGGCTGAACTGAGATTCAGACTCAAGTGCTCTGTTTAATAATGATAGAGATACTAATGACGATAATAACGATAACAATAATAATGATAACAATAATGATGGTGATGATGATGATGATGATGGTGATGATGATGATGATGATGGTGATGGTGATGATGATGATGATGGTGATGATGGTGATGATGGTGGTGATGATGGTGATGATGGTGATGATGGTGATGATGGTGATGATGATGGTGATGATGATG
>CM053584.1:383630747-383716519 GCA_028627135.1 Pseudochirops cupreus | reverse complement strand
TGAGTTAATCTATTTTTTAGGGTGTTAATTTCTTCAGTCAGATTGCTGACTCTCTTTTCATGATTTTCTTGCAACATTCTTATTTCTCTTCCCAATTTTTCTTCCACTTCTCTCATTTGGTTTTCAAAATCCTTCTTCAGCTGATCTCTAGCTTTAAGGCAGTCTTCATGTTTATTGGAAGCTTTTGGTGGGGGAGATCTGGCTGCGCTGTCCTCCTGTAGCTCTCTGCCTTGGTCCTTCTTTTCCCCAAAGAAGGAATCTAGGGTTTGGTGCTGTTCTTACTTTGCTTCTTATGCTTATTCTTATTCATGGTTGGTCAGTCCGTGATTTTCTTTTTTAATCTCTGTGGAGCTCTGCTTCCAGAGGGGAAGGCTCTGTCCCAAATCGCTGGGGTCCTCCCAGCTGCCGGAGCTCTTAAGAGGTTGCTGGGTCCCTCCCCCACTTCTAGCTCACTAAAGATAAAAGAACCACAGGACCAAAGCCCAAGACCACGATCCAGATCCAGGCTGCTCAACGCGAGAGCACTTGGCCTCTGAATAATCGCTTAGTCCCCCTGCAGTCTGGAGGCTGAGAGCTCCGAAGTAGCAATCCAGAGGCAGGTGCAGGACCTCTGCTTTCCACTTCCCAGCCCTGGAAGCAGTTTGGCCAGACCGCTTTTCTCCCACAACCTTGCAAATTCCACTGACCTAATTCTGGATACTGCCGCAGCTGCAGTTGTTGCCAATGCGCTCACTCGAAGCTCCAGCTGGGGCTCAGCTCCTCTCATCCAGCTGCCAGTGGGCAAGCCCACGGCTTCAGGCCAGGCTGGTTTCTGTTCGCGATGCTGATATGGTTCCTCGTAGCTGAGCTGACTTTAGTGGAAAGTATATGTTTCTGCGTTTTGGAGTTCTAGAATTAGTTTAGAGTCATATTTTATGGGTATTTTGGGGTGGCTATGTGAGAGCTGCGATATGTTGCTGCTCCTATACCGCCATCTTGGCTCTGCCCCCCAGAATCATGCTTTTTAAATGCATAAAATAGAAGTAATAGGATTTCAAAGTAAGTAAATTACATTAAACTAAAGATGTAATTTCCCTCTTTATCTAAGTTCAAAGACCCTTGGAAATCTATCCATAGACACCCAAGTCTCTGGACCTCAGCTTAAGAATTCTTGGTCTAAGTCATAGGTTCTCAAAGTGGGTGATACCACCCCTTGGGAGTGCTGGAATGACCCGGGGGCAGTAGTAGCCTTTAGTGCAACTGAGCATATTGAATAAAAATGAGGGCATGATGGAAGCATGAGGAAAAAAGAGAAAAGAAGAAAATTTTGAAAAACTATCTGTCTGTTGTGTAACAGAGTTAAAGTCATAATGATTACATTATTTTTCAAATAAACATACAAAATGCAAGTTATAACTGATCAGTGGTCAAGTCTGCTGACAGGTCTTAACAAGAAAGTGTTGGCAGGTGAGCGTGTTGCTCATTGTGGGGAAGTCCAGAATACATTGACAGGAATATGTGCATGTAATGACTTGTTTTCAATATGATACCATACATTTACATGATGCAATATTGCATCATTAAAATTTCAGTGCAGGAAAAAACCTACAAGTCTACAATAAATTATTAAATTTAAGATGCATCATTGTTGAAAAAATATTTTATATTTTTTGAAATGATGCAAATTTAAAAAAACTGTTAACGGGTTAACAGAAAGTAGATTTCTAGGGGTTCACTGAGTAATTTTTTTGAAAAGAGAGTGGTAGGCCAGATACATTTAGGAACCTCTCATCTAAAAAACTGGAATCATTAATAAAGAACTTTGCCATTATCTACTGAACTAGATTTGAAATAATGGAAAATGCTATCATTAGCAACTTTTCTACTATTATAAATATAGTGTATTATCATTTCTATGGAGCTACTGAGGCTCATCTGTTCTGCCTCTCCTTTTTGGAAAGAGCATCATGGAAAGGAGTTGAGATATTGTTGAGATTCAGGGCCAGGATCCTGACTTAAGCTCTTCAAAAAATTTTTTTAAGTATAAGGGGGGCATTTCCACCCAGTAAGATGGAAACATTGTTGGTATTTTTTCCAGAACAGGCATCAGTCTCATGAATCTTAGACTGAGACACGATTGCTTCTCTGGGTCACACACTTGGGCAAAATCCGAAAATGTGAATATTTACAGTAACAGCTGTCGTGTCAAGTAGAGGAAAATCAGCTATGTTATTAATACTACTGTTGCAAATGTGGACCACAGATGCCGTGACTATCTGACCTTTTGTGGAAAAAGTTCTTAGAAGCTGGAGACTTTGTTCCTCTGAAATTGGCACCAGCTTTCTTGGAGGCCATGTGACTTAATGGGCAAAGACACTGGGTTTGGAATCAAAAGACCAGCCCTGACACCTGGAACCTGTGTGACCTTGGCTGAGTCACCTAAGGACAGAAGGAAGGAAACAAAAAATTAAGCAAGTATTTGCAAGGTGCTAAACTTTACCTCTTTTGACCTCAGTTTCCTCATCTGCATAAAAATGGAAATAGATTAGATGACCTTTGAGATCTCTTTCAGCTACATGTCTATGATCTGAGGATTCTATTTTTGGCTTTGCCATTCAGTACATGCGTGGCCCTGAGTAAGTCACCATCTATGAACTTCAGTTTCTCATCTGTAAAATGGGGAGATTTGGACAAGGTATGTGTGAAAGTCCCTTCATAGAAGAGAGAAATGATGATCATGTAATTGGCTGCTTGTCTCATCTTGCTAATTGTTAAATTTAAGCTCATTTACATGAACTCTAATTGATGTTTCTTGGCATCATGGACCCCTTTGGCAATCTGCTGGAATCTGTGACCCTTTTCCAGAATTGTTTTTAAACACTTGAAGGAAATACTAAATTTCACTTAGAGGTTAATGAGAATAAAGATGTAATTTTTTCCTCTCCAAATTCACCGACTTCCTGAAATCTATCCAAGGACCCCAGGCTAAGACTCCTGCTCTGGTACTTTCATGAAAGTGTCTTATTAATACAGGAACATTCTTCTGTTCCTTGTGGTTTGATGATTCTGTCATAAACAGGAAGCCAAGGAAAAACTGAGTCCCAGAGAGGTTCAATGAATTGTCTGAAGTCACACAGTTAATATGAGACAGAGTCAGGATTGGAACCCAGGCTCTGCTTCCAAAACCAGCATTCATTCTACTTGCCATATTGCCTCTCCACAAAAATAACTCCAATTTCTATAGTGACTTAACAAGAATAATGTACATTTCTTGGGTGCCTAGGTAACTCCATCTAAGCCTCTAAGTTACTAAGGCATCATCTTGCTTGGTTAGAGGATGTTTCCTATAGTAGTGAATTCATAAAGCCAGGCCCTATCAGTTCCCATCTCACATTTCTATGGCACAATGCCTAGCACATAGTAGGTGCTTAACACATCCTTATTGATTAATCAAAGATTTGAAACCCAGCAGGCCTGGAAGGGAAGCAGCATGAGTATCATTATCCTGACTTTACAGCCAAGGAAACTGAGGCACAGAGAGGTTCAGTGAGTCTCCCATGATATTATAGGTAGTAATTGCCTGAAGTAGGATTCAAAGCCAAGTCTCTGGACTCTAATCCCTGGAACCAACAAGAAAAGCAAAACTCACCTGAATTACAATGAGCAGATTGGGAAGAAAGTAAAGACAGACTCTGTTATATTTATGAATTTTTCTTTACAGGAAAAAAAATCAATCTGAAAGTCCTAAGCACCCAGAGAAGCCAAGGATATAAGCTCAAATGGATAAGTGGGACCTTCAGGGAAGCAAAAGAAGATTTTAATTCAGATAAACGATCTCAGAAGGGATGATAAAATTTATGAAACTGGAAAATACCGCAGAAGGACATGATTGAAGCAGCAAAAAACCAGAAGCGATGCAGGAGATAGGTGAGCCACAGACAGTCTGGATCCAACTGAAGAGCAGACCCAGACTATACAGGAATTGAAAAGAACTACAAGAACAAGGAGAGACAATTCAGGGGAAAATGACCCAGATGACAGACTGAACAGATCACATCTTAGAATTACTGCTGGTCCTCGGGATGCAGAAATGAAAAGAAGGGAGATGAAATGCTTCAAGAAATTACCCCAGGAGGCTTCCCAGAATGACCAAGAACAAGCCGCACTCTACAAACAGGGGTTTCTGAGGAGAAATCCACACTGAAGCTGCCAAGTCCATGATCATCCCATTTCAAAATGTAGAAGATTAAGAAGGTAAATCCTTTAACCTACAAGAAAGTAGGGAGAAAAATCCCCTATCAAAATGTACCAATCAGATTGTTCAGCCAAAGCCTGAGAACAAGGAAGCTGGACAAGAATGCGCACAAGCCTAAAAGACAAGAGCTTTGGTCATAAATCCATTCCTCAGCCAACCCAAGAACTCTGTCTGGGGCAGACGGTGGGCATTTCAAAACCAATCGGCCTTTCAGAGAATTTGCAGATCAAAATCCTCAATCCAAAAAAGCTTTTTAAGCAGAGGGGCCGGCACCCTGGGAGAGAGAAGTAACTACTAAAAATAGTGGATATTTTAAGTCCACCAAGTAAAGATCGACAGGCATAAATGACAGATCCGTAGAAATACTTTTTTGTAATGGCTAAATCAACACATTATGGTTTTGTAGTTAGGGATGGGGGCATCCCATGGAGACTGTGTGGTATTGGACTTGCCCCAGCTCTTTCCAGTAGGCCATGTGTGTTAGGACCCCATTGTCTCTGTGGCAAGAGCTGGGGAATAGTGCCCTGTATCAAAGATGATCGGAAACTGAGCCAGGAAGAGCTGTCCAGTTCATAGGCTATGAGAAGCAAGGAGATACAATTTCCAGTCTTTTAAGATGGCGTCTGATAAGAATCATGGAAGATGAGATGAGATGGATGGATTGTTTATCAGGACTTTTGGAGGGAATAGTCAAATTGATGAGATCATAGAACCATTGTAGTGATGGCTGCTCTTATAAGAAATAGATTAAAGTGAACTTTAGCTGACCCTATGGAGACTCAATGAGTCAAAGGATATAATTTATTCTGTATAATATTGTGATGTAGCAGCTGAAAAAAGCAATGCAATGTTTCATTGAAATTCAATTTGTTTATCCCTCCATTCCCAATACGACACAAAGACTCTATAGACTCACATTATTCTTTGACTTGACCTTGTGGCTTTTTCATAATTCACCTCACTTGTAATTTCCATATAAATGGTTTTAATGACTATAGGTTATCCCTCTCTGGGTTATTTCTCCTACTTAATACTAACTCCTTAGTTAGGTCCTCAGCAGTTGACTGCTATCTCACGTTCTAGAAGCAACCCTTTGGGTCTATACTCTTAACACTAGAGCTCATGAGACCCCACTGGCATTCTTCCCATCAATAATTAGCCATTAGACTCAGTTACTCCTTAGCAAGGGCATTTATTAAGCTGGTATAATAATAAACAGTTGCCACAAAACATTCCTGGAGTATGCTTTCCCACAAACATGCATCATATCCATTGGAAGAGTAGGCTCAAATTTAGAGAAGAATGATGGTGAAGCAAAAGCAATTCATAACACCTGGTACTCCAGAGACTAGAAGACCTTTCTCTCTTTGTAGAGTCTTCACCCCTCCTTCTTTGGGTACAGTAGCTCAGGTGGGTTCCCAGGGTCTGCTCTTCTTCTTAGCCTGATTCTCTTCTCTGCTTTCAAAGTTTCAGGTGACTATTTCTCTGAATCCATATCTATCTGGATTGTGTGTGTCTTTGCTCCCTGAAGAATACATATCCTACAGTCCAATAGCTCTCCTCCAAAGCAGGGAAAAATGTGTCTAATTTTATGAAGTATCCCATTGGTATTTTGTTAAATCTATACAGTATCTTGGGTGGTTTCATACAATTCTTCACTTATTCACTTATTCACCCTTTTTTACACTGGACATAGGTTGTATTCATATATGTATGTACATGTTAGGGGCTGCTAGAGGATAGTGGCAAGAGCGCCAGGCCTGGAGTCAGGAAGACCTGATTCAAATCCAGCTTTCTTATATGTAAAATGTGCTGGAGAAATAGCAAACCACTACTCTGCCAAGAAAACTCCAAAGAACTAGACACAACTGAAAAATGACTGACGACAACCAACAGCCACAGTATCTCCCCAATAGAATGTAAGCCCCCTGAGGGCACGGGCTGTTTCATTTCTACCTTTGTGCTACCAGTACCTAGCACAGTGCCTGGATCATAACAGATACTCAGTAAAGGCTTGTTGATTGATTGGAGTTTCTGCAAAAATTGTCCCATGGTTCAATTCGATTCAATTTGTTGTTTAGTCACTACAGTAGTTCCAACTCTTTGTGACTTCACTTGAGATTTTATTGGCAAAGGAAGCCTTTTCCTTCTCCAGCTTGTTTTACAGTAAGAAAACTGAGGCAAACAGAGTTAAATGACTTGCCCAGGGTCACACAGCTAGCAAGTCTCTAACATCAGATTTGAACTCAGGACAATGAGTCTTCCTAATTCTAGGGCCAACACTGTGCCACCTACTACCAATTTTAATAGTTATTGTTGTGTTATTTCAGTCATACCCGACTCTTTGTGACCCCATTTGGAGTTTTCTTGGCAAAGATACAGGAGTCATTCACTATTTCCTTCTCCAACCAGTTTTTTTTTTAATAGATGCAGAACTGAGGCAAACAAGGTGAAGTGACTTGCCCAGGGTCACGCAGTCGGTAAGTATCTGAGGTTGAATTTGAATGATGAAGAAGAGTCTTCCTGACCCCAGGACTGGCACTGTACCATCTAATCACCCCAATACTAATGTTAATAAATACAATTTCTTTGTTCCAAAAAGCCTTTTCCAAAGTCTTTGGAAAAACCCTTGGAAAGGAAACATTTGTTGAGGGCATGCTGTGTGCATAGTACTATTTAAATTATAAAGACAGAAGGACAATTACGGGGCCCTTGCCCCAAGGAGTGTACATTCTATTAGTGGTAGAACGTCTGCCTGGCACATAGTAGGTGCTTACTAAATAGTTATTGATGGACTGACATGCACACAAGGAAACAAAGACAAAAAATCATATGTCTGTATTTCTATAAGTCTTACGAATATCTCGGCCCATTAGTTCATCCAGTTTGTTATTATGTAACTGGTATCTTTTAAACCGCCAAGTGTTTCCTGGTTTCTGTTAGTGATACAGTATATGAAAATAAGATAATTTTTATGGGCTGATCTTCTATCCCCCTATCTTCCTAACATCATTCAGTGGGGGGAGGGGGGCGTTTCTGGTTTTCCAAATATTTTCCAAACAGATCATCATGTGATCTCCAGATAGAGACACCACGGCTCCTTCCTTGTCATTGCTTATTACCACATTATTTTGTTTCTTTGCCTGAGTGTTACACACAGAATTTCTAATTCTGTGCAAATGATAATGTAGAGGAAAAACCTTTTTTTCAAATGGAAATGACTGTTTTCCCCATTGCATAGGAGGCTAGCACTTGATTTCAAGTAAATGCTTTAACATGATAAATGTTAAGGAAAAATCTTACTATCCCTAAATTTTTAGCATTTTTTTAAGCATAAAAGGTTGCTTTTCTCAAAAACCTCTTCTAAATTTTTAGGAATATGATTTATTATATATTTTCCTAATATTAAACTCCCCTTGCCTTCCTTATATAAATTTTAATTCATGATAAAGGATAAATGTTTTCTTATATTATTGTATGATTACATTAATTAATTTATTAATATTTTGATTATTAATAGTACAGAAGGATTTTGACCTATAGTTACGCGTTTGTTTTTTTTTTCTGTTATGACTCTTGGGCTTGGCAATCAGAACCATAATCACTGCACAGAAAGGATTAGGTAACCTTCTTCTGTCTTTTTCTATTGTTGAAAACAAATTTTGTAATAGAGAGATTATTTTTATCTTTAATGTTTGGTATTCATTTGTGAATTTGTCTGGTCCTGGTTCCTTTTTGCATGTCAGTTCATGAATGGTCAATTTCCTCTTTGGAAACTAACTCTCTTAGGTTACTTATTTCTTGTTTTGCCAGTGATGGTATGACTTATATTTGCAAATATTTACCCATTCTTTAAAATTGTAAATTTTATTGGCATAAGGCACTCTCTGAAAGTTTTAAAAAATTTAAAAAAAATTCTCTTGCATTTGTTGCAATTTCTCTCATTTCTGATTCTAGTAATTTGATTTTTCTTGTTCTCTTTTTTTTAAAAAAAATGCTAATGTCTACTGACTTTATTGATCATTTTAAAGGTCACATGGAACATGAATAACAAGAGTTGAACAGAATTGGTATGAATGGATGATGGGTTAATTTACATGATTGGTGGAGATAAACACATTAATGAGATCAGAGATATATTAGAATATTTTAAAAGCTTGATCTTGGTTTTATTTATCAATTTAATTTTTAAATTCACTTATTTCTCTCTCAATAACTTGTCAAATTTCTCTTTTATATGCTTGCTTTTGACATGTTGAATTATTCATTTTCTAATTTCTTTGACTAAAAATGCAAAACATAATTTTGCCTTTTTCTCTCATTAATATTTTCAGAGATAAATTTACTTCTTAGTACTTCTTCAGCTTCATCCCATAAACTTTGCTATCTTGTATTTATGTTATCATTCTCTTTGAGACAATCCTCTTTTGTTTCTATCATTTTTCTCAAAGCAGGGTATTTAATAATTTCTATATGTGACAATTTGCAACTTTTAATGACCAGCATATTTTCACTGTTTATTTCTAATTTTATTTCATTGTGACCTAGAGATATAATGTTGACTATTTCTGATTTTTGGACTTTATAACTTTTTTTGTGACTTAGCATTTGATTAATTCTTGTGAACATTCCATGCTAGTTTGAAAAAACAAACAAACAAACAAATTCCACATGTATTTGGAAGAAAAAAAGGACTTTTTAGATTTAGTTTTTCCATGTCTTTGAGATTAAAATTTCAGCACTATATTCAAGTTATGTTTCCTGTTTGACTTATATTCTGTTCCTGGATGTAGAAATTACAGAAATTCTTTCACTAATTTTGATTTTCTATCTAATTCTTGCAAGTCATCTAGCTTTTCCTTTATTAATTTCACTGCTATATTATCTATTTTGTGTACACATATTGAATATTGATATGCTATTATTCTGAATAGTACCTTCACATGTCACATGCCTTTTTTTCCCTTCTGATCTCTTTCAAAGCATTTTAGTGTAGTGAACAGAGAGCTGGCCTTCGACTCTGGACGACCCAGGTTCAAATCCTGCCTGTGAGACTCTGCGCAAATTATGTAATCTCTCAATTCTTCCCGGCAATTCTCTAAACCTAAAGAGTCACTGACATATTATGGGTGTTTCCTCAACAAGAATTCCCTACGTGAAAGAAATTGGGTTTTTCCCTTGCCCCAAATCTCTCTCAATCCTTTTCATTTGAAATCATCTTTTTCAGATATCACTGCAACTCCAGATTTTCTTGAGCATGTTCTAGCACGATAAAATTTACCCTACCTCGTAACGTGAAGTCTATGTATATTCTTTGACATCAGACATATTTCTTTTGGCAATGCATTTTTTTATAATCCATCCTATTCTTTTTCTTTTTTATAGGAAATGACATATATTTACATTTAAATGTATAATTATTTAATTTGACTTATCCTCAATTATTGCTAATTTATTAACTTTGTCCAAAATGAGTAAAGCCTTCCTTATTACAGTAATTCTAATCTATCACCAAATTTAACAAAAGCACTATAAAAATTCTTATATTTTATTCTACTTACTTTCACAATTTTACCAAAAACCCAACCTCTTTTGTTAAAGATAGAGGTTTCATTACAGAATTTTCTTTCTGGTTTTCTTCCTGCCTTAAAAAATAATGTGTTTTAATTATTTTAATTATTTTTAGTTTCATATTCACCTTTTTTTTTTAAAAAAATGCCCAATAGTCTCATTCATTAATTAACCTAAACAATACAACTGTTCTTTTCTCTTTCTCTGAGATTATACTGAGAAAGCACTTAGTTAATTATAATTATAAAATAGCCACTGTTCAAAGTACTTAGCTCAGGGTGTGTCTCAAGTCTTTTCCAAAAGTTTTTCTATTTGTTCTCTTAAATTTATAAGCTATTCAAATATTTATTATTTACTCCTGCTGTTTCTCTAAGTCATAAAACTATTCTGAAGCTGGACTTTTCTTCCTTTCAGAATTTGCTCACAGTCATCTTAGTCTTTGAACGTTCATTTTAAAAAATGCTTAATTATTAGCCAAGTCTGAGATCTATTCCTAAACTCTGTGCTACATATCATATTTCAGCTTCTTCTATTATTTCTCATTCTTGTAGAATGATCAAAACCACATTTCTTCCTAGTTTCCCTGTTCCTAATACTACACATTACCATTCTTCTTAATCAGGTTCGTGACCCTAGAATTATCACTGACTCTCCATTTTCCCTTACCTTTGATATACAGCTATGAAATTTTGTGAATTTTCCCACCTAACATCCTTCAGTCTTCCTCCTACTTTCTATTCACACCACAATCACCCTACTTCAGATCTTCATCTCCTGGACTGTTTATTATAAGAATCTCCTAATTATTGTCCCCTGTGATATAAGCTCCTTGAGGGCAGGGACTGTTCTGATTTTTGCCTTTATACCCCCAGTGCTTATATAGTTCCTGAGACACAGAAGGGGCCTAATTGCTCAAAAGGAATAGAATCTGAATTGGTATTGTTTTGACAGGTTATAGCTTTCCTCGTGGATGCTTGCAGGAATTTGTTCTTTTTTGTCATTTTCAAGTTTGACCACAATGCTAGGTGGTGCAGTGGGGATAAAGTGCTGAACCTGGAGGCAGGAAGACCTATGTTCAAATCTAACCTCAGACATTTGCCATCTGTGTGACCTTGAACAGGTCACTTAATTTGCCTGCCTTAGTTTTCTCAACTGTGAAATGGGAATTATAGCACCTCTCTCTCAGGGATGTTATAAGACTCGAATGAGATGTTTGTAAAGCTCTTAGCATGATGGTTGGCACGTAGTAAGGATTTAATAAAATCTTGCTCCCTTCTTCCTAAACTTTGACCCCTCCTGTGTTCATGGCTTGTGAACTTTTCCCATTGTCATATCTCTCTCATTTTTGAAATTTCTTTTTTTATTTAATTAAATTTTATTTAATTTCTTTAAAGAAATTTAATTTCTTTTTTGTCGTATTTTAAGTTCTAAACTGTCTCCCTTCCTCCCCTCCCTGCATTAGAGAAGGCCACCCTTTGACACAGATATACCTCTATCTTTCTATACCTCCATATACAGATATATTTATATAACCGCACCATGCGTACTTCTATTTATCAGTTCTTTCTCTGGAGGTAGAGAGCATCTTCCTTCATAGGCGCTTTGTGGTTGATTTGAATATTTTTAAAACTCAGAATAACTTAGTTGTCCTGCAGGTATTCTTTGAACAATATTGCTGTTACTGTGCACAATGTTCCCTTGGCTCTGTTCATTTCACTCTTCATTATTTCATGCAAGTCTTTCCATGTTTTTCTAAAGTTAACCAGTTCATCATTTCTTATAGCAGAGTAGTATTCCATCACAATCATATACCACAACTTGTCCAGTCATTCCCCAGATGATGGGCATCCCCTCGAGTTCCAGTTCTTTGCCACCAAAAAGAGAACTGCTATAAATATTTTAGAACACATAGATTCTTTTCCTTTTTCCCTGATCACTCTAGGAAATAGACTTAATAGAAGTATTGCTGGGTCAAAGTTTTTTATAACTCTTTGGGTATTAATTCCAGATTACTTTCCAAAATGGTTGCATCAGTTCACAGTTCCACTGACAGTGCATTGTCAGTGTCCCAATTTTTCCACATCCCCTCCAACATTTGCCATTTTCCCCAGTTTTTTAAATTTCTCAGGAATTTTCTTGTACAGGTACCTGAAATACAGTGGGCAGATTTCTTCCTTCTTCAATTTTTAGACAATCAGATAATTCTCAGACTTCCTTTTCTTGATCTGCTCTGCAGTTCCAGCTCTGTACCTTCCATCCTGGGGCTCCACTGTGCAGACTCTCAGGATTGGGTCTATCTAGGCAGGCTCCATTTATGCTTTAGTTTACCCCCCACCATTTTCTTGTCAATTGATTTGCAGTAATGCATGGACCTGTTCTACCTGCACCCTCAGTTACAAATTCTAGGACCATAATCAAATTACTACTGCCACTGCTACTAGAAAGGATGAGTTAATCTATTCCATTCACCATTCCTGTAATCTTCTAAACCCAAACATAGCAGCTTACCATTCTCCTGTATGTATTGTCCCCTTCCAAGAGAATCTAAGAGTGACATCATGGCTACTTAGAAAGCTGGACTTGAAAACAGGAAGACTTAGGTTCAAGTAACGCTGGATACATCCTAGCTTCATGGACCTTTGGCATGTCACTTCACCTCTTAGTGATCTAGTCAGTTCTCTAAAATTACAACGATAAGACTGCAAGAAAGTGCCAACCTGCAATATTAAAGGGACTAAACAATGACATATGTTCATCTGATATGTTTGCCACTCCATGGAGAATTCCTACCCAGAGTCTAAACAGGAGACGAATTCCTCATAGCCGGAGTGATGAAGTGCTCTCTGGGTGCTCCTTTGTTTGAGTGGTGGTGCCAAATGGCAGCTAGGTTGTATAGTGGGTAGTGGGCTTGGGTGAAAGGGGAAATGACTGAGGAAACAAAAGTTCCAACTTCTAAGGCTATTGATTTATTAAACAGCATTTATTATGCCAATTGCATAACAAATCAGGACTAGGACTCCTCATCTTGGCACTGAACCCTGAATACAGGGGAGACAGATTTTTATGAATTAAAAGCAATTAATCAATTAATATCAATTAATTAAGGGAAACAACCAGGATACAAAATTAAGTAATTTGATTTCTAATTAGAGGAAAGATTAGAGACTTTTCAAGTGGGGAGGGGGAGACTGTGCAGATATAATTCCCTGAAAACAGAAATAGAGTTATTCCGCTCCCAGCAAGTGTCCAAGCAACCAAAGGAACCTGGAAACAATAACTTATTGACCAGTAGCGGTCCAGTTTTTAGATAAGACACATGGGTTGCTTGAGATGTATAATTGTGAGAAAACTCCTTGCATCAATCTTTAGACCTGACAAGGTTTCTAGTCAACACAAACGAGGTCCTTATTTAAGGGTTTCTAAGCAACATGTAGAGGTGGTCCAGCTTCCCAGGCACACAGGACTAGGTTCAAACAATTCAATAAAGTTTTCTCACAATACTCACAATTGAATATAGTTTTGTCACATTAAAGAAATTGGACTCTAGACCCATAACTGAATAGAAAGGGAACTGAGCTAGCTCCAGAATTGAGTCATAAGATGGAGTCAGTGTGATAAACTCAATTCCCACAATTCCCCTTTTGATTCATGAGGGAGGGGCCAGCCCCTCCCCCATGGATCACTTACCTATATGCCAGATCTACAAGGTTTTTCATATATTCATAATCAGAATTACTCAGGCAACAAATGAAACTACCCAGAGGGCTCACAATGGGCTAATTTTGAGAGGGGAGATTTACATGTCGCCAAGGTAACCAAGAATACTCAGCAAACATACACATCGTGAAACAAAAGGCCTAAGTGATACAATGACAGTCATCAATATTAAATAACATCAAGTCTCCCCGTATCCTAGTAACACCCTCCCAACGTCCATTTCATCATCACATTTTGTCTTGAATCCTAGATGTTCCATGTAGTCATCTGGTCCCTGGAGATAGCTTCTGTTGGACGTTCTGGAAGGGGCCTCATTCTCAGGACAGCTCTGAAGGGTGCTCTGCTTTTCTGGTGACAAATCACTTGTAGAGATTCCTAGATAATTCTGCTAAAATCTGCCAGTAACGAGACTTAATACGATTTAGTACAATCTCTGGACAATCTTTCACTGGCCCTAATAGAATGCTGAGCCTACAGTCTCAAGACCAGAGTACAAATCTAGCCTCAGGCACTCATTAGCTATATGAACCTGGACAAGCCATTTAACCTCTGTCTCAGTTTCCTTATCTATGAAATGGATAGCCTGCCTTCTCAATATTTCTTCACTGGGTACTTCTTTCTTTTCTTCCTTCCCAAGGTTGTTGTCAAGATCAAAAGAGATATTTGTCAAGTACTTTGCAAAACAAAATACTATGGAAACACTAACAATTATTACTGTTATTAAGAAATCTGAGAATGGTATGGGGTCTTCTTGAGGAGATCCACTCAAAAGAAATTGGTTTAATATAAGTCCATGCAAGAAAAAACAAATACATAAGAATGCCCACTATCCATTAAGACATGCCCTTCAATGAAAAAGTAAGCATTTATTAAGCGCCTACTACATGCTAGGCACTGTGTTAATTAAGTGTCTTACAAATATTATCTCATTTGATCTTTACAACAACCCCGGGAGGTAGGTGCTATTATTAGCCTCATTTTAGTTAGAGAAAGTGGGGCACACGAAGGTTCAGTGACTTGCTTACTAGTAAGTGGGCAGACAACTAGTGTCTGGGGCCATGTTTGAACCCAGGTCTTTCCAATGCCATGCCCAGTATTCCATCCACTCTACTGCCTGGATGCTGTGGAGATGGGGGAATCCATCTCCAGGGCCCTGCAAAGTCCCCCTATCATACGGAGAAGATATGACTGAGAAAGCGAAGGTTTACCCATTCCAAGCAGAGTGAGAGTATTTGAATGAGAATTGAATGACAACAGAATCCAAGGTAGTAATCATGAACAGACAATTCCTATTCCAATTCATAAGAGAAGGAGACTTTATTTCATGCTGAAAAGCACTTTAGAAAAACAACAAGGTTACTAGACTGGTTGATCAGGGGAATGCCCATAGACACCACACCTGAATTTTGCCCACAATTGGCCAACTACCTCAAGGAGATATCTTTGGGGACAAGATGGATATGAGCTAGATGCCTGTTCCATTAGGTGAATTCCCAACTATTGAATTACTAGACCTGGGCTGAGGGTGGTGATTGCCAACTTTGAGGGAAGTCTTAGGATGAGGGTCACAGTGCTCTCCTTGGTCCTGTACCATTCAACATTTTTATGCACGGCTAGAATGAAGGCAAAGATAACATGCTGTATCAAATTACAGTTGACATGAAGCTGAAAGAAAAACAAATGTTTGGATATTATGGTAGAATTGGGATCCAAAAAGACCTCAAGAAATTTGAATGATGGGCCAAATATAACAAAATTTCATAGGGACAAATGTAAAAATTGTATGTGTAGATCAAAAATTTATTGCATTCATATAGGCAGAAGAGATTTAAGGCATGTGGAAAAGACTACCATACATCAGTGACCTGTTACCTCCATATGAATCAACAGTGTAACTGGGAAATAAAAAAAAAGTTCATGAGATTCAGGACATGTTGTTCCTCTTCTGCATTAAATGGGACCAGACGTCAGGAATGATGTTGCAAAGACATCAGAAGTGATGTCCTGACTCATAGATGAATTGTATTTAAGTGAGGCAGCTTTGCATAAAGTCTTCAGCCTCACTTCTTCCTCCAGAGTCATCCAAGTCCAGGGGCAAGACAAAAGTCAAGATGGACCAGCATGCAATGGATGACCTTGATGTTTTAGACCAGGCTCTAAGTGCTCCACAGCATCTGCTCCAGCCACCTTTGTGGCCATTGGAGCAAACTGTTCTCATCTGCCCATTCTGCTGGGGGATGCCTCCCTGTGCTTGAGGTAGACACGCTCCTAACTCAAAACAGGTTTGATGCTGATCAGTTACCCTCAACCTGGTTTAGCCCATCTGCTGAGATGGTTTGCTGGGGGTGGGGCCACTGAGCATGACACAGCTTCTTGGAGTGCCAGGTAAATGCCAAAAGTGGATGAGCAACCCTGAAAAGATCTCAGCAAATCCTCGTGCCAGAGGTGTTAGTCTTCCTGGAATGTCCCATACAGCCACGGAAATATTGAAAGCAAAAAGTAAAGTGGTTTCTTTTCTTTTCTTTTTTTAACTACTGGGCAGTCCTATGAGAAGGGCAAAGCAGGAATATCTCAAAAAGACTTAACAGTGGGAGGGCATATAGAGAGAAAAACAGCTGAGAAATTTCATCAGAGCAATTAGAGGCAATTCCCAAAGAACAATTAGGTTTTATTCCATGCCAAGCACAGATTATTCTCCACAGTGTATTTTCCAGGCTCTTTTTTCCAGTGCTCTTTTAAATGATTCACCATTTCCCTTGAAAGGTTTCATTTGACAATTTTTACTTGGTGCAATTGATCGGGGTAAACCATTCCCACGGGCCCACACACACCACCCTCCTCTCCCCCCCCCCCCCCCCTTTCTCTTCATTGCTGCCCTCAGGTTCTATACGATCTCACTTTGGTCTGTACGGATCCTCCAAAGAACTGGTATGGGGATCTCTAGACCTTGAGGTGTTAGGTGGAAAGTATCTTTGTGGGGGTTTGGGGCTCTCTTCTTTCCATTGCTAAGAAGAGTGACTTGAGTGAAACTGGCATTTAGCCAGGGAAGACCTCTCCTCTCCTCGAGTAGGATAGAAACTCTTTGAGGGCAGAGACCACTTCATGTTCATCCTGCTCTCTTCACCACGTAGCCCAGTGACTTGCAGAGGGTAGGTGAGGAATGTTTGCTGACTTAATTGAACAGCTGTTAGAACTCAGCCATATAGCCAGAGAACTTGATTCCCCCTTATTCTCTAGCTATGGTAATAAGACTTTCCTTCTGCCAGTTCAGCTTGGGAGCTTAATTCAAATGTTTATGCATGGCAGCGATACACTAGACAATCCAATCAAACAAGCATTTATTATGTACAAGGCGCTGTGCATACAAAGACAAAACAACAACGAAAACAGTTGCTGTCCTGTGCTTACAGTCCTCTGGTAGGGCGAGATGCTGCACATGGAAACGCGATCATCTGAGAAGGGAGTGAACTAAGGAAAGGTCGCCCATTGGAAAAGGCACAGGACCTGAGCCTTGAACGAAGTGGGGGGGGGGGGCAATAGAAGACTGCCTATGAGTCTAGGGAAGAATCAGTAGGCCAATTTGGCTGGTACACAGAGTACCTGACAGGGGGTGATGTGCAGTGAGCCCAGAAAGATAGGCTGGAGCCTGATTACGAAGCACTTTGAATAACGAACAGAAGTTTACCCTTTTTAGGGCTGCTAGCTCTGCCAAGCTCTTTCAATGTGACTGGCCTGAAGAAAGGTCTGAATTCATTGGTGTTAGTGACAAAGGATACACTACCTTGTCCTCCCCCAGGTCTTAAACACCTGACTTCTCTGCCAACAGAACCAACAAATATTGATCTGATCAACCCTGGATTTGGTGGGTTTGGAGGCAACTCATTGTCTTCACTTTTGCTTCAAGAGCTACATGCAAAGTCCTAAAAAGGTCTAAAGCAACCTCAGAACCTGTTGCTGGCCATGATAAATTCCTATTATGGCCGGTGATCAGGCGATTGGTCCTTTGGCATGAGAACCACTTTGTTTTCATTCTGCATCCACTCTTAAACCTGCCAGTTAATAAGGCATAATTCCTTTGTCTCATTCTACTTGCTAATTTAGATATAAAAAAAATTAGATATCGTACCCTATTTGGCTTATGAAGAAGAGGCCACCAGACACAGTCCAGTGGTCTCCAGGGTGCGAACCCTGCTTGCACCAAGACCCCAAGGTGTGTGTGATCAACTAATCAGAATGGGAAGAGGAGTTGCAGGCCATCCTCTCCAGAGAGCCAAGCATTGGGCTTATTTTATAACACAACTGCCCCTTTCACTTATTATAGCTCAAAAGTTTATCCCCTTATGCCCAACCCCCACCCTCCTCTCAGTCAGATGTTAGTCTCTCAGGGCAATTAAAGCTTAACCCTAACTCAGATACCCACAGTAGCAACTCTGCAGGTACCACTGGGAAAATCTAGCTCATTCCTCCCCTCCTGAACATACCTACCAAGAAGAAAAAAGTTTTGTATAGACTTGGGAGCATGATCAAAAAAGTTTGGAGACCTGAAGTGTGGTGGATAAAACTAGCTAGTTTTAGAAGACATGGTTGGTTAAGTACCATTTCTGACAATACTGACTTGGCTGTGTGAGCCTGGACAAGCCATTGTATTCTAAGTCACCTGTATTCTAAGCAACTCTCTAAATTGTAGAAAATGCTGACCTGCATTGGTGGGAGTTTGCTCATCCAGGAATTCCTTAGATCAAGGAAATCGCAGGTCAGCCCACATCTCTAGGCTCATGAAAGGAGAAACCAATGATGACTACACAGTACATTTTCTCTATGTCCTTGTCCTAGTTCAAAGCCCTAAAAGGGAGGAGGTACATTGGGAGACATCATTAGATTAAACCTTGATAACAGGGCATGAGCTAGAGGATCAGTCCTTGGATAATGGAAGGAGTTGGACAAACCTTATTATGCCCAGAGCCAAGAGAGCCAAGTGCTGGCAGCGGCCTGCCAGCCTCCCCTTCTCTTCAATGCACCTTTTCTTCATCAAATGGAGCCATTAGATTGATCTGACGGGATACACAGTCATTCTTCAGGAGTTTTTATTCCAGAGGCTGATTGGTCACCTCCAGGTTCCTCAGGTCACACACACTCTCTCGGATTACTTTCTGAGCCTGTCAGACAGCTGGGAGGTGCACAGGCAGCCCTCTTTTCTGAGCCCTTGGGGAGGTCATGCTGTTGTTTCCCTTGTGACAAGAGTTCTGAAAGCCCAAATTCATTTAAACCTGTGAGGCCAGGAGGAGGAGAAGCCACTGAAAGACAAAACGGCCCAGACAAGGCCCTCAGTTTCTGCCACTCTAGGCCTTCTGGAAAGAGTGGAAGAGGACAGGTTGGTTATGGGGCAAAGGATTCCTTTTATGGAGTTGAGGAAATTAAAAAGATCCCCCAAACTTTTAGGGCCTATTTTAAAGAATCAACTGCTAAAAAATTTAAAAATGGAGAGAACTTGAAGAGTAATTAGAAAAGGCAGTTGTCATGGTGGCCCTTCCCGCTAGGCCTCCCCATAAGCCTTTCCATGACCAGCTTTGGTTACTTGCTTGGGTTGTGCATCCCCACAAAGGTGGGGAGCAGTGGGTCTTCTCTGGGGCTTGCAGAGTGCAGGTGGAGGGCATTCAAGGCACCAGGCCAGGCTTCAGGTCTTGTCATTTACTTGTGTGTAACCATGGCCAAGTCCTGTGTCTTTTCAGGGCCTTGGTTTCCCCCTCTATCAAATAAATGTTCTCATACTTCAAATGTACAGTAAGTGGAAGTGTCCCCATTGTACAGATTAGGCGTCCTAGAGACAGAGTGTGAAGAGATCACCCCAAAACTCCCCAAGGGAGGGCCTCGGCACCCAGATCCAGAGCTACAGAGGACCTCAAGGTTCATGCAGTCCAACTCCTCTTGAGAGACGAGGCAACAGGCCAAAGAGGTTAAAATGACTTGCCTAGGGTCACAGAGGTCCTAAGTAGCAGAGCTGGGATTCGTACCCAGGTGCTTTAATCACAAATTCAGAGATCTTTCTACTATACCGTACTGCTTCCTAGAGGGAGGGCCTGAATCTCATATTCAGCATTAACCCCTAGTCCCACAGCTGGTAAATATCTGGGACTGGGCTTGAACTCATCTCTCCTGCCTCTGAGATAGCACGTGGCTGCTAGGGGTGTTCTAGAAGTGACTTACTCAACTATGGGACTATTTTTTTCTGGCTGGGATTGTGGAGTAGGGGGAAGGTTCAGTGGGACCCAAGGTTCTTCTCTAATACTTTGGAGACAAGGAGAAGAAAATAAAGTCTCTTCACACAGTTCTTGTGGCCGCATCAAGAACCAACCCCATTCCCAAGGCAATCGTGAAGAGGAAAGGGTCCCAGCTCAACACTGTCCAAGTAGTTGGAACCTGTTTGGCTCCTCCCAAGACACCCTCTGAGCGGGGTCCCTGGTGCACAACCACAATGTTCACGGATGGTTCTGGGGAGGAAAGGTAGCTTTTGTTTTTACTGAAGCCGATGCTGGAGGAAAGAAAGAGGCAGCTCTGGAGAGAAGGGCAAACTGAAAGCAAACATCTTTATTGTACACAGTACAGAATGTAACGCAGCTCGGCAGGATGCAAATGGCCCTGCTCAGGGGAAAGGCTTTCCAAACCAACTCCCAGATGAAACCCTTTCTGCCCTGAAGACTTTCTCCACTCTGGAAAAGAACCCAAAGCCATCCAGGAGGTCATGAGTCTGGTTCCTGGGAAGGCCACACGGATGCCACCATCCTATGCCTTGGGACAGACAGTGCGGGGGAGGAGAGCTCAGGCTACAAAGAATTAACGTCACCCTAAAACAGAAGAAACCCATCCAAAGAAATCCCAAACCAGGGAAAGTAAAAAGAAAGGAAAAAAAAATCCTATACAGCATTTACAAATAAATGTTCAGCCAGCTTTTTTTTGGGTGGGGAGGGGGAATAAGATATGCATATATGTATAGAGTATGTGTAGGTTAGAGAGCTATAATTACAGTCTGGAACAGTTCTCTTGATTACAGTGTGGTGCTAATTAGGCCAAGGTCACAGGTTCCATTTATATGGGTTAATTAGCTTTACACAGAGAAACACCCTGTTCCGTAGCCACAGACTAAAGCCCTCATCCCAGCCCATGACCCAACTCCCAATGTGCTCGTAGGCAAACAATGTGGCTGGCCAAGTGTGGCCCATCATCCATCAATGGAACAACAATTCTAAGCACGTTTTATTGATAGTGAGGCAAAAGCGTCATCTTCACAGACAGAGACTAATCCCGTTCACTCTAATTACCTTACGTGGCCAGGGGACTCCGGCAGGGGAGCACTCACCGTCTAAGAACAGACATTTGCCCTAACTTCAATGTCTTCTGAGCCTTGATTGGTTGCTGACACACTGATACAGAAAAAAAAGATGAGAGGACCAGAATGACAGAAGAGGGAGATATGGCAGGGAATGGAGCTATTTCACCTGGAGGCATCACACACATCTCAAACCCCATGAATCCTATGCAGGGTTGATAGACCAAGGTAAGGAAGAAGGATGAAATGGAAGTAATCAGCTGGATCCACAGAAATAACCTCAAAGGCTCCCACACCGTGACCAGGTTCCAATGGACATGAAACGCATTATGTACATAGACTTTCCAGAGAGAATATGTCAGTGAATATGCGTAACTATACACAGAAGAGCTGGGAAGAGGATCCATGCTGCCCCGTAAGCTTCCAAAATGTACAACACAGGCGCAAATGTTCTGTCAGGTTAGCGGGTGCAGAAAGCAGAGAGCCGACGGCAGACGGGCTTCGGGCCTGGCTCTGGTGGCGTCCCGAGCAAAGCCCTTTTCAAGCTGCAGCATCTTGGGAAGGTCAGCAGAGCCCTAAGGAGAGCTGCGCTGAGCTCCCGAGAGAGAGAGGATTTTTGCTTCAGATACCAAAACTACAAAAACCAGTTTTTAGAAACTGCTTTGCCAAAACAACCTTCCCCCCCATCCCACTCCCAGATTCCAAATCAAAAGCAAAACCAAATACTGTCAAGAGTGTTAATCACCCTTCTAAAAGTAAAGCCATCCCCAGCAGAGCCTGGTGATTGGGCAGAGGATGAAGGAGCTCGTTCCACTGGCGACAGGAGAGAGAAGGGGCTCCTGGGAAGCCTAGGGCCTATGATCTGAGAGCCATAAAGTGGGTAACACCGTCCTGCCCTTGCCTCCTCTTTCTCAGCCACGAGAAAACAGGCTGAGTCTCCATTTCTGATTGAAGTCTTGTAGCTTTGAAACCCAGAGCTATGGAGTCCCACGTCTTTGTGATTTCAGCCTCCCTCCCCAACCGAGCCCAGCTAATTTTGGGTCAGTGTAGAATTTCTTTTTCAATTCACTGTTTGTGCAAATTAGAGCTACTTGGATGGAACATGAAGGTACCTTGATCAATGCAAAGCGATTGTCACGACAACCTCTTGACACAGTCTCCTCAAGTCCACGAGGGCCATCTGTCCCCAACATGTAGCTTTGCACACACTGTCCAGTATGAGGTGGTTGACATGAACTCCAATTCCACTGGCATCCTCTTCTCCCTGCCTTCTTTGGGGTGAGAGCTGAGCTTCCTACCATGCTTGGTGGTTCCCTGACTAGGATGCTTCCTTCAAGGGTGCCAGCCCAGGCCGAGGCCCACCAGAATAGTCAGGGGCAAGCTTCGGGAATGGCGGAAAAAACCCCAAAACAGCCAATACTAGTAACATTAAGAACAAGGATCAGAGAAAACCGCGGCCTTCATTCGCCTGAATGGCAGCTGCTCAGTAAGCAAAGCCTTCTGTGTAGGCCAGGCCGGGGCAGCGGTCTGGGTCGAGGAGGCAGGCGGGGCTGTCCTCGAGGTGAGTCAGGGGGCAGTCAGGTTCAGCCTTCAGGCAGGGACGCTGATTGTCTGGAAAGGCCATGGAGAAGAGAGCATCCGGATCGCAGACAAATTTGTAGACGTACCGCTCGCCGGCCACCTGATGGAGGAAACACATGTTGTCTGTCTGCGGGCCTGAGGAAGGCGTGGGCGTGGCTGCTGTTTCTCTCCGGGATACCCCAGGAAACAGCAGCACCTTCACTGTCCAGACCCCACTACATCTTGCCATCTGCTCCTTGTTTTTATTTCTCCCTAGCCTTCACCCTCTCAGTAAAGACCCCCTCTTTTTCCTTTCATTCTTTGCCTTTGAGGGTCTCGGCCCACCCACACCTTCTGGCAGGTGGCTTAAAACTGACTTTGTTTCACTGTTCACTAAAGAACCTATCAGTGTACAACCACAACCTTATAAAAAATGGTTTTGCCTCAACTGATGCCACCCATCTTTCCAGAGTGGAGGGGACTTGGGGGGGCCAAGATGGAGAAACCTGGCAGTTTTATAGCTGACCTCCAACTCAGGCTCTACAGGATGGGCTTAAGATTTTGAAATGCTATAAACCCCCAGATGAGAGCGCCTGTGCTAAAGGGAAGGCCTGAGACACATTCCAACGCAAAAGAGAAACGGCCTTATGATCACTGGATATTCTGCATTTCCTAGGCCATTACCACCCTATGCTAAAGTTAGACAATTAAGAAGCCACCATGAAGATTTCTGAGTAATGGAGGAGTAGCATCCGGGTTGGATGATGAAGGAGCCAAGTCCCTGAGGATTTCCCCTCCATTCTCTCCTTAGCATCTCCAAGGGGTGTGTAGAGACTTGTGACTTAGTCGAAAGCTCAGAGAAGATGAGTTGTGGCAGATGGGATGCTAAAACCACAGAACTGGCATTTTCTATCACTTCTGGTCTTTAGTTTTTCAGCCTAACCCTCATGAAGGAATGAAGGTTGGCTCCATTCAATGTACTCACATTCCTGTGTGTGCTCATTTACTGACCAACTCTAAGAAAATCTCCAACTTGGGGGGAAATGTAGCTTTGCTTCAAGAACCTCGATCTAAGAAGTTGACTTATTACAATGGCTGGACAGAAACAGGATTCTGATCATTTAAAAGTGAAGTGCAGTCCCTTGTTCTGGAAGATGACATGGTGGATCTGTGAATGTGGTTAGCTATGCCTGGCACTCTGTGGGGACTGAGCAACACTGCAAAGTCAGAGCCTGAGGGTGTGACATTTGCAACAGGCTCCCCCAAGATACTGCCAGACTCTTTTAGCAGAGTCTTAAGGAGTGAGGGCAACATACTAATGATCAGCTTCATCTGCCCTGAAATCAGAATACTTCTGTTTCCACTCATCACCTCAAATACAAATGGTACACCAACCCTTGGGTCTCATCTACCGACATGTGACAGCCACTAACCACAAACTGATTTCATTATCAGAGATCAAGTGGTTTTCTTTTTTTTTTTTAAGAAAATGTAGGCGTCTGTAAATGGAAATAGTTCCTATCTACCCAAATTACTGGGTCTTAGGGTGGTAGCATAGGGTGGTAATGGCCTGAGGAATGCAGAATATCCAGTGATCATAAGGTCGTTTCTCTTTTGCATTGGAATGTGTCTTAGGCCTTCCCTTTAGCACAGGTGTTCTCATCTGGGGATTCATAGCATTTCAAAATCTTAAACCATGGCTTGGCTGCCTCCAAGGACAGAGGCCTCCCTCCACTGTTACTGCAGGGAAGGGAGAAGGGCATTAGCCTCTTATAGTCTCTCAACCATCAGACCTGGTGGCAGGAGTAAAAAGGTTGGGAAGAGAACCAGAGAACTCTGGGATTGTTCCTCTTCTTCACATCTGCCCTCTATTCCCTACTGGAAGATTCCTTCCTGTTATACCAGGAAGGGGCTGATGACTGTTCTCAAGATGCACCTGCAATAAGGTTTAGGGACTGGACCTGTGATTTCATTGGAGTGGCCAACTTTCCGGTGAGAAAACCCCTCCTGCAGACTGGTACCTTCTCTACATTTTAGAATCTCAGACAGCTGTCTGGGGTCATGCAGCCAAGCCAGCATGTGTGAGAGGGAGGCCTGTGACCCTGACAGTATGGCTTAGTGGGAAGAGCACCAGCTCAGAGGACCAGCATTCAAAGGTGTGCTGTGGCATGATGCCAACTTGCTGCGTGACCTAGGCTTTCTGAGCTCCCGGGAAGAAGGCATGGGCAGCAAGCTCTCCATCGAGCTTACCCACCTGAAATGTCATAACGTAAAACATAAAGAGTTTGTAAATGCCTTTTGAAGGAAGGATGGCTAATTTCTTGTCACTTTAATCTGCCATTTACTCTTGGCCTCTAAATTCTGCCTCTCACTTGTTCCATCCAGGGAACTGCCATGTTCCTTCTAAATCTCTTCTAACTTTGCTCTCAATCTCCTTTTGGTCGGCATGTATTTCCCCTTAAGAAATCTGGCAGTGGTAGGGGGCTGGGGCCAACCAGGTATTGCCACGTCACTCCAGTGGCAGAGTCTGGGTTTTCCAGAAAATCTCCACCTTGCTGGTTCGTTCTGAATCACTGACCTAACAATGCTCCCGCTCTCACAAGCTCTTGTTCTGGCTGTTACAAATAGGCTCATTTCGTGAAGTTACTTTCTGCACCCCCGCTCCGCCACTTCTCTGGGTGCCTCCCAGGCCCCTACCTTCTGCATGATGCCCTTTTCATAATAATAGCGCAGAGAGCGGCTCAGCTTGTCATAGTTCATTGCTGGTCGGTTCTTCTGGATGCCCCATCGTCGAGCAACCTGAGGAGAGAGGGAAGAAGAGGGTGACAAACGGACCCCACGGGCCTCTGCTGTGTTCTGCAGAGCTGGCCCAGGGGCTTGCGGCTTCCTGACGTGGTAACAAAAGGGCTCTGTCTCTGCAACCTAAATGTTGACTAAATGTGACTAAATGTCACCACCAACCCCAAGAGGTTGTGGAGGTAAAATGGAGGTAAAATGAGTCCAAGCCCTTTAAGGCTGCAGGGGGTTCAGCTAATGTCTCAGCGGAAGCTGACATGCTTTTCTTCTCCCATGTATGAATTATTGACCAATGCCCAGAGCCATTAGCATGTTGCCGTTAAGTGCTGTGGTTTCTGTAGCAGTCAATAAGGAATAATTAGAATGGTCACCCCTGAAACATTAGAAACACACTAGTGAGCAGCTAATGGGCTAAGAGAATAGAAGTTCAATTCTAATAAGATTGGAGAGGGGCTGGGAGACACTGACTTACTGCAGCTCCCACACTGAAGGGGAATCAGGTTTGAGTCTATGGCTGTCCAATCCTAGGCTCCCAGGGGACTTTCGGAATGGGCCCCAAAGCTTGGAGCACCATTATCCATCTAATGAAAAATTAACAGGCCTTCCCAAATGCTGCTGAAGTGCATTAAATCCCACCCAGTCCACCTGAGGCAAAACGATGGAGAGATGTAATCTGAGGTCTGAGCAAGCAGCCGGGAAGCCTTTCCAATGGCTTGATGGATTAGGTCAAGCCATTTTTTGTCTCACATGCATACTGAAATACATGGAGAGATACCAAAACCACACAAACACTCAGCATTTCAACTTTTTCTTAAAAGGAGCCTTCCTATTAGAGTCACAGAGAATAAACCATTCCCCAAACATTCCCTGGCAGAGTTCCCCAAGGCGGTCCAGTCAGGAGTTTTCACTTTTATAGGTACATTTTGGAAACATTTTCTGCACAAAATAATTTCTGATTGATCCACTGCAAATCTTTGTACTTTTACAAACTCAATGTTAAACATGCGGTATAGGTAGGGAGAGAACCAGAAGGAATCAGGTCCAGTATGCTCCATCCTGTGTATGGCCCTAAGGCTCCTTGCTGAGGAGACAAAGACAAAAACAAACTCATTCCTGCCCTCAGGAAGCCTGCATTCTACTGGGCAGTGGGGAAAGAATGTGGCTCCATTACTATCAACAGTTTCTCTACTCCTATTTAGTATGTGGAAAGGAATTTTGTAAGAGCATTGTAGAAATAACTTCGTGGCTAAGGAATAACTTCGTGGCTAAGGAAAAATGTCCACAGAAGTCAATTTGTAGAAGAAAAACCGTCTCGAGGCTCAAATTCAAGAGCTCTTGAGAAATGTCGGTCTTCATTGCTGAATTTGAACTTTGAGAGTTTCTTTCCCAAACTGCTAGAGGTGTGGGCATCAAAAGGACTTCTATGTGCATGAAGGCACTGTCCAAGGTGCTGGGGCCATAGAGATTTCAATGATATTAAGTCAGGACACATACAAGAGATTTCATTTTAGGTGAAGAAAAAATATCACCCTAATTTTAGCCTTCATTATCTATCTCCTATGTTGTACTACTCAGGTATGAATTTGACATAAAGGTCAAATAGTCAAACAGCTTAAGAAAATTAGAAAAAGGGGAAGAGGGGTGGCTAGGTGGTACTGTGAATAAATAGAACAACGGCCTTGGAGTTAGGAGGATCTGAATTCAGATGTGGCCTCGGACGCTTAATATTTAACTAGCTGTATGACCTTGGGCAAGTCACTTAAACCCAACTACCTTCCCCCTCTCCAAAAAAAATTAGAAAAAAAATCAAATGCTACAGAATGGAAATCCTTCATTCCATTAATGGCTCCACAATTTAACGAACATGGGAGCTTGCTCCAGTGGTGCCCCCAAAGCAACCCACAGGGCAGAAAAGATACAAATTTAAAAATCCAAAGGAAACTAGAGGGAGAAGGGCCAGTCACTAAGACAGAAAAGAGTCTCTCTCTCTTGCTGATGTACAGGTTGGAGGACAGGCTCGATTATCTTGGAGCACAAGTGCTAGCCCAGCCCCCAGGCTGCACGCACAAGGGAAGCCCAGGAACACGCTCTCAGAGGCAGAGCTTTTGGGAACGCTCCTGGGAGTGTCTGCCCTGATCTTAGGCTGCTCTGGTAGCCATAGTGACGAGTCCTTGTTCAGCACCCACCTGCACATGCCTCATTCCCTGGCACTGCCTGGCACACAGCGCATCCTACAGGGGTGGGGTGGGGGGAGCCAGCAGTGCAGTGAGAAGTACACCGTGTTTGTAGTCAGAGGTGGCCAGGACTCGGGCCCTTTCAATGGCCACTTACTGCCTGGGTGACTTTGGGCCGGTCCCTTAAACTCTTTGGGCCTCAAGACCTTCTTCTATAAAATTAAAGGCTGGGGATGGACGACCTCCAAGGTTTCTTCCAGTTCTAAATCTGTGACTTGGGTGGTCACAGGCTTCATAGGGTCAGACACATGACTCTCTTCAGGATGACACAGGGACCAGACCTTTCCAAGGAAGGCTCTTTTTAAACATTCCTGTCCATTCACCCAGTGGACGGGGAAGGGCACAAGACAGGCACTGGGAAGCTCAGCCCTAAGCCCCAGACAGGACCAATTCACTGTGTGACCTTGGTTAAGTCACTGAATCTGGGTTTCCTCATCTTTAAGAGAAGGGGCGAGACAAGGTGATCTCTAAGGTCCCTTCTGGCTGTACAGTCTGTGAATCAGATCAGTGACCTGCCCATGTTCTACCAACCCTTCTCCCCTACCCCCTAAATTTCATTCATGCAGATTCACAGCTAAAATGGTTCAGATTAAAGCAGAGTTGGTCATGATGGAGAGGGCGTTAAGCCAGATGGCCATCAAAAGGCATTTGATTGGGAGACGGCCAAAAAGTGGCCACATCCCCATACAGCGTAACGGACACTGTGGCCAATTACCCAGCACTCACCACTCCACTCCACAGCTACCCATAATTACAGCTCCAACAGCATTTTCCTCGGCTTCACTCCTCAGACTGCTCATGAGACATCTCCTTACAGTGATCCCAAGGTGTTACTCAGAAAACCTGGCTTTGTCCTGGGACTATGTAGGACGAGACCCCCAAACCACCTGGGGAATTGATAAAGGAACGTTCTAGAGAGCAACAGCAGTCATTAGTGGAGCCAAATCTGGACGCAGGAACAGGACAGGAAGAGGCCTCCCTGAGTTGGTGGCAGGTGGAAGAAAAGCTGATTAGTTTAAGGAGACTTAAGGGTCCAGCACCATGGGCTGCACACAGTAGGCACTTAGTATACTAATTCACTTGCTTATTCAGGCCACCTAGAAGGGCCATTTCCTCACTTATGTCCTGGTCATGTGGTCTCTCCCATTAGTTCTCTAGAGGACAGTTTCCTCACTAAATCAGAAAGCTGGGCTGGTCTTTTGGCTCTGTCCCTCGGATCACCATCTTCCTTACTGACCGGGGGGCTGGTGGCAGGGTGGCCTACCACATCCCACCATCAGTGGTCCAGAGGCTCAGAGCCCAGTTCACCTGCTGTTGCACAGTCTGTTTAGGTCTGAGCCTGATGTAATAAAAGAGCTGCCCACAGGGCAAGGTGGGTCCCAGCAAGGTGTGCAGGACTGAAGGCCCCAGGCTCTCCCCCTTGCTTGGCTGCAGCTGTGGGGCTGAGGGGATACAGGACGCAGTCTTAGAGCTGAGTGAGGGATCTGGGAAGAATCAGCCACCCCCTTCTTTTCTCTCTCTTCACCAGAACCCTAATGCAGCTTATGTAACTTAACCATTGTCCTCGAATCATCCCTCTGGCTCTGGAGCTGGGCTGGGTCTTGAATGGAAACAAGAATGACTCATTCTATCTTGTGATAACAGAGGTTAGGATAACCAGAAGTCTTCCCTAGAGCTGGGGCTTTCCAGGGAAGACACTGGGTAGTCCCTAACCAGGCCTCTTAATGACTCCAGTCCCTAAGAACCTGCTTTCCAATCTTCTATAGTTACAGACTGAAGACAGTTCAAATGCCTGGGCCCACCCAATGGACACAACTGGGGGGGTCACTGTTGTCTTGGCCTTATTTCTTGTTACTTACTATTGAGCCTGGGCTCGTTCTGCTCCAGAGAGTCTGCACCTTCCTCTTCCCCCTGTCCAACGTGCCTCCCACTTTCCTACCGCTGACGTCTCTACGCCTGCCATCCGGTCCCTCGGAATATCCTCCTCCTCCCTTTTCTGACAGCCAAGCCCACTCTTAAAGCCCAACTCACACCACCTCTTACGTGAAGCCCTCCCTGAACCCCAACAGCAAAGGAACTCCCCATCAACGAACTTGGCTCACACTGTGTGGGGGTGATCTGCCTCTAAGTCTTCCTTACTAAGACTCCTTAACTTGTTCTGAGCTCCAGGAAGTCAGCGATTACATTTTATGGAAATTTTCGAACTCTTCAAGTGCCAAATACAGAATCTCCATGCAGCAGGTGCTTAGTACTTGCTGAGCTGAATTAATTTGCATGCCAGATTTCCTACGAAGGTGCTAAAGTTGTGCTCCTCTTTCTTCTATTCTAGCCTAGCCCTGTGCATCGCAGTTTTACACTTCAGGCCACACGGCCCTCAGACAGAGCAGAGAACACTTTCATCTCTTCTGCCAAATAGCCCGGTTTCTTTCTCCTTTTCTACATTTCAGAATAACTGGAAGACAAAAGCTGGCCTTTGTGGATCATGCCAGATCCAAAGGCCAGTCTGATTCCTTGATTCACGCGGTGCTCAGGAAAGTGGAACAGAGCTGCAAGCCCTTTCCTTCCTCATTAAGAGCTTGGAGTCTATTTCGGGGGCAAGAGGAAATGGGAGAGGTTCCACGTGGAGGCCTTTATGGCCAGAGTTTGAGTAAACAGGGAGGAGAATGTGTTATTTACAATGGAGGTTTGGGTAATCTGCAAACCATTCTGAGGCCACAAACCATCCCAAGGCTTAAGTTCACATGACTGACTGGACAGTTCTGTTGTGTGCTGCCTCTCTAGGCTAGGCACAACAAGCAGGGCTTCGACGAAAATGGTGGCACAAGCCATTGTCAAGGCCTCCCAAGTGGGGGTGCTGGGGAAGAGGAATGAAGCAAAGATGGGCTTCTACACCCACAACACCAGATGTGGGAATCTCAACAGAAGAGCAGAGTCAGAGGAAAACAGCGGCTCTTACTTGAAGCCTTTTGGTAGAGATACCAAAGCTCACCAAGAACTCTCTAGTACCATCCCAATGTGGCCTCTGAGAAGAGATCTCTGTGGTCAAGAGCTGAGGCCGGCTGAGAAGGGCAAGAAGGGCGAGCAGGCCTCCGAAGGAAGCCAGAATAAACTCAACAACCAGTCTGTCTGGATGACGAAACTCTTACCTCCTCTGGTTCTATCAGCTTGAACTCCATGCCTCGGCCTGTCCAGGCAATGAAGTGGGCGTTGGCTGGGTCATCGAGGAGAGTAACCAGGAATTGCCACAGCTGGAGGGAGCCTCGTCTCTGGTAAGGGGGCCCTTCCCGATACATGCTGGGCTCCTGTTTGACTTTGCCTGCTTGGACAAAGAGACTCAAGTAACTGCCACACCAAGGCATTGGGGCAAGTTGGGAGAAGGCTCATGGATTTGTTTGGCCGGCCTCCCTCCCCCCCTCCCCCCCAGCAACTTACCCTCCAGCCTCTCTGGTACAACACAGGTGTCATCAAAGTACAATCGAGGGTCTTTGTCACATGAAAAACCTGGTTGGGAGATTCGAGAAAAAGGTGGGACATGTGATTGTGAAAGATCTCGACTTATTTCTCTATTAGACCCTTAGTTCTGAAGGCTGAAATAAGGTGACACAATCTCCCAAGATGGTGCTGCTGCATCCAGGCTCAGAGTCTGCGGGCCTTCTATGGAGCCCCAGGCCCCAGAGGGAATCAGTTTTTGCTCTAAGACTAACAGGGCTTGTGGGGACACTCCTTGCTCAGAAATTCAGAAGGGACCAAGGGTGATTACTGTCCCAATGCCAACACCGGCAACTCAGCTGGGATCTGAAGAAGCTACCATACACCTAGGGCCCTGACAGCCTCTTCCTGGGCAAGTGCTAGTATCAACCTTTCTGATAACTCTCCATAAAGAAAATCAGTGTCACAAATCTCACATATTGGCCTTTCTACAGCACCCCAAAAATAAGAACCAAGAAAAAGTCCATCCAGGAGAGAGCCACCAAATGGCTGGAGGCCTAGTAGAAAAGCATCGGAGAGTGAAGAAGAACAAGCCCAGGGAGCCCCGGAGATGAGATGTACAGCCAAGGAACAGCAAGCCCAGACAGGATAAATGACTTGCCCAGGGTCACATAGCTCTAAGAAATTGAGAAAGGTGACAGTGAGGTGGAACACTGACCCTGGAGTAAGGAAGATGTGAGTACAAATCTGGCCTCAGACACTAGTTGTGTGACCTTGGCAAGTCACTTAACCCCAGTTTGCCTCCAAAAGAGAGAAGGAATGACAAGATTTTCCAAACAAGGTAGAAAATAATGGGAGGAAAAATAAGTGAGACAAAGAAGGAAGATCTGAAATTCCAGAGCCTTGGAATTCTCTTTAGAATCATGATGGGGCATCCTAACCTTTCCCTGACATTTCTGGGCAAGATCAGAGGTGCAAATAGGCAAAGGACAGGCCATGTCCTTGGCGTGAGAAGCTACCAGTGTGGGCGCTCTCTCCCTCGATGGAGACTGTGACCTTCCTACACTCTGAAACACCTGGGGGGCCTTGCCAAGGCACACAGCTTAGAAGGGACTCACTCACAGTTTTCACACCTGCTAAGTGTCAGAAGTCAAGTGTGAACGCTGCAGGTTCTCTGGTTCCAGGCCTAACTTAACTCCATCCCCTCTGACAGCATCAGTGGCTGAAAACAATCAATGAACACTTCCAAGGGAGCCAGGCCATCCACCTCCTTGAGAACAATCTCTGCCAGAGGGAAGGGGAGGGGAGGGGACATTGGGAAGCACAGAATATGGTGGCTCCTTCTTTTTGTGAAGTCAGCACCATCCCTGGAAGAACTAAAATCAGAAGTGATGGAGGGGAACAGGGAGAGGATGGCGGCCAACCCCCTCTCAAAAAAAAAAGAGAGTCATCGAAGCATCTTAAAAAAAGAGGCAAAAGAACAGAAGGAAGATTAAAAGAAGGCCAGACAACCAGGAGAGCTTGAATTTATTATCTAATAAAAAGCAAAGCCAGCTGTCCATAAAAGACTTGTGGCTTCATGTACAATACTCTCTTTCTGCTCTACTGTGCACATGGAAATGTCCATCCTATTGAGTTTCAGAACCTAAATCAAAATTAATTTAAAAACCTAAAGAAATAGAGTAGTGGGGGGGAGGGGGGAGGGAATGACAGAAGCGTAGTCATCCTTTAAGGAAAATAAGCATTTTCTGAAAAGCCCTTTCCAGTGCCTAAAGTTGTTTTTACCCCATGGTTCCAGAGGTTGAGCTCTATCTCAGCTTAGGTCGCTGAAGCAATCTCTTGTCATGAAAAACCATTTGAAACAATCTTCTGTTTCTTAGAATGGACCAAGAGAGTTTTTACATTTTTTTTAAAGAGGGGGGTGGGAGATGGGGAGAGCCCCAGATTCTATGACCCTGAAGCAAGACAAGAGGAAAGCTGGTGTGTTAGCGTGAAGATCTGGCCTCTGAATGCATTAAGCAGATCAACCACTCAGTAAGCAATGCAAAGCTCCTGGAATTCCTTAGAGTAATCTAAATCCAGGACCAGCGTCCATAGAAGTCCACAGCATAAAAACCCTGCCTGTTGCTACCCCCTGGTGCACTTTCTCTTTCTCTCTCTTGAATATCCATCTCCCTTCCTCCTTCTCTAAGCAAAACCAGACCCATCCACCTCCCAATCTTCTCTTCTGCATTTATACTCAAATCTGAATAAAAGGCCCTATTAAGGTAGCTCCTGGGATGTTTATGGAACTCAGATCTCAAGGGCTGGGGCCTCTACACAACTGGTTTAATGGACAAAGCTGGAGGAAGGTAGGGCTCTGGAAAGAGAACATAAGCTTAGGGTCCCTTTGTCTACCCTTCCCATAAACACAAACGTCAGCAATCCACAAAACCGGCTCTCCTGGTAGCAGTACTAAGAAACTCTTGGGGCTTGAGGCCGCCATTTTGGATTCCTAATTCTTTATGAATTTCAAATTTTCCTTATCTTTGGATTGGGATAGGGACCTAGCCACTCTTTGGTATGTAGTATTATATTAGCCTGAAGACGCTGATAGGGATATTATTTAAGTGTGTTAAGGGATTGATGCTAGGTGACAAAAGAGTAACTAATTTTCTGAAGTCTGCAAGAGGAAAGAAAATGGTCTTAGAAAAGCACACTCACATAAACACATACACATATGTGTGCACACACACACGCATGCATGCATATGCACATGTGCACACACATGCATGCATGCATATATGCACGCACACACACACGCAAACACATACACACACTTCTGTACTGAAGAGAAGCAATAAGATCTGAATAAGCACAGAATCACGCTATCCCACACCTGGAAAAAGAATCCCCATCACATATCTAATTGGTCATCAGCCTCTACTCACAGATCTCCAGTGGAGGCTGGGGGATTCTCTTTGCCTGCTCTAAGGAAAGTTTTCCTGATATCAAGCTTAACAATTTGTCTCTTTACAATCTTTACCCATGTTCCTAGTTCTTCCCTTTGGAGACAAAGAGAACAGGTCTCTGTTCTTTTCCACACAAAAGTTGGGGGAAATCTTTGAAAAAACCTTGGAGCCATTCTCCCTGTCCCCCAAGCCTTTTCATTTCTAGCTGCTTCAGTGGATCTGCATGAGGCCTGGACTCAAAGTCTTTTGTCATCCTGAACATTTCCTCTGGCCACCATCCAACTCAGGGACATCCTTTCTAAACCCACGTTCCAGGTGTGGTGCACCTTGGACCTCTCCTCTACCCCACCCTTCTCTAGACAGCCTGGGGGCTGCACTGGCACTTCTGTCTGCCATGATGGACTCTGGTCTCATACCAAACTTTGAGTCCACTGAGGCCTCCAGATCTTTTTCAAACCAACTATTCTCTGACCATGCCGCTGCCATTTTGTCTTTAGGAAGTAGCTTCTTTGGAAGTTAATGCCTCTTGAATCCCATTTTCTTAGATACAGCCCAATGCTCGAGCCTGTAAAGATTTTGCTGGATCTTGACTTTGGTGCCCAGTGTTTTCTGCCCACTCCAGTGCTGGGTCCTCTGGCAAAGGCAAGTACACCACACAGACTTGAATCCAAAGCACCGCCAAGAAGGCTGAACAGCGCAGGACCAGCGAGGCCCACTTGCTTGTACGGCTCTTCTCCATGTTACCATCAATGACTGTTCAAGCCTCTCTAGGTCCCCCAAATTATGCTATTGCTTAGCCCAAGACTCTTCAGTTTTAGTAAGAGAATCTCATTAGATACTTTATCATATGCTTTGCCAAAACCTACATACAGACCATTGCCCAGAATCTACCAACTTGGCAATCTTTCAAAAAAGGAGACCAGGCCTGTATCGACTTAGTTCTTGATGAGCCCATTCTGGAACTTTGTAACCATCACAGCCTTTTCTGGATGTCTACTAACTGTCTCTTTGCTAACCTAGTTCAGAATTTTCCCATGAACCAATGTCAACCCTACCATGAGACTCTCATCTTCTCCTTTTTCTAAAAGCTGGGCCCTTTGCCAACCCTTCTCCCACTTCTCACGGTCTTTCATCTAACAGTGATGATGCTTTGACATTCCATGTGCCAGTCCTTTCAGCCCCCAAGGATGCAGTGCACCTGGGTCAGGTGACCCACATGTATCAATGACAGTGAGGAGCTATTGCTAGAGAACTGCTGGGGGAATTTCCTCACCTTGGAGCTCCCTCTGCCAACAAAACCACAGCTCCAGGCGGGGTCACTATCCCTCCCCCATTTGTTTCTTTTCTTGTCCTTTCCAGTCCAACAGTCCTTCTTGGGTGACAAAACAGAAGCAGCCTAGAAGTGAACGGCTCAGGCCTTTCTCCACTGTTAATGATGGGTTGGCCCACTCGCCCTGACCAGCAGGCCAAGCCCTCCCCTCTCTGTCATCCTCAACCCCTGACACTCTTCTGGTGGCACCATGACATGCTTACTTCTGGATTCATTCTGTTAGCTGCCTTTGCATCCATCTGCTGCAAAAAGACACGGGACCAGGAGCAGGGCCAGGGCCTAGAGCAATGGGTACTCCCTAGAGAGGAAACTCCACCCACCAACACAGGTCAGCATCTTCTCTGCGGTCTTAGAGAGTATCTGGAGCCGAAAAGTTATGTGACCTTTCCCGAGACACATATCTAGGGTGGGGGATGGGTGGGATGTAAGGCCCAGCGTTCAGGCTGCCTGTCTCCACTACACACTGCCCTTCTTTTTGATTCAGTTGGCTACCGAGTTCTCTGGGCATTCACGTCAGTCTCTTCAGACGATTTTCCTGTTTATTCCTTAGTGGCATTGTTTCCTTTGGGTCAACCCTTGTGATCTGACTTTTCCTCTGTCCTCCCCAAGCTTAGGATAAATGTCAGACCATGCAAAGCTTTTTATTCCTGTTCTTACTTTTCATTTCCTCTAGTCTGAGATCAGACCTTCCAAAAAGCATGCTGATGGGACACAGTGCTGGGAGACTAGAACTTGTTCCCCATGTTCAGGTCATTATTAACTTCTCCCTAGACATCTCTAGCAGTTTCTTACCTGGCCCCTCCATGCCTAAGCTCCAATGCTGAAGCCATTGCCCCATTCCTCTTCCCCATCATGGCTTTCACAGAATCTCTCCAATGCTCAGCAACATGCAAAGGGTTCCCTAAATAAAGCTTCACTTCTTAGGCCGGCATTCAACACCTTCCACAGCCTGGGCCCAACCTACTTTCTTTGGCATCTGGGACAACTGTAGACTTATCACTGCTCTTCTAAGCTTCAGTCAATCTCAACCCCCCGGGCTTCCTTTGCCCTGCCTTTCTGCTCTTCTTCCCAACCTGCTTCTCTATCAAAACCCTACCTGTCCCTTGGAAGGTCCCAGATCCAAAGTCACCTCCTCTCTGACACCTTCCCTGATGGTCTCAGCTGGAAGGATGCGCCCCTTCTCTGAGTCCCTAGCACTTCCTCTGGGCCTTGCACATGGCACTTCTCACACCCTCCTTTTATTGTCGGTCCCTGTGTACTTTCTCCATATCTATTAGCTTGTGAGCTTCCTGAAGGCAGGGACAGGTGCACCTGGTGCATCTTTACATCCTTAATGCCAGGCACACAGTGGGTACTGCACCCTTACTGAATCAATGTTAAGTGAACAAAAGAGACCATATAATTTCCTAGCCTTATAGGACACAGAGAAATTGGATCAGAGATATGGGGAGTTAGAAGGTGCAATGGATAGAATGCTAAGCCTGGAGTCAGAAGGACTCATCTTCCTGAGTTCAAATCTGGCCCCAGACACTTACTAGCCATATGACCTTGGGTAAGCCAGTTAACCTTGTCTGTCTTACTTTCCTCATCTGTAAAATGAGCTGGAGAAGGAAATGGCCAACTACTCCAGGCCCTTGCCAAGAAAACCCCAAATGGGGTCATGAAGAGTCATGTATAACTTCACAAAAACAAATCGGGAGACATACAGCGGAACGAAGACTGGGCTTAAGTAGGGAAGAGCCTGGACCGTGTAACCATGGGAAATCACCCTACTGCTATGAGCTTTAGTCTCCTTATCTATGAAGTAGGGACAAGACCTGCAGAACTTCTGGGACAGTGTGAGGATTAAATCACCTATCTCTCTCTCACACACACACAATACAAACACACACACACACACCCCCCACACACTGAGAAAGCTTCAGGCTGCACTAAGACTTTGGGGACGCCCTGTACATATATTAAATGCTCAGAAAGCTTCAAAGTGTTCTATAAATGCCAGTTATTTGGTTGTATTTTTGTAGTCAGAGGCCACAGGTAGAATGCCAAATTACACATTCTCTCAAAATCTGTTCCTATCCACTAATTTTACGTTTCAGCTCTGGAAACACATACTCAGAATCTAAGTTGGAGAGTCCAATGCCATATTTCAAAGTGTACAGGCCTGCTTAAATTAGCAGGTTATTTTTAGGGTCTTTTTTCTTTCTCAAAGACTAAAATACACACAGTATAGAAAGGAAGAAAAGGGAGTCTAAATTAGATGCTAGGTATGGCTTCCTGAACTCCTCCAGGGCAGGCCTGCCTGTCCAGGTGGCTTCGTGCCTCTTGCTGGAACATCTGGCAGTTGACGTGAGTTTGGGTGAAATGTCAGTTACGTCTGCATCGGCGGTCGCACCGGTTGTGGACAGGAAGGAGGCACTTGTTTTAGGGAGGAGGTGGGGAAGCAGTAAAGGGTTCATGGTTGCAGTGACAGGAGGGATGGTATCACTGAGATTGATCACAGATGTGATCACAGACACTTGTTTCTCTAACTGCTTCTATGGGCATCATCCGAGGATGAGAACAACATAGGGGGCTCATTTAAAGCAGTCGACTAGATTGGCCTCAAGGAACACATCTGACTTCTGAAGTCTGTCTGGGGGATGGAAGTGAGAGGAGACAGGAAGAGAGTATGCAGGCTGAGCTGTGCGCACAGAGCAACCCCAAAACATTGTCTTCAGGTACGTGCTCTTCTCCTAAATGGGGCAATCACATACATGAAACACTTCTCATCCTCTTTTTCTGCCCCTCAACTGAATATCGCCAACACCAGCTGACGGAACTTGGAAGTGAGTCCCTCCTAACTGGGCCTGGCCAAAGCAGACAGCCAATGGGCAGTTCTTATTTGCCAGTGACTGGACACTCTCTTAGAAGCTGACATGACCATTTCTGGGGCTGCATTCTACCACGGATCTTGGTGTGAAGAACAACACTGTTCTGAGCTAATGACTCCCATAAAACCCAATCCTTCTTAGGACTGCCTCCAATCTCTTCCACCTAAATTTCCCAATCCTTTGGAAAGGAGGTTCATGTGAGTAGATACAAATGTTGTAAGCCTATGTGAAGGACTCTCCTGAAACAAAGCTGGCTTTCTATTCGGGGGGGGAGGGGAGGATGAGATGCCTCATCAACAAGCCGAGCCATACACATCAACACAGCTTCTGCCCCCTTCTCAAGAGCCTCTCCAATGCCTCACCTGGGGCGGAGGTGACCCTCAATCTGACGGATGGCATCAGTGATACCTAAGCTAACAAAGTCTTCACTAGCAATCTGCAGGCTCAGGGCTGTCCAGCTATGCCCTTAAGATCGAATCTTGGGTCAGATATTTATATGTGGATCACAGCAATCCATAAAGGCAGCCTACAAAGGGAGGCGTGCAGAGGTTGAGGGCCTCAGCAAGGGAGGGAGAGCCCAACTGAAGACATGTCAGACCCTTCAAGGATTAAAGCACGTGACTCACTGACAGTAGGTTGGCAGCACAATCTTCATCTAAGAATGACAAGACATTCTGTTCCCTATCTGTTGTTTTATCTCATGTTCTACATGGAGCCTCCTCTCCCTTCATTAAGACAAGTTATAAATGCTTTGCTCTTCACCACATGGCCCCCTTCAGGGTGACAGCTATTCATCAAGGCAATGATAAATGCAATTAATTTTTGTTATCCTTTGCCCAGCCTGCTCTCGGATAAAGCTAAGTCAGGATCATAACTCAAAAACTTTATCCCCAGGCCGTCCTTTGTCTGCATGAAACTACTTACAGGAACATAATCCCAACTCCTTTCAGTGATACTGAAAAGGTGATGGAATTTTCACCTTCTCCTAACGTCTTAAGTCCTCCTCTGATACCTAACGATGGTTTTGGAAGCCGTATCACAGTGGAACTCAAATCCACAGAGGTCCAACCTCAAGTCAGAAGATCTTTGAACACGGAAATGATTCAGTTTAATTCAACTTAACGCAAATGTATTAGGAACCTACTATGTGCCCAAACCAGTGACAGGTGATAGACACAAAGACCAAGATGAACACAGGTCCAGCCCTCAAGCAGCTGACACTCCAAAGCCCAACACGTGCACCATTCAAGGACCAGCCTGCTTACGTCTGCACAAGTTTGTCAGTCGAGAGGTGGCTGCCATGCGAAGAGTGTTTTCAAGCCCTAGCTACCTGGGAAGACCATCAGCTAAGGGGAAGGGGCTGTGCCGAGTACAATGAGGTCTGGCCCTTGAAGGACTGAGTGTGTGCCCTTCTCCAGAGAATAGAGAGAAGTCTCTTGTCATGTGACAGAAGATGAGCAAATATGGTGTCAATATGACCTCCCCATGGTACAGCGTCTAAACAAAGCTTTGGAAACCCCCTCGGTGCTTCTTACAGCTCAACAGCTCTGTACCCATTACACAAACACAGTTGAGCCTGTGATAGGAAATGTTAGCTTCTGACATGCATGACTCTGGGCTTACTTGGGGCCACACAGCCCCAAAGGTTAACTGCTTACCATCATGGCTGCTGGAGAAATAGCCTCCTCTCATGTAGGATGATTGGCAGTTAGGCACTTCTGAAAGCAAAGCAGAAAGCAGAATCAGTTGTGTAGAGGAACAGAAATGTTCATTTGACAGCTGAACCCTGTGGGTGGGGGGTATCTCAAGGGGCTGGCCCCTTAAACTACCCACTCTACATAGAGAGGCCTTTTTGGTCCCCCAGTGGGAGCCATGCAAGTATGAATCCAAGGAACAACATGGGAAAGGAACAAGGAAGATCAGCCTTAGTGGACGGAAGCAAATGGGGCAGGGGAGAGTCTAAGATCTTAGGTGTCTGCTTGGGGTTCATAGTTTCTTTCCTATTTAACTGTGCCAAAGAGAAAAGTCTGGGCAAACAGAAGGTCAAGCGGAGGGGCCCAAGAGTGCCAGTGGCCATGCTGGTGGGGAGGCAAAAGCACCTCTCCCACTATCTGTGGAAATGGTGACATAGTATTAATCCCCTTCCTTTTGAAAGCGTCTAATAGGAAGAAAGAGAAGCAGCTCTGCAATCCTTCTAGGCTGCTTGGGGTTGGGTAGAGAGGGACAGCAGCTTGAGAAGTCTCCCCATCTGCTCCATCTACTGCCCATGTTCACATTCAGAGGTCAGAGTATTTTTAGACCTAAAGAGATTAGGGGATTTAAAGATAGGCCTAACACTAGCCGTACTGGGAGATCTGGAGGGTTTGGCAAGGCTATTTCAACCGTCTTCTAAGAGTATTACAGTGAACCAAGAGCACACTCAAGCACCATTTTCTTTGGAGAGCTCCTGACCACACTGTCTATCAGTAACAAAGGCAGATGAACCTGCAGGTAGGGTGTGCAAACTCCTCTGTCCCCACTGTCCAGGCCATCGCAATCTGGCTCAGATTTGAGGAACGGGTGTACAGCGACTTGCAAATCTTACTTTAAACTGTCTCCATTTGAGAAATAAGGCTAGTTGAAAAAAACTGTGTCCAAAGTCCCAGGAGGAGCTACTCTGAGTACGATAAGCTGGTCACATGAACTCCGAGAAGTATCAGAAAGGGCTGGATGAGAACTGTCATGAAAATCTAAGCGGGACAAATGTCCCTCCCTGGGGTTTGGTGGTTTTCAGGCCTGAAGCAGCTAGTGCCCTGATTGGCTGACCTTCCACTCCTTCTACAGGTGTCTGACATGTGATAACTGGATCTGGGGGAGGACGACAGAATGTTCTAGTCTCTTTCTGTAAAAGGAATAAATGACGTTCTTGCAGACCAGGCCCCTCAAGGAGAAGCTGCTCTACCTCGAGCAGCCTGGGCCAGTAAAGGGCACAAAGAGGTCAGTGTTAGTGCAGAGGCCACGGCCTCTGAAACATCCCCGTCACACAATCTGGGGGCAGAGCAGAATGGAGACCCCAGTCGTCTGGGGTAGAGAAGGAGAAAGATGAGAAGACAACAACTGACCCAGAGGCAAATTCCAGGCCCTTCTTCCCTAAAGGGCTCACCTGCTGAAGTGGGTCACTCAGGGGCTGGGTTCTAACATGCTTATTTAAGCTGAAGCTTTAACAATACTCTCTGTGACTCAACACCAATTTTTCAGTTGCCTTCCCAGGTCACAATCACACTTCTGAGGCTAGTGACTGAATGGCTCTGGGAGATCACAGGCATTTTTTCCCAGGTAGGAGGCATCACGACAGACGGACTGAACAGGGACATTGAAAAACAACCAACAATGTCTGTTTTCCAGGGAGAGCTAGGATACATGCAGCTCTGAATTACAGATCACTCCTAGAAAACCTCTCATGATAAAAAGGAGAGTGATGCACTGAATACCAAATCTCTCTTTTGTAAAGCTATTTTGAGACCCTCAAGAGTTTGGCGGATTCCAACAGACTGCCACAAGCCTGGGAACTAGGCTACAAGCAATAATGAGATATACCTCCCTCCACAGCTCCCAGGTCTAATAGTTTGGGAAACAGCTTCCTAAAAATGAGATTCTAAATGAGCTTTTATTGGGAACACAGTCTGTCACCATGGCATCTTGGAGGAAGGGCCCCAAGGGGCCTGGTGGAGGCCCCACCCGGATGATTCTGAGCTGCTGCTTGCCTTCCCCTTGCCAGCCTGTCTGTCTGGCATCCAAACAAGTCTGGTACGAGGGTGGGGTGGGACAGGCTGGGCAGCACCTCAGGATCTGCAGGTGAACCTGGCCCAGGGGTATACAGAGCCAGGAGCAGAGAGGCCTGGCTCAGACTTGCTCTTGGAACTGGAATTGATGGTTCTTCTGCAATGCTCCATTAGAATATTTCTTCTTCTATGACAGATGCCGTTTCTCTCACCTCCCTTTCCCTCTACTAAGGAGGCTGAAGGGGGGACTAGAGCTAGTGCTTCTTAAACTGGGGATTGCTACCTGTCTCCTGTTACGGTAAGTGGCCTTCTCTGTATAGTTAGTTATTCCTCTGAGTGTCTTGTCTCACCTACTAGATTATAACCCCCTGAGGATAACAGATCTCGTCTTTCTCTGTCTCCTCAATAAGCCTCAGTCAGGACATCACCCTCCTGATATCATCGGTCCTCTTTGAGAAGGAAGGACCTTCACTGCCACTACTGCCACCACCACCATTGCCACCACCGCTACCACCACCACCACCGCTACCATAGCCACCATCGCCACCACCGCTACCACCACCACCACCATCGCCACCACCGCTACCACCACCACTACCATGACCACCACCGCCATGCTTTTGTACAGTGCCTTGCACCCAGTCAGGGCTCAGAAACTGTTCATACAAACCTGAATCAATGCAGTAATCCCTGGGCTCCTGCTTGATGCCCATTGGCGACTGGTAGCCATGTGTTGGGGGCACTCCAGGTATGCCTGGAGCACCATGTTCATAGAGAGGGTCAGGATACTCTTGTTTGAATCCCTGAGGTGGTGGGGGAGCTGCAGGGACGATAGGCTCGGACATCTGTCGGTGGTACCCTGGACGACTGTCACCAGGAGGAAAGGGGTGGCAGGGTTCAGACATCTGTCTCTGAAATCTGGAGGAAGAAGGAACAGTCATTTTGCTCAACTAGAGACATCCTAAAATGACAGGGCACACACAGTGTATGGAAGAAGCAGACTTGAAACCCTATGGGGGTGGGGAACCTGCAGCTTCGAAGCCACAGACAGCCCTCTAGGTCCTCAAGTGTGGCCCTTTGACAGCAGCCGTAGGGTTCCCCACCCCTGCTAAGCCCATCTAGCTTTGGCCTGGGAAGCCCAACACAAAGAGATGTCCAAGGAGGGGTGTCTGCCTTGGGGGTTCTTTACAAACATGACATGGTGCCCAATTTTCAACCTCTTATGCCTAGAGGAGGAAGGATAAAAGATTTCTTGCCAACACTGGAGTGACCTCTCAATTTTCCATGAATGGCTTTTTCACACCTGGCGTACACCTTGACACACTCTGCAAATCAGATGCCCCTGTCTTCACATCTGCAAACTGTTCTATCCACCCGCTTGCTCCTTTCCAGCAGGTACTAAGTAGCCAAAACCCATAATCTCCTAAAACCAGAGAATAGGAAACAGCTGCTGACCTACTGTGGGCAAAGCACTTTGATGCATACTGTGCTTAAAGGAAAATGGCTCTGAATACGCAGAGTGAGGAGAGAAGAGCTGGGGGCACAGCAATTTGGAGAATATAAAGCAATTCATTTTGGAAAAGGTTTAGGAAAACAACAAAGAATCCCCAGAGTTTTGAAGGGAAGCTGAATCTGATCAGTCAGAGGCAGCTGGAGGTAAAGCTGCATGAATACTAGGCCTGGCCTCAGGAATAGCCAAGTTCAAATCTGACCTCAGACATTAGTTGTGTGACCCTGGGCTAGTCACGTCTGTTTGCCTCAGTTTCTTTCATGGTAACATGGGGATAAAAGCACCTACTGCTCAGAGTTCTTATCTGGAAAACAAAATGCTTCTCTGCAGGCGCTATGTGAGTCTTCCCCTGCCTTTTCCATGGGGCTCTGATCTGGTCAGCATTTTTTTTCTCAGTCTCTTTAAGGAATAGATGGCATGTGACCCAAAGCAGGGAGGGATTGCTAACATACTAGGGACCTTGTCGGGCTCAGTAAAACAAAGGAGAGAACCAGCTCACATTTAATAGGGACAAAAATGAAACTCTACACTTGCGTTCAGACGGGAGACAGCCCGTCCAGACTTGGGGTCAGCAAGCTACAGTGGAGGGCCAACAGTTTTTTTCCATCTTTTATACAATAAAACATTATTTAAAAACGTAAAAACCATTGGGAGCAGTTTGCTGACCCCTGGTCTAGACAATTTTTCACACAAAAAAGACCTGTAGGTTGGGGTTGCCAGAAGTGCAAATAAGTCCAAATGAAAAGGCAAAGTGGTCCTCACTCTCGAGGATGTCAGCTGAGGATGGTGGGCTGGAAGCGTGGCTATTCCTAAGGGTCTTAGCTTTAGCCTCCTGGGCCTCTGTCTGGGTCTGGGGGAAGATGCTGGTCAAGGTGCTGGTGGGGGCTTAACTTGGCCAGCACAAGCTGCCTCCAGTGTCTCCCTCAGGGGTCCCACTGCTTTAGCTATTCTGACACATGCCTTATGTGGAGCAGCTGGAAACTGAGAAGCAAAAATTCTAGAATGAGAGAGGTTGGTCCTACCCACTTCACCCTGTGTGGGGTAGAGAGGGTCTAGATCAGGAGTTCTGAACCTAGGGTCTAGGAACTTGTTTTTAAAAATAAAATGGACTTGCGTTTCAATAAAATGGGTTTTCTCTGTAATCCTATGGATTTCAAGCACTTGAAAGAATGATTTTGAGAAGGGGTGAGCCCAGAGGCTTCCCAAGCCTGCTGGCCAAGGGGTCCATGACCCAGAAAAGGTGGCGAATCTCTGCTCCAGAGGATGGCAGCCAGGGAGGGAGCAGAGAGCACGAAGGCTGTTGAGGGGACAAGGAGGCCTTGGTCTGCTTGGTTCCAGACAGTAGAACTAGAAACAATGGGCGTTAACGAGAGGATCAGCTTCTGCAACAATAAAGGGAATATTCCCAAAACAGAGAACTAACAACAGCCAATACCACTGGCTAACAGTGTGCTGAATGCTCTGCAAGAATTACCTCATTTAATCCTTGCAAGGACCCTGTGAGGTGGGAGTGCTAGTGTTAGCCCCCTTTCACAGATGAGGAAGCTAAGGCAGGCACTAAAGTGACTTGTCCAGGGTCACACAGCTAAAGGCCTGTGTTTGAACTCTTGAAGATGCGTCTTCCTGACTTGAGGCTCCGTGCTCTACGGCGCCACCTCAAGATCCAGAACTTGAAGGAAACTGAGACCAACTGGGCCAAGCCCTCGTTTTTACAGATGACAAACTGAGGACCTGGGAGGTTAAGCAGCTTGCCCAAGGTTACCCAGGTGATGCGCGTCTGAGGCACCTCTGCTCCCAGTGCCAGCCAGCTTTCCATCACACCGGATTGTCCTCACCACCAGAGCCATCCAGTCTTAGACTGGGCTCCTCCATCGTAGGGGCTTGGGAGTTTGCACCTCCTGGGAGGTGTTCTCACAGGCCTGAGACTGTTTTCAGACTCCAAAACACTGGAGAAATGTGAGTTCATCTCCATCAGACTGGACAGCCACATGCTGGTGATCCAGGGGGAGGAAGCCCTAGACCACCCCTGGGTTGGGCCAAATGACTCTTCCAATATGAAGATGTTAAAAATTCTCTTTAACTAATGCTTTTCTAGATGAATACACAGGACAGAAGGGCCTGCTAGTTGTGTCCGTATCTGGCGCATTTACTAAAACACTGTAAGTGCCAACAATATCATTTTAGAAGATGGACAACGGGAGCCCTACGTGGCCAAAGGATCACACCCACATAGGTGGGGACTAAGCCAACACCCACTGTGCAGGGTGTTGAGCTCATTCCAGTGTGGCCAAGCCCATGGGCTGAGGGGATCACTGACAGGCTCTCTCCAGGTCAGCCACCTCCACAGCTGTTCCCATGTATGGCAGTCTCTTGATGGGCTCTGGGGGCACGTTCATCTGAAACCTGAGTTTCAAATGTCTGACATTGACAGTGTGCATGGGCACAGTGTGACTCGAAGGGGATTTTCAAACAGGGAACAGGGAAGAGGCCAGAAAAGGAAGACGTATTCCCAAGGTGCTTCGCCACTCTGGAGGGGAAGGACTTGGGTCTTTTCTCTCTCTCCCCTTCCTATGCTCCTCCAAACATCTTGAAAGGCACTTTCTGTCACTCAATTGCTCTTGCTGGCACTGAGATGGCCCTGGGCCCTGTGGCTTGTAACCAGAGTCTCTGCAGCTGACAGGCCCGGATTACTCTACTTCCGCTCTATGTCCATCTCCCTTTCCAGGATGAAACTCTAGAGCCCGGCTGGTACGGCCCTGTCAGGAAGAGGCATTTTCACATGGCCACCAGCCAGAACTCGACTTGAAGGTAGCTTGGAGATCAGACGCCTCTCAACTATTGCACTGATTCTACGGCTCAGGCCATGTTTGGAGAGGGACGGAGAGAAAGGTAAAGGCTGGCTGCCAAGCAGGAGCAAGCTTGACACTGACTAGCTTTGTGCAAACCAGGAAAAGTGACTCAGTTGTGGTCCTCGAGTTTGGCAGACCATGCCCTGAACTCTGCCTGAACTCTCCCCCTCCCCACAATCTGGGGAAGGGTCTCCAGTGTGTCCTGTACGTGACAACATGACTACAACGACCCCTCTTGTTTATGGACTTAATGAAAGCTCTTCCTCCAGCCCATGTCCCCAGCAGGGCCCTGGCCATCGGGGAGCGACCTCTTCTGGGGCCAGCCCCGCGGCAGCGAGCTCCAGCCCATGGCTCTTTCGGCGCCCGTCTATTTAAGGAATCAACGATTTGTTTGTCAGATTTCTATGGTGCCTCCCTCCAAAGAGCTCACCCACGCTACCAACATTTGGTTTACATTAAGAAAGCTGCCAGATGCTTTTTCTGCATTTCCTTTACTCTGATTGCTGCCAATACACATAGTCAACACAATGCTTATGGCAAAAACGAGAGAAGCGTGCCTTGGATGAGACTGTTAGTGGGACCAACAAGTGCCCTGGGGGCCACCCCAAGCTAGCTGCAAGATGGAACCATTAAGTCTCTCAAGAAACCAATACCATTTAATGCTTTCATTAGGGTCACAAAGGAAGGGGGGGAGGAGAAAGATGTGTCAAACTCGGAAGCTCGGCAAAAATAAGGCAGCTCTTAAGGAAATGGAAGGAAAAGAAGGTGTGTAATTAATATATAGATTGCAGTAAGACAAAGGAGGAGGAATAGCAAACCACATTCATCATAAACCATGCCCCAGAAGAGAGAAGACGACAGACACCATGTAAGACTTCCTATTACTGTTTATTCTGCTACTGCCTTATGACTTAGAGATAAGCCCTTGTAAAAAAACAAAAGCCTCAGGCCTGAACTCCAAGCTTGCCAACCCCGCCTAGATTCAATTTTGCCTCTCCATAAAATATTAAAAGGTCTGCAAAGATAACATCCTCCTAAGGCTTAAGAAATGTTTAATCGATTTCTGTAGTTCAAACATAAGAGCAGCAAGGTGATCAAGGGTGTAGATATGTTGGCATGATATTTGAAGGCTTGGCTATACAATGCGTCTATTGATAAAGAAGACTAGCAACAGGAAAGATCAGGGTTTATTTAAGTTAAAAAAACCCACAAAAAACAAATTCCTGATCTCTGGAGAAAAAGGAAATATGAGGCCTGTAAGAGCAGGGAGGCAAAGGGAAGCCTAGTCACCATTTCGGGGCACAAATACAAAATATCAGCACTCTTTGAGAAAGCAAATACAATCTTTTGTAATTTGGAAAATTTAAGCCAGATATTCAAAAGAAGTTTTGCAAAAAGTTTGAAAATATATTGAAGCTCAGATGTTAGCAAGGAATGAATTTCTTAATATGTGCATTTGAGATCACATATTGCGGCAGCCTTTTTCATTTTATAGCTAGGTCACAAAGGGGTCTGAATCCTAGGAAGGGCCCGATTTTCCAGAGTTCCCTATGATTTCTCTAAAGATTACTCAGCTGTTTCCTGACTACTCCATGAAACTAGATGAATTTGGGTAACACCATTACCCAAGAGTCTATTTAAAGGGCAGACACATCAAACAGGCTTCCAAAGAAAGGAGGAGACTTGGAATCATGCTACGTGGTAAGACTTTGAGGGAGGAACAGGGATGTTTCTCCTGGAGAAGAGAAGGCTTAGGTAACAACACAATCCTGGTCTGAAGGTCTTTTTTTTTTTAAGAGGGGGGAAGGAAGGGCAATTGGGGTTAAGTGACTTGCCCAAGGTTGTACAACTAGTAAGTATTAAGTGTCTGAGGCCACGTTTGAACTCAGGTTCTCCTGACTCCAGGGCCAATACTCTATTCACTGCACCACCTAGCCGCGCCCCCAAAGGTCTTTTATGTGGAAGAAGGATCAGACCTGCTGTAACAGCATGATCATCAAAACTATCTGGTCCTGGCTAAGAAGCAGACTGGTGGATCAGTGGGATAGATTAGGTGCCCAAGATACAGGGGTGGATGACCACAGCAATTTAGTGTTTGATAAACCCAAAGGTCCCAGTCTCTGGGATGAGAACTCACTACTTGATAAAAACTGCTGGGAAAACTGCAAAACAATAGGGCACAAAACAGATATAGACCAACATCTCACACTCCGTATGAAGTAAGGCCAAAATGGGTACATGATTTAGACATACAGGATGACAGCATAAGCAAATTAGAAGAGCAAGGAATACACCCCCTGTCAGATCCATGGAGAAGGGAAGAATTCATAACCAAACAAAAGACAGAAAGCATTATAAAATGTCAAACAGGCAAGTTTGATTATATTAAATTAAAAAGCTTTTGCACAAAGCCAATGCAATCAAGATTAGAAAGAAAGCAGAAAACTGGGAGACAATCTTTACAGCAAGTGTCTCTGATAAAGGCCTCATTTCTCAAATACATGGAGAATGGAGTCAAAGTTATAAGAATATCAGGGAGGGGGGGGGGAAATTTGATCTCAAAATCTTGTAAAATGAATGCTAAGAATTCTCATGATATATAATTGGGAAAAAATAAAATACCACTACAAAAAGAAAAAAAAAGAAAGCTATTGCAACAATCTGGGTGAAAGTCAGGAAACAAGCATTTATGAAGCACACAATTTAAAAAACAGCCCAGACCCAGCTCCCCCCACCTGCTCTATCAAGTTCCCAAGAGTGAACCTTCCCCTCCCCCAACCAACCAGGGCACGGGGTGGAATTACTGATGGGCAGAGTTCAGATCATTCCTCAAGGAAATATATGAAGAAGAGCTGGCTGAAAAGCAAAGGAACCCCCTCACCATCAGTGGAAATGTTCAGGGCAGAAGTCAGTGATGACCTAGCTGCTGAGACCCTGGGAGGCAGCGGGCCTAGTGGCTCCCACGCTAGACTTGTAAAGCCTGGAAGACCCAAGTTTGAATCCTAACACTCACAAGCTGTGCAATCCTTGGTAAGTCAGTGAACCCTTCAATTTCTCTTCTGCAAAATGGAGAAAAGGCTTGTCTCTTCCCCCCTCACAGGCCATTGGAAAGCCCAGTGTTGTAAGGGAGCAGGCTAGGGAGGCTTGAGCTGCATAATCTCTCCAGAGACTTCCTAAGTCAAGAGTCTGTGCTCTGGAGCTAGGAGCGACCTGGTACTCCCCCGACTGTAATCACTGCCCCATCAGAATACATCCTTCTAAATCCCTGGGAATCCTGTGAAGGCAGCTCCGATGAGAGAATCCAGTTGGAGCCCAACGCCCATTACCGACGTTAGCTCTTTTACAATCACAAAGCCACAAATCGCTCATTTTCTTGGGACCAATCTACCGATGTTCCAGCATTTCCACCCTCATGAGGCCTTTCTGTCAGCAAAGGCCTTTGGAGCCTCCCAGAATCCCTGCGAGCTTCTCCAACAAGACTCCAGCGGCCTGGCTCCCCTGGCTCAGACAGGAACTTTCAGCCTCTCACTATCTGATTGAGTTTCTCGCTCTTTCAACTTGAACAAAGAAGAAACTATGAAAGTCGGTGTCTCTCCGGGGGACTTCTGCTCCTCACTTGAGTTTCTTTCTCTTCTTTCCATGAACCAGGAGAAAACTTTTCTATACTTTGCATTAAGTGCCCAGAACTGAAGGCTACTCAGATACTTGGCGATTTTTTTTTCTTTATGAGAAATAGCTTCCCTAGCTCCTTACCTCTCTCCTAGTCAATACCATCACTGTCATCACTGATATTTATATAGCACCTACTGTGCACGCCAGGCACCGTACCAAGCGCTTTATAGATAGTATTTCATTTGACCCTCACAATAACCTAGAAAATAGTTGCCATTTTACAGATGAGGAAAGTAAGACAAACAGGTTAAGTGACTCACCCAGGATCATACAGCTGCGGCTGCATTTGAACTCAGATCTTCTATACTTGAGGCCTGGCACTCTATCAACTGCACTACCTTTCTATTAACAATGCTTTATCAGTCTACAAATTTAAAAACTCACCTCTATAAGACCGATCCTCAAAACCTTTTTGTGTAGGGGCCAGAAAAAATTAAAGCAACCTTGTTCAACAGAAAATTTCATGTGATGCTAAAATGAAAATTTCAAGTGAATTTAGGCAGAAATTTAAAAAAGTTTCATAGTGACCAATATGGAGGCCAAAACACTCAGAAAGCAACCATCTAATCTGAGAGGGAAATCTATTCTCTTATACATCCTTGAAAATCAAGGATAAAGAACATGAAACTCTATTCAATGGATACAGAAAAAACAAAAAACCTTCCTTCTATTCTACAATATATATTATGAAAAGTCAAGAAAGGGACACAGAGGGAAAGAAAGTAAGAAATACAGAGGGGAAAAAACTAACTGGAAAAAAGACAGATGAGAGAGGGAAAAGAAGCCTCATATGCATATGTACATACAGGTCAAAGGAACAGATCCCAGGAGACAGAGAGAGACAGACTTTCCTACTGACAGAACACATCCAGCACATAGCTTTAAAAAATGCTGTCATCAACTAATCAAAGTCCTGGGCAAGTTTATAAGAGGGACAAATGAACATTTCACTTTGGATTGGTATTTGCCCCAGGAAAAGAGTGAAGGTGAATGTAAATGCATCAGTTCCAAAATGGCCCCAGGTAAAAGTGCAAGGTCTTGGAAGTTGAATTCTGCCCTTATGAAAACAGGGCTGTTCAATAAGCACTGGACAAGGACATTGAAGGCTTTGGCTGATGGAATGAGGAAGAGGTGTTGGATAAGAAAAAGGGGAAGACTCATTTTTTTTGACCTGAAGAAAATTTCTGCCACCAAATTATAATTTATATTCTTAATATTTTCATTAAAAACATTCATAATCACCTTCAAGATGATAGGTCATAGTTCTAATGAGTCATGGGGCCAAACACACTGACAGCAACTATATAACTGGAGAGACTGCCATTGAATCTGATCTGTCAGAAACAGATCGTAGCTCTTGTACTCGATGGGGCACAAAGCCTGGCACATAGAAGGCTCTTAAGAAATGTTTATTGAATGAATTAATGTGGTTCTAAAACTTTAACATCAAGAAGCATTGCTCTAATACCTACTTTGAGAGAGGGCCTCAAAACTTTTTTTTCTGCAGGGGTCAGAAAAAAATTAAGGCAACTTTGTTAAACAGAAAATTGAACACGAAGTTAAAATGGAAATTCCAAGTGAATTTAGGCAGAAATGCTGGGCACCAGGAATACACATCCAAAGAAAGAAATGATCCCTACTTGGAAGGAACTTACATTCTTAAATTAAGGACATGTCTAATACATGCAGAATAAAGAGGCAAATGAATACAATGTAGTGTTGGGAAGGAGGACACTGGTAGTGGAGGTGCTTAGAAAAGGCTTCATGCTCAAAGAGATGTGAGCCGTGCTGGGAGAGCGGGATTCAGTGAGACTGGGGTGAAGAAGTGATGCATCCTAGGCAGCGGGAACAGCCAGTGCCAGGGTTTGGCAACAGGAGATGAATGTTGCATACGAAGAAGAGACAAGGTCAGCCTGACAGAATCACAGAGCAGGAAAGGGGAAGCAATGTGTAATGAGAATGGAAAGACAGGTTAGGCAGGACAAGGTTTAAACCCTAAACAGAGAGAAAGGGAGGAGTGGCACAGAGAGGACTGAGCTTCTAATCTGCTAAAGAAGATGGAAGTGGATGGGATCAACACAACATGCAGAAAGATTAACTTTGGCAGAGAGAAGGGCTCCCTCTTTGTCAGAGATTGGGAGAAATGAAGAGAGAGTGGGAGAGGTTATCAAAAAGTTCTGAGAAGAGGGAGCTCAGGTCAAATGGCTCAACTCTTCTAATGATGTAAGAGGAAAGGTCCTCAACTAGGAGAGGGGAGTGGAAAGAGAGGTGTGTGTGGTAGGCTTGAGAGAAGGGCTGGAAATGCCTCTGAGGGGAATAAGATAGGGTATCAATTAGGGAAGAATAAAAGCACTGCCTTGTTACAGTGAGGACCCAGTTGAGGTTGCATTTATGTAGTACATGAGATTCAAGAGGAGAGAGCAGTGTAGGGCTGAATGTGCTAACAACAGGGTGAAGATCCCAGAGAGAGGGAAGTCAGAATAAGCAATGAAGGGCTTAAAAAAGAGGATGTGGGGGCGGCTAGGTGGTGCAGTGAATGCAGCACCAGCCCTGGAGTCAGGAGGACCTGAGTTCAAATCCAGCCTCAGACACTTAACACAAAATTAGCCATGTGGCCTTGGGCAAGTCACTTAACCCCAATTGCCCCACCTTTCCCCCTCCAAAAAGTTTAAAAAAAAGAGGGTGTGACAATAAGCAACACTATCTGTTAGAAGTTGGTAATCCTCACTCATATCTTCCAAGTGATGTTTTGAGGTCCTACCAGAGTCAATCAGGCCCACTGTCTCTTTGCCAGTTTGTGTTGTATGATCAAGCTCTTCCTTCTCTCTAAGACTTCAAAGAATGAAAAATAATTTTGAGGAGTAGAATAAAGTTGACAGGGTAAGCAGATCTAAAATAAATGCAAGGAGAAAGGGACATGCAAATAACTTTAAGCACAATACATTCTAGTAATCCAGTTTGGTGAGACAGTGAATTTTCCAGTTCTCTGAAACGTATTCCTCCTCGGCGTTAATTTTTTTTTTAATTAGGAGGGAGGGGGTGAATTTTCAGCATTTGGAATGGAAATCTTTTAGAAAATGCATTAAACACTACTTTGCTTTCATAAACAGAGCTACGTGCACCACGATTGCTGACATATAGCACAAAGAATGACAATTACTGTGCTTTGCTATAACAGTAATGTTACCTATAAATTAGAAAGCCCCAAGATTTCGAGTTTCTGTTGGATGGCCAACCCACAGACTTCTTCTATCAGTAAACAGCATAAGGCCAACGACATAAATGGACTAGGAGCTGGGTAAGAGTTGATCAGAAGGAAGAAGCTGGGAAATTGCCACGTTTTCTTAACATGCCAATTCTGTCCCTGAAACACAGGAGTCTCTTTGCAATGGCCACCGTCTCTCAACATTGTTTTATGGCCCCCAATCATGGAACAATACTGTCTCTGAAGAGTCACAACTGAGGATCGAACAAAAGACAAGAGACATATATATAGGGGCAAATCCACGGGAGGACCTTGATGAGAGTGACTCATGATTGCCGCAGGCATGGACGTGTCACTGGGAGGAATATCCATACTGATGGAGTCTCAGAGCCACCTGGATATTTGAATCTCCTCTGAACAGTTTTTCACGGACTTCCTTTGACTGTAGATTGTCGAGTCATCACATCTAAAATCTCACCTGACTCCTTCTAACTTAACACTTCAAATCTTCTACAGAATGGGAACCTAATACCTAAGGAGGAGCATGTTAAAGTAAAAAGTAGAGTAAATAGGCTTAGTGAGAATAGAATGTTTCTTATAGGATCCTAAGGTCACAGGCTCCAGGTGGGAGACATTTTGGAGGCCACCTAAGTCATCCGTCTGACTTTACAGATAATCAAACTGAGGTCAAGAGAGGTTACGTGACTTGTCCGATGTCACACAGGTGCATGTGGCAGAATCAGGATGCAAATTCATGGCCGGTGACTCCAAGTTTGGTACTTTTTCCCATCATACACTGAGGCTTCAAGTACTATTACCTGGAGAGTTTGTAAAAGTCTACAGGCTTACAGAACAAGAGCTGGAAGCGACCTCACAGGTCAACTAGTTAGACCCCCTCATTTGACAGATGAGGAAACTGAGGTCTCAAGAGATTCAGTGACTTGCCCCAGGTCACCGAGGTAGTGAAGGGCAGTGCCATGCCTTGAATTCAGGTCCTTTGACTCTTAAATCTGTCATTCTTTCCACTATCCATTATCTGTCACAGTATCTTCAGTATCTAGGCACGATGCCCTGTAAGCCGTAAGCAGTTAGCAAATCTCTGTTGAACTGTTTATGAATCAAACAGCTGGGTTTTATTTTCTTCTGGCAGATAAGGGGGTTTTACTCTCTTTGGAAGTGTCGCTGAATCCCAGAAATCCTGAGACAGAATAAGGTTTACTTTGGATTAAGATTTCACCAATCTGAAGTCTAATTGTGAGAAGAAAAAAAATCCATCATGAGAGCAGATCAGGGAGTGCACAGGAATGCAGCTGCGCTATGAAGGAAGAGTAAGATTTCAAATAATTTTTTTTTTTTTGCTTTTTGGAGGGGGGAAGGCAGGGCAATTGCAGTTAAGTGACTTGCCCAAGGTCACATGGCTAGTTTTTTTTTGTGTGTTAAGTGTCTGAAGCCGAATTTGAACTCAGGTCCTCCTGACTCCAGGGCCAGTGCTCTATTCACTGCGCCACCTAGCCACCCCAAGAGTAAGATTTAGACAAATAGAGAGTAGGGGATGGTAGAAGCGCGAGGGCAGCAGCAATTGCCCTGTGGCAGGATACGGACAGCACAGTTAGGGGGACATTTAGCCAGGGGGTAGGGTTTGTATAAGAAAGCAGAGAAAGGTCAGAGTGCAGCCCTCTTCAGCACTGAAGATGCTTCATAATTGCTTGGTACCCGACTCCCTGCACAGCTAAGGCAATAAGGACCAGACTGTGGAAGACCTGAGTTCTGAACTAAAGAATCTGCCCTTGATTCCACTGGCAGTGGCACCAACAGAAGGTAAGATGAGGTAGCCAAAGTGGTGTTTTGGGAAGATTGACCCAGCAGTGGGGTACAGACCAACCAAGCCACTGAGAGAAAAACAAGGCTGAGAACAGAGCCTTGGGGGAAGGGGGTGCCCACATTTGAAGAAGGTGGAGGAAGGAGAGCCAGAGGGCACAGAGCAGTAACCAGAGGATGCAAGAAGAGAAACAGGACAGCAGAATGTTCCGGATGTTGAGAGAGAATTTCACACTGGACGGTAGAATCAGCAACGTCAAACCAAAGTGAGGGAGGACTAACAGGCCACTGCATCTGGTGGCTAGCAGCTCCTGGGGGGTCTCATCTAGAGCAGTTTCAACAGAATGGTGACAGCTGGGAGCTGGACCACAAGGTGCAGAGAACGAACAGGGGAAGAAACAAACAAGGAAGAAAAACTGTGCAGGGATCCCGTGGAGATGATCTCATCACTCAATTTTACAGGCCAGAGGGGCAAAGGAGGCAGCATGTGGCAGAGCAGGGTCTGAGCCCAGGACCTCCTAGGTTACCACTGGCATAACATGCCGGACCTTGGGAGGAAGCCTGAAGCAGCCTCCAGGCGGGGGCGGGGGGAGGGGGTGTACATCACAAAGTACTCTCCCAGCTCCCAGAATCCACTAGGGAAAAAATGGCTAGTCAGCACTTCAACAACAGGCAGACTTAAGAAAGGGAAAAACCAAAGCAGACTGGGCCAGGAGGCCCCTCAGGGACTGACAACCTTGGGAACCTGACTGTCCAGGCTCCACCTGGGCCACCAGAAGTGGTATTTTACCCCCACGTTCATCATTGCCAAATCAAAAAGCAGATAATCTAAAATGATCGGTATTATCGATTTATAAAGAGGAGAACACACGGCCTGGTACCCTGCATTGTCTCAGCTCTTCCTACATGGGGGAGAGCTGGGCTGGAGCTGGTCCAGTCCAAAGATCTGTTGCCAACCTAGAAGGCAGTGCTGTCTGCAGCTGCCTTTGGCACTGGCTTCTGAAGGGTCTGGGAAACAGCAATCTTGGCTCAATGTGAGAACATTTTAAATAGATGATCTCTGGACATTTCAGACCTCCCCCCAACCTGGACATCAAGCTTCTTTTCATCTCACACTCTCCAATCCATTTTCCTACCCGTCATGGGGGTGGGGAGGGGCCCAAGACGTTCCTGCTGACCTGGGCATCTCCCTAATGAGCTTCCTCCTGGTAGTTCTCGCCACATCTATGTGTATCCTGTTCCTTCGGGAAGGACAGTTATATACTTTAATGCTACCGAAATGAAACGTCGAATACATGAATACAGGGGCGTGTTAAGTGAAATTACTCAAGCACACCTAATCATTTTAATGGCAGATGGCCTTTGGTGACCTCAAAGTCAACAGCCATCGGGCAGCTGCCTTCTGCTCATTGAACAAGAACAGCATCTTGGACTTTTACAGGGCCCAATATTAACATGTGAACAAGATAATGGAAGAGCATGTACTACTAGGAGCTAGGCCCAGAGCTAAGAGAAGCAACCAAGACAGTCCTTGATCTCCAAGGAGTTTCCATTCTCATCGGGGAAGACAATGTGGATTGAGCACACACATATGGGGTAGCTGGGCAGTGTGTGAGGGGCAGAGCCCAGGGTCCCACAAGTATCAGGCAGCTAACTCAGTGGCTTCAAAGCCTGGCAGGGGCCTGCTCCAGGCCCCTGTACCCTATGGAAGGTCCTGCTTTACCAAGGCACGGAGGTGGGGCTGGTACTTCTTCCCTACTCTCCCAAGTGAAGGTAGAACCAGGGGGGCGGGGCCCAAGTGCCAGGCTCCAAAAGTACACTCCAGGGAGTATGCTGCCTTGATAAGATAAATCTGACTAAGAAAAACATATCATCTGATTCTTATTCCTTAGATAATCAAGGGGCAACTCTCACCCTATCCCGCCCCAGGCCCCCAATACTTTTTTTTTGTTTGCTTTTTGGAGGAGAGAAAGCAGTGCAGTTGGGGTTAAGTGACTTGCCCAAGATCGCATGGCTAGTAAGTGTTAAGTGTCTGAGGCTGGATTTGAACTCAGGTCCTCCTGACTCCAGGGCCGGTGCTTTATTCACTGTGCCACCTAGCCGCCCCACCCCAATACTTCTGGTCTGTGATGTTCCAATTCCTAGTTTCATCCTCCCTTTCTGAGATTCCCACTCAGCTTGCCCCCATATTCCTCATACAGTAGTACACACAGAAATGCCCCATCACTGGCTTGTTTGGTGAAGGGATGGGGTGGGAGAGACACCATTAAGGAGTGAGAAGGTGCTATAAAGAAACAAGGAACCAGCATATCAAGGACAAATTTCACAATTTTGCCTGGGGTCTCCATTTTTTCTTTCCACTGCACAGCACATTCTCTGTAAGAACATATTCTTTCATTTCTAATGATAGGAGCTTATTTACAATGTTAAGAAGACTTCCACCTATCTGTCTATATAAATCTCCTACATAAGCAAGAGTGGTTGGAGAGGCAATGCTGGGGAGACCAGGAATATGACAGCATAGTTTTCTCCCAGCCTTCTGCTAGATCACTGCCCTGTCACAATGGAGGGGCCTGCATAGCTCAAGGAAACCGGGAGCTGGGCCAGGCAAGGTTACTCAAGGTGGACACATCATAGTGCAGAGTTCTGACAAAGGTGATCCACAGGGGAAGGAAATGAAAACCATGGACAGGACTAAAAGGACAATGGAGATGACACTGGAGAATGCGCCCGTCAGGCCAGAAGGTGTCTGATAGGTTCCAGAGGAAGAGCAGAGGTCAAGGGCAAGTCGCTCCAGTACTGACGAGTGGGCAGGCCAAAGCTGAAGGAAGCTCAGCTGTGGAGGCCAACGCTGTAAAGATCAATGCTGTCTAAGAACCTGGAATGCAAGCAGCAAGACCTAGGAACCCAGAGAAGCTGGGTATGGGCAAACCAGAGACGGAAAGACTAAACAATGGTGTCTGGGGTGTCAGTAAACTTGAATGGACGGCACCAGTGGATTTAAATTTAAACTCCTCCCAAAGACTTCCTTTGTAGCATCCTTCCTTTTCTGTGTAGCCTTCCCCCATTAGACTGTAAGCTCCTTAAGGCAGCACTTAACACAGTGCCAGGCACACAGCAGGCACTTAAAGTTTACTGAACTGAATTTATTCATTCCCCCACTCACTGCCATTCAAGGCCCTTCTTCCTTCTGGGACCCAATCAGGTTTTCCAGCTCTATTTTCTACTGCTTCCTTCAGATCGCCTTTAGGGCAAATGGAAATATCCCAGTTCTCTAAACATATCGAGGCTTTCTGGCCTCTGGACTCAAGTTCCTTTTCTCTGCCTGAAAGGCCTTCCCCCACATCATGCAAAGCTTTGCTCACCTCCCTTCATTCACGCAGCCTTCCCTGACCCAGAGCCTGGAATTCTCCCTCTTGTGAAACCTAACAGCACTGGGAGCCTTTTCTTTGTGGTACCTCATACGGTAGCAATTATAGCCTGGCCATCTGTACAAGCCTTATCTCCAGACTAGACCTTAAGCTCCCTGAGGGCAGGACCTCATCTAGCCTTAAGAGAATTACAGTGGCAGAGCTGGGTTTTTGCAGGATTCATCTCATTAGCGAGGCTGGTGATGAGTTAGGAAGCTGGGCTTGCCTCTGTATCTGAGCCATGCTCCTTCTGGACCATGCCCAAGGTGCCTCAGATGTAGCAGGCCCCTACTGAACGTTTGCAGAATTTAACTGAAATCATTTCCCCTTGACAGTGGTTATCCAGCTAGAAAACCTCACCCTGCTCTGGGCTTGTCTGTGTGTCCCTGGCACCTAGCACAGATGCTTAGGATGAGCCTGTTGAATGAATAAAAGCCTCACCATCTCCCAGCCAATCAAGGGAAGTAACCACTCCCCTCCATGCCCCAACCAGAAATAAGACTGCTGAGGCACAGTTTATGGTGTTTGTGCCTTCATGGGAAAAGGAAAAGAAACAGTGGCTGAAGAGAAGCATTCTGATTTCAACAAAGTGAAAAGGAGGAAACAAAGAACCCAGTGTTTTGTTTAAAACCAAAGGCGGCGGCAGCGTCCTTCCCAGGCCTGGCCTTCCCTTCTCAAGGCCAGGAGAGAACGCTGCTGATCCCACTGGTCAGGAACAGGACAGCAGCAGGCCAGAAGCTGCCATTTCTGAGACGACCTCATGGTTTTTACAAATCTCTTATTCTCACTGATTTTCCTAGCGGCCAGGGAAGGGAAGTGGGGAGACTGGAGAGGTATCTGAGGGATGTTTTTGTACGTGAGGAAACTGAGGCTACAGCCCATGGCTGGGAAGACCCTAGGCAAGTCTGGGACTCATCCATGGAAGCTGACATGCCATCAGTCTGCTTCACCTTCATCGGTCCTACTGCTTCCCATGGGGAGACCATAGCAAATTCAAAATCACCTCAAGTCCTGGATTTCAGTGGCTGGGAGTGAAGAAGCCAGCTCTGGCTTTTCCCTGACCCTGGACTGGTCTTTGTGCCTCCACTTTTCTTGGAGGAAAGCAGAAAAAACACCGCCACAAAGCCAGGAGATTTCTGCTGTGGAATGGGTCATTAGAATAGACCCCCAGAGGCCACAGAGACCAAGTCTTCTGTTTTACAGATGAGGAAACGGAGGCAGAGAAAGGCTTGGGAATGTCTGAGGCAGGATTTGAACCCAGGGCTGCCTGACTCAAGTCCAATGCTATTCACTGCACCATGCCACCTTTTACAAGGTACTTGGCTAAAAAGTAATGAAGTTGTTTGGTGAGCTTGTCACTTGGAGATCTGCCCTAATATGGATGCAAAAAGCAGGAAGATAATGCCAGGCAAACAACCCAAGGCCCTTGGCTGGCTGTCAGTGGTGGCCTATGAAGAAGGAAACCTGAGGGGAGACCCAGGCTGGGCAGGGAGGGCCACGTGTCTGTCTCTGTGTCTCTCCAATGGGAACAGAATCATTTCCCCATCCTTGGCCAACTCCACAAGGATGATGAAATGTCTATAAACCACAGGGGTATCTCTGATGCCTCCCAAGGACCTTGAGAGGTGGTACCCAGGGTTCAGGCAGCGGGAAGCTGAACAGCGGCATTCCTCGGCCTCTGCTTCCTGGCAAGCAGCAAAAGAGTAAAAGGGCATGGATGCAGACCCAGACCAGAACCTACCTTGGTTCAGTTGGATACTGGTTCTCAGGCATCATCTTTGGCATCGGCATGGGTTGATGTGGTGGCCGAGGGATAGCAAAGGTTTGCTGCTGTTGTCTGGGTTCATGAAGGGAGTGGGGGGCAGGGACAGGAGTGGGGGGAACAGGGACAGGGGCTGGGGCAGGGGCAGGGGCTGGGCCTACACTTTGCACAGGGCCAGCTGTGGGAGCATGGGCTGAAGCCTGCACAGAAGCGGGAGGGGGTAGCAAGGAATTCTGATGGGCTGGTGACAAGGGGGTGGTGGGAGGGGTTAATGGCTTGAACCCAGAGGGGGGCTTCCTATCATAGGCACTGTAAACAGAAGAAGAAAGGAGAAGGACCATCATGAGGCAAGTAGGCCACTAGCCTGGCTCCCCTGCCCCTTCCAAGGCTTCTTGCATCTCATTGTCAGGAAGTGAGAGCATTAACACAGTGAAATTGCTGGCAGCCCCAAGGGAATGTTTGTACCTCGGAAAAGTGGCTGCGTCACAGACTTAACACTTGGAGTGATTTTCTCAAAGATAATTTTAGCCCCTGCTTCCGGTTTTTTTCTTTTATATAATCATTAGGGCTTTTTTTTGGAGGATGGGGAAGCACAGATATACCACCCATAGCTCTCTTTAATATCTTACATACGGCATAATGTATTATGTTAGAATTACCTGGAATGAACCAGGCTCTTTACCCAAGATTTTATTTCTATTAGAACATTACTAGAAATAACATGACTTCTCCCCTCCCATGCCCACCCCCTTTTGCCAGGCAGATCTACATTTACTGGATTTAGAGCAAAGAATGATTTCAAGTAACCCCTATTCCCAAGGGCCTGGATATTCCTTAAGTAAAGGGCACGGAGGCGAGGCCTCCTGCATCTACTCCCATTTCTGATCACATCTTTGGTGTTTAAAGTTCACATTAACATAGGACAGACCTAAAGGGAGAGGGGGGCAGGAGAGGAGAAGGGACCCAAGTACTGGGGGCTTCCTCTGTGGCTTTTAAGGGGGCCAGAGAGTTCTGCATTTCTTCTTGAAATAACCACAGCCCTAAGCAGATAGTCCCAAGAGGCTGGGCCTGGGTAATAGGCCTCGGCATCCCACACTCCCACAGGGCTTCTGGGCCAGCCCCCCGACCAGCTACTTACCAATAGTTGTAGAGGCACTTCTCGCCATAGTTAGCACCAAGGCCTTGCTCATGGCTACAGGAGGACAACTCAGCAGATGGGCTGTGCAGTTCTCGCTTGATCTTGGCTGGAGGTGGGGCATGAAACACCACTGAAGGCACCAAGGATGAGGGAGAGAGAGAGAGAGAACGGAAGAGATTAACAGGAAATCCACACGTCCTCCTCCAAGCCTTCACTGGGCAGACAGAAATCATGTCAAGCCACGTGACAGAGCCATGCCCTGCAGGTGAGAACCTGCCATTCTGAACCAATGAAACTTAGTTTAAGGATGGAAGTGTCATCTGACCTTTCAGAGGCCAAGTCCGTCCCACACTCCCTGTCTAGAGGCTCAGCTGAAATCCCACCTTTGGCAGCCAGCCTTTCTCAGGCCCTGCCCAGCCCTCCTGCCCTCAGAGATCATTTCCCGCTGACCAGATATCTACAGGTCTTGTTCGCATGACTGCTCCAAACAGCACCTCCTCCATCAGACTATGGGCTCCCTGTAGGCAGGGGCTGCTTTGGCCTTTCTTTTGTTTTCCCAGCCCTTAGCCCAGTGCCTGGCACAGAGCAAACCCTTAATAAATGCTGGTGGACTGAAACCTTTTGAATGATCTGGTATCTGCTGGGGTTTCTCGTTGTCTTATACAAGTTGGCAGCAGATTTGCAGGAGCCAAAGAGCTTTAAAAGATAGGTTACAAAAGATGAAAAAAAGTGCTCTGAAGATCACACACCTCACTGTCTGCTCTGCGTTTAATGCCATAATTTCTACAATATTTTCTGATGATAACTACACAGTTCCCAAGGTTACTAGAACAATAAACGTTTAGTGTGTGCAAAAATCAGAGAAAAATTTGAGTTTTCTATTGCTATTTGGGTCACCTACAACTGGTATTTTTCTGAGATCTCAGTGTCCCAAGACCAGGCATCCATACAGTACTCCCAAGAGAATGAGATTCCTGGCAGCAAGGAGTAGTCCAGAACTGCTGAAAGCTCTTTTCACAAGTGTAAGCCCATCTGCTCTGCTATTAAATTCTGGGCCCAGAAGTAGGCCCTGTCCAAGGTACAGGTGTTGATGGAGTAACTCAAGCATCTACCTATCCAATGGCACCTCACAAGCCTGGGTATATGCAGTCTTCACCCACACAACCACTTGGCTTTTGTAACATGCAGAATGCTGGGCCAAACTCTTCTGAGGGGACATGGAACTCATCGAGGAGGTGTGACAGCATTCCAGGATAGCTCTCTATCTGTTATGTTGTATAACGTAAATCGGGACGGGGAGTAGGAGCAGCTGTGAGGGGGAGAAAACAAGGGATTAGCAAAGGTGAGGACGAGTTCCAGACCTAGGGTGACAACCAGGGAAAAGGCCAGAAGGCAGAAGACAGAGGAAAGCAGCAAGGTCAGTTGGGTGGATCACAGGAATTAGGAAAGGAAGCAGCGATGTACAAATAGGGAAAAGTGAGTTGGGGCCAAGCTGTGAGGGACTTCAGAGCTGATCTAGGCACCAGCCGATAGGAGGAGTGACTGGAGTTTACTGAGCAGAGAGTACCCGTGAGGTGGAACCCACTACCTGCTAACGCCATCTCTTCCACTTTGAGATAGCTCCAATTTTAAGGCAGCTTTTCCTTATTTCAACCGTAAGATTGCTTCTACAACTCCCACATACTGCTCCCAATTCTGCCTTCTGGAGCCAAACAGAACAAGGCCCTCTCTATGAGCCAGCCCTTCAAACAGCTGAAGGGAGCTGAGCTGTTACAGCTTTCCTGTGTCTTCTCCAGGTTAACATTCTCAGTTCCCTCAACTAACCCTCATGTGGCATGAGCTCCAGGCTCTTGGTCCTCCTGATGCCCTTCCTCTGGATACTCCTCAGCTTACTGATATCCTGCCTAAAATGCAGCATCAAGAACTGAGCTGGACACTCCCGATCTGGTCAGACTGAAGGAGGATGCAGAACTGCTCGGAATACAGGCCCCATTCTTGGACCCTGTGCAGCTTCTAATACTATCTAAGACCGTAATTGCTTTCTTGGCTGCCAATTAAGCAAAGCTAGTCAATCTTTATTTGGCTTGCTTTCTCTGCCAAGGAGAATGACCTCTATACTGGAAATGAGAGGGAAAAAAATGACTCCTTGGGCTTTGATAGCTAAGACAAGTAAGATTAATAAGAAAGTACCTCACTGTCCTTGATGGATTCAAATCCTGTGGCCCAAAGGAACTATTTCTTCCAGCAGTGAACTGGCAGATAGGGCTGCTGTATCACTGCCAATCATGTATGGAAAACCACAGGAAAGGGGAGAGGCACCACAAGATCAGAGAAGAATAAACATGGCCCCCATTTTCTGCAAAGGTAAGAGAGCAGAATCTGCAAACCATATGCCAGTGAACTTAACTTGGATTTCTGAGACAATTCTGGCTGCAATATCAGTAAGTGGAATCTCCAGCAAGGGAAGAGGTGATGACAAAGGGCCGGCCAGCCGGGCTCCAGCAGGCACAGGCCACGCCAGACTAACCTTGTTTATTTTTTTGACAGGATTATTAAATTTGTAAATGAGGGAATTGCAGCCCATATAGTTTAGTTAGACTTTTAAAAATAAGTTGATAAAGTATCCCGTATTATTCATTGATGAAGACAGACAGATGTGGGCTAGTAGTCACTACAATTACATGACGGTGACTGGTCATCACCAGTTGGGGCCGAATGACAGGACTCAACACGTAGGTGTTAATTCTCATTCAGTGTCACTAGGGCAGGACACACTGTGGTGGGGAGGCCCAGTGATCTGTACTTGGCCCTATGTTACTGAACATTTTTATCGGTGACTGGGATCAAGGCACAGGTAGACAGCATGCTCATTTTTATAGGACACAAAGCTGGAAGGGTTGGCTAATATATACTGGATGATAGAATCGGGATCTAAAAAAGATCGTGAGAAACTAGAGAATTGGGCTGAATGTAGTAAGATGAAATTTCATAGTGATAATCATATAGTCTTATACTGGGATTAAAAAAAAAAATCAACCCCACATGTACAGGATGGGGGGAAGCAGTTCATCCGAAAAAGAGCTAGGGTTCTTAGGGCACCACAAGATCAGTCTGAGTCAGCAGTTCAAAGTGGTAACTAAAAAAGCTCACTGGATCTGAGGCTGTACTGAGAGGTCCAGCTTCTCCCTCTGTCCTCTATACTCTGCTCAGGCTTCATCTGGAGCACTCTGCTCAATTCATAGTTAAGGGGGCACAATGATAAGCTGGAGACTAGCCAGAGAAAGGCAATAAGGATGGTAGCAGTCCAGGTCATTTGAGGATCAGGTGAAGGAGCTGGACTATAGAAGAGAAAGAGGCTTTCATAGCTGCCTTTAAATATCTGGAAAACTGTGGAAGAGAGCTTAAGCTTGTTCTGGCAGGCCCCCCAGGACAGAATCAGGACAAACAGTGGAAGCTACAAAGTCACAGAATTAGGTTTAAATTCAGGAAACACTTTGCACCAATCAGAATTGTCCAAAGGTGGCAGGTTCCTTCTCCCTGGAGGTCTTTGAGCCAAGGCTAGACAATCTGACCACTTCTTAGGGATATTACAAGGAGAAGTCCTTGTGTGTACAGGTTACTTGGGGGCCACCCTCCCTCCCCCCATCCCTTCCAAGTAACTTTTCAATTCTGTTATTCCATCATGGAATTCCAGTGGCCAATATAACTGGCTGCAGAACACCACAGGAAGGTGAAATTGGAGAGCACTGCACTTGGGAACCTGGGTCACACAGACGACGTTTCCAAGCTGCCTGCAGCCTCAACAGCCCATCTTTCGAATACCCAAATACTTCTAATAACTCTCTCAGGCTACGGAACTAGCAATTCTCAAAAGATTTTTCAAAAATAAGTTAACTTTTGGTGAGCATGTTGAACACACGAGCTCTTTTTGAGTGCTAACTCTGAAGAAGGGTCTTAGCATCAACATGGCCAACCCTTTGTGGAAAGAGAGCCTTCAAGGCTGACTTTGGCCCTACGAAGTCAAATGCTTTTGTAATCAATGCTTCAGCTGGTCCTTATGTTCTTTAGACCGCTCATCTGTATGACTATCAAGAGGTTGATCTGTTACAGGAAACTGTCTGCAAAGGTTGCCAGGTTCCCTTTTCGTATCTGTTACCGAAGATGTTACTAGAACATACGTATATCACTCTCCAAAGACAAGAAGAAAACATTGGCATTAAGATCAGTGGTTGTTGTCCCCTCTCTTGCCACCTCTTTGGGTGCTTTTCCATTCTTTTAGAGTGGAAAGATCTTGCTTTGATACACGTATCCAGTGCCTCTAAAATGATGCTCACATGTATTTCTTCTTTCTATTTTTTGTGAGATCATGGGACTGTAAGAGCCCCCAAAGGACTTCTTATCCCATTCATTCATTTTTACAGATGAGCAAACTGAGGTCAGAAAGGTGAAGTCAGCTGCCCAAGGTCACAAAGACAGGAAGTATCAAAGACAGGCTCTGAACCCATATCCTCTAGCTTTAGAGCCACAAAGTTCCGTAGGTCCAGCAACCCTGGATGAATGATTTCTTACTGTTATTTCCACCACCACCCCCTCCTACTTCTAAAAACATTTATTAGGTGCTAGCCCAGATAGCGGCACTGCTGGGTGAGGGGCTACAAAGATGTGACAGCTCCTGCCCTCAAGGATCTTATGTTCTACATACCCAGGTAAGGAAATATAGAAGCACTTCAGTGGAGAGAAATCACTCTTTTTTGACAGGGGAAATCAGGAAAGGCTCCTGCACTTAAGATAAGCCTTGCAGGACACTAAGGATCCTACCAGAGGAGGATGCATTCTGGACATTGGGAGGCCCCATAGCATTATCAGTTACTTAGGTGTTAAGAGTTCACTTATGGTGAGGGGTTGGTCTACCATCGATGATGACATCACGTTGCTGCTGCTGTTTAGTACTTTCAGTCATGTCTAATTCTTCAACCCCATTTGAAGTTTTCTTGGTTTGCCATTTCCTTCTCCAGCTCATATGACAGATGAGGAAACTGAGGCAAACTGGGTGAAGTGACTTGCCCAGGGTCACACAGCTAGTAAGCATCTGAGGCCAGAGTTGGATTCAGGTCCATAATACAAATGCTGACACCTTTGTCCCTTTTATCACTTCCACCTCCTTTCTCCTATAAATTATTATAGCTCAGTTGTTATCATGACAAACTTTCTGGAGGCTCATTCCCCCTGTGCTGCTTTTCAATGTTTAATGAGGCAGTATTTCTTGTAATTTTCCAACATCCTTCTCCGCAGGTTTTTAACGAGTAAGCTCGTACTATAAACCAATTCTCTGGCATTACTCTTGTTACTCACCAAAATTTCCTTCCCCTGACTTACTGCTTACTTCCAAGAGTTTCAGGGATTTCTTTAATTCTCCTTTGCAGTGATCAGTAGAACTAGCCAGGGGAAAATTCTAGTCCACAATCTGTCTCCCAACTAGACTTTAGAGACATTATGGAAAACTCCCAAATCAGAAGAATTCTGTGGCGAAGTCTTGAAAGCCTCACTTGGCTTTTAAATGGTAACATCTGTTTGGCATCTCCACATTCAGATGATTGTAGGATCACAGATTTAGAGCTGGAATGGACCTCAGAAGGCCTTCAGCCTAACCCCCTCATTTTGGAGATGAGAAGTCTGAGGCTCAGATATTAAGTGTTTTGCATAACTCTAAAACATCTAAGTCATCATCTACAAAAGTTATTCCAGTTGATCATTCCACTACTGTACAAAGCAATGAAGTTAAACTTGCTTACAGGAGATTCAGCCTTCCACCAGAGCTGCCACTGAAATCTACTCACTGTAACCACTGAGAAAACAAGCTTTTGGTCTAGTGCCCCTAGGGGCAAGGCACGCTCCTGGGACAACAATGTGATAAAAATGAATGCGACCTGCTTCCTATCCTGAAGGAGTCTGCAATCTACCAAGCAAGAGAAGGCCAACTTACAAATAATCACAATACATAACACGAGATAGAACGTAGCATAAAACAGAAGGAGAGCTCAGAGAATTGTGTTTATCTAAAAGATCTGCAGAAACCCAAGGAATCAGGACACCAGACACCACTCCACTGCCCAGAGAGATACATTTAAAATCACTAAGTAAAATGGTAAATGGTGGCCATCAGTTTAATGTCTTTACTATGTAAGAAATTCCACATTCGCTGCAAACCAACACTTCTATCCACCAGATGACCCAGAGGTGCCAAACAGCACTTCCTCTGGCAACAGTGGGAGAAGCAGAGAGAATTATGTAAGGCAAAGACGTCTCTCAATTGTGTTTGCTTTCTTTCTCTTCCCTTCCTTCCTGTTTTTCAGTCTGTTCATCTTTCAAAACTGAAAGGCAGAACGGGATGGTGGGTAGATGGGTCACCCCTGGTGTCCATCAGGAAGCCCTGAGTTCAAGTGCTTCCTCTACGCTTCCTGGCTCTATGACCCTGGGTAAGTCACGTTTCTCAGTGCCCCAGACAACTCTCTAAGCTCTCGGTCCCACAACTTGCAGACCTGCATCAGTAGAGGACATTTCTACACCAGGAATTCCCCACACTCAGAAAACCACAAGCCTGGAATAAAAACCAAATTCCACTAAGAATTCTGAGCAGAATTGTCTCTATCTGACTCTACATCTGAGACGTAAGGCTGCACAAAGGCACGACCTGCCTCAGATATCCAGACGCTTGTGGGAGTGCCCCACTCTCTCTTCCAGAATCCCAGGGCTCAGCTACCAAATGAACTTGCTTTAATGATAACTTCATTTTTCAAATGGCAGAAAAAGCAACAAAGGGAAAGTCTATTCTGGATCTGTTGGGTTTAGTCACGATAGGGATCTTTGGGGGGAGATAACCATTCCATGTTAGAACTGACTACAGAAAAGAAGAGGAGAGGTAGGCAGAGCCTCATAGCTGTCTGAAGAAACTGAGAGGGAAAGACAGAACTTACTGACCTACTTAGATTTCAACCAAACGAACATGGAGAGGATGGAAACCATGGGAGGTAACAGGAGAAGAAGAGAAAAGCAAAGAACAGTCCTACAAGGATGATGTCAGAAATGGCAAACTGAAGATCCACGAGTCAAGCTAAGGATCCTCCATCAGCCAGACCGGGCCTCAGAGGCCGTCCAGGCCAGCTCCTTCATCTTACAGATGAGAAAGTGGAGCTAAGAGAAGTTAAGTACCCAGGGTCACTGAGTCTGTGTCAGAGGTGACGTTTGAACCCAGATCCTCTGACTCCAATCAGCCCTACTTTTATCCTATCCCATGCTGCAGCAACATTAAAAAAAAATTTTTTTTATCTGAAGGATTAACATGACTCACAGCCACATAGCCTGAAAAAATATTGTTAGGCTAGGTGGCACAGTGAATAGAGCACTGGCCCTGGAATCAGGAGGACCTAAGTTCAAATCTGGCTTCAGACACTTAACACTTACTAGCCATGTGACCTTGGAGAAGTCACTCAACCCCAACTGCCTCTCCAAAAAACCAAAAAATTTTTTAAAAAAATTAAAAAAAAAAAGATAGGCTCTAATTTCAGGAAGAAGCTTGAAGTCATTATAAGCCCTGCAGTCTCCCTCTGTTAGTGGAGCACACTCTTGGTTCAGTCACTCCACATGCAGAGCTCCTCCAGCTTCTAAGCACTTGCCCAATTAATCAATCAATGAGCACTTACTAGGTACTGACGTACCAGACACTTTGCCACATGTCAGGGGTACGAAGATGATCTCCCCCCCACCCAAAAAAGAACAAAAAAGATGAAGAAGCATCTCTTGCCCTCAGGGAGCTCACATTCAACAGGGGAGATGACACACATACCTCTAAACATGGACAAAGTGGAATGACATCAATCCATGATAATTTGAGGGGAGGAGCCCCTAGCCCTGAGCAGATCAAGCTAGGTTTACCTGAGGAGTGTGAGGAAGTCCAGAGAAAGAAGGATTCTACAAGGCAGAGGAGAGAAAGGCAGCATTCCAGGTGTGGAGGTTAGCCACTGAGCAGAAGTGCCATGTTTTAAGGAGAGCACAGATGCCAGTGTGGTTGGGCTTGAGCATCTGCTGAGGGGCAGAAATCAAGAATAAGCCCAGAAAAATAGGTTGGAGCCAAACTGAGAAACAACTTAGACAAACATCAGCCTCTGCATTTGATTCTAGAGGTGACTAGGAGCCAGCCAAGCTGACTGAGTAAGGGGAGTGACATGGTCAGGCCACTGGGCTTTGGCAAGAGATTAGAGGCTGGACGGGAAGACCTGAAGCAGGCCCGCCAACGAGGAGACTACTGTGACAGCCCAAGCGAGAGATGATGAAAGCCTGGCCTAGGTCGGTGGCCATGGGAGTGAAGAGAAAGGAGAGATGTGAGAAGGGCTGTGGAGGTAGAACTCAGAAGACCTAGCACTTGACTGAATATGCAGGATGAGGGTGAGCAAGGAGTCAGCAGCCAATTGAGAGGCTGCCACTTTGGGTGACTAGGAGGATGGAGGCGTACTTGAAAGAAGAGGGTGGACGTTTGGGGGCAAAGATGATGAGCTTTGTTTTGGATCACTGACTTTGAGATGCCTATGGAACAACCAAATGGAAATGTCCAACAGGCAGCTGGTGATGGAAAGTGGAGCTCACAAGAAAGACTTGGGTGAGATGGACAGCTCTGGAGATGGAATGGCAAAGGGATGGCAACTGAACTCAAGAGAGGTGATGGGGAGGAAGAGGGAGAAAAAAAGAGAATCCAGAACAAAGCTTTGAGATAAAACCACTGGTCAGGGAAAGAAGGAATATGATAGAAAAGGAGCAGTCAGTGGGCAGGAGACCCAAGAGAGGGCAGTGTCACGGAAATCCAGCATGGACCCAGGAGGAAAGTGGACCCAGGAGGAAAGTGGCACACATCACAAAGAGGCCAATGAGAAAGGGTGACGATGACTGAGAAAAGGCCACTGGATTTTGTCATGAGGTCAGCTAGACTGAGTTGAGTGATGACTTCAGAAGCCACTAAAGGGGCCAAAGAAGTGAGAAGACCTGAGAGGGATGAGTGCAGAGAGCTTCCCCCAGGAGTCTGGCTCTGAAAGGGAGAGTTGTTGTTTGGTCTTCATACTTGAAGAGGACGAATAACGCCATGGCTCTGGGGTCAAGGTACAGTGCGTTTGACTGGATGAACAGACCAACACAAGCTCGGAAGGCTCTGCCACAAGTCTGGCACCAAGTCTGTTCAAACATTTGGGGTGGAGGTGTCCCCAGATTTGTGCAGCTCACATTTCCTTTTTGCTCTCTGATTCTGCTTTCCTCCTAGAGCACGGCGCCTCCTTGGATGCACACAAATCCTTGCTGGGCCATCCTGTGCTGGTGTCTCCCATGTCTCACAATCAATACCTCAGTTTTTCAGAGAGACCTTGGGAATGTCCTTGTACTGCTTCTTCTGACCTTCATGTGAGCTGACACAGAGGTCAGAAGCAGCAGAAAGGGAGATGTAGCATGAAAGAGTCAAATTGCATTTCCTAGTCTGGCTAAATAGAAACTGTCTGTACACCTTTTTTTCTTTGTGGCCAGGTCATAGTTTTGATCTTTTATTATTTTATCTACAAAGATCCTATTAATCCCAGGCTGGGGGGAGGGGGAGGGGAGGAGACGGACAGGCAAGAAGGTCCGTTTTTTCAAAAACAACAACAGCAACGCTGGGCCACTTCACCCTGGCCAGGCTTCCTAAACTGTCCCATCTCTTTTTGATGAGTACTTGGCAATGACTAGTTTGCACAACAAAGCAGAACCTCTAGATGTCTTGGGACCCCTTTCTAAGTAGCACCTGGGAATAAGGAAGTCAACATAGCCGCCTAAGAAGCAACATGGTTCTTTTAAAATTGGAGGAGTGAACAAGCTAGTTGGTCCATTTAGAGAAATGCTCATTCCTCCTGCTGACAATATGGCGCCTGCCCTCGAGTCCAAGCCACAACGATGAGCTGCTGCCTCGGTCCCAGGCCAAGTCTGCCAGCAAGCCTCCCTTTGCCATCAACTGCATCAAATCCAGAGGAGAGGTCTTTGAAGATGAGAGACAATTTAATTCAAGGGGAAATGTCTTAACCTCGTGTCCAAAGACTCGCCTTCGGTATTCTGTATCCCCCCAAGCCTTCACTTTGCCCCAGAGTCCCATACACAGCATCACTTCTGCAGCCATGAACTGAAGGATCTGTGCACAGAAAAAGCTGATTCTCTGTCTGCATGTTTTATCTGCCCTCTTTGGGTTTTAATTTCTTCCTTCCCTGTAGTGAGTATTCCTCACTTTTCCAATCAGAAGTGAAGCTGTGCCCTCAGTCATTGAACCGGCCAGGTTCTTCCTGGCTTCCCTGGGAAGAAGTGTCAGGGTAGACACTGCACAGAATCTAGCCTCCTGATTCTCCAGGCTAGCAGGGTCTCCATTATTTATGCTCTGTAACCGCACTAGGCCTCTGGGCTTTGGACAGGTTCCAACAAACTTGAAACACCTACAATGAAAGACCAAAATCCCAGAGTTGGATACTTTCATGCTGTTTCAGAAGTGTGGTGCTGAGTAGGCCATAGGAGACAGACATGACAGGAGTAAGCCCCAAGCCTCTGTCCCTCTCTTACCCTGCCTTGAATCCCTTTAGTCAGTGTGATATTTTTAGGTCAAAGTGACAGTTACCCATTCCTCTACATTAACATGGGGGTGGGATAGAGGAGGAGAACTAGGCAGAGGTAAGGGGAGGAAGCAGATGTAGGAGTCTGTGGAAATGAACAGGGAAAAATCTTGGTGAAAGAAAAGAGACGCCTCCTTAGTGAAGTCATAGCTTGCCTGGCTCTTGGAGTCCCTGCGTCTAAAATGAAGAGACTGGTCCAGATCAGGGCTATCAAACTTGGACAGTAACAGGACCACGAAACCGTACCAAGGATGCCCGCAGGCTGCATAATGACTAAGAACATATGAGCAGAGTCTATATTCTACTGTATTTTAGTTTATTTGGCTATTTCCCAATTCCATTTTAATCTGGTGGCTGGAGGAAGTGGTGTAGCCTGCATTGTCAGTGGTGGGCAGTGTGCTCGACACCTCTGGTCTAGAAGGTGATGCCCATCCCTGCCTGTCCACTAGCACTAGGACTCTCCTCATGAGGAAGTCTGCCCTTTTCCCCACCTGCCCTGTTCTTGTCCTTATCGAAGGGAGAACTGGGGCCATCCAAGACCAGGTCACTAAGCTTTTAATGTCTGGAGGTCTTGATAAAGCTCCTCTCTGCCAGTCACACAGGAATCTGGAAGATTGAATTCGGGAAATGACTAATGATTTTCTTCACGGGACCCGAATTCTCATCCTGGTTCTTCCCTCTCCTACCTTTGTGACTGAGCAAGGCAATGAAACTTGTGGGGACTCAGAGAGAGCACTAGACTTGGAGTCAGAAGACCTGTGTTCAAATCCCACCTCAGACACTTTCTAGCTGTGACTTTAGGGAAGTCACTTAGCTATTTTCTGCCTCAGTTTCCTCCCTCGTCAGCCTTTAAGGTCCCTTCCAGCTCCAAATGGCAGAAGTGATGAAAATTCTGCTCTAAGAGCCGAGTTGGAGCCACGGCAGGATGAGAGTACAAGGGCTATGTGGATGTGCAGCAAGACCTGGGTCAGGAGCCTTGCTCTACCACTTATTAGCTAAGGGAGCCTGGGCTGCCATCCAGCTTTGCCAACACTCAGTTTTCCTTTTAGTGAAATGGGGATAACCTTTGAACTTCCTCCCTAATCAGGTTTATTGCAAGATCACACTGCAAGTCTTACCATACAATACAAAACGAGTACTTTCTAAATATGCTCTTAACTCACTGAAGGTTTCCAGTTGGCAAAAGCCACGTGTCAGTGGTAAACAGCTCATCAAGTCTTTGAAATGTGGTCACCACACGCCATGCTGCCTTGGGAAGCAAATAAAGACGTAGGGTCTGCTTGGGGGCTGACAGGCCAGGAGTTTCCTCCCTCTTCCATTCTGCACCAAAGGGACTATGGCATCCCATGGCTGGGCTCCATAAGAGATGGCTTTCCCTAAATCTTCAAGGTAGGTGCCAAGCTCCACACAAATGGACAGCTGTGCAGGACAGCGCCTGATAGCCCTCAAGGATGGAAGCGCTACAAAGTGCTTTATCAAAGTGCATGGTCTAACCCCGCAAAGGAGGGACAGGCTTGAGGAAAATGAATGTGACTTGAAATGCCAGTCAGGAAAAGTCTCATCCATGGAAATGGCTGCCATTCAACACTTGCAGGCCACAAGCACATCACTGAATCATCCACCTGTGCCCACAGTGCTTGGGAAGGACCACAAACAGCAGGGGGCAGGGGCTGCCTGACTTGGGGTGTCAAGGTGCTCAGATGGAGAGCTGGCTCTCTGCTGTGGTATTCCAAAGCCAAGAGGAGGGCTAGGATGTCTTTCGAATTTCCAAACAAAACATCACAGGGCATGCACAAACTTGTTTGGATGGTTAACACTGACTCTGCCTGGCAACAGTTTCCAAAAATAAAGCTTTGAAATTTTACCAAATTTAGTTAGGGAGCATAAGTTCTAAAAAGAGAAGAGCTGCAGGTTTGGGGAATATGTCGCTTCCTTGAATTCCTGCTCTAACTAGACTCTTCCAAATGTGAATTTGTAAAACAAGATTGGGAAGATCAGTAAGAATTGTCAAATCATTAGAGCACACTGTGTTGACATTTCAACTTTTAAAACCTTCCCATGAAATTTCCATCGTTTCCCCCAGATGTTCCATTTTCCAAACATTGAACATCTCCTCCTAGCAGTCAGCCAGCTTCTGGTGCCCTGTGAGGCAAGGCCATCTTGTAAAAGATAGAAGGAAACAGTACTGAAGGAGACGGGCAAGACAACATGCCAACAGTTAACTAGGTGCCAGGGATACTATTGGAAATGTCTGCATTCAATTTAAAAATACACTTTAAAACAGCCAATAAGGAAGGAATTCTGCCTTAGCTCCCAGTTACACTTTTAATGACTTCCTATATGGGAAGCCATGTGGTTTTTCTATGGATCAATGTCTTAGGGTGGACTGTCCCAGGCCAGCGTATGCACCAAATGCTCCCCAAACAAGGCTCAGTGCACAGACAAAGGGGACTGTATTATAACCCTGGTGATATTAAGTCAGGAGGTGCCATGCCCGACTGTGGCCAGCAGAATGACTTCAGCCCCACTGGATGCCATCCCCTCTGGAACCCTGCAGATTTCAGAGAGATTTCCAAACACAAAACCTGATTTCTAAGTTACGAAAACAAATGCATGGAAGAAAGAAGATTGCTTTTTACCCCAATGAACTAATTTCACTTGGATGACTTCAATTAACTCTGTACTCTCCCACCACTGTGGTATTTTCTTGTCATAGCTTAGACTTCAGTCATGTTAAGGGATGGTCATGGTGGAGATTCTTTTGTTCTCAAACAAAACAACTCTGTGATGAAAGGTCTTTGGGTGACTCCAATCTTTACTCCTAGAGGTGATGAGGCTTATTGTGGCTTTGTATGACATTTAAGAGAGACAAAGGTTCAGGATGCCCCTAGTGTTTCCTTAGAGATCTATTGGGGGGAGCTACAGGGTTTCATTAGGCCTTGGGTAAGGGTTAGGGCAGTGAAAGAAGGTGACCTGACAGAGTAAGTGTTGAGGAGCTAGACCAAATGTAACTACGAGTCCAGCCCAGGATTTGCATCCCACCAGGCTGTGTACTCGGTTATGCTTAGAGAAAGGCCGGCGAAGGCTTCTCCATGAACCTATGACCTTGTTGCAGGTGCAAGATAAGGTACAAAGTAAAATACAGACATACATGTTTTCCCAAGCTAATCATGGGAACCACAGAGTCTAATGGAATGAGGGTCTGTGTTATCTTCATTGTTATATTTCTTTGTCATAAGGGTATAAAAGGATACAGCAAATGCATAATAAACGGACTGCTTGCTTGCATCCCACCTGACCCGTGTCTTTATCATCCTGTCACCAGAACCAGAGTGTTGGGATCGCTGGACGAGGCCCCAACAAGTAAGGTAGACCACAGGATTGGGGGGGGAGGTATGAAAAGATCGAGGGGCCTGGAGTCCTGAGCCTCAACAAGATGGTGGCCCCCAAGTCATAAAGCTGGCTCCTGAGTCAGGGCTAGAGACAGCCCAGCATCCCTGGGCTCCGAAGTGGCAGGTAAGTTGCATTACAGAGGCCTGAATGGATTGGTGGGGGGAGGCTCCTCATTGGAAGTTTCCTACACCAAAGCAATCTCAGACTAGGACAAAAGATGTCTTTATGTAGCAAGTGCCTGGCTGTTTCCCCACTCTTCCATGTCTAGCAGGGTGTGGGAGTGGGGATGGCAAAAGAAACAGGGTCTCCCACAAGAGTCAGAATCAGAACCAAGGTCATGGTTCCTACCTTAAAGAAACTTCTTTCTTATGGGCATGTGATATAGACCCTCCAGCACTTAATGAAAACATTTGCTTCCCTATCCCTTCACATCCTTAAATGGCTTCTCTTGTAGTCTCGACACGCCTAGGGTGGGAATCAGAGCTGGGGTGCCCCCAAGTTCCTGGTTTGAACCCAAAAGTAAATGAGTTCTGGTTGGGCTTCATTTTCTAGGCCACCTTTTAAACCACATACCCTGTTCACGTATGTTCACACAGTATGTTCCACATACTTTTCCTAGGTGGGTTCTAGGAGGACATGCTGTCCCTACAGAGAAGAAGGCCACATTTACAGAGTAACAAAGTCATGGGTCAGGCTCTAACTCTCATTTCAATAATCACTGCCAACCTTTATAAGGGGATTAGTTTGTCCCAACGACTCTGGGGGGTAGGTGAAGATAAGCAGATGTAAAATAAATACAGGAAGGCCTTAGAGAAAGCCTCCATGTTGCTGTCAAAATGTCACTTGTCACCAATTCTCCATGTCACCATGATAGTGACAATGTCTAGAGCCAAAGCTTCTGAAGGGAAAGGCCAGCTTTGGCACTCAGGTACTTAATAAATGCTGAGTGTGTAACAGAAATGTAGAACTCTCTAGAAGGTATATATAGACATATTCTGCAGCTATGAAAGCTCAAGACTTTTGGGTCACTCTGTATCTATCTATATACTGATACACACACACATATATTTAGTTCAACTATTTTCTAGTTGTGCCCAACCGTTTGTGACCCTATTTGGGGTTTTCTAGGCAAAGATACTAGAGCAGTTTGTCATTTTCTTCTCCAGCTCATTTTACAGATGAGGAAAGTGAGGCAAACTGGGTTAAATGACTGGCCCAGGGCCATATAGCTAATAAGTATCTGAGGCCAGATTTGAACTCGTCTTCCTGACTCCAAGACCAGCACTCTATTCATTATGCTACCTAGCTGCCCATATATTTATATATGTGTATGTGCCCGTATGAGTGTGTGTGTGTGACACACACACCTATATACAGACAGAAGAATGCCTAAGAGGAGAAACAAAATCAGTTTGAGTTTGACGTGTCCACAGTAAGAATAAAGGTGCATTTTAAGTTTTCTTTTGAGAAAGGAATATGGCACCCAATCCAATCCTCTGGAAAAGTATCGTTTTCAATACACTGATTCTGTGACCTTAGGAAAAGGCTCGTCTGCCTCCTTTTCTAGGCCACCTTTTAAACCACTTACTCTGTTCACAAGAGACGAGGGGAGACAGAGACAGACGTCTGCAAAGCTTTCCCAAGCACATAGCTGAAAAGTGTTTATGTAAGCGCAAGTCTCTCTCTCTCTCTCTCTGTCCTTTTGAGGATGGAAAAATATCAGCATCTTCTGCCCCATCCGCTAGCTTTCATTACCTCCCGAGCTTTCACTCTGACACCCAAGGACAAAATAACCAGGCCTACTCTTTTTTCTAATGAGGAAGGGAAGATATTTAAGACCAATTTAACATGGGAGAAATATTTCAGAAAATACAAAGTCTGATTTGGTCATGTAACACTTGGGGCACAAAAACAGATGGACAGGGCCTTTTGAGTGAGGAGGAATTAGGATTAAGGACGGAGAATACTGAGTTCATTGACCTTGGGATAGTTTCCTATAGCGGCTTTTAGCCACCCAAGATTGCGCCATTAAAAGATCTTTACCCAATGCCCAGGGGGAGTATTTCCCAATAGCAAAGGGTTGGAGAGGTTCTAGAACATTCAAGTCACCCACCCCACACAGGGTACAGATCATCACATGGTTATTCTGCTGAACCCAACAGCAAAGAGAAAAGCCACTGGGCTTGTGAGTGAAAAGATCTGAGTTCGAGTGCCAGGCCTGTGTGTGGGCAGGAACAAGGCATCTATTTACCCTGATAAATTTCTTCATCTACAGGATGAGTACACCACCTGTGCCACCCCTCTTATTGAATCATTGGGAGGAAGAAAACTATCAACACACACCACAACCACAACTCACTCTATCCTCTTCTGGCAAGACACTCTCCAATGTCTGAAGGACATCAGTCGGCCTCATGACTGGGTGGGTGCCAGAGAAATCATTACTACCACTTCACAGATAAAGATAACGAGGCTCCGACAGGTAAAACACTGGAAGTGGGATTAGAAGTCAGGTGCACCCTGACTCCTACCCACAGCTCCTCTCTCACCATACCACCTTGCTATGAGTTGTTGCTAGGAGGAGGAGGATGTCTGGTGCTCATCCATCCCAGTGAGGCAGCAGATGGTGTGCCTTCTGGTGATGAACTGGCACCTCTAGAGTACCCGAATTCTAGAATTCAGCCTCTAGAATCCCCAAGGCTCCCGACACTATGCTGGTTTGGTATGATTTTAACAGCTACAGAGGCTGGAAAAGTTCTAGTGTTTTCCTGAGATTCCTTTTTGGAAACTGAAGCATTTCATCAGGCTCTGGATTAGGGTTTTAGCAGAGATGGGCAAGAAGATACAGAAAGGTCATTGTTTGGTATGTGGATCACAGATTTATAGGAAGGTATTTCAGACACCATCTAGACCAATCTACTCATTTTGCAGACAAAGAATAGAGGTCCAGAAAGGTGAAGTCCTGGCTAAGGTCACACATATAGTAAAAAGCATGGTTGGAATTGGAAGCTAGGCCCTCGGCCTCTGCTGTACTCTGGACACTTGGGTGGAGTAGGTGAAAACACTTGAGAAAGCTGGGCCTGAAGGCTCAGACCTGGGTACTCTGCAGAGTGGTACAAACTGCTGAAACGGGGTAGTTGGGTCCAAGTGGAAAAGAATGAAGGAAACCATGGACATCGAACGTTAGGTGGTATGGACAGTGGGTGGCAGTATCTGTGATGGCCAGAGAGGCTGGCCTGGAGAGGAGAGGCAGGGCACCACTTGGCATGAGTAGCCTACTTGAGAAGGTACAATTTGCCGTTCAATCCCCAAGGAAAAAATACTCTTCCTCCTTTGTAGAGGCATTGCCATGGAGACACAGAAACTTTCCTTGGAATGGGGGGGGGCAGGGAGCAGCCACAGTTCCTCCCAGCCCCTTTAGGCCTCCTCTGAGCCCTGGCCAGGCCAGCCTGGCTGAGCAGCAGCAGCAGGAAAGCCAGAAGAGCAGGATTCTGGAGCCCATCCAGCTGCCAATCACAAGCAGATTTCTTTCTAACAGTCTCCGTGTTGTTCAAGTTGGTTGTTTTTCCACGAGCAGCACAATGGGGTCTGGTTATTCATTGAAAAAGTCTGCAAGTGGGCACCGCCCTCCATTCACAACCAATTTGGAATGCTCCCCTCCCTCGGGGAAGGGGGGGCCTCCACACTGCAGCCCAAGAAATGGGAAATGACACAAGAGCATAACAGAGACCAGCTGTCTGCAGAGGGAAGCTGACCCTGCATGCAGCGTTTATGTAAGAAACTCCAAGGCTGCAGGAAAGGCCTGCTCTGCTCCCCAGGACGCAGCCTGGCCCCAGGACTTGCTGAAATCCACAATGATTGGGCAAGGCAGCTCCCAGGGAGCTCCGGAAGTGCCCTCTGGCAAAAGGAAGAGGGCCAAAGAAAAACCAACTTGTGCAGCTTTGCACAAAAATAGTTGTTTAAATCTGACTGCTGGCTACCAGCAGAGAAACATTCTTCATCGATCTGGTCCTTGTGCCCAAGGCTAGTCAGACCTGAGGCCTGCTGCCCGTGAAGGGCCTGCTCTGTAGTGAGCACCGTCCCCCCACAATCCCTTGACTTTCTGGAACAGGCTGCAGCGGGGTCCATTCACCAAAAATCCTACAGGACAGGCTCCCAGCAGTTGCTGCTTACTGGATGCTACTGAGTCATTCATTGGGAGATCTGCATTCTCCAAGGGCCTATCCACAGCAATTCAACAGCTCCTCTCTTTAACTTCAGAATGAAGGGGAAGGGAGTCCTGCATATGGCCCCCAATCTGGGCCTTACAGTTCAAGACAAACAACCATTCTGTCTTCTAAGACAATTCTCCTAAGCCAAAATCCTTCCGGAAGTGAAGGGAGTGGCCAGTCAGACTGGTAACCAAGTATCAAAAGAGATGAGGTGATTTCACCAATGTCCAATCTCGCTGTTGGTTCTCATTTCAAAGGCCATGTCTTTATGGAATCTTGGATACATCTTTCTGTCTCGGCCCACCTGCCATCAAGGTTCTGGTTTGCTGGTCCTGACTGCCCTAGGTATGACCCTGCCTGCCAAATCCACCTCTAATGTTCCCAACATAGTATCTCTCTGAAACAGTCTGTGTCTCTGACCAGACCTTTCCCAGTCAACAGCCCCCAGCCAGCCTCAGGATCAACACCAAATTCTGATGGTTGGCCCACCACGGGCAATCCTTGCCCTAAACCTCCAGCCCCAGCACGTTTAGGTCTCCTCCTTTTTGCCTACAGCCCTCTTCCCTCCACGTCTGGCATCCTCCCTTAAAGTCTTTATTTCAGGTTCTCTTCTCCTTAACCAAACTATTCATTTATCCATGATTAGTCAATCATTCCTTCCTGAAAGGTATAGCTGTGGCTGGTCCATCCACGTACACCAACACAGCCGCCTCATCCATAGGTTTACCTGTAATTATGGTTACAGGTAAACATGGACAGGCTGGCCCAGATTGGTGCTCCACTAAGATGCTCACCTTTGGAGAGGTTTGGCAACCACCATGACATGTTCACAGCCTTGGAATAAAAATGCCAGTCAGAGACCAGCAACCAGGCAATGAACTGAAAGAGTTTGTAAAACGAAATCTCCTAAATGCCATCGAGTCTGGTCCTGGCATGAGCATGAGTGGCACTCACCCACAAGATGGCCGCTACAAACATGACGAGACCCTGCTCTCCCCGGATGCCAACTGGAAAAACATTTTGTGCCAGGGCCCACATGGGCATTGTGACTGCCTCAAGGGCACACTGTGTGCATGCAAGGGCGCTGCACTATAAGCTTCTCTATTGGACAGTTCGTCACTACCATTAAAAGAGGAAAAAAATGTTGAGTGAATGGTCTCACTATAGAAAGGTTAACTAAAAACCTCAACGTATTTTTACAGGGGCTGGAATCAAGACAGTGATAAGGGGGCAATAGAAACAGCAAGACACTACAACTGGCTGAGATTTTCTGTGGTCAGATCATAGGACACAAGCCTCAACTTCTTCCCTTTTAATGGTATAAAAGAGAAGAAATCTCATGACCAGGGGAGAAAGGCAAATTCTGTGAACTGTGCCAGGATCCTGTACCCTTTGGCACTTGCACAAGTGACTTGCCTGGCAGACCCAAATGGCCATTTTCCTTTCCTAAGACTCATCCCCCAAATACGGGGCAGTCTGGAAGATGGCCACTGGGTTCAGGAGTAAGAACAAAGATAGTCTTGAATGGAATCCTCTCACCTTTCTTGTTTTCACTGCAATTTGATGAAAGAGAATTTTGCTCAAGAACTGGCTCAGTTGGGGAAGGAGGAACTCTGACTCTAGCCCACCAGACTAACAAGAATGAGAAAAGCAAAGAACATCTATGGTTGGCCAACAATAATGGCAGCATTTCCTAGGGAGAGAAGACAAAGACAAAAGGCCGTCTTTGCTTCTGGCTCCCTGGTCCCTTTTCTTAGTTCTTCTTTCCAGCCTTCTCTGCCCTTCATATGGAAAAGCATTTGTTTTTGAGAATAAACTAAAAGCACCAGTACTCTCATTTAAAAGATGGCCTTTCTCCTCCCCATCTCCCCCAGTTGTTCTGTAGCAAAGGCCTTGAGGGTGGTCCCTTCAGATAAAGCAGAGAAACAAGCCTAATGCATGCCTCCCGCATACCAAAACAAATCCAAAATTATTTGAATTCTGGGCAGAAAAGGCATTGTATCACAGTGCAAATCCCCTACGCTACTACAGAACTCTAAAGAGTTGGTAAAAAGTACATGGAGATTCAAATAGGGTTAAAAAACTCTGCTCTACATTTCAGAATCCACACTACAATAATGGAACAAACTCATCCTGTTCCTTCCACCATACCTGATTTACTGAACAAAGTTTAGGCCTAGTGGTTTGTCAACTTGCCTGTCTGCAGCAAGTTACTTGGAATTCTGGTCATTTCCAGTTGCTCTGAGATTCAGATTTGCGAAAAACGGATTATCTAGATTTAAAACTGTGGTCCAAATTAAGTACCAATGCCACTATGAAAGCCGATAACTCAACATTCAGATAGCACTTGAAGATTGATGAGGCACAATCCTCACAGCACCCCAGGAAGGCGGCAGCCTGAGTCTCATCGTCCCCATTCTACAAATGAGAAAATTTCAGCTCAGTTTCAGTAACCTTCCCAGAAGCACAAAGCTCCTTAGTTTCCTGATTACTGGTCCAACAGCATATTATTAGATGCTACCTACAGCAAGTGATCATTTAACCTTCCTTTTTGAAACTCAAGCCTTCATTCAAGACTGTTACATAACATTCAATGACTTTATAAAAGGTTGAGAAGCAAAATAATAACAACAATGATTTTTAAATCCTCAATAAAAATTACAGTCACATCTTTCTCTTTTGAATAACCAAATCTGGCAAGTCTCAAGCATCAAAGGGGTTGATTAGGAAGTAATTCACATTTCTCTCTTGGTTTGAGATTTACAAAGCACTTACTGCATAACAATCCGATGAGATCAGCCCCATTTTACAGATGAGGAACCAGAGAGGTTGCCTGACTCATCCCAAGTCTCACAGCAAGGACCGGAGCCACGGTCTCAGTCCCAGCCCCTGAATCCAAGGCTAGCCAGCACCTTTTTCTCTATCTCAGACAGCCTCCAGCTAATCCTTTAAGCACTGGAGTTCAATCTTCTCAAGCTCCATCTCACTCAGTGAAAAATGCGTAGGAACCTACAGATCTGTGGGCTGCCCCAAGTCTCTGTGCTCTATGGTTTCATAAACAGTAATAATGTACCAAAATACAAGCGATTTTTCTTTTTAAGTCACTTGAAGATACTTTGCATGTCAATTTGAAAAGCCTTTCTTTGAAGTATGGAGACGAAATGACTATATTTCACATTTATACAGTATTTAAGGTTTTACACAATTCTTTCTTTTAACTTCTCTACGTTATGTGAGAGAAAATAGGATTACAGGAATGTTTACAGATGGAGAAAATGAGGCTCACAGGTGAAATACTATGTTCCTGATTGCACCGCGAGTGAGCTGGTGTTAAAGCCAAGTATCCTAGCCTCATGTCGGGAGGAATCCTTCCCTCATCCCTCACCGTGGGGCACAGATCAGATGACCTTTGAAGGATGCTTGTGGATTGCACACTCCAGTAGTGCCCATCAAGCTACAAAGATTTTGAGTAGAGGCCCAGTGTTGGGCTGTGTATTTCTGGAATTCAAGGAGCTGCCCAAATGGAGAGGGACTTACTACTAGAAAGAGCTGCAGTATGTAAGTCACAATTTCCTCACTCCACAGGTGTATAATGTAGCCATAAAGAAGTTAGAGAATTTCTCTAAGATTACAGAATAAGCCAAGCTTAGAACAATTATGGTGATTTAGACCTCTCTTGTTTTTAAAGTCTTAAGATACATTGTAGTCTAGAGGCTCCCATCTGGGTCTGTACCCAGGTCTATGAAACACTGAAGAGAATCACAGATATCTTCAGGGGCTATATAGATCCTATTTTCTGGCAGTCTGCAATCTAAGTATTTCCTTCTCTTCCCCCCTTAAGACGATCATTTCATAGAAGAAAAGAACTTCTGAGTTGGGAAGGACACCAGAGGTCATTTAGGTCAACTCATTTCTTTTCTGAAAAAGAACTTCTCACAGCCACAAACCCTATGAAGAGTATGACAGGGGTATATCACTAAACCTTTCTGGATCTGTACAATTATGAGATTTATTTAAAAGGTCTTTTCCAGAACAGCCCATAATTTAGAGGCCAGGACCTAGGTGACAAGAAGTAATGATATTCAACAGAAGTCACTGATGGCTCATTAAAGGAAATAACGACACTGAGACTGACCACAACGTTCCTGGTTGGGGGAGACATTTACCAGGAGAATTAGATTTCTTGGATCTAGGTGGGAAAATAACAGAGGAAAGACAGAAGGGGGCCTTCAGAGGCATTATAAGAATTCCAGTTTGATTTATTTAAGCCACAATTAAGAGGACTATGATGTAGCCTATCAAGAAGCAGGAAAAAGGCATGTTATTTGGAGACTGATGATTTATCATGTTTCTGTAATAAAATGTTTTCTCATTGGTTCATTATCCAACTTTTTTTTTGGCAAATTAATTCATATACTATGGTACAGGGGACATTTAATTATCAGCAATGACAGGCCACAGACTGAGAAGGGTTAAAAATTCTCCTCTGTCTGCAATTGCAGCATTGAGGATCGTGTAGAGAAATTTAATTGACACTATAAAACATCGCACTTCTGACCAACCGCAGTCAGGTTTCATTAAACTTGAATGAGCCCCTCCCTCACCTCTGGCAAAATCACACGGTCTTTCAGAAGCTGATTCAAGAGGAACAACCAGACTATCATGCAGGCTTTCAGAGAAAAGCTAGCTGAATTGTAATCAAAGTGAATACTGAAAAATAATAAAGGATCCAGGGGGCTAATGTATACTTTTGCTTAACTCCTGGGCAAATACATATTCCTCAGCTGTCCGACTCCAAAGCCCAATTCCTAGAAATGAGCTAGAAAAGTGCACATTAGAGGCAAGGGGCCTTCATGTTCATTTGTGGCAAAATTCTAGAATGGATTATTAAAGAGACCATTTGTCTGCATGTAGAAAGGAAAACAGTGAGCTCTACGAACCAACAAGGGTTCATTAATAACAAGTTAAGTCAAGTTAGGTTCATTTCCTTTCTGGATCCTCAACTGACCAGAGAAATGTTTTGAGCGTAAGCTACCCAGATTTGAGGAAAGCCTTCTACTAGATGACCTCATGATAGGATGCTGGCCAAAATGGCGAACAGTCAGATAGACTTGGGATTGTTCAAAGACTAAACTCCAAAAGTGTTCATTAAGGGTCCATTTTAAAGTGCCTGGCCATCTAGAGCTAATCTATCTTTCCAGAATGATTTCACAAATTTATCCTCAAGCATTTAGCTTCCCAGTTAAAGTAGCTGCCTTGCTATTCTCAGTCATGCCAGTCCATCTCCCACCTCTGTGCCTTTGTATATACCATTTCCCAGGCCCCAAATCTTTTTCTCTCCTCCCTCCACCCCTTAGGCTTCATAGTTCTCTTCAAGTCTCATCTCAGGTATCTCTCTCTCTCTCTCACACACACACACACACACACACACACACACACACACACTCCTTTCATTATTGCTCCAGTTTTTAGTGCCCCTCATTCTGGGAAATTACTTCCTTTTTTATTTTCAATAGTCAATAAATATTTACTAAGTACCTACTCGGTGCCAGGCACTGAACTAAACGCTAGGTATAGAAATAAGAAAAAGACAGTCCCTGCCCTCCAGGGAGCTTCCAATCTAATGGGGAAGGTAATATTCAATATGCACTTACTAAAGACTTTTAATTTTTCATTTATCTTATATTTATTTCTCTGTGTAAACATCGTCCCCCTCCACCCCTACCCCCAAATATAAATTCCTGGAGGGAAGGAACTGTTTCATTTTTTTTCTTCATATGCACAGTACCTGCTAGACAGTAGACACATAATAAATGTCCAATTAAACTGAACTGAAACTGAATATCCTATGCAAGGAGGTGTGTCTAGTAGGAAGCTACAGAGAGTTCTGTCCTTGGGTCTATCCAGTTTAATATTCCCACCCAGCCTGGATTTAAATGAAGAAAGGTGGTATATGTTTATCAATTCCATAGATGTTAAGAAGGACAGCTAACATGTTGGAAGATAGGAAGTTGGGATCTGGGGACATCTCAGTAAGCTGGAATGCTGGGCCAAAGATAATGAAGGGAAATAGAGATAAATGCAAAGTTTTGCACTTAGATTCAAAGTATCAATTGTACAAATATAATACGGGAAAGATATCACTAGGAAGGCATCCATTTAAAAAAGATCTGAGGAATTCTGGAGACTGCAATACAAATCTAGCATTTAAATTTTAAGGGAGGGGGCGGAGCCAAGATGGCGGCGTAGCAGCAGCAACATATCGCAGCTCTCACATAGCCACCCCAAAATACCCATAAAATAGGACTCTAAACCAATCCTAGAACTCCAAAACGCACACAAAGATACTTCCCACTAAAG
>CM053584.1:383560628-383624475 GCA_028627135.1 Pseudochirops cupreus | reverse complement strand
CCCCCCCCACACACACACACTCTCACAGAGGGAGGAGAAGGGGGGAGGGCGGTGTATGGCGAGAAGCAAAAAGAAACCCGCTTCATTCATAAAGTCACCCACATTCATAAAAACTTGCAGCAGCAACCGCCGCCAATCTTCTCCCACGTTCACCTTAGCGGTGCGGGGGACTGGCCCCGCTGCATCCCTGCAAGAGTGGCCTCTCTCCCCGCGGCACCACCTTCCAAATCCAATTTCAGCCCGAAAGCCCCCCAGAAAATGGGGCCTGACAACCAGGCCCCCAAACTCGGCTCCCGACCCATGGCTTTGAACCTGGGCAGCCCTTCTCCCGACCCCAGAACCCTTTCGAACTCTCTTCGAATTGCTGGGGACCATCCAGCTCGGCCATCACCGCAGTGTCCCCTACCCCCTCAAACCTGTGCACCCCCAAATCTTCAATCTCAGGCCCCCGGGGACCTCCCCTGAGCCATGTCTGAAGGACCCCAACCTTCCCTGGTGCTCAGACACCACTGGTCACCCCATCTCATTTCGGGATCCCCCAACCTCGCCTTAGGCAGGAGCAGCCAGGCTCAACCCCTGGCCCTCCAGGGAGCCCCCAACTCCCTTCAAGCTGCCAGAGATGCCCTCCAACCCTTCCCAATCACTCCACGAACCCCCAACTGCCCTAATGTCCCCAATTCCCATCAGGTCTCTCAGGGAATCCTCACTCTCCTTTCAGATCCACTTCGGGAACCCCTAAATTTCCTGAGTCCCGAGGTGGCCCACAGATTCTTCTCGGTGCCCTCAAAAAGCCCCCAAACTTGTTCCCTGAGCGCCCCCCAAATCCCCGAGGCTCTCAGGAGCCCCCACACTGCCCGCTGACCCTTCCGAGGACCCCTCCTCTCCTCGGCCCCCCGACGTACCCCTGGACAGGAGCCAAGACCCTCTCCCGCTTGGCCGTCCCCCCCCACCTCACCTGCCCCCCCCCCCCCGGCTGCGCCGCGCGCTGGGTCCGTATCCATGTCCGTGACCGGCAGACGCAGACCCGTTACGGCCCCCGGCTCCGTTAGGCCCCGCCCTCTCCGGAGGCGAGGCCCCGCCCCCGCCCGCACCTGGGCGCGTGCCCGAGCCTCACCTGCGCGCGCCCCCGCGCCGCCTGCGCGCGCTCCCGCCTGACAGGAGCGCTCCGGGCAGGGGCTCCGACCGGCCGGCTGCCCGCCTCGCTCGCCCCTGGCCCCGGCCCGGCCCAGCGCTGTCCCGAAGCCCGCCTGCCCGCCCGCGCCGCTCTGCCGCCGCTCTCGGGCCGCCTCGCCACCTAGCTCCCTCGGGCGCCGCAGCCGCCAGCCCAGCTAGCGCAGCAGCCGCCCCCGAACTGGCTGGGCCTCCGCAGCCCCCAGCCGAGCCCAGCCTGGCCCCCCCCTCTCCTCCCGCCCCTCCGCGTCTCCCATTGGTCCGCAGCCCCGCCCGCTCCCGTCCATCAACGCTTGTTTACCCCTTCTGCGGGCCAATGGCGCGGGGCCGGCGCGCCAGCCCCGCTGGGGATTGGGCCGACAGCAGGTTCCGACCCGCCTCCTCGGCGGGGGAGAGGGGTCGTTTTACATAATTTATGCACCGAGGTCCCGGGCCAATCAGCGCGCTCTGGTTTACATAATATGGTTCGGACGTTTTTCATTCATAAAAAAACGCGACCTGAGGGAGAAGCTTCGCTGAGTCAGTGAAGCCTTTAAAGGGGCCGACAGAAGGAAAAGAAGACGGGGGGGGGGGGTGAATCTAACGCAGCTTAGCATAAGGTAGGATAAGAAACCTGGGTGAAACCTGAGAGACCATTTCATCGCCGGGACTAGGCTGGAAGATACATACCTAGAAGGGATCTCAGAAATGAATCCCCTTCGTTTTTACAGATAGGGAAACTGAGGCTCTGAACGGTTAAATGACTTGTCCTAGGTCTCACCGACACGCGGCTGGAAAAACACTTGAACCCAAGTCTATAATCAATTAATCAGTCAACGAGCATTTCTTTTCCAAGTGTTTTTCTCCCCACTCCTGTTCTCCCGAGAACCCACTGCTCTTCTCCAGGGACCCTCCTTGCCTCTGTGCCCTCTTTTTTTCCTCTCCTCCCCCCACCCTAGAGCGGGGGAGGGGGGAGGGGTGGGGACAGGCTGCTCCCTGCTTCCTTTGCAGCCCGGCTTTCATTCACAGCTGCAGCCAACGGTGCAAAGTTATCTCCTTGGAATGGAAGAAGAATGGAAGAATTCGTCATTCTGGCCAAGAAAGAATCTCGCTGACCGACCTGGGCGTGTGGCCCACTGAGAAAAATACACAGTGGAACCGAGTCGCTAATTGTTAATGGCTTTTAAGCAGCCCCTTAATTGATTAACCTCGCTTGGGCTGGGCATGGAGCAGGGAAAGAGGAGATTCTCAAGAATCTTCATTGCGGGTCTCTCTTTAATGAGAGTTCACAGCTACATTTTAAGTCCTAATATCCTTCCCTCCCCCCCCCCATAAATTTAGACAGAGCTGAAAGTCAGGGTAGAGTAGATGACTAGGGCTCCTCAAACCCTTTCTTCCATTGTTTTTCTAAACTTTTATCTGACACAAGCAAAGGAAGGCCTGAAATCGGAGGCCAAGGGGCTAGAGGGGACCTCGAATCTTAATGACGTCGTTTTTCAGTTTCCAGAGAAGGGAAGCGAACCCACGGACTCACTGCTTACCTCCAGTATGACCTTGGCTCAGTCACTTCCTTCCAATCGCCCTGGTTTCCTCCTCTAAAAAAAAAGAACACCTAGAGGGCAGGGCGGGAGGGGGAGACTACGTGATCCCTAGGTCCCTTTGCAGCTCAGAGGGTTTACTCTGTTCCTGAAATCTTTGCTAAAGTCACACCATAAAGTCAACCAACCATGAATGCCTTGGACACCAGGCTCGGTAGTTAGCATTCTAGCCTCGCCGGCCTGTTTGTTTTCAGTTGAAGGAGTGTGAGATGCTGCGTTTTGGAATTCAGTCCTGTACAACTGGGGAAGGATGGAGGGTACTGGGGTCTGCCAGCCAAAGAGGCATTAAGTGCAGTTGCTGGGATTCTTAACGCCGTGTTCCTTCAAACAAGTAAACAAATCAGCCTTTTCCCCTCCCCCGGGTCCCTCCCCAATGTTGGGAGCCCACACAATGGTGCAGAGTAAGACCGTGCGGTACTCTTCCGGCAGGACGAGCCAACTGCCAGGGCTGTATGCTGGGGAGCGTGCTGTCTGAGCTCTTCTCCCGGTGTGATTTGGCACACCTCCCTGCCTAGCAACCCAAGAGGGAAAGCTAGCCAGCACCCTTGGGAGAGGGAAAAGGGGAGATGGGCAAGCAAACAGCAGAGGGGTCTGGAGCACAGCCGGCCCCTGGGAGTTCCAGATGGGTCTTTTTTGCTCTTTGGTGCAGGCTGTCCCCCATGCCTGGAATGCACTGTCCCCTCCTTCCTGCCTCTTAGAATCCCTAGTTCAGCTCAATGCTACCTTCCACATGAGCCCCAAAATTCCTTTGTACTTTGTATTCATGATGTAGTTACTTAGGGTCATGGATAGTAGCCCTAAAATTAGAAGATTCAGAAGCAATATAATCCCCCATAATACAAATGAGGAAACTGAGGCCCAAGGGGTTAAAGTGACTTGTCCAAGGTCACACAGGTAGAAAACGTCAGAGGAGGGATATGAATCTATGTCCAGTGACTACAGACATGATGCAATGACCTTTGTGTACTCTGAGAAAAATGTAAGCATCTTGAAGACAACTTGTGTTTTCTGTGTTTTTATTAGCTCTTTCTGAGTTTGGATTCTTGGAGGCAGCTAGGTGGCAGCAGTGGAAGACCTGAGTTCAAATCCAGCCTCAGAAACTTCTTAACTGTGTGACATTGGGCAAGTCACTTAGCCTCTGTTTGCCACTGGAGAAGGAAATGGCAGATCACTCCAAGAAAACCCCACGAACAGAGGTCCACAGGGTCACAAAGAATTGGATGTAACTAGAACTGAGCAACCACAACAGAAATCCCCAGTCCACTGCCTGATATGTTGCCTGGGTAGAGTAGATTCTTAGTACCTACTACCAAGTGGCTAGAGGTTAGAGACCTGAATTTCAATCCTGCCTCAGAGACTTACTAGCTGAATGACCCTGGGCAAGTCATTTAACCTCTGCAGATAATGACATCATCCACCTCCCAGGGTGTATATGCGTGGGGGGGGGGGGCCTAATGTGAAATCATGTCTGTAAAACATTTTATAAACCTGAAATCGTTATGTAAATGCTAACTGCTATTGTTAATACTAACTGATTTTATGTACAGTTATTAATATAATAATTCCGATTGTTATTTATAACAAATATTTTATTCTTTAAAAAAAATTCGATTCCATTCACTCTGGTAGCCATTGCTTTATTTCTCAAGCATCTTACCTTCCACCCAATTTAAGAAACTCCAGGAACAGTAAACAAACACAAAATTTCTACCAAAAGCTGCATGCAATATAACAGGCCTCTCACATTACAAGGGCTGTGTAGGAGCCAGAAACATCAACCTGTCTACACAAATACAGGCAGGATCAATGGATCTTGTTAATGTAGGGAGGCCATGGTGGGCACCAGGCCACCCTGTTTGAATTTGGGACATTCTAGAGAGTTGCCCAAGAGATACACAGAGATTGAATGGTTTGCCCAGGGTGTGAGAGGTAGAATTCGAATTCAGCACTCTAGGTCCAACAGAAACAAAGTAAAAGCTGCCCCCATTTTACGTCTCTACACAGCTTCTTTTCCCTGCAGTTCTCACTCTCCCAGCTCAAATATGTAGATGTGACAGCTTTGGTCATGTCCCCCACTCCACCCCAACAAATCTCTAGGTGAGTGTCTGGAGGCCTAATCATTGTCCAGTCCTGCTACATGGTGATGAAATCTCCCAATGTCCTGGTAGGGAAAGTCACTCTGACTTCTCTAAAGCCTATTTCCCCCAATGTCAAATGAAGCAGCCTACAGGACCTCCGAGGTACTGCCTAATCCTGACATTTTTGTTTTCAGATCCCTTCTCATTCTGCTATTCAACACTCCTGATACCTCCCAGCTCTGAGAGTCTGTGTTCTGTCTCTCCCCAGCCAATAGTCTAAGCTCTAAGGGCTCTATGAATTCTTTTACCCTTTGTTCCAAGGCTCCTTTCTAACTCACATTCTATCCCCTAACCAAGTGCCTAACAGGCTGGAAACATTTCTTGGTTTTGTTTTGTTTGGTTTTCCATCATGTCACAGATATTAGCACAGGATAAAAAGTGTTCATTAGATACCCCTTGCTCTCAACATATGACTTATCAACCTCATTTTCTGGTCATTGGAGGGGGAGGTGTCTGTCCAGACCAATGATTTCATCAGGCAACTCCCAGTGAGGAAACTCCATCCACCAGTAACCCTTCTGCCCTTGTTGTCTTTGGAGAATTAGTTTTCTGGGACATCCAGAAGTTTAAATGGCTTGCTGGAGGTCAAACAGACCACATATGACCATATGTGTGGGTGTATGCACTCGTGTGTGTGTGTGTGTGTGTGCACACACACATATAGACATATATGTGTACAAACACGTGTATATGTATGCACACCAGGACTTGACCTCAGGTATTCTTGACTTGGAGGACAGGGTCTAGATCTGCTGCCAACATTCTGTGTTCTAGGGTCCATTTTGGAGGCTGTGATTTAAGGACCCTGCAAGCTGTGGCATGCTTCTCTAGGCCCCTCTCAGCCAACATTCTGTACCCAGGGTGTTTATGACACTTTTACGGCCCTTCTTGTGAGCGTAGAGAGCTGGAAGGGATCTCAAGATTATTTAGCCCAACCTGCTTTTTTTACGAATGAGGAAATTCGGACCCAGAGGTTAAGTGACTTACCAAAGTCAATCAGGTCCTCTGACATTAAATCTGATGTTGATAGGATTGTAGTGTCTTGGGATCAAAGACCTAGATCTATAAGGAAACTTAGAGGCTGTCTACTCCAACATTCTCATTGCACAATTGAGGAAACTGAGGCCCAGAGAGGTACCTGTGCCATGCTGCCTCTTCCAAATGGGCAGATCCTCACTGTTCAACACCTCCTTAGTCATTCCTGCCCTTTCTCCCCAAATACCTCCCAGTGACTCTCCCCCACCCCCAACAAATGCCTTCATTTCCAGAAGATGAAGATTGCCTTTTTTAGAATTTTCTTGTAGGGCACACACTGAGCCTGTGTTCTGAAGGATATTATATAAACAAGAGATTTCTTTTGCTAAAAAAAATGTGTATCACCTACTAAGAGTCTTGGAAGAGGAAACAGTAACCTCTATGTGGGACGCCATGTTCTAGCAAAGCTATAAATGTAATTTCTCTTATGTATAAGATCAGTATCATGGGAGGTTAATGTTTGAAGTTATAAACTCTGTGTATCCAACCAATGAGAAAGATTTAGATGACAGAGAAGCCTGGGAATAAGTATGTGAGCATTGATGAATGCCCAAACAGTGTGTGCGTGTGTGTGTGTGTGTGTGTGTGTGTGTGTGTGTGTGTGTGTGTGTGTGTGTGTGTGTGATTGAACTTGGCCAAAGAAAGCATTAGACAAGATTGTGCTTGTCTGAGTAACCCTCAGAGCTTGCATCAAAGTATGGGGGGTCTGGGATATGCTGAAGCACATCTTTCTTCCAGGCATGGCTGCCAAGCCCGGATGCTGATCTCCACTCCCCCAAATTTCTTTGTTTATATTTTGTATTGAATTTTTATATACATGTTGTTTTCCCCAAGTAAAATGTAAGCTTCCTCAGGGCAGGGCTAGTTTGGTTTTTTACCCTGAAGTCTGTGACAGAGTGGCTGTGGCATAGAGTAAGCTTTGCCGTGGTTGTTGTATTAAATTGTATTAAATTCATTTGATAGCATGTATCATCTGTGCACACCCATGCAGACCTGTGTGACTTCTGGACCTGCCTAGCCGTGACAATGTGGAAAGTGTGTGTGTGTGCGTGTGTGTGTAAATGATTTTCTTCTGGAAACTCTCAGAGGAATCTCAAAGTACAAGCACCTGGTAGAAAGGCAGTATGGGGCAGTGGTTAGAGGGAAGCAGTGTGGAAAAGGGGATGAATTTGCAGTCCTCTGACTGCTCCCACCACTTGCTGTGTCACCTTGGGCAAGTCACTGAAACCTCACTGGGCCTCAGTTTACTCATCTGTAAAGTGAAGGGGACTGAACGTGATGACCTCTGAAGTCATTTTCAGTTCCAAACCTGTGATCCGATGATCCCAGGACCCCTTCAGCTATATCAGGGGTTGACCATCAGTTAGTAATGAGAAACCTTAAATATTCATGGTGCACAAGAGTGTGAGTCATGACAGAAATGAAACTTGGCAAAGAACAAATCTTTGAAATTGAGGCTCTCATGTTTATTGAGTATCTCAGTGTGTGTTCCTCTGTCTCCCTCTCTTTCTTTGTCTCTTGCTGTCTTTCTGTCTCTGTACTGGACTTGAAGTCAAGGGATCTGGGTTTGAATCCTGACTATTTTACTTATTCTCTTTGTGACTGTAGGCAAGCTTCTCTCTGTCTTTACCCCTCACTTTCCTTACCTATAAAACTGTAGGGACTAATTTATTTCTAACATCCTTTTGAACTTTAAATTTGTTAGACACAACCAAGACGGAATTAATAATCTTGAAGCATCACTAGCTCCATGTTCAAACTTTCCATCTCCTCCCTGTGCTCTGTATTGGGGGGTGGGGGTGGGGGGGAGAGGTGGAGAAGAATAGATTTGACTGTAAATAGTTGTCAATGAATATATATGTATATATGTGTGTGTGTGTACACACACATACATAATATGTGCACGCACACACACACCCTCCCAGGACTGTTGGGGGCTTGGGAACCAGTTTGCCAAGCTTGTTAGCACTGTATATAAAATAAGGGTAAATGAGCTCTGAGTGAGGGTTTGGGGGACTTTCCTATGAGTAAAGCCCATGGACTTTGTAACATCTGTTTTGATCGCTCTGAGGTATTTTTAGTTTATCATCTGGTTCTGGGCCATGTTCAGAACAGGAGAAGTGGATATGATGGCAAATTCCATATTGATGGAATATCATTGCATTAAATATGACAGAGGAGCAGATTTGGAGTCAGAGGGCAGAGTTTTAAGAGCCAGCCCAGCCTCTTCCTTGGCTAGGTGAGCCCAAGCAAGTAACCCAGCTTCTCTGAGACTCAGTTTCCTTTTCTGTTTATGAAGGGATTTAACTAGATCTCCGGGACAGAAGCCCCTCCAGTCTTACCATTCTATGATTCTGTGGTGCCTTGGGTAAGCTGCCTTCCATGAATCTTGATTTCCTTATCTGTGAATAGGCAGCTGTGTGGTACAGTGGATTAAGTACCATGCCTGGAGTCAGGAAGACCCGAGTTCAAATCTGGCCTCAGACATTTACCAGCTATGTGAACTTGGGCAATTCACTTAATCCTGTTTGCCTCAGTTTCCCCATCTGTAAAATGAGCTGGAGAATGAAATGGCAAATCACTCCAGTATCTTTGTCAAGAAAATGCCAAGTGGGGTCACAAAGACTCAGATATAACTGAACAAAAAGAATAAGGCTGGGCCAGATGATCTTCAAGGACTGTTAAATGAATCTATGAGAGACAGTGTGGTCCAATGGGACTCTGGAATTGGGGAGCTTTAGTTTAAATGCCAACCCTGATTGTCATTCCATGGATGACCTTGGGCAATCATGATCTTATGATTCTCCCTCTTGTTGGAATATGGTACAGGCTAGTGACCCCAGGCAAGGATGCCAGCCCTGACAGTCTCAGCCTACGAGGAACCTGGATCCTGGGAGAAATGAACTGAGAGGTTAAAATCTTGGTTCTCTATCACGGACCAACCTAAGCTGATGCTGCGGAGGCTGGTTCCGTGAGCTTTTAGCTGGGCCTGTGAGGGAATGGCCTTCTTTTCAAGCCAATTGAGCCTCGCAGTGGGAAGTGTTTATGGACAAAGGAGAGATGAGCCATGGCTAGCCAGCCCCTACAATGTTCACATCACAAGTGGCTTCTTTTACTTGGCTTCAGACGAGGTGTAAACCTTTTGCTTCACCCCTCCAAGTCAGACTATCCTTTCAACACTCTTTATCCCCTCACCCACCACTGCTCAAAGCTAAACAGCCACAGCTAGCATTCAAAACAAGCTCCGCCTCTGCCCACTTGTTCTCAGAACACTTAGTTCTAGTATAAAGACTGCACAGCAAAATGACCCCCAGGCCAGAGAGGGCAGCAGCTTTGAAGTGGCCAAGGGAAGGAGCTGGGGTTGCCCACTGGTCACAGATGAAGACACTGGGGCTCAGAGCAGCTAAGGGAGGGGTTTGCCATCACACACAAAAGGAAGAGGCATCAGTGGGACTCAAAGACCTGTTTGACACCATGGTCATCAGCCAGGCCCTCTCCAGAGGAAGTCGGGGATAATATGGTGCAAGGAGCAGCATGGTACATCCTCTGCAGTGAGAAGACCTGTATCTACATCCTACCTCTGACCTTATTAATAACCAAGGTGACCTTGGGCTGGCCACTTCCCACTCTGGGCCTCAGTTAGTCCACATGTAAAAAGAGAGGGCTGGACTAGACGGCCTCTGAGGTCCCTGCAGGCTCAGGATCTAGGATCCCATAATACCATGGTCAGGGGCTGGTCCAAGGCAGAGCAATAGTTCAATGAGCACAGTGCTAACTGGCTACAGGAAATGATACTGCCCATTTAGGGGAATACCATCTTTCTTGTGTTGTGGACTCCTCTGCAATTTGGGGAACATATAGTGTCCTTCTCAGGACAATGTTTTAAATACATAACATATAATGCATAGGATTATAAAGATAACCAATTATATTGAAACACAGTTATCAAAATATTAAAAAAATGTTCAGGGTCCCCAGGTTAAGGCCCCCATCTTAGATTTTCATGCTCTTTGATGAACCAACTCTGGGCCTTCTGTAGGTTTTAGTTCATCCCCCTTTCTTGCTAATCAAGTGGTTTGGAAGAGTTTGACTTCTGTCATGGAGAGAGAGAAAGAGGGATGCAGAGAGACAGAGAGAGAAAGAGAGAGAGGGAGAGAGAGAGACAGAGAGAGGAGAGAGACAGAGAGAGAAAAGAGAGAGACCAAAAGAGAAGGGGAGGAGGGGAGAGAGAGAGAGGAGGGTGTCCACCATCCAAGAGAATCATGGGGATAAACCCCAAGAACAAATCCCTGGGGATACTTGACTAGGGGACCCCCTTCCCTGGCTGGTGTTAAATCGTTAATGGTTGCTCTTTGGGTCTAGCCTTAACCACCTGCCTCTCTCTTGCACGCAAAGAGTGCATGAGAGATGTTTGTCAAATGTTGGGTAGAAATCCGATGCTATTATGTCCATCCTTCTGACCCAGCAGGCTGGTTACACTGTTTAAAAGTGGAAATTGATTCAATCTAGTATGAACCGTTCTTGATGATGTCACGATGACCCTTTTTTCTCGACAAATGCTCTCAAACTATTTCTCATTAAACATTCTAGAATTGTTCTCTGATCTGAAGTCAATAAATAGCCATAGTTTTCAGTCAACCTTCTTTACTTTTTTTTGAAAATCAAGACAATATGTAAGATGACGGCATCATGGATTGTACTCAGCCCACAGCTTTAGAGCTAGAAAGGCTGTCATATCCAACGCCCTCATTTTACAGAGAAACAGAAAGATTAAGCAGCTTGCCTAGGTTCACACATCTACTAAGTATCTGAGGCAGGATTTGAACTCGGGTCTTCTTGACTCTAACTCGAGTACTCTGTCCGCTGTACCATCTAACTGGAGACCTGGAATCAGGAATACCTACCTTTCAAATGTGGCATTAGACACTTCCTAGCTGTGTGACCCTAGCCAAGTCATTTAACCCTGTTTGCCTCAGTTCCTCATGTATAAAATGAGCTGGAGAAGGAAATGGCAAAGCACTCCAGTATCTTCTTGGACACACCTGAAATGACTGAACGACAACAAATTTTGTTGTTTGCAATTCTTCTGTTGCCCATGACCTTTGAAGAGATCCCTTACAAAGGCTCAGCCATCAGCTGGTTCTTTCTTCACCCTGGGAAATGTTTGATCCAGATCTGTGGACTCAAACTCTTCGTGGGCAACCAGGCACTCGTAGCTTATCCCCTCACTTACCTTGGCTTTCTACTCCCAGGGAGCGCTTTTTGTGCTCTCCTTCCTGGTCTGAAGACCACTGTTCTTGGTGTGGAAAATGAGCCAAGATGAGATGATTCAAGTGTAGTCACTGCCCCATCCACCCAAGCTGCGATTCTATCCCTTCTTTTTCATTTGTTTAGCCCAGAATAGCTTAAAAACAGACCCTCGTTTCTGCTCTCCTCATACTCTCTAGACCAGTGGTTCTCAACCTTCCTAATGCCGTGACCCTTTAATATTCATATGTGGGCGTATCTGCATGTGGGCGGACCCACCTGGAGACTGATAGAGGAGCCGTGTCTCAGTTCCTAAGACCATCGGAAATATGTGTTTTCTGATGGTCTTAGGTGACCCCTGTGAAAGGGTCGTTCGACTCCCAAGGGGGTCATGACCCACAGGTTGAGAACTGCTGCTCTAGACCTTCTCAGCCCACTGTGATCTGCAGTGTTCCCTGGGGGTCAAGGAAGCTTCACCCTTTAAAAATATGTAAGCCTCTGGAGGAAAGGGGCTGTCTCACTTTTATCCTTGTAACCCCAGTGGGTTGATAAGCCAGAACCCGGGTTACATAAACACTCATCACTTTATCCATAGAACCATAAAACCTTAGATTTGGAAGGTATCTTGTAGCCCATCTAATCCAATAGTCTAATTTTATAGATGAAGACAATAGTGCAGGGGGTTACCCTGCCCTATATCCCTGCCCCATATCCCACCAAGATGGAACTAGAAACCAGGGATCTAGAACCCTAGCTCTTATCTGATGGCACCATAGTGAGGACACAGGAATGCACAATCGAGACAAGGTTTCCCCTAATCTTCATCTTCTGGTCCCTCTCTTCCCTCATCCTCCTCCCTCTTCCCCAAGCCTGGCAATACAGTGGAATTACTGCTCACCTCTCTGGTTGTTTGGTGGCATCATGGGATTGTAGACTCAAAGGTTATCTAGTCCAATCCCTTCACTTTACAGATGAGGAAACTGGGCCATAGAGATGGGAAATGACTTACCCAGGTAGTCAGTATCAGGTGCAGAATGTGAATTTGGATCCTGTAATTCTAGGTGGCAGAGCAGAGAGAGTGTTGGACAACTCATTTTCCTGGCCTCAGACACTTATTAGCTGTATAACCCTGGGCAAGTCACTTAACCTTGTCTGACTCAGTTTCCTCATCTGTCAAATGAGCTGGAGAAGGAAATGACAAACCACTCCAGGATCTCTGCCAAGAAAACCTCAAATGGGTCATGAAGAATCAGACAAGACTGAAACAACCCGACAACAACAACAAGAAGCCTTTCATTGTGCTGTTGTTGGCAGTTACACTTCTCAAGGGCCATGGACTTTCATGTCTGATGGATGGCAGTGTCTTGTACCTGGAGATGTGGGTGGGTAGGGTACACCAGCTACCGTAGTCAGGAATTCTGCTCCTGATCAGGGAAGATTAAATGAGAAGGGCTTGTTTTCTGAGTGATGCTTGTGGAATCTTCTCCTGGCTGAATTTGAGTCTGAACCCCATCCCCTACCTTGGTCTGCTTTAATCATCTCTACCACCTTCCTCTGATCCTGTTCCTTCTTGTTCCATACCTAGACTGGCCTATTTTTTATTTTGATTTTCGCCCTCTTGCATCTTCATCACAAGTCTGGGAGAAGTCCCTCACTGCCTCCTCTGACATCATTGGCCTGTATACTGAAGATTTCAAGGGCCAAATATGGTCTTTCTATCCTTCCTGCCCATGCATGAAACTCAGTGCCAAGGCAAAATAACCCCTCATTATGGAATCTATCAGCAGAGCTCATAGCGATGGATTGCACAGCCATCCATGACTTACCGCCTTTGTAACGGCTTCACCTTCTCCAGCCCACTCATTTGCTATTGGAATGGAGAACACTCATACCCAGTAACCTCACACACCTCTGGAGTTTAAACGATAATGAAGTCATGCCTATGTTTATAGCATTGGACGCCCATGCCTTCCTCGTAGCTGATGTTCTTTCCCCATCTTGAGAATCTCTGGAGCCTCCAAATGGCCTCCAATCTTCCTCATGTGTTCTGGAGCTCATTCTCGCCTTGGTTCTGAACCCTGGGAGTCTTGAGGGGGAAGCTCAGGAATCAAAGGGCCCTGAAAGCTCGTTGGGGAAAAATGATGGTGATGATAAAAAAAAATGTATCCTAGGCTACTTGCACTCCCATGTGCCATTTGGTGGCAAAGCTGGGACAATTAAAAGCTTCAGAAAGAGAATGAGATAAAAAATTAATTCATGAAAAAATGTTAGCATTTCTACTTAGCAAAAACAAAACAGGAGGAAATAATAGAGAGAAAAACCCCATTCAGAATAACTACAGAAGGAGTGAACGGGACGATTTGAAGATTGCCATGATCCTGGCCTTGGACTGATGTTTGATTGGACAAATGAGGCAGGGACTGTTTGTCCTTTGAATTCTCTCCAGTGAATAACTGACTGTCAGTCCGACATCAAGGAGGAGGGGGAGGCCGGGTGGGTCTTTGTGCCTTCACAGTGCCCTTATTAAAGATGATTACAGATGGAAAAATCTAATCCAAACACTGGGACTCTTGAAACCCAAGAGCAGTGGAGCATGGATCAGAGTCTCTGAGTTAGAACAATTGCTGGTTAGATTTGGGTCCTTGGTGTGATGCAGTCACTGTGTCATACTGTCGGAGGCCAGGCAGCACGCTCTGGTCTCACACCAAGGCTCAACTCTCTCGGGATTTCTTCAATGAGGGAAAAAGTTCAGCTCTCGCACTGATGCCCTATTCTCCAGGCCTAGCACAAATCAAGTGGCCTGGCCCCACAGAAATCCAAACCCACTGCTTCTTTACCAATGAATCCACAACAGCCCATAATCCTTCCAGCCCCAACAGGTGAGATTTAAGCTCCTTCCTCCCCAGTGTGACCTCCCGAGTGGAGGCTGTACATTTTTGTCCAACATTCAAGGCCTCCCCTTGTACCAAGTCAATAAGTCCAGTCCACAAGCGTTTATTAAGCACCCACTGAATGCCAAGCACCCAACCTTTGTAGACCTATCATATTATTCCCTTCCATGAGCTTTGCATTCTAGGCAACCAGACAGCATTCTGTCCCTGGGTCACAGGCTACATCTTTACCTTCTTTCTTCTAGGGTGTGCCCTGATGTGCCTTCTTTCTCCACCTTCTCCATTTGAATGACTTCCCATCCTTTAAAGCTCAAGGCAAAAGCTCCCTTCTCCTTGGAAGCCTTCCCTGATTCTTAGCTGTCCCCACCTCCAGTTGGTAAAGATTGTCCCTCTCAGACTTCACACAGTCCTTTCTCTATCACACAATATTGTACAGTGCCCTTATTAGAGTGGGGGGTCTCACCCTTCTAATACATGGCAAGCTCCCTGAGGGCAGGGACTGAGCCTTTCTCCCTCACTGATTAGTTCCTGCCCCCTCCATACCTGTATTTACCTGTCTGTAAGCATATTACATTTCCCTACCTCCATTAGAAGTGCCATATAAGTTCCTACTGTGTGCAGAGCACTGTTCTAGGAGCTAGGAAAGATGTAGAATTTAGGAAATCAACACATATTTTTAAAAACAAATTGTTTGATCTCTTTTGTTTTTACATGATTGGGATTTTCCAGCTAGCCTTTCCACTTCTTCCTCTGAAAGAGCCATCCCCTATTAAAAAAAAGAATTAAAAAGAGCATGAGGAAAAATGTTCAGGAGAATTAACCAACAAATGAAATAAGGGCCGATGACACACTCAGTGCCTGTCCCTTTTGTGTGTTTGTAGTCTCAGCATTGACCACAATGCCTGGCACTCTTTTGGTGGTGGGAGCAGGCCCAAGTCAGTCCATTGGTATAGGGAATTTCTAACTGGAAGACTCCATTTACCAGTGCATTTTTGGCACTTGATAGGAAACTTGGCATCTGCTGGAGCTTCTGGGGGCACTAAGAGGTTATATGGCTTGCCTAGGGTCATGTAGTCCATATGAGACAAAGGCTGGATTTGAACCCATCCTTTAGAAGCAGTAGCCAGTGCTTGAAGATGAGAGTCTGACATTGTGTTCTCAGGTGCCTCCCAGCTCTGACATTCGTGGTCTAAAGACCCCACCTCTGGGGGCATTCTGTGCTCTCTGTTCTATGTCCCTCCCAGCTCTGACATCACAAAGTTCTTGGGGCACTCTCATGGCCTTCCTTCCAAGAACGGGATCAGAGACCAGAGACGTAGGGCTGCCTAACCCATATGAGGGGCTTTTGTAAAACAATCGAAATGGATACTCCTAATTACAATGATCAAACTGGACCCCAGAGAAAGCAAATCTTCCCCTGCACCATCGGTGTGGAATAACCAATCAATAAACATTTATGAAGAGCCTACTATGTGCCAGGCACTATGCTAAGTGCTAGGGATAAAAAAGGAGGAAAAAGATATTCCCTGCCCTCAAGGAGCTTATAATCTAATGGAACACTGCATACAACATCAGCCCTTTTGGATATGTTGGTTAATTTTCCTGAACGTTTCCCCCCCATCTTTTTAATCCTTTATTATAAGGGCTGGCTCTCTCAGAGGAAGAAAAGGATCCCTTGGTAAATACAGGTGAGATAAAAACAAAAGACATCAAAAAGTTTGTTTTTAGAAATGTTTGCTGATTTCCTACATTTTTTATCCTTCCTAAGTCCTGGCATAGTGTTCTGCACACAATAGGGACGTTCAATAAACACGATTTATTGTGTTCTTTAGCCCACAAGGTTGTTGAAATGGTTTAAAAAACCAGATGGCTTCACTGATCCCAGCAGAAGGGACCTACCTCTAAGCCCATTGAGCCCAATTCCTTTGGGTTTTGCTTATTTGTCTTATCGAGGAAACCGAGGCTTAGGTAGATGATGTGACTTGCCCAGGATCACACAGCTAGGAAGGGTCAGAGTGTCCAATCAGAGTCAAGTCCCCCTTTCTCCAGAACCACCATACCAGGCTTTCTGCTTCAAGGTACTATGTCATGATCATTATTTCAAGGGAAAAGGAATAGGGAGGGCTGGGATCACTCCTTTAGCTCACATGAGTCACGATGGACAATGGCATTTTGGGATTTTTTCCTCTTCTTCTCTTGGCTCCCACAAGAAAAGTTTTCTGAAAAGTTCTGACCTCTCTCGATTCTCTAATCCCTTCCCACTCCCCAAGCCCCAAGGCATATTTTTTTCCTTCTTCTTGGCACTTTTTTCCCCCAGGCCTGAAAACGCTGGATGACCAGAAAACAGGCAGCAGGCATGGAGGATGCATGCCCACTGCTTCCTTAAAAAGAGTTTCAGCTCGACCCAGGGTAAGATGGCCCTGCTGCTGTCAAGGCAGAGGCAGCAGGAGCTTGTTAGTGACAAAGCACCACACAGCCAGCCTCTGGGGAGAAAGGAAGGGGATGTTTCCTTCTACCTGTGGCCCAGGCTTGCTTCCAAAATCAACAGACATGCCATTCAAAAAGCAGAAACATACAAGAGAACAGGCAGGAGGGTCAGCGAATCGCACTGCCCAGAAACACAGGGGACCCAGGAAATGAATTGTGCATTAACTGGGCTGGGCGTGTGTAACACTTTGGTTAAATTTTTATTTGTTAACCACAGGACAGCCTGGTCTGCCAGGGACCAGCAGTTGCTCTTCGGGATAAGGTGTTATTGCTTTAATGAGGGTTTCACTGTGTGTGATAACCCAGCAAAGTTCAGGGCTCCCCAGAGAGAATCGTGGCCCCCCCAGTTAGATCCACCAAGTGCTGATGTGAGGGAGAAAAGGGCCTTCCTCTCCCCTCCCCCTTTCCTTTCCTGGTTTATTCAGGTACCAGCAGAGGCTTAGATTTTCCTGGACTAGTGAGTCCATCTTTGCCTGTAGTAGACTCAATTTTACTGGGTGGAGAGAGAAGATGGATTCAGGATTTCAATTCCCAGGATTTGGGGATGGGTTTTCTCCTCTTCATGAGGCTGGCCTGGGTTCTGAAGGCCTTTAAAAACAAACTTGCAAGCATATTGCAGTCCATGCACAGTGAGGCTGCAGGAGATGCCAGCTGGCATAGGGCCTCTGGGCATCACTTCCTTATAGCTCAGGGTTGGACTGCCCAGTGGGGACTAGTTTAAGGACTCCAGGTCCTATGTTGGAGGATGGTTCCTATAACGAGAAAGGTGGTGTGGGCAGGGCGGAGGAAGCACCATAAAACCTACCCACTCTACTTGATAAAGTCTGAGCCATCATAGAGCCAGTTCTGACCATGGCATCCCAAGGGACCTAACAATGAGTCATGGAAGGAATCTAAGCGGACATTTTGTTCAACCTCCTCATTTCACAGATGAGGGAACGGAGCCGAGGGAGGTGGTGATTTACCTGAGGTCATAAAGTTGTTAGTGACAGAAAGAGGCATCAAAGTCCTGGCCCCTGCCTCCAGATCCATCATGCTGCCTACTGTGCTACATTGTCTCAAAAGAGTGGAAGATCTGCCATGAGAGACGGTGTGGGAAGACAAAAGCCCGATGCCCATTAAGGCAGCAAAGACCTAGGGCTGAATTCCAGCTCTGACATTTACTTGCCATGTGACTGGGCAAAGCTCTTCCCCTCCTCCTCTGTCAATGAGAATAAGGATCGCGCCTACTTAAAGGGCTGGGCAGCCAGGTGGCAAAGTAGACAGAGTGCCAGGAGTCAGCAAGATACTTCCTGGCTGTGTGACCCTGGGCAAGTCACTTAACCCCATTTGCCTCAGTTTCCTTATCTGTCAAATGAGCTGGAGAAGGAAATGGCAAACTGCTCCAGCATCTTTTCCGGGAAAAGCCCAAATGGAATCTGGAAAGGTCAGACAGGACTGAACAACAAAAATTAGAATGTAAGGTCCTTGAGCGCAGGAAAGGGTTTTTGTAGATTTTTTTTTGGCAAATAGTAGGCACTTAATAAATGCATGTTGACTTGCTTGATTAAAAAAAATCCGATTCCAATACAGCCTCTCTTTAAGAAAATCCATCGTAGGGGAAAAACAAAACAGTTAACCAACTGTAAAAGGGGGGTGGGACTTTCTTTTGTGAATAGTGAATGGATTTACACCCACTGGATTTACAGTACTTACGAAGAGCCAGGGCGAGACCCAACCCTCGGGAACCCGGAGGGAGTTTACGTAAAGCGAGGCCCGCCCTCGCCCTCCCCGTCCCTCCCCCAAGGCGGGAGCTGGAGGCCTGCATTCCTGCAGCCCCACTGGAGGCCAATCGGAAACAATTGTATCCGATGTCAGCTCTTTTGGGAAGGTTCAGTACCTCGAAGGACTAGGAGCCCGGAAATGCGCGAGATAAAGGGCTCTCTTCCCCCCTGTCCGGCAGGATGAAGCCAAACGCGTATCTCTGCTGGTGCTCACCCCCACCCCCACCCCCAGATTAAGAAATAGAAACAAGCTGGTTTGCAGACTGGGCGAAGGCGGGTCGGACGCCCTCCGCCTGCACGCACGCTCGCCCTGCCTCTCTTCTTCCCTCCCTGCCTGCCTGGTGAGATGCCCGTGTGGGCCCCCAGCCAGCCAGGCCAGCTTCCCCCCCAGGCAGGGCCCAGGCAGGCTGTGCGGCCAAGCTGGAGGCCGGCCGGAGCTCAGAGAGGGCTAGGGAGGCCGGATCGGCTGCTGCAAAGTACAAGGCTGGGACCCTCGGAGGATGAATAGGAAGTAGAATTTGAAAAAATAGGTATTTAAGATATTTTTTAAAAATATGTATTTTTCAGGCAGTTACGGAAAAGAAAACTTAAAAATAAATTTCTGGGGGATAGCAAGTGGTGTTTTGGTTTATCATCTGGGCTTGGTACAATACCTGTTCCTTATTCATTCATTTCAATCATGTCTGACTCGGTGACCCCATTTGGGGTTTTCTTGGCAGAGGTACTGGAGCGGTTTGCCATTTCCTTCTCCAGCTCATTTGACAGATGAGGAAACTGAGGCAAACAGGGTTAGGTGACTTGCCCAGGGTAACACAGCTAGGAAGTGTCTGAGACCACTTTCGAACTCAGGTCTTCCTGACTCCAGACCCTGTGCTCTATCTACCTGCACCTAACTCTCCTGGCACATAGTATGTGCTGAATAATGCTTGGTCTGGGAGAAGAGCAGAGAAAATGCTCCTCCTTCCTTTTTGGGGGGAGGTGGGACTTTCCCTTCCCCCTTTCACTGACTGCCCTCCACACCTGGAATTCATCTTCCTCTTCTTCCCCTTCTGACTTCTCTGGCTTCCTTAAGGTCACAACTATAACCCCAGCCTCCCTTAAGCTATTGCTGTTCCTCTCTTGATTATTTTGAATTCATCCTGTTTCTATCTCGTTTGTACATAGGAATCTGCACTCTTTCTCTCATTAGATTGCAAGCTTGAAAGCAGAGACTGGCCTGTCTTTGGCTTTCTTCCTTTCCCCAGCGCTTAGCTTAGTGCCTGTACACAGAGGTGCCTAATAAATACTCGTTGGCTTGCTTCTTTTTTCTTCATCCGTTGTCACAAGGTGATCGCTGAAGAAATATATGAATTCAGTAAGCGCCCAAGTCTGAGCCAGGCACCTTGCTAGACGCTAGGCATACGAGGACAAGGTGAGACAGTTCCTGACCTCAAGGAACTTACGTTCTAAAGAAGGAGGCCACCCATATAGATGCGTGCTGGCCAAAGACCAATTGGTTGCTCTGGCCTTTCCAGTAGCGTGGGTGCTGGCTGATCCACGCTGGGTCCTGGGGAGACGCTGGATGGCTTGGGAAGCAGGGTGGGGGCGGGGCTTGATGTAAGGGTTAGCCGAGATTTCATTTCATTCTTCACTTAACCGGGACAGCTCAGCGCGGATATATGCGCTAGTGCCCAGAAAGGGAGGGAGGAAGTAAATGTTTGGAAGTGAGGGGGTGTCCAAACAAAATATAACAATGACATTAAAAAAGGCTTGTTGAATGAATTCAGGACTGAATAAGAGGGTTTGAATGGCCCAGCAGATACCAAGATCCACTCTCATAAAGAACAAACCGGTGAACGAATCAATGAGTAACTTGAATTACACCTCTGGCACTTCCTGGATATTGTGACCTTGGGCAAATGATTTAATTCTCGGAGACTCACTTTTCTCATCTGCAAAATGGGTATGAGAACTCTAATCTACCTTTCAGAGTTGTTATGAGGATCCAATGAGATAATGGAGGTAACTCTGGCACGATATAAATGTCAGCTGTACAAGTTGGAACAGGTGGGGATATTGGAGCTTACTGTGTTTTAGAGGAGAGCCTGAAAAAGCTGGCCCCAGGTCACTCTTCCTTCCCCACAACACTTCAGGTCTGGCTTTCACACCCAATTTGAGTGTTAAAGTTTAGTGTACTGGATGCTAATTTTCCCGGTTGTCTTTTCCCCAGTAAATGTAAGCTCTCGAAGGGCTGAGACTTTCTCGGCTTGCAATTGTATTCCTAGCACGTGGCACTGTGCTGGGCACACTGGGAGCCTTTAATGTTTATTGTTTACTTGATGTTTAAGTGCAGGAAAAACTCAGGAAGACCCCTCAGGACACCCCTTCATTTCTACAGGTAGCAATAGGCTGCCAGGAAGATGACGTTTGCAATAGAGGCAGTGCGGGGTTTAGGAACAGGGAGACAAGTTCAAATCTAGCCTCTGACATTTTTTAAATGAAAGAAGCCAATTGGAACCCCAGACCACTCCAAGTCCAGGACAGACGGGATCACAGGTTTAGAACTGGAGACATCCTCAGAGGTCATCGGGTTCAACTCCCTCTTGACAGACAAGGAAACTGAGGGACAGAGAGGTTTCAAAGGAAGACAGAGCTGAAAGGGCCCTCTATCATTTTATAGATGAGGACATTGAGACTCCCAGCAGAATCATCAGGGTGGATCTGGAAGCGTCCTTGGAGACTCTTGTTTTACAGATAAGTCAGGCAACAGTCAGCAAACATTTATTAAGTGCCTACTGTGTGCTAAGTGATGATTACACAAAGAGAAGCACATTTTAAAGGGGGAACTAGCGTGCAAACAATTATTTACATACAAGATGGCTATGGGATAAGTTGAGGGGAAGGCACTGAGAAGAGGGGTGGGGGGTGACGGTGCGCCATGGGAAAGGCCTGGGGTTTGGAATGAGGAAATGGAGCACAGGCGGGTGAATTTGCCCCAGGCTTCTCACTCAGTGACTACAAAGGGAGGATTTGAACCATCCTCTGACTCCAGGGCTCTCTTCCCATGGTACCACACGTGGAGAAGAGACCTTCCAGCCAGTCCAAATGAAGGCCGTGCTCCAGAAAGGAAAGGGTTACGTTCTCCCAGCTCTCTGGCAAACACTCTGTTTGCTTTCTACTTTGAACTGCCTTCAGAGGAATGAGGACCCGGCTGGCTGAAGAAAAGAAGGCAGAATGTATCTTTGCTCCAGATTAGAACATATTAATATTCTGTTTGCTCAAAGAACAAATATTTCTCCAGGAACCAAACGCAAGCTGCAAGAGCTGGTGGCATCAGCATCTGAGGTCACCAGGCCAAATTTCTCCCCTTGGTCTGGCCAGGCCAGCGGCTACTTGAAAGTAGTCCCCTTCCTGGGACAATTAATCCCTGGGGAGCTTGGGGGCTGATTAGCAAATGTCAGGACTGAGTATCCACACCTGTGGTATGGTGTAGCGTCTAGGAAGCCTCATTCTCGGAAAAACATGGGTCAGGGCTTTAGATATGACCCTGTTGGGTAGGGGAGGAAACTCGGAATGATGCCATATGAGGAAGGGGCTGAAAGAATCCACATGACACTGGGGGCATCTGTTTCCTCATCTGTAAAAGGAGATTGAACCAGATTGAACCAAGATCCCTTCCACCTAGAGAAACCACCTTTTTGGGTCTCAGTTTTTCCATCTGTAAAATGAGTGAGTTGGATTTGATGTCTTTGGCTTGTAGGGTCTCTTCCAGTTCCAAATCTACATATGGTACCTGTGGTCTTTAAACAAGCAGCCTAATCTACCTAGATCCCCACGTCCTCATCTGTAAAATGGGGAGGTGAAGGAGGGGAAGTGGGCCAGAAGACTTCTGAGGGCCTTTCCAGTTCAAGAGTGTTGGTATCTATGATCTTTGGCCATTCACTTCAATTTTCTGAGCCTCAGTTTCCCCATCTATAAAGTAAGGGGGCTGGATGGCCTTATTTGGTTATCTAAATGTCCACCCAGATGGTCTCTGAGGCCTCTTCTTATAGCTGTAGCTCTAGCACAGTGAAAGGTGGATGATAAGACCTACAGTCCTCACCTCCCAAGCTGTGGTGAGGCTCTAATGGGACATATTTCAAGGACTTTGCAAACTTCCTTCTGTCATGGCCATCTCCAGCGGGAATACCACAAGGGAGACGCCTCCTTCTTTTTGGTTCCCACCCTTGTGATCCTGGGCTCTGAACCACGAGTTTTTGTGCTATCCAGTCCTGGACTCAGGCCTAGCACACCACTTTATGGTCATCAGCTTCTGTGGTGCCTCCTTCCCCCCAAACATTTGAGTTATAGGTCTGTTTCTTATTAGAATGTAAGCTCCTTGAAGGCAGGGGTGGTCTTGTTTGTCTTTGTAATCTCAATGTTGGGCACATAGTAAGTACTTAAAAACCTCCCTCTTTCCTTCCTTCCTTCCTTCCTTCCTTCCTTCCTTCCTTCCTTCCCTCCCTCCTTCCCTCCTTCCCTCCTTCTTTCCTTCCTTCCTTCTTTCCTTCCCTCCTTCTTTTCTTTTTCTTTCTTCTTTTTTTTTTTTTTTGCTTTTTGGAGGGCAATTGGGGTTAAGTGAGGTCACACAGCTAGTAAGTTTTAGGTGTCTGAGGCTAAATTTGAACTCAGGTTTTCCTGATTCCAGGGCCTGTGCTCTATTCACTGTGCCACCTAGCTGCCCCCCCCCTTACTTTGTTTTTTCTTCCTCTCTTCCTCTCTCCCTTCTTCCTTCCTTCCTGCTCTAGAGCTCTGATCTTAAATCATTTAAGATCACTAGGCCTCAGTTTCCTCACCTGTTCAACATGCCAGTTAAACTAGATGGCCACTAGGTGGGATGGCTTTCTGGCTCTCTGTTACCCTGTGATGCTAGGATAGGACAGGAACTGAGAAGATTCAGGGCAGAGTAGGGGTGGGATTAGTTCCGATAATTTTTCAAATCTGGGATGTTGTTCTGTGTTCTATGTTATGATTCCTAAGAAAAGTTCTAGGGCTAAAAGGTATAAATTTGAGGGATGTGGATTTTTGCTCAATATTTTAAAAAAATACTTCCTCAAAAATCACGAGTGGAAGGCAACTGATTATAGTATTATCCAAGATTCTGTTCTTGGCCTTCTCTTCTTCCTCTGTACCAAGGGATCTTAACCTTTTTGTACCTCACAGACTTCTATGATAGTCTGATGAAACCTTTTCAAAAGAAGGCTTTTAAGTGCATAAAATAAAACAATGTTGCTGTTACTATGTACAGTGTTCCCTTGGTTCTGCTCACTTTGCTCCTCATTGTTTTGTGAAACTCTTTCTGTGCCTTCCTAAGATCATTCAGCTTGTCATTTCTTATAACACAGTAGTACTCTATCACAACCATACACCACAGCTTGTCCAGTCATTCCCCAACTGATGGGAGTCATTTTGACTATTATAAATACACAAATTAAAAATAAAAGATGTATGAAGAAAGACACTATTTGCATCCAGAGAAAGAACTGAAAATAGAAGTAGACATAGAATAATTTTACATATGTACATATACATACCTAGACACATATATAAACACATGTGTAATATATGTGTATGTACACATATATGTACACACATACTTGTATGTCTAATGTCCAATGGTAGTCATCTCTAGGGTGGGGGAGGAGGAGAGAAGAGAAAAGGGAAGAAAAAGAAATTTATGTGATAACTCTGTTGTATATTTCGAGGGAATAGCAAGTTGGACATGGTAAATTTGCAATTTCATGTGCAATCATCTTTTATTGTCCCAGAATTAAAAATAAAATTTAAAAAACTGACAAATATCAAATGCTTATATGCAATACTTTGTGTTATGTGCTGGTTGTAATAAAAAAGATAATTAAGTAAAAAATGAAGTGCGGAAGATAAAATACGTAGGATTACAAAGGAAACGAGTCATATTGGAATATAATTATCAAATACTGAAAAAAGACACCCCAAAACCAAACACCAGAATCCCTGCTTTAAATGATCTCTTTGATCAGTCTTATCAGCTTCCATGGGTTCAATGATTATCTCAATGTAGATGGCTCCTCAAACTATGTATCTAACTCCAATCTCTCCATGGAGCTTCATTTCCAACCTCCCATTGCTTATTGGACATTTCAAACTAGATATCCTGAAGACATATTAAAGTCAACAAATCTAAGACACAATTAATTATGTTTTCCTCTAAATCCTCCCCTTGCTTTTGGAAGAAAGCTATGGCAAATCTGGACCATGAACTAAAAAGCAAAGACATCACCTCGTTGATAAAATTCTGTATAGTCAAAACTGTGGTTTTCTAGTAGCAATGCATGGCTGTGAAACCCAGACCTTGAGGAAAGTTGAGCATCACAGAATCAACACTTTCCAATTGTGGTGCTAGAGAAGACTTGAGAGGCCCTTGCACATCAAGGAGATCAAATTAGTCAAAACTTAATTCTGACAATTCACTGGAAGGTCAAATACTGAAACTGAAGCAGAAATACTTTGGTCACGTAATGAGAAGATGGTACTCTTTGGAAAAGATCCTGATGTTGGGAAAGATTGAAGGAAAAAGGAGAAGGGGATGGCAGAGGATGAGACTGATAGATAGTGTCATGGAATATGGAATATGAGCTTGGACAGAGTTTGAGAGATATTGGCGGAGAGAAAGGTCTGGCGCACTGTGGTCTATGGGGTTCCAGAGAGTCAGATACAACTGAACAACTGAAGGACAACAACAAAACCTTTCCCTCTTTCAGGCTTCCCTATTTCTGTGGGATACATCACCCTTCTTCCAGTCTCCTGGTTTATAGCCTGACTCCTCACCCTCCCTTACCCCATATAGGCGTCAATGGATGGATCATGTCATTTCTGCAGTCACAGCATCTCTAGTACCCATCGCCTTCTCTCCACTCATGCAGCTCCTGCTACCCCAGTTCAGGCTCTAATCCCTTCTCACTTAGACGATCGCAAGCAACAATGTTTTCCCTGCCTCCAGTCTTCCCTTCTCCAATCTATCCTACTCGGTGCAACCAAAAAGGGTTTTCCTTGAGTAAAATCTGACCGAGTAATTCTTTCTTCAGACAACTCTAGTGGCTTTCCATTGTCTCTAAGATAAAATGCAAACTCCTCTGTTTAGCTCTCAAAGCCCTTTATAGCCAGCCCTTGTCTATCTTTCCAGGCTCATTGGCTGCGTCACTTCCTGTCCCACCCTCTGTAAAATGGATTTCTAGGATGGTCTCTAAGCTGGCTTCTAGCATTAAATCCATGACCCTATACGTGTGTTAAAAACCGAATTGACTGCTTTGTGAGGTTGTTCAGCGATTCAAGGGATGTCTATCCCCTCATTTTAGAAGTGAGGTTTAGAAAGTTTTAGGTGGCAGTGTTACCCAGCCAGCAGGTAGACAGGTAGGTTGAGCTTCCTATCACTGAAGGGAAAATGCTATGGAGAAGTTCTTGTATTTGGGAAAGAGGCCAGACTGGGCGATGTCTAAGGTCCCTTCCGACTTGGAACCCAGCACCTTCTGCCCCTGCCCCTGTCCATCCTTTTCGTGGGCTCTTGGCATGATCAGTGGTTTGTGGGTTGCTGCTGAGGACCAGACCCCTAGAAGTCCCTAGTTGAGAGTCCCGGCCTCCAAGGTGGAGGCAGTAGCTTGCAGTCCGTGGGGGTGGGGCCTGGTAACCCAGCAGTGATTCTCAAGTGGCTGGTCTCAAAGCTGCCTGCATCTGAAGGGTGGCTCTGTTAGCTTTTTTGGGTAGCAATCTCCTAGTGTAAATTTACACTGGGGCCCCTGAGCCAAAGTATCCTAAAGGCTTTCCTTATCCTTTGTTAGGCCCTGTATAAACAGAGCTCTTGTCTCCTTTGAATGGGGTGGACTACCTGAGCTCTGGGCTGTGTCTGCACCCATGGAGGAAGATAAAGGCAGCCACAGCTGCAGGCTTCAGCTCCCTAGTCTTGGCCCTCCCTTGGCTCTCTCCAACAATTCCCACCCAATCTCCCTGTGCTGATTAGGGCTCTAGAGCTACTAAATCCAAGCCAGCGCCATATGGGAAGTAGTTAGCCCCTTCCCCACTCCCTTATTTAAAGAGGGCCTTGTCCCTGCCGAGAACTGTTCAGCTGGGTCTTGGAAGTTTCTGATAACACTCAGCAAACATCCGTGGTGGACTGGGCAGATACAGTTCCATCTCTGCAACTGAGACTTCTCAGTCGGTTTCTTTGGTCTTTCAGTCCCCAAGCCTCCTAGAGGCTTGGGGTGAGGGGTGGGGTATGGCTAAGGGGAGTCAGCAGTGGAATTCCAAGACTTGTCAGGGCCAGCCCTGGCTGAAATGGCCCAGCAAACTTGGCTTTGGCCTCTCCTGCTCTGCCCCCTGCTCTTCCTCTTGTTTAGCTTAAAGAAGAGAACCAGATTTTTCTCTTTCAGGGGTAATTTTTCATGTCAGGATCCGAACTTGACTAAGTAGAAATGAGTGGTTTTCACTCCCTAGTCCAAGGGTCCTCATGCACCTTGTAGAAAGGAAGGGCTGGGGGGACCCTAATGATCAGCTGTTCAACTCCCTCGTTTTTTTTACAAGTGGGGAAACTGAGGTGGGAAGTGACTTGGAAGGTGGTGGTAGGGCTGGGACTGGAACCCAGGGGTATGTAGAACCAGAGAACCCAGAGTCCACTACCATTTCTGATGTTGGTGCGTGGCCTTGGGCAAATCTCTTCATTTCCTTGAGGATCATTTCCTTCATTTGTAAAACAAAGGAGGTTGGGCTGGTTGGGCTTTTTTCCACAAATCTTGTGTGACCTTCTGATGCCTCAGCTTCCTCATCTATAAAATGTGGGGATTCTGCTGGGTTGCCTCTGAGAGACCTTCAAGCCCTAGATTGATCAACCGCCTCCTCTCCCACATCCTCTAGGGGCCCTCCCCTTTCCACTATTCCTTTGCTCCAATATTCCCTTGGTGCGCTTGCCCTCCCCCCCAACAGCAGCAGTAGTGACAAGAAGTCAGATTGAGAGAAGGCCCTTCCTTCACTTACAGTCTCTCCTTTGATCCTCACAATGGACCTGTGAGGTAGGTAGTGAAAATGGTTTTTAATCCAGGACATGTCTCTAGCACACAGTACAAGCTTGTTGATTGAGTCCATCCGTGTTTGATATCCCCTGGTGTAGAAATTCCCTGCATCAGTGCAGAACAACTAACTGTCCTACCAGTTTAGCTGTTTCATTATCTGGGGTCTTTGTATCTCTGGTGCCTAGCACAGGGCCTGGCACCCAGTAGGCACTTCAGGAGAAAGACTTTCAGTATTCAGGAGTTGCGTGGGTGGTACTGGGAGGTTGTGGGACTCTCTCCGCTCTCCTCTCCTCTTTTCTCCCTCTCCCCCTCCTCTCTCTCTTTTTTGTCTCTCTCTGTCTCCTCTCTGTGTCTCCTTCTCTCTCCTCTCTCTCTCTCTCTCTCTCTCTCTCTCTCTCTCTCTCTCTCTCTCTCTCATCCTCCTCCTCCTCCTCTTCCTTCTCCTCTCTCTCTCCCCTCCCTCTCACTTTCACTGTTCTAATCCCCCAAGTTTCTTTTGCTCTTTATCTCTCTGCCCCAGCATTCCCCTCACCTCCCCCCTGGCTCTGGGTTCTGACTGGCATTGGCCATTTGTTGCTACTTTTGTGGTTTCCAAACACAACACAGTCCTAATAACTGGCCCCCATTGGGGAGAAAGTGGGGTATTGTAGAGTTGGGAGTAATTGGAACATTTTTTTTTGAAAAAACAATTTTATTACTTTCGAAAACCGGCAGTAACTTCCTAGCTGGGAAGGAAGCAGGGGGCGATTGTGCCTAGAACAAAGAGATAAGAATGATTTGTAATTACGGAGTCCCTTTTTGAAATGCTAATGCAGCTGTTCCCGGGCCTTGGCCCTGGAGTAGGCCGGACCTGCCTTCTTCACACTCACTTCTGAGGCTTTCAAGAGGCCGGGCCCAGCAAACTCCCAAGGGCCAAGTTTCCTGGACTTTGGGAATCTGGCTGCAGCAAATTCCCAGCCAGGCTCTTTGCTCTTCTGTCCACAGAACAGTCAAGCTCCTTTAGGACAAACTTAGGGAGGACAAGTGGGGAACAGGTCTCACTGGGCAGCTGTCCCCCTGCCGCCCCTTCCCACTGCCACCTCCAACCTCTTGGGTGCCCTTTGGGCCCAGCTCCAGCATATTCTCTTGATGCTTGACTCCTCATGACCCAGGCTGCACTGAGAGTAAGGAAGCCTTGGAGGCCTCTCCTGTCCAGGCTCAGATTCCTCTCTTCTGGGGTTCTAGGCTCATTGATAGAATAAGCATTTATTAAGTGCTTGCTGCATACACCAGGCACTGTACGAATCTCAGAGCTAGTTAGAGCTGGAAGGGGCCTCAGAGGCCACCAAGTCTGACCCTTTTATGTCACAGAGAATGAAAATGAGGGAATTTGCAGGGAAGCTTAGTTACTTGTCCAGGGTCACATAGGCATGGAGTCTTGGAGCATTGGAGGTCTTCCTCCATCTCTTTCCAGGGTTCCAGGCTGCTCCCGCAGCCTGGGGCTCTGGGGTGGTTTCTTTTGTGCTCAGTGATGATGGTTGAACCATCTCAGCTTTTTCTTTTTGCTCCCTGGCCACTTTCTGGGAGGTACTTCCGGCATGCTGTGCCCTCTCTCTGGGACCATAGTGCATCCTGGACTTGAGAAGGTCTTAATATCCACTCCCCAAATTCCATCAAGTGGCCACAGCTGCCTGTACCCGTGTCCTATGGAGTTGGGCACCCCCAGAAAGAGCACAAAGATCGGAGGGCTGTAGATTGAGAAGCGGAAGGGCCCTCCATGGCTATCAAGTCCAAGGTCATATTTGACAGAGGGGGAGGCTGAGGGCCAGAGAGGCAGTGATTTGCCCAGGATCACGTACCTGCTAAGGTTGGCTTTGAATTCAGGTCTTCTCGACTCCAAATGCTGAGCTCTAGCCACTGCTCCGTACTGCTAGAAGGGGTGACTGGTGTCTCTCCGTGCCTTCAAAGGATCAGCAAGTCAGCCGGGGCAGGAAGGGAAGGCCCTGCAGCTCAGCAGTTCACTTGCTGCTTTTTGTTCCCAGATAATGTCCAGAGTTTATGCAGAAACAGTACACTGGGATCAGGGCATGTATCCTAGGGCTGTGCAGCAGACAGCCCACACTTCTAAACCAAGGCAAGGGAAGCTGGGGAGAGAGGTGAAGGGGAGGGCAGAGGCTGGGCCCTGACCCCAAGCCAGTTACTGGAGGGTAACTGAGTCCCAGAAGCTCAGAGCTTGAAGCCACCTCAGAGCTGTCTTCTGAATGAGTCCCACTCCTCAAAACTCCTCTGCAGTGAGCTGTGCAAGGGGCCCCCAGGGAGGGAGACAGGCCATCTCCCCAGGTAGCCTATCATTCCCTTTTGGGGCAGTTCTCAGAGTGAGGAAGGTTGTCCTTGCGTCAAACCCAGGAGACAGTAGGGATGAGTTTACTTTTGCCTTCCTATAATAACTCATTGAATGGAACCCAACTAAAATCTAGGGGGCAGCTAGGTGATGATGCAGTGCATAGAATACTGGCTCTGGAGTCAGGAGAACTTGAGTTCAAATCTAGCCTAAGACACTTACTAGCTGTGTGACCCTGGGTAAGTCACTAAATTCCAATTCCCATTCCCCCCCCCCCCAAGTTTAAGCCAGCCCTCCTGCAACTTCTAGACATTACTCTTAGTGCTGCCCTCTCAGGCCAAGCAGGCCAAGTTTAATGTGTCTTCCATATCCCATCCCTTCCAAGTACTGAAAACGTCACATCACCCCTAAGCCTTCTCTTCTCCAGCTTGTTGTGTCTGCCTCTTCATGGACCACAGCATGCCAGGCCCTTCTGTCCTCCACTGTCTCACGTTGAGACTTCCCTGACACTATCTAGCCATCTCATTCATGCTCTGCCGTCCCCTTTTCCTTTTGCCTTCATTATTTCCCAACATCCGGGGCTTTTCCAGTGAGTCCCAGAGGAGGGAAAGCTGAGAGATGGGACATGATTTGGCCAACGTTGCCAAGATGAGAGCCCCATTGCGGGGCTGCCCCCATGCCGCCTTGCCTGCCTCTGCCCGGCCAGCATGGGCTCTCTTCTAGGGCAGCCTAATGGACTCAGCAGGGCTGCGGGGGAAGGGGAGGAAGGCATCACTCATTTTCAGGAGAACAGAGAATGCTGTTTAATCAATTCCCCCTCTTACTAAGACGGCTTCTTGGAAATTATATCTGTATTGACTTGGCACTTTCTCTGAGATGCCTACATTGCATTCATTGCAGATGAGAACGTTTCTGTTTGGGATGGGTGGTGATTGTGTGATGGGGGCTGGGGAAGGACCAGGCACACAGGTTATTCCCATTCTATAGAAAAGACCTTCATCCTACGGGCTGAAGGTCAGGTCCTTGGTGCAATCTTCAGAAAACAGAACCCAAAGGTGCAGGTGCTTGTCACTCCAACCAAGTACTCCTGTCCTTCAGATCATTGAACTAGGGCTGAAAGAGACCTCAGAGACCACTGAGTCTCATCATTTCAGAGACCAAGAAATATGCTCGGGAAGATTAAATGACTTGTCCAGGGTAACACAGATAATGCCTGAGGAAGGATTTGAACTCGTCATCTGGACTTCAATTCCAGTGCTCGTGATATTGCCCTCTTAGGTTCCTTCCAGCTCCAAATCTATGGTTCTACAATTTTAATCTGGGATCATAAAGGGAAATTTGGGAATTTCCTGGGTTCGAATCCACTGATACTTATTAAGTGGCATTGGGCAAGTCATTACCTCCATGGGGCCCAGTTTCTTCATCCACAAAGAGGGGACTGGACCAGATGGCTTTGGAGGTTTCTTCCAGCCTGGATCTTTTTCAGAGTTTTTGGAGATGGAGAATTTTCTTTGTCATGCATTTTAAAGCCTGGAGGCATAGGTAAGGACTGGGTGACCTCTGGGGATATTCCTTGGCCCTCTGCCTATACATTGGAGCTTGAAAATTGGAATAAAAGGAGAAAGGGCAAGTAAATTAGAATGAGAATAAATAAAGGAAAAGAAAGTCTGAGAATGGAGACCCGAGGGGCTGAATGGATGGATGCTTGAAGAAGCTTGCAGTGAGAAGGAGAGAGAAACAGGCCAGAGGATCGCAGAACTTTGGAGCTAATATAAGAGTCTTATTTTACAGATTAGGAAACTGAGGCCTAGAATGACTTTTATGCACAATCATAAAGTTAATAGCAGAACTGAAACCAGAAACCAGGTGTCCTGACTCCCAGTGGGGAGAGGAGAGTCTTTGCATTTCTCCAGTGCTGGTGAGAGAGAGAAAGAGAAGGAAGGAAGTGTTGAGAGGTGGGAGCACGCATTTTTTCCCTCACTCACTCTGGGACCCCACAGTATTAGAAACTCTGAATGAAAAGCAGGGAGAAGGAGATCAGCTGCGGGCCAGAGACAAAGGCAATTTCCCCAAAGCCCAGTGATTCATTCTAAGTGACAGGGAAAGGCTTGCTGGCATTAGATCATTGTTTCCTGCTCTGCCACTTGGGTATACGGGAAGACTGTGTCAGATATTGAAAGAAATCAATCGAATGGGGATTTTGTGGTGGTCTTGAACTCTCAACTGTATGAATAAAATGATCTGGGATTGCTCTCTTTTTATTGTACCAGCTTTTTATGCTCCAGAGGAGAAAATAAGCCCCTTGAGGCCAAGCCCGGCACACTTTCATATTTGTGTCCATTGTCCATCCAAAGGATCTCAGATCTAGTGCTGGAGGGACGCTGGAGATTATCTAGTCTAACCCCACTCATTTTACAGATGAGGAGCTGAGGGCATCAGAGGGCAAGCCACGTGCTCAGTGTCATATGGCCAGTAAGTCTAGAGATTTTGGGGTGCTTCTGCTTTACGCCTGTCCTTGGATGGGACTTGAACTCAGGTCCCTTGATACCAGATGCAGTACTCTTTCCTTATGATTTGCAGAGATGTGGTATTGACGAGAGACCGCTTGATTTTGAGTTAGAGGACATGGGTTCAGATCCTGCCTGGGTCACTTACCACTTACCACGTATGCGACATTGGGCAAATTACTCAAGCTCATCAGGCCTCAGTCACCTCTTTTGTGAAATAAAGGTCTCTGAGATTCCCTCCAGCTTTAATTCCTGTGATTCTCCTGATCCCAAGAAGCAGTCCTTGGCTGTGCACCATGAAATTTAGGAGAGAGAAGAGGTACTAAGAAGGATGTAGGGGAAGGTTTGCTGTCTCCTCTTTCAAAGCATCAGAGAAGAGAGCTGGACGTCTGTTCCAGGTGGCATCCCAGAGTGCTAAGCAGAGAATGTTAGAAAGTGTCTTAACTTGAAAGGGATTTCCTTCCTAGCTGGACCACACTTGGTCTTTTCTCATAGTCAGAGAAGGACAGTCTTGCAAACAATTTCCTCCGTGTAATATTTCTCCCTTCTCCTTCAGAGCTGTCATCAGTGGGATATGTAGCTTGGTATACCTCAAGCTGAGTTCTGGGGCATGCTGACTTTGTGGGATGGTGGAGTCAGAGGGAGCTAGGTTCATATCTCATCTCTGATACTTCCTGTGTGGCTTGGGATTTCTGCCTCAGTTTCCCCAGCTGTAAAATGTGGGGGTTGGACTAGATGGCCTACGAGGTCCCTTCCAGCTTTGAATCTATGATCCTGAGTCACTCCCTCTCTCTGGTTCTCAGCTTCCTTCTTTGTAAAATGCTGAGGGTCGGCTAGGTGGCCTCAGGTCCCTTCCAGCTCGAGGGACATGGTTCACTGACCTCCTTCATTTTAACTGCTTCAGTTTCTCTCCTTTGGGTTTCCTGAAAACCTGTGTCCCAAAGTCCGCCTCCTTCCCTAAGAAAACTGGAGTCTGGGAAAAAGTCTGGAGCTCTCTCAGAGCACATTAGGAGGCAGAATCATTTCCCTAAGGGCACCTACCTTTTTAGCCATCTGCCAAATGTCTGTAAATGTTATTTACTGAGAGGAGGGACAGCTCACTCAGAGGGTGGTGCTGGCTGGCTTCCTCAGAGCTTGGGCTGAAGAGGTTCCAGCTACCCTCAATAGGCTGTTTCAGGGGAAGATGGGAATTCCTGACTCCCCTGACTCTCCCTCTTTATCCCTAGACTCCATCTCCCCTCACCTGGCTCTCTACTGAATACTATCCACTGGTTTCACAAAGGTCTGAATGGGAGGATCACACTGGGGAGCTACAAAAAGGTTCCCTGTCCCAGAAATCTGAGGATCCTAGAAGTACGTCTTGAAGTGGTCTCAGAAGCTATTTACTCTCACCTCCTGCTGTTACAGATGAAGAGACTGACGCCCAGAGAGTAACAGTAGGAAGAGTCAGAGTTGACTGGGATCAGTGCTGACCCTCAGACCTCACGCTGCATTTCCCACCTTCCTGGGGGATGCCTTTAAGCCAGTGGTCCTAACAGAGGAGCGGGGCTTGAAGCGATGGACCCTGATGGAGACGAGAAGAAGAAAAGGAGCAGGAATTAAGACACGGTGGTCTCTAAATCTCCTTTCCCCCCTCTCACAACCCAGCAGGATAACCCTGGCTTTCGAGCTCAGGTTGGACCTTGGCTGTGGACTCCTGGGCACGTCTGGGCTTCATCTTTCTCACCTGCAAGATGGTGGATTAGGTGTCGTCTAAAACTCCTTACAGCTTTAAGGCTGATTTCATGATGTTTGGGTCCCTGAGAAACATTAGAAAATACTCCTTTTCCTCCCTGTGTCTTCCTAGTCCTGTGAGAAGGGTCAAGGGAGAGGACCAAGGGGCATCACAAGCACTAAAGATGCACGGCTCTGATTTTCTTTTAAAGAAAGATCTATGTTTCCTAGGCAGGGCATGTGAGAGCTCTCCCACATGACACAGCTAGCCATTCATCTCTCCACAGAGAAGCTGCCAGATCTGCTTATATAAGCCCTGGGGAGCCAACACATGGGATTCTGTGCAGATGAAAAGATTCTGAAAGTCTTGGCCAAGGGTTGGTTTGCAGGAGTGAGCCTGGAAATGACTGGCTTTGCATAAACACCAGCCTGGGCCAGCAAAACATATTCCTACCTTAGGCTGATGAAAGCCATTGTCATCCCCGGCCAGCCAACAAAGTTCCATTTCCCTGGCCTTGTTTCCTTCAGGTTGTGAGTGCCAGGGAGGAAGAAGGAAACTGTACAGCTAAGACACCGAAAGGAGCTGGGGGCAGGGGAAGCTTTGTGGAGGAGTGCAGGGACAGGGGATACTCAGCTCATGGGGATCAGAAAGGGTTGCCTCCCGACATATGGGGGATGAGTCATCCGTGCTCAAGCATCACTGGGGGCTCCATTAGGGAGGACAGGAGACAGGCAAAGGGGCAAGAAGCCAGCAGACCTTAGCAATTGTCAGATCAATGGTGAGGGTGGAGATGAGAAGAGAAGGGAGATAACTGGAAGCTGGACTTCTTTAAGACCTTCTCATGGGTCAGGAGCAGAGGCCCTCTAGATCAACCCCTTCATTTTACAGATGTGGAAACTGAGGCACAGAGAGGTCATACAACTTCCTCAAAGTCACACAGATAGTAAATGGCAGAGGCAGGATTTGAATCTTGGTCATTTGCCTTCAGCAGTTAGGTGGTACCAAATTGCACAGTGTGCCCAGCCTGGAGTCAGGAAGACCTGAGTTCAAATATGAACTCAGACATTTACTAGCTGTGTGACCTTGAGCAAGTCACTTAACCCTATTTGCCTCAGTTTCCTCATCTGTAAAGTGAGCTGGAGAAGGAAAAAGGCAAACTGCTCTAGTGTCTTTGCCAAGAAAACCCCAGAGGGGGTCACAAAGAATCAGACAGACCTGCAAAGGACTGAACAACAACAGACATCTGATTTCAGGTGGTGCAGAGGATAGACATGTACTGGCTGTGAGACCCTGGGCAAGTCACGTAGCCTTTGTCTGCTTCAGTCTCCTCATCTGTAAAATGGTGATCATAACAGCACCTGCCTCCCAGGGTTCTTGTGAGGCTCAAAAGAGCTATTTGCAAAGCGCTTAGCGAAGTGCCTAGTTACAGAGTAAGCCCTGTGTACATGGTAGTGATTATCTTTCCAGTCTGAATGAAAAACAAAACACATTGATTAAATCCCAACCATGTGCCGAGCGTCAGCTAGTGCTGAGGACACAAGCAGAAGAAGCGAATCAGTTCCTGTTCTCCGGGGGTCTCGCCTGTAATAGCAGGGGCCAACACTGAGAAGTGTTCAAGCTTCCTGGAGAGAGGCCTCCCAAGTGCAGTGGAGGGAGATGGCAAGGCCTGGAGGCCTGGACTGTGTGTCCACAGGGCTCATGGGAAGGCCTGGTAGTCTTCCAGCTCACTGGTTCTATTCAATGACTCCCCGGCTCATCCAGGTGGTAGAAACCACCAATGCCTTCTTCCTACTTTGCTGTGCTGGCTGATGTCTGGGTGTCTAGGGTCCGGGAAGGGGAGAGGTGAAGGGTGGAAGAAGGCCATTCCCCAGTGCTGGAGATGGGCTTCTTAGTTCCCCCCTCCTTCCTTTGAGGGCATGGGTGAGAATTTGCTCCACTGCAAGTCGAAGGCATTTGAGCAAATAATGCCTCAGCTAATGAGAGACAGCTTGGAGTAGTGGACAGAGTTCTGTGCTGGGTCGGAGCTGAGGTCCTGGTACTTAACTAGCTGTGACCTCAACATTTCAGCTCTCTGAACCTCAGTTTCCTCATCTATGAAATGGGAGTGATAACATAACTACCTCTAAAGCTTAAAATCACACTAACACTCTTGGGATGCCTTAATCTGTAGAGGGCTTTGCAAACTGGAAATTCTTTATAACATACATAAGAATCATTATTACATATGCCCCCTATCTCATGGGATTATTTTGTGGAAAGTGTTATAGGAATGGGAGAAAAGGTGGGAAAGTCCCAGAAAAAAAGGGCTCCTCATTTAGAAAAATCAAAAAAGATCTTCTTTTAGGATCCCCCCTGCAGAGTGAACAGGCAAACAGGTAGTGCCTCCAGTTGGCAGCGAGGACCACGGAGAACAGAGGAGCTCAATTTCAGTGAGGATGGTGGGTGAGGGGAATGTGCCAGTGACCTGCAGGGATCTTGCTACGCTTGGGCGTTTTCTGGTGCCAAGGAACAGCTCTCTCGGCCTCTCTAGCCTCATTCACATGACTCTTTGGCACCCATTGATGAATGAGGCACAGAAGGAAGGCTGCTCCCCTTGCTACAGGAAGAGGTCACAGGACTGGAGGGGAGATTTCTTTTATTTTTCTCCCCCCATGAAGCCATTATGATTAAAATAACAAATTTTGTGAGAGGAATCTGACTACTAAGAAAATTCCTTCAAAATACATGAGCCGATGACTCCTCAATAACGGTCAAGGAATAGGAACAGTTTTTTTTTAATTAAAATATTTTTTCAACTAACCAGCTTTGCTTTTCTTTCTTTCCCATCTTCCTACCCTTGGAGAAAGAAATAAAAGGGAAATAAAACCCTTATTTCAAACATGCCTAGTCAAGCAAAACAAGTTCCGCTATTGGCCGCGTCTAAAAACGCTTCTCATTGACATCTGGCGCTGGTCACCTCCCTCTGAGGAGGCGGGTTAACACGCCTCGGCATCGATCCTCTGGAATCACGGTTGGTCACTGCACTAATCAGAATTCTTACGTTTTACAGAGCTGGTCTTTTTTTTGCAATGTTGTTATTGCAGAAATTGTCCTCCTGGGTCTACTTGCTTTACTCTGCATTAGTTCATACAAATCTTCCCGGGTTTCTTCCTTTCATTATTTCCTATGGCACTATAGTAATCCATTATTACGGGTACTTAAAATGATCCCATTCCCCAACTGATGGGTACCACTACCTCCCTTAATTTTCTTTACGACCACAAAAGGCGCTTCTGTTTTCCTCTTTCATTGATCTTTTTGAGAGTATATGCCTCGTTGTGGCATCAGTGGTTCAGAGGGCATGTCCAGTTTAGTGATAATTTGGGCATAGTTCCAAATTACTTTCCAGAATGGCCAGACCAATGCACAGCTCCACCAACAAGGCATGGGTGTGCCAACATCATTTTCTCCAAAGTTCCTGTAGTATTTCTCACTTTTCTTTTTCTTTTTTTTCCTTTGGTCAGCTTCCCCAGTCTGCTGGGTACGAGGTAAAACCTCAGAGTTGCTTTATTTTACATTTCTCTAATTATTAATGATATGGCTATTGTTCTTATTTCTTATTCAGAAAACTGCCTCTTGATATCCTTAGACTCTCTACCAATTGAGGCATGGCTCTTATTCTTATAAATTTTTTAAAATTTTCTATTGCTTTTTTTTCTTTTTGGAGGGGCAATTGGGGTTAACTGACTTGCCCAAAGTCACATGGCTAGCGTGTCAAGTGTCTGAGGGTAGATTTGAACTCAGGTCCTTCTGACTCCAGGGCCGGTGCTCTATTCACTGCGCCACCTAGCCACCCGTATTCTTATAAATTTAAATCAGTTCCTTATATATCTTGGAAATTAAAGAAACTTGCAGAGATTTCTCTCAGTTATCTGTTTATTACTACTTAACATAATAAATTTATAATAATATTATAGTTAATAGCGCCTGCTTCCTAGGTTTGTCATGAGGATCAAATGAGATGATACTTGTAAAGCACTTAGCATAATGCTTGGCACATAGTGGGCACCATGTAAATTGACATTTAGCATAACGCTTGGCACATAGTAGGCACCAGGTAAATGTTAGCTGTTATTGGTTATTAGCAATGGAGCTATATTCTGATGAATAAATCAAAATATGCCAAAATGAATGAACAGTTAACTAGTTATCTGCTTCCCTTCTGCTTTCTTATTTTCTGGTTCTTAAGGGAGAATGAAGAGTTTCCTTGAAAAAGAGGAGAGGAAATTCAAGAGGCGGCTAGGTGGTATTGTAGATAGAGTCCAGGGCTTGGAGTCAGGAAGACTTAAGTTCAAATCCAGCCTCACATATATAGTAGTTGGGTGACCCTGGGCAAGTCACTTAACTCTGTTTGCCTTAACCCACTAGAGAAGGAAATAGCAAACCACTCCAGCGTCTTTGCTAAGAAAACCCCGTGGATAGTATGGTCCATAGGGTCATGATATACTGGACACTGTTGAATGAACAACTACTTCAAAAGGAAAAAACATCCGAGGAGGCAAACAGTGGGAGAATGAGGTCCGCAGAATGCCCAGAAGCCGCCCATTTACCCAGCGGAGCTTTGTGAGAGACCAGATCTTCCAAGCAAGGATAAAAGTGGATACTCTGCTCCCAGAAGCAGGGCTCCATCCCTGGTCTGTATACAACCAAGAGATCATTAAACTGAAAACAGGGCAATGTCCCCTTCTACAACGATGAGCACAAGGCAGAAAAAGGACCAGTTTATAACAGCGCTAACCTCCCGAGCTCCCAGCGCAGGGACAGGCAGAGACAGTTTGTTGCCCCTCCCCCAACTTTGACTTCCAAAGGGGAGGAGGAGGGAGCAGAGGATTCTAGATTTAGTACCGGAAGGACGTTAGAAGTCAGCTAAGAGAAGGTCATGCACCTCCTTTCCAGATGTCCCCCCCAACTATCTGGTAAGTCTTAGGAAGAAGACCATCAGTCCTCAAACCTCGGAAAACAGTATCCAAGAAGAGGAGGGACTTACGTCCCATGTCTATACACACATGCTCAGAGTGGACGTAATCTTTATTAATAGAGCTCTTAATGCAAGGAGATACATTTGACCTCCTGGGGAACACTGGGACATGGTGGGATGTGATTCATCACTGGAATATGGTGATGGAAGGACATGCCGTCTTCAGAAGGGATGGATAGCTGACTGGATTACAGGATCAGAGATGAGTGAGGAGGGTCCTTGGAGGTCATCCAGTCCTACAGGTGAAGAAACTGAGCCCTGGAAGGTCAAGGGATTTGGTCATGGTCACACAGGTAGTAAGCATGGGAGGGGTGGTTGGAATCAGGCAGTGGAGTCTCAGACACTTACTGGCTGTGTGACCCTGGGTGAGTCACTTAACCTTTGTCTTCCTCACCCAGAAAAAGGGAGTGATAAGAGCACCTACCTCCTAGGTTTGTCATGAGGATCAAATGAGATAAAACTTGTAAAGCACTTAGCATAATGCTTGGTGGGTACTAGGTACCATATAAATGTTGTTAGCTTTTATCATGGAGCTATATTCTGATGAACAAATGAAAATATTAAAAAAAAGAATGAATAAATCGAAGAAAAAGCAATTATTGGTGCTTCCTTCTGGGCCCAGCGCCTTGACAAGTACTGGAATTAGAAACGTAAAATCAAATACAGTCTTTGCCCTTGAAGATAGCACCTATATAGCACAATGGTGGCCAAGGGGGATTATTTTGGTTTAGAAAGTCATAGGAATCACAAATGGAGCCTTCGTGGAAGGGGTTGGCCACCCTTTCCAGTAGCAATGGCAATATTGATTTGATTCTGGTTCTAGAGCTGGAAGTTAGAGGGAGTAGTAAAGGGTGTGTGGGTGGAAGCAGGGAAGCTGGTAAGAAGATGGGAACCTAGACATGGTGGGCCATGGGGCACACTCACCAACTGGCATCTGGAGCAGGTGTGTGCTGGGAAATGCTTTGTAACTGACTTATTAGGGAAAAAATGTACTCATGAAACACTTTCAAAGTTTAATCTGAATGATTAACATTTGATCCACGACTTCCTTAAGTCTAGAATGACAATGAACAAAACAAGCAATGAAGCCTTGGTTTGCAGCATTCACATGGAAAATTTTCCAGCACACCCTTGAATGGGGGACCCAGGGGATCTGGAGCTGAAAAAGTTAAGTCCTCCAGGACATGGCCTCTGGCCTCAATGGTAAGGTGGCCGGTGAGAATATGGACAGCAGATAAAGCAAAGAAATTTGGAAAGCAGAAAGGGAGAACACTTCATTGAGACTCAATGGAGAGAAAAACAGAAACAATGTTGGGATAGGAACAGATAACTTAGACTATGTGGTTTCTAATGTTCCTCCCTCCTCTGAAATTTTGTGATTCTGTGAGTATACTATACACTATGCAGCCAGAAAAAAGAAATGGATAAAACCTTCCAGGAGGAGATCAGAAATCTAGCATGGAGTCAGGTCAGAGGCAAGATGGTGGGCAGGCTGCATGGACATCTATTGATGACAATTTCATCCTTCAAAAGTTAGAGGAAGTAGTGAGCCACCCTCACTGAGTCCAAGCTGCTGACTTTGACAGACTATCCCAGGGCACAGAAAGGACTTTTGGGTATGATTTCTGAGTCATAGGAGTGACTTTTGAAAAACTGTGAAAAACAGGAAAAGTACCACTGAGAGACTCCAGTTTTTGAAAAGGGGAAGCAGATAAATTCTTGAAATCCTAAGCTGGAAAGCCTGACTCCAATTCCTGGAAAGAACTTGAAAACATATTTTTATATACAGTTGTCTGTGAGTACTTAGCAAAAGGAAGTAGTCATCATTGTGAGCCAGCATGGGTTCCTTAGGGTTATCCTGCAGATCTGGCCTCCTTGTCTCTCTTGACTATGTGGACGGGATGGTAGGGGAAGGGGATACCACTGACATGCTGTACCTGGGTATTAGCAAGGTCTCTGACAATGGTTTTGTTATTTCAGTTGTACTTGACCCTTGGTGACCCCATTTGGGGTTTTCTTGGCAAAGTTACTAGAGTGGTTTGCCATTTCCTTCTCCAACTCATTTTACAGATGAGGAAACTGAGGCAATCAGGGTGACGTGACCTTCCCAGGGTCACACAGTTAGGAAGTGTTTGAGGCCAGATTTGAATTCAGGAAGATGAGTCTTCCTGACTAGGCCTGGCACTCTTTCTACTGGGTCAGTCCTTCATTATACTCTTATGAACAAGATGCAGAGAGACTCTGGAAAATAGATAGGGATGGTATGAATTCACAACTGGATCAAGTAGCTGACCCATAAGGAGAGATTCATTAATTGATGTCAATTGAGAAGGTCTTTAGTAGAGTGCCAAAGGTCTCTTTTGGGGGATGCATGGGGTTAAACATTTCTTATCAATGTCTTGGATCGAACACTTTTCAACTGATGAATAAAGGTTCGGCAAACCATTGAGTGTGAGAGGAAATATCCAAAAAGATACTGCTAGCATGGAATAACACACGGAATCTAATAATTGGAAATTTAATGGGTACATATTTTTTATTTAATTTAAGTTCACCTGGGCTCAATAATTGAATGATCAACTTGTAGTTAGTCTGTAAGTTTTCGTGAACTGCAAGTTCAATACTAAGTCAACATTACAATATGGCAGCTGAAAACTGGAATGCCACACTAAGCTTCATGAAGAGAGGGCATAATGTCCAAAACGAGCAAGCAGAGACTCTTAGAGTGTTCTGTGCTGGTCAGTCTGTGTCTGGAGCATTGGGATCAGTTCTGGGAGCCAAAGTGGAGGAAGGACATTGACAAGGTAAAGTGTGCGCCGAGAGGAGGGACTGATGGCCATGCCCAGGAAAGAGCCTTTTGAAGAACTGGGGATTTTTAATCTTGACAGAAAAAGATTTGGGAGTGGTCTTGGTGGGAATATAATAGTCGTCTGCAAGCATTTTAAGAGTCATCATGCTTAGACTTGTTTTCCTTGGCACGAGAAGTCAGAAGCTAGAGCGATGGCTAGGAGTAGAAAGGGGGCAGATTTTGGCTTAAAGTAAGGAAAAGCTTCTTAATAATGACAGCTCTCCAAAAGAGAAGTTGAGGGCCTCAGGAGTAGGTAATGAGCTTCCCATGGCTGAGATGTTCAAGCTGGGTTCGAACGACCATTTATTGAAGAATTCATTCCAGTTCAGTTCTAAGTTAGATTAAACGTTCTGAGGTTTCTTTGAATTCTGAAGCCTTGGGATTCTAATTCATGACCTGTATAACAGGGCCACTGTTCTGACTTTGGTCAATGCCTGCTTCTCCTGAACATGAAACTCATCTTGTTATTTTTTTTCCAATCTAGGATTGCCCCGTAGTGTGTACTTCATAGTCTCCTCATCCCATCAGCCTTTGCTGTTCCTCAAAAAGATCCCTTCACTCTGGGTGATAAAACATCTGGGGTCAATGTCTTGCAAATATTGGGTGACCTCAGACTGGCCAGCTTTAGTACAGTGGGAAGAATACCAGATTGGGTGGCAGAGCCCTTGGCAGAGCCCTTGGCAGTTTGAATCCTGGTTCTAAGAACTTACTTTGGGACTTTGGGCCTCAGCTGGCTCCTCTCTAAAATAAGGGAGTTGGATTTCCATTTCTAGGATCCTATGATGTCTCTGGACCTCAGTTTCCAAATCTGTAAGATGAGAGAATTGGATTAGATGGTCTCTGGTGAATTCCTCTGCAGTGCTTTGTGCACTGTAGGCCCTTCCTAAATGCTGGGTGAATGAACAGTGGGATGGAGACCTTCTCCCCAGGCCTTGGCTAGAGAGAGTGTATGAGATTACACGGGCTTTGATCTGGTTTTGAATTTAGGTGTAATTCATCATGCCACCTATCTGGGGCTTCCTGAGGCTTCACAAGACTTTCTCCCAGAAGACCCAGGTCGAATTTCTAATTCCTCAGAGTCCTTTCTTTCATCTCTTTTCTCATTAGTGTTTATGACACTTCCCAATTTAGTTGCTCCTGAGAACATAATTAATGTGCTGTTTACATCCTCTTGTAGGCCACTAAAGAACAATGTTAAAGGCAGCTTGGGCTCATCCAGGATCCTGGAACATCCCATGAGACCTCCTCCAGAAGGGATTTCACTATTCTGCCTCTTGCGAGTTGATGAGGCTCCTGCATTTATCTGAAAGTCAGAAACTTGGCTTTGGCTTTTTCCTCATCTGTAAAACAAGTGGGGTGGGCTCGATCACCTTTGGGGTCTCTTCCAGCTCCAAGTCTGTGGAATAGAGGAGAGACCTGGCTTCACAAATTCCACTTCTGATGCTCAGCAGCTAAGTGGCCCAGTAGGTCTCAGTTTACTCCTTTAGAGGGTGGAGGCATTAGCTTCAGATCTCAGATTCTGCCTGGTCTTTGCATCTACAAGGTGGTATGGTCCAGAGAGCCTCCCTCTTATCGATCCAGATATCAGAGCTTGTGTCCAACATGCCTTTTAAACTATTCTTCAGTCACGTTCATAAGTGCAACTTACTTTTGTAATCCAACTGTTAAGAAAAAGATGCCACCCCTCCCCCGCCCAACCCAAAATAACTACCTCAGCACCCCAGGGTGCTCCAATCCCAGGTATTAAATGGAAGCTAGGTTATTTCCAATGAGGATAAAAGAGTAAAGGAAACTAAACTCTTGGGTGCTGGTTTAGCCAAGGCAGTAAATAGAACCTTCTTCTATAGTTTTATAACATTCATACACACACACATACACACACACACACATCTTATATAGTTCATAGCTCTATAGCTTGAAGGGACCTAAGACACCATTAGTCCAAACCTTTGACTTTATATAATGAAGAAACTGAGGTCCAGAAGGTTACGTGATGTGCCTAAGGTCATACAGGCAGGAAACTGGGAGAGCTGGGACCCTCGGTCCTGTACTCATTGCACTGTACTGCTATTTGAGGAATCAAGGAGGGCTTCCAACCATCCTTTGGATTCATCGACATGTCCCATGGCTTCGGATCTTTGTGAGTTTCTATGGACTTACGTGCTTAGTCCTTTTAGCTCATTGCTGTAACAGGGACCAGAGGCCCTATCCAGGACCCAAAGGCCGCCTCTTAACTTTGCCAGCAGATGACCATCTATTTTCTCTTCCTTTCCCCAAAGACCTGCATCCCCTCAGGAGTTCTCTTTCTGGATCTCTCCGCACAAGCTGTAACTTTGATCTGACATCCCAGAAATGGCAGATTAATTCATCAGCCCATGTCACACACACTTCATTAACAGCTAGAGCTTTCTTTTCTCCTTTCCAAAGAGGGAAGAGAGAGCTGTTGTAATTGTTCTGCCATCTTCAACTTCTGGTTAAAGTCCCATTTCTGGAAAGCCATCCGAGTTCAGCTGTCGGGTTCTAGAGGGAGCTTTCTTTCCACTTCGTTATCATCCAGCTTCTCGCGACTGCTCCCTCTTAGCCTCTGCATTTTGGCCTAAACAATTATAAAAGAGTACCTCTGTTCTCCTTTCTTTCCCTAGATGACTATAACTCGGTCCAGCCATTTGTGTACCTGCCCCTAGGCATCTTGTCTGATCTATACGTGTCTTTTAATATGATCTTTAATATTACATGGAGAAGACAATCTTGTTGGAATTTCACTCTTCCTCCCCCCCCCCCAGTCTTTGACTGCCTGTTACTTGGGCATTGACTATTGAACACCCCTCACTCTTGCTCCCAGCTCCCCCTGGGCCAGTGCCGCCACCCAGGACACAGCTCAGTTGGTGCTGTAGAAAGGCCCACTGGGGTGGAGAGGGTCTGTGGTGCTTGGATAGTCGGCTCTGTTCTTTGTCCTTCAAATTCTTTCACTCCCCAAACAAAGTATGCTGTTTCACTCCCTCCTTCCCTGCTCCATCTCCAGGGCATAGGGTGGCAGTGATGCCATGTTAAAGGAGGGGGTATAGACAGAGCAGGGAGTGTGGGGCTGGATCAGGGAGGGACCATAGTACAGGAGCAAGAATATCGCCTTTGGTGTCAGAGGATCTGGCTTCAAATCCTACCTTTAACACTTACTACTTGGAGATCCTTGTTTCGTTGTTTGTAACATGAGGTGGTGGGCTACGTGATCTCTGAGGTTCTAGAAACATGAACCTAAGTCATTAACCTTTCTGGACCTCAGTTTCCTCATCTGTAAAATGGGGCAGGGGGTAGTAGAACAGATGGTCTCTGGGATCCCTTTTAACCTTTGCCCTATCTATGATCCTGTAATTTCTGAAACTTCAGTAACCATGTCACTAGAGCCTGGACCTTTTCTTCTTCCTCTTCACGGCAGATGGTTTCAACCGAAGCTTTTCTGAGCCTCTGGCAGCCCCTTTTTCATTTATGGGCAGTGACTGGCACACTTGCCTCGCCTTCCCTGCTCAGTTGAATATTAAAAGAAGACAGAAAGAATGCTGCATCTTTTCATCTGCTAGACCTTGACCTTCTTCTCCTGCTTTCCCATCATGCCTTGTCCTGCCTCCTGGGGCTCCCTTTTCTTCCTTGGCACCCCCCAGGAGATCATTAAGGTGTAGATCCTGAGTATTGCTGCCCTCGCCGAATCCCGTACTTTTCTCCCTCCCAGAGCCGTCCTTTATGTGACCTAGAAGGGCCTTTGATGATTCATATTTAGCTGTATCTATCACCCAACAGATGTCTGGGAAGCTAAAGGCTGCTACATCCTGTGGTTTCAGGTTCCTGGGTAGTTGGTTAGAAATCTTTCATTTGCCCTCCCCTCTTTCAGCGAGGGAGAGAGATGATCTGCGACAGATCCCCCCCTAGCCTTAGATGCCATCTTCCTTCTCAAGTTGCATTTCCCTGATTCTATAAATTATTTGGCTGTATTTATAGCAGCCCTCCATGTTTTCTTTCCAATTCTTCCTCTTTAGTATTCCTGCAAATTCCCCAGTTTGTGTGGTCCCATTGTCCTTGTTACATCTGTGGCGTTTAGACCCCCAAGTGTCTGCCTGGCTTGGTGTCTTACCATAATCTAGCCCACCACAACACAGAGCTTGGGATGTCTTGGACCCCAGGGAAGGGAGCTGACATATTGGAGGTGCCAGAAGCATAGCCCAATGTCCTGCCCTCACTTGTGACATGGCCTTTTCCATAGATGCTGGAGATATGACCTTGGTCGAATTATTTCCTGTGTTGTGTTTCCGTTTCATCTATAAATGAGGGTGGTGGATTAAGTATAACTCAATCCTCTGATGTATCAAGGAGCTTCTGGTGGATGTTCATCACTGAGTGACATGACTGAAAAGCCCAGACACTTTTCCAAGGCCCTAGAAGAGGCTGGCTAGTCTTCCCCATCAGTACCCAACACTCCACTTTGCTCCAAGGCTTCACCTGGCTCTCCATGCTGCTGGTTTTACCCCTACATTCCTCTTAGCTCAGGGTGCTCTCCTGCTCTCCCCGTTACATAGCTTTCCTGGCACACGAAAGACAGCTTGCCTTTCGGTTCTCTGGGACACAGATGGTCCAACCCACGCTTATCACTAATTAAGATCACATGTGGCCCCTTCCTTGCTGGAGGTTCCCTTTCAGGGGCTCTGCTTTCAACGATGGGCTGGAGAGGACTGTTGAACATTGACATTTATGGTGCTGAGACATGATGGCAGTTGGGGAGATCCTGGGGCAGGTGCAGGGACCCATTCAGCCAGAAATTGGGGGCTTTGGTGATGTGTTGCAAGGACTGTGGAATTTGAGTCAGGGGACAAGTCCAAATACTAGGTCTTTTGCTATGATCTATTTGATCTTGTGAGAATTATTTGACCTCTTTGGGCCCAAGCTTTCTCCTCTGTGGATTAGGGGGTCTCTGAAGTCCCTTTTGGGCAACTAGGTGGGGGGATAGCATAGGTAGCATGGATAGAACTCTGGGCTTGGACTCAGTAAGACTCATCTTCATGAGTTCAGATTTGGCCTCAGATACTTAGTAGTTATGTGACCTTGGGCAAGTCACTTTACCCTGTTTGCTTCAGTTTCCTCATCTGTAAAATGATCTGGAAAAGGAAATGCAAACCCCTCCAATATCTTTGCCAAGAAAACCCCAAATGGGGTCGCAAAAAGTCAGACATGACTGAAAAACAAGAGGCTCTAAACCTGTGGTCCTTGAACAAGTTATCTCACCTTTCTAGGGCTTGGTTTCCTCTGTAAAATGAAAGTCCATTAGTTGACTTCTCAGGTCCCTTCCAAATCTAGGTCTGTTATCAAGCCTATGGTCCTTTGGCTAAATAGTCTCTGGGGTCCCTTCCACCTCTCTTATCTCTGTTTTAGTGAACTTCGGAAAGAATGGTTCAAACTAGATGCACTGTTTTCTTTTTGTCTTTATATTCTCAGTGGCTGACATAGTGCTTGGCATACAGCAGATAATCAGTGCTTGTTGGCTGATTGGTTAAATACATTGGCCATGTGACTCTTTTAGAACTGAATATAGCAGAGCCCAAAGGAACCCCTTGCTTCTACTTTCTATGAAGAATGGTGGCTTTAAATGAGACCCAGAACTGTGGGGCTTTGCTGAAGAAAACAATGAGATGTTTTGATGGAACAATAGTATTGAGGCTGATGAGACTAGGGGATAGTGTTTGAATGCTGGAAAAAAAATTGACCCAGGATTTTAGGAGAGGTAGAGGTAAAAGCAGAATTTTTCTTGAAATTTTCACTGTAGTGGGAAGTTGAAAAGTGGAAATTGTCATGTACAGCGCTATTGGGACGGGTCATAGCTTATGCCTTCTCCCAGGGCATGTGTCTCATTTCCTCTTTGAGAAGGTCAGGATTGTACGGATGGTAGCAGGTGGTCTAGGCTGTCCATTGGCTTTCACCAATATGTTCTCACAGGGAATTAGTTCCTGGGAGTGTTGACTGGAACCTTACCTTCTCAAATGTCTTTTGAAAGTGGAATGGGTTCATCTAGCTGATAGCTGAAAATAAATATTGCAGGTATAGAATCTCTGAGCAAGAAGGACACCAGAGGCCATCCAGACTAGTATGTCATGCAATGAGAATCCCCTCCTCGACATGCCTGACCAGTGGCCATCCAGTCTTTGCTGGAAGCCTTCAATCAAGAGTAAGCCTACAACTTCATCACATGGCTCATTCCTCTTTAGGGCAGCTCTAAAGGTTAGGAAGTTTTTCCTGGCATCAAGCCTAATGGGCCTCATTATAATTTCCATCTATAACTCCTGGTTCTGCCCTCTAGGGCTATGCAGAAAAGGCTAATCTTCTTTCCATATAACAACCCTTCACATAATTGAAGACTGTGCTCTTTCCCACCCCCGACCCCCAAGCAAGACTTCTCATCTGCAAGCTAAATATTTCCAGCTTCTTCAGCTGATCCTCACATTGCAAGGTCTCAGGGCCTTCCATTAGCCTAGTTGTTCTCTGGACATTCTCTAGCTTAACCATATCCTTCCCAGACTTGGGTGGCTGGAGGTGAACACTCCAGGTGTGGTCTGAGCAGGGAGAACGGCAGAAGAAATCCACCTTCTTAGTACTGGTAGAGAAGCATCTCTTTATGCAACAAAGGGGAGACAGTGTGAAAGGCAGACAGAATCATTGCCTGAGTCAAGGGATAACACTGATTTTTTTGTACTTTATCGACAGAAGGGACATGGAGGGTCTGTGTGTGTGTGTGTGTGTGTGTGTGTGTGTGTGTGTGTGTGTGTGTGTGTAACACCTTTGGTTGTTTTTAGGATATGCATTTCTTATAAATTCGTGTCATTTGTCAAAATTCAGTCTAGGCCTGAGATAGATTCCCTTTATCTTTCCTTCCTTTCTTTCTAATTTCTTCATCGAATTTCTCAGAGGGCCAGCTAAATGGCACAGTGGGCAGAGCCCTAGAGCTGGAATCAGGAAGACTGAGCGGCATGAGTTCAAAGCCAACCTCAGACACTTATGAGCTGTGTGACTCTGGGCAAGTCACTTAACCCCGTTTGCCTCAGTTTCCTCATCTGTAAAATGGCCTGGAGAAGGAAATGGCAAACCTCTTCAGCATCTTTGCTAAGGGAACCCCAAATGGGACCTTGAAGGGTCAGGCACAATGAAATGACTCAACCACAACAAAGCTTTGTGACTTTGGGAAGTCACCGAATAACAGCGACAGAAGTGCCCAGAAATTAGATGCTTTCAAAGAACTTTCTTTTCTTTTCTTTTTTTTAAAGCATATGGATGGGTTCTGGACTTGGGCATAGGTGGGATGGGTTCTGGACTAGGGGACAAGTGGGATGGATTCTGGACTAGGGGACAAGTGGGATGGGCTCTGGACTAGGGGATAAGTAAGATGACTTCAAGTCCAGTGCTCTACTATACTGTATCACTTTTTTCATGTTAACCCTCTGAGAAGCTCTCTGAACCTGCACTAGGTTTATAGACTTAGGAAGCTGAAGGAACCTTAAAGATCCTCTAGACTGACCTTCCCCCTGATTTCGTAGGTAAAGAAGCTGAGACCCAGAGAAATGAATAAATACACAAGTATCGAGTATGTATGTGCACTGTGGCAGCCATGGGGGCACAGATACAGAAAGCAAGCCAGAGCCAGCCTCTGCCCTTGCAGAGCTGCCATTTTCATGGGGAGGACAGCATGTGCGGGGAGGGCCGGCCAGGACGCAGATTTAAAGCCGTCCTTCTTCGGGAGGCTCCCAGTCCCTACTTCCCTTCCTCCTGAAATCGTCTCCCATGGATGTTGTATGTACCTTTGTGCGTCCAGAATTGATCATGTGTTGTCTCCCCATTACAGTGTAATCTCTTGAGAGCCGAGTCTATACTTCTTCCTTTCTTCAAATCCCCAACACTGAGCACGATCTCCGGCGCATCGTGCTTTAATAAATGCTGCTTGATTGTTGACTGACTGACTGGTGTCAAAGGGTAACGGATTGACTTTTCCTTTCCAGGAATGGTGGTTGACTTGACTGTGCCTGGAGCAAAGCAGTGGAAGGGAGGGAAGGTCCCATGAATAATTAGTGGTACTACTGGGGTTTGAATCCAGATCTTCAAACGTAGCCAACTTTTCACTGGACCAAGCCGCTGCCACCAGTGGCCAGTATCGCTTTTCTGCTGGCTCCAGTTGCCCTTGCCAAGAGCATTTGGGGGAGGGAGGCAGAGGAGAGCCTGTTCCTTGCTACGGCTCATGGCCACCTCACTCCCAGACAGAGGATTTCTGGGTCAGCATGGTCAATGCAGTCAGGAAAGGAATGACCCCTGTGCAATTCGAGTAGAATTCACAGCCATGCTCACCTGACCAAGAGGAAGAGTTGGGAGGTTTGGAAGAATTTCCTTTTTCGGTGGGTCTTGCCCTCTCTCACTTTTTTGCTGGGAAAGGCAGCTAAGAGGGGAGGGGACTGGAGAGCCAGGAGATGGGGGAGGAGGATACAGTTCTAGCCATCGAGGAGGTCCACCAGGAGGGGCTACATTTTAAGACTCTCTGGCAAAGGGACTTCCGTGTTCTAATCTGTCATTGAATATGTGAGATCAGTGGATCTAAATTTGTCATTATTACTTCAAATGACATGCCATTTACATAATATATACACCATATTAAGTATTCTGCATGTTACATAATACACACACATATTATATAAGGTTGGTCTGGCGAGAGGCTCCTGCTTTCTGCCAAGTGCTTCCCAACTTATTCGGCAATTTTAATGTATCTTTTCCATCTGTGGAAAGAACTCTCTTGAGAGAAGCTAGTGACTGTTCACCCTCCATCACTTCCATTCTCAGGTCTCTGAGGGCTCCCAAAGGAAGATAAAACCGTCTTGGGAGGCAGCCCCTTCCTGCCCACCTGTTCACAACCACAACATCTCAAAGCACATCAGTTTCATTCTTAGCACCGTGAAGAAAGGAGGGCAAGCTTGGAATGTGTGCCTGTGGGTATGTGGACAGTTTTGGTTTTTAATTTTCAAGGCTGCATTCAGGAATGACCACAGAATTTCTGGAAAGTCGATAGCATAGGAAGACAGGCGTTAGGGAAGATGGTATCCTGTCTACCTGCGGAGGATTTGTGGAATGAATCTCAAGAAGTGTGCTATGATTGAAAGCACCCTGGACACAAAGAATGTGCTTTGTAATGAGTCCCTGACTTGTTGATATGTGGTGGAACCCTTCACCTTTCTGGCTCTCAGCTTCTTTATCTATGAAATGAGATTGGACTAGAACCAGTTGACTCTTACTAATAGAAGGAAAGCTTCTTGAGGGCAGGGACTGTTTGGGTTTGCTTGTTTTGCTTGTGTAGCAACTCTATCACACAGCTGCTATAGGGCCAGGATTTAATAAATGCTTGTTGAGTGAGTGAATGAGTAAGAAACATCACTACCCAATAGAGCAAGGCACACAGCCTCCTTAGCTTCCCTCTTTTGTAAAATGAGGGGGTTGGACTAGGTGGCCTCTGAGGTCTCTCCTCACTCTATATTGATTATTCTGTGACTTTTCAAAGCCTCAGTGTCCTCATCTGTAAAATGAGGCTGTTCAACTCCACAGTTCCTTTCAGTTCCAGACTGCTGATCCTCAGATATTATTATTGCCTTCAGTGATCTATTCACTCATCTGTCCTCTATCTATTGATCATCCAACTATCCATCATTGATATCCTTCAATCTGTCTATCCAGGTTTCCAGTCATCCATCCATCCACCCATCCATCCATCCATCCATCCATCCATCCGTCTGTCCGTCCATCCATCCATCCATCCATCCACCCACCCATCTATCTATCCATTTATCTATCTATCTATCTATCTATCTACCTACCTATCTATCTATCTAGTCATCTATCTATCCATTTTTTTTTATCTATGATAAGTAAAACTCTAATTCCTTTTTGGCAGATGTCTCCAACAGTCTCAATCTCAATACTCAGTCTCAGGATCCGCTTCTCATTTGTGGGGCTCTGAAAATTAAGTTTGCTTCTTGACAAAAAAACCACCCATGGGCCAGAGATTTGGGAGTAAGGCTGGAACATGCATATACCTGGGCAAGAGCTTTTCTGAAATTCTTAGAACCAGGATCCCCTGGGATCTGAGTCTCCCTGGACTTCAGAATACAGTGATCATGGAGCCAGTGTTTACTTAACTCCAGGCCTAGCAGTTCAACCTGGATCTCCGTCCAGGTACCAAGCATATTACAATTGCTGTAGGAGGTGATAGGATCTTTCTTGCTGGAAATCTCCAAGCAAAATCTGGCTGACCACTCATTGGGAAAGTTAGGGGATTCTTCCTTCTACATGGGGTAGACTAGACAGCGTCTGAGGTCTCCTTCCTGCTCTGGGATGCTATGATTCATCCCCAAATCTGCCTACTCAGCCACACTACTGGGTTGGGTGTAAAAGGCCTAGATGGAGAGAGGATGTGTTTTAGCTCAAGGCTGATTACAGGTACATTTCATAGTCATCACATTCACAATCTCTGGTACTTGTTCTCTCAGTTTCAGGCTCAACTTATGTCTTGCTCTCCTTTTCCTAGTTTCAGCCTCTTAAGCATATTAGAGGGGATAGCAGACAGGGTATTGTTCCCATGTGCTGTCTTACCCTATTAAAATGTAAATTTCTTGAGGGCAGAAACCATTTAGGTTTTCCACTTATATCACCAGCCCTTAACACAACGCATGGCACATAGGAAACACTTAATGCTTTCCATTCATTCATTTAATCACGTATTATTTTTACCTTGAGAGAAATCTCTGAGCAGGGCAAACTCATCCTTGACTGAAGCTTTGTTCTAATTTTGAACTCAAGGAAAGAATCAACTTTGGGTCACTGAGTTCTCCTGAAACCCCTCCAGTCTTGCCCTCTAGTGTTTGGACCCTGGAAGTCTGAAGATGTCCTGGAATGAAGCTCCTCATCTTCTCCTTCTCTCTCTAAGACAAGGGTTCATAACTTTTTTTTTTAATGTCTTAGACTCCTTTGACAGTGTCTGAAGCCTATGGATCCCCTTCTCAAATGTTTTTAAATGTGCAAAATACACAAGATTACAAAGGAAACAGATTATATTGAAATAGTCATAATTTTTTTTTAAGTCCATAGACCCCAGGTCAAGAATTCCTGCTCTAAGAGGACACGATGCCTCAAAATTACTGCCAACAGTGGTTTCTCAGGAAGAGAGTAAATAGGGGGCTTAATTGACATTCTTACACTACATTTCTTCTACAAAACAGAGATTTCCTTCAGATCTGAACTGAGAAGCATTTTTATCTTAACCTAGAAATAGGATCCAGACCCTTACTTCTCAAGGTTAGCCTCAGTGATTGACCGACTGGTTTGGCTGGTAAATATTCTCCCAGGTGAAGTTGGTCTAGATCCATCATAGTGATTCAAATGGGTCCTATTCAAAGGCCAGGGCTCTTTTCTTTATTAAGGATCCTGGCCCTCTCTTCTCACCCTCAGCATGTCCATCTGAAAAGGATACAAACCACAGATCGTGGGTCTCCAGCTCAGGAGGGATTACTTTTTATGACCCCCAATCTTTGTGATCACTAGAGAGAAGGATGTGGTGGCAGAATTTTGGTTTGGGGGGAGGGGAAAGAGGACGAGGAGAAGGGAGGAGGGAGGAGGGAGGAGGGAGGAGGGAGGAGGAGAGGCAGTGGAAGAAATTTGCTGCCCATTGAATGCAAACCCAGCAAAGGAACCCAATTTGGAATTTTTAATCAAACTGAATACCACAAACCAGGCCCTGGGAAATTCATATGAAAGAGGTCCTTATTTGGGAGGAGGGAGGTAGGATGTGTGCCATGTTGGGGGGGAAACAGATTCTGGAGCTCATCCTAGCGCCAAAGGAGCCTCTAAAGTTGGCGCCCTGGGCCCAAGCTCTGATGCTCTGCCCTGGTCCCAGGATCATAGGCCTAGAGCTGGCGGAGACTTCAGAGACCATTCCGTCCAACCCTCTCATGTCGTCACTGAGGACCTGAGATTTAGGGAGGGGACTTTGATTCAAGAGAGGCAGGATCTGGAGCAGTTCCTCTGACTCCAGCGTGGCTCTTCCCATGCTAATACAACTGCGATTGATTCTTTCTGTCTGTCTCTGTCTGTGTCTCTTTCCCTCCTTCTCTGTATCTCTTTTTCTTTCTCTCTCTCTCTATTTTCTCCCTCCTTCTTCCCTCCTTCTCTCTCCCTCCATCTCTCCCTTCCTCCATCTCTCTTTTTTCCTCTGTCTCTGTCTCTCTCATACACACACACACACACACACACACACACACACACACACACACACACAGTTGCTTCTTTCATTATATTGGCCTTTCTCAATCAATATAAGTCTATCTATAAATAAATAAATATATAAATTAAAAAACCCCAAAGGGAGAGGGTGTGTGTGTGTGTGTGTGTGTGTGTGTGTGTGTGTGTGTAAGCCAGAGTTGTGTCTGCTGGTGTCTACTGAATCCTGCTTTCTCCCTGTGCTTCCCTGCCTCTCTCCCCCTTTGCCTTTCTCTCTCTGTCCCTCTCTCTTTCTTCATCTGTCCCTCCATCTCCCCCCTGTCTCTCTCTCAGGCCTTGGAACTCCAGCAGGAAACCTGGTTTGACTTGAAGAAGTGAGAAGGCCGTGGCAGGAAGTTTTTCACATGCTGTTATTACACTGATTGGCAAAATAAAGGCCCGGGTTTTTCTGCCTTCCAACCCAGGTGCTCAATGACTAAGAAAATAAAGGCCTGCTCTGTGGTGTGCTAGGCTGCCCAAGCAGCTGGCCTGCTCCCAACAGACCCCGCCTGGTGGAAAAAGCTCACTAAGTGCCCAGGCTGACAGCGCTCTCTGAACCAAGAAGGCTCCTGGCCTCTGACCCCCACTGCTGCCTTCTTAGAAAGTTTCCGGGAGCTGTGTTGAAGCTCAAATGACAACCAAGAGACAAACATACGCTTGCAGGCCTTGGCCAGGAGTCATGTTTTCAGCCCTCGTGGGCCATTTTGAATTTGCACAGACAGAGCTTTGTCCAGCATCTCTGGCCTGGGAGGTGAGTGGGAAGGGGGATGTTGGTCTTGTCTTTCAGCTCAGTCTGGAACCTGCCCCTGTGAGGAGTCTCTGCTGGCTTTGTGGGGGGCCTCTGGGTGGCTGAGTGGGCAAGCAGGCAGATCTGGACACCTACCTCTACAGGGAGCCACCTGGGGCCTAGCGGGAGGTGGGGAGGTGGTGGACAAGGGTGCCCTCTGAGCCCTGCGCCATCCCACACGCTATTTTCACTCAGCAGGCCTGGGTGTTGCCACCCCCAGTTTGGAACCAGAGTCTGATGAGATGGAGGTTTCTGTTTGTCTCCGTTGCTTGAGGATGGTGTGTGTGTGTGTGTGTGTGTGTGTGTGTGTGTGTGTGTGTGTGTGTACACTTCAAGTACTCCTTCACCTCCTGGGTTGGTCTGGAGCCTCTGGCACTCCCTTCAGTTGAGGAAGAAGAAGGTGGACTTTGGAGGTGGCCCCATCAACATGGGCATTTGGTTTTTGTGGGTGATTTTAGCCTAAAAGGAAAGAAAGAGAGCAAGCAAATGAACAGCACATACACATGAGACAATTGGGACAAATGACCAGGGAAGACGGGGGCGTTTTGGGGGTGGCCAGGGGAGGGGGAGGGTGGGGAGGGGGGAGAGAGAAAGAAGCAGAAAGAGAGGGAGAGACAGAGAGAGGGAAGAGAGAGAGAGGGAGGAAGAGAGAGAGGGAGGGAGAGAGGGAGAGAGGGAGAGAGCAGGAGTGCACTGGCAGGGGCCGTTAGCTCATCCCCAACAGAGAGTGTGATGAAGTGGCTAAAGGGCTAGGCCTGGAATCAGGAAAGCCTGGGTTCAAATCTTGCCTCAGACCCATCTGTGATTGTGGGTCAGTCATTTGGCCACTTTGGGCCATGGTTTCTTAGGATCCTTAGGATGCTAGGATAAGCTGGACAGGACCTTCGAGGTCACTGAGTTCTATTCCTTCATTTTACAGATGAGGAAACTGAGGCCAGAAAGGGAAAGAGACCTACCTTAGGTCATCTAGGGAGTAAGTGGCAGAGTCAGCATTCAAACTCATGTCCTGTGACTCCAAAGTTCAGCATTTTTTCCTCATCTTTTGTGTGTGTGTGTGTGTGTGTGTGTGTGTGTGTGTGTGTGTGTGTGTGTGTATGACTGTTATGATTTCTTCTCCCTCTGAATCTATGATCCTATGGTTCTTCATTTTACAAGGTAGGAAAATGAGGTTCTCGGGGGAAGTGAATTGCCCAACGTCACACATGTCTAAATGGTGGAGCTGGAATTTGAACCCAGGTCCGTCTGACTCCAGCACACTTTTTTCCCATTGTACCATGCACCAAGCTGTCTGAGGACTCCCTTCCAGAATAACAGTTACCCTCGACTGGCTCCAGAACAGGCAACTTGACTTTGAGTGGGACAGATTTGTTTGTTGTTTCTTTTTTGCTTTTTGGAGCTGGAAAGGTATGACAATTGGGGTTAAGTGACTTACCCAAGATCATACAGCTAGTTTTTTTGTGTTAAGTGTCTGAGGCCAGATTTGAACTCAGGTCCTCCTGACTACAGGGCACTTGCTCAATTCACTGTGCCACCTAACCATGTCTAAGTGGGACAGATTTGGCAGTGCTGGTGGTGATGGGCAGAAACACCAAGGGAGGCAAGAGCTCCCCATACATAGAGATCTGCTTGTACATGTCTCATGTCCTTGCTATTCATAGTCTCAGAGATTATTGGAGTTGAGGAGGTAGCTTCGGGATGACCAGATCATTGCCACCCACTTCACAGATGGGGAAGTGGGCTCAGAGGCCATTAAGTGAATTACTTGGCTAAGGTCGCATAGGGAGCAAGTAGAAACATAAGGACAAGAGCCTGGCACATATGGACAGGTCCAATATGTTTTCTGTAATATCACCAGTCCCTTGATAGATGGGCCTGGCCGGGCAGAAGTCTGGAGGATGTACCAGGCATCTCAAGGTCAGGTGGGAGCCTCAGTTTGGCCTTAGTCCCTGTGATTCTGGGATCCTAGATCCAGGGCTGGAGAGGCCCTCAAAGTCCAACCCCTTCATTGTGAGGAAATTGGGGCCTTGGGGATTGCAGTGACCACCCCAAGGCCTCACACAGAAGCAGAGAACCTAGGATGGGGGCCCTCACTCCATCCTTATTTTTACAAATGAAGAAACTAAGGCCAGTGGGGGTGATGTGGCTCATCTGAAGGAACATAAGTAGCAAGTGCCAAAGATTGGAAGCCACGCTTTCTGATTCCAGGACCAGGGCTCTTCTCATGGCCTGCTCACAAATTAAGTCACGCCAAAGGATGCAGGGATGAACTGGCACTGTTGGGGGGGGTGGGAGGGTGAGTCTGGAGATGGGTTTTAGAGGAAGGAAAATGAAATAACTAGAAGGGAAAAGGGAAAGCCCCCCAGCTAGGGCGGGGTGGAGTCCCTGAGACAGGGAGGAGGGAGACAAGTGGGGCAACATGGGAGGCCAGGGAGGAGAACTTGTTTGAACTTGGGTTAGGGACTTTGATGGGCACAATGACCAAGGACAATTCCAGGGGACACACAAAGAAGGACATGGATGAATTCAGAATATTGATGGAGGATACATACATATATACACACAGATATGTGTACACGCAAGCATTCAGACATATACACACATATACATACAGATATGTGCACACACATACACACATATACATATATGCACACATAGATATATGTACACAGACATAGACAGACACATACACACATATACAGATACACACAGATATGTGTACACATATATACACATATACATACATGTATACACAGATATGTGTACACCCATATACAGACACACACATATACATATATACACACAGATATGTGTACACAATGCATACACACGTATACATATATACATGGATATGTGTACACACACTCATACACATATATATATGTATAGATTTATGTGTATGTGTGCATATACACAGACACACACACACATGTTTGGTCGTTCAGTCGTATTTGACTCTTTGTGACGCCATGAACTTGTTCATGGGGCTTTCTTGGCAAAGATGCTGGAGTACTTGCCATTTCCTCCTTCAGCATGTCTCCTTTTTACAGATGAGAAACTGAGGCAAATAGGGGTTAAGCACCTTGCCCAAGGTCACACAGCTACTAAGAGCCTGAGGCCAGATTTGAACTCAGATCTTGGGGACTCCAGGACAGTTCTCTATCGACTGGATCACCTAGCTGCCCCCGTGTGTATGTATGCATGTGTATTATATACATACACATACACGTATGTATATAAACACACAAAATATATGTGGTTAATGTGGGGATTTGTTTCCCTTGGCTATATGTATTTGTAATAGGTTTTATTTCTCCTGCTTTCTCAATGGGTAGGAGAGGGGAAGGTGCGAAGGAGAAAATTAAGAACTTATAATAAAAATGAATGAAAAACAAGTTTCCTTTTTCATGTGAAAAGAAACCCAAGGAGGTGATAGTTCCATCATACTCCTCCGCAGTCACCTCACACCTGGAATATTCTTTCCCTTCCAGGGAGACATTGGAGAGCTGGTGTCTATGGGGAAGAGTGCCACTGGAATGGTGAAGGGGTGGGAGAAGGTGTCATACGTTCCCTGATCGCGGGGAGGGGCGCAGTCTTCAAGGGTTTGAAGCAGTCTACATGGAAGAGGGATTCCATGGGTTCTACATGGCCCCCAGGGTAAAACGCCTTTAGGATTCATCTGGTCCTCCTCTCGGGGCAGGTCATGAAGGGGCATGTGGAAATGGTAGGCTTTTAACAACTGTGTGTAGATTGATTAAATCGTTGGTGGATTGAAAAAACAAAGCCTTGGTGAAACTCAGGGGTGAAGATTTCTCTCTCCCCTGTCTGGAGCACATTTATTCTAGTAGATTCGGACGGCAAAATTAGGGTTAGTGGGCTGAGGTGAGAGGTTAGAGGCAGTTTTTCACTCAGTCTGGAAGCTTGACTCCCAAGAATGTCCCAGGAAAGTTTCATGTGTTGTGTGGGAACCTCTGAGGTCTCCTCTGACTCTAAGGTTTGTTTATTTGATAATTTCATTTTAAGCCTGTCCTGTTCATCTTGCTAAGTCCTACTCTAAGCTTGTTTTCTGCTTAGCAAGCCGGTGGTCACTGGAGGCCAGGGGGACAGCTCCCCTGACCAGTGTCAAAGATGGACCCCACTCACCGTGCAGGGTGCCTGCAGCCAGGGCTCCCCATCCACTTGCATGGGCAACATCTTAGTTGTCCTAGAACCCAGAACAACAACAAAAGTAAAAGAGAAGAACAGGGAATTTTTGTAGTCGGGGTAATAATGGGGTTAGGTGTAGGAGATGTAACAAAATATGAACGTTTACTCTTGACTGTCTAGAGAAAGTTGGACCATTCACAGAAGCTGGGGCAGTTGTCAGAGTAAGACAAGGGCAGAGAGCTCAGGATTTGGAATCAAGGGGCCCGGGTTCAAATTCCACCTGCGTGGCCTTGGATACATTATCTAACTTCCCTGAGCCTCAGTTTCCTCATCTGTAAAGGGAAGGAGTTTGTCTTTGAAATCCTTCCTAGTTCTATATCTGGGATTCTATGGCAACTTCCCTCAGCGTCCCTGGGCTTTGGTTGTCTCATCTTTGGAACAATATAATTGGTCTAGATGACCTTTAAAATGCCTCACAGGTCTTCACCTGTGATTCTCTGAGTCTATAACAGGTCCCCAAAGGCCACCTGAAAGGAGGTAGGATGCTGTTCCTGAGGGTACCTTCAAAGAACTTACTTTGAAGGAGGTGGGATGGGGAATGGGCTTTTGGTTCAACCCAGGATTCCTGCCAAATGTTATGACTCCTTCAGTTATGCAAGGTGAGGGGGCCTCAGTTCTGTGATGAGTGATAGGTTAGATCATGTCAGTGAGGTAATATCTCTGGTTTGTATAAAACACACGTTGGGTCTGACTTCACCTGATGCTGCCTGTTCTGAAATTTGTCAATCCAGGAGTTTCCTGAATGACTTCTAGTTCCAGGAAAGGATGCCATAGTTTAAAAATCTATTTACTCAAGAACAATGGTTCTTAGCATGGGGTTCAGGGCCCCCAAGGTGTCTCTGAGACCCTTTGAAGGGCCCTTGAGTTCAAAACTATTTTTAAAAATCATAATAAGATTTTGAATTTCTACAATGGTAAATATTCATAGTTATAAACAAAAAAACATAAACAAAAACTCTTTTGGGGGGTTCTCAATTTTTCAGAATGTAAAAAGGTCCTGAGGCCCCTAAATTTGAGAGCTACTGCTTTAGAAGGCAAGAACTGGATCTGGAGAAAAGAGGGCCATCTGGGAGCAGATTGAAATTACTGGAATAAAAGAAGCTTTGGGATGCTGGTACAGAGTCAAAACCTTCTCTTGGATATGAGTTTACAGGAAAAACAGGACAGTGATATGTGACAGCCCTAGGGACTTGCCTTCAATGAGTTCGAGATAGACAGAAAAACAGAGAAAGACAGAATCAGAGACTGAGAAGGAAAGAAAGAGAGAGATGGGGATAGAGAAAAAGGAAGATATATATGTAGAGAGGAGGGGAGGGGCAGAGGGAGGGAGAGAAGGAGAGAGAGAGAGAGAGACAGAGAGACAGAGAGAGAGAATGAGAATCAGTCATTTTTGGAGGTCTAGATTCTCTGCCAGATGGAATTAATGGTGACTGGTCATGGGGCTATCCATCCCTGGTTTCCTTCTTTCTTTTCCTTGTTTTTCACTTATTCCTCAAAAATTTATTGGACAATTTCTAACACAATACCTGCCCTCATGGAGTTTACTGTGTTTTCTTTATTGATATTAACTAGGATAGATGGAAACAACACCCTCTTCTCCACCTTCCCAAGATTTCTGTTGTCATCAGGAAGTCTTTTGTAGGAGGTGAAGCTCCCAGAGTCTACGGAACAATGGGGCCAAATACCTGATGGTGATGGAGGTGCACTGAGCCAGCCTCTTCCCAGCATTCTTCAGTCCAGTGTAGATTTTCCCCATCTCCATGGCTCCTTCCAGTCCCACCACCTCTAGAAGATGGTCACTGAAGTCTATGGAACATGAAAGTGTCAAAGCATCAATTAAATGTCAACTGTGTTCCAGGGAACATCCTCGGCACTGGAGAAGCAAAGGCAAGACCACAGTCGTTCCTACCTGGAACCTATCGGTTCATTCAACAAGCATGTTAAACACCCATGGTACCAGGCGCCATGGCAAGTACTGGAGATGGAAAGATGAAAACAAAACAGTTCCTGCCCTTAAGGAGCTTACATTCTACTTAGAGGGAACAAAAAGCACAGCCAAGTAAATATAAATCTACTGTATAAACACAAAATAACTCATTTTGGGGGGGGTGGTAGAGTGGGGGCAGATAACAATTGGGAGGTTGGAGAAAGGCCTTAGTAGGAAACATTTGAACAGAGCTTTGAATGGAACCAGGGATTCAAAGAAATGGACACGAGGGGAGAGTGGTCTAGGAAATATGTGAAGGCATAGGGAGAGGTAATGTCAAAGTACAACAGGAAGAGACCATGCCCATTGGAACGGAAGACCGTCTATCCCAAGGGATCTTGTCCCAGGATTACCAGCCAGAGTCCAACAAAGCCTCTTTGCTTCTCCAGCAGAAATGTACTCTAATTTCATGTTTTTAGCTTTTAACTTAAAATTTTGTCGATCGATTAATCAACCCATCAACTATCACTTTGTAAGTACCTACTATGTGCTAGAGATGCATTCAGAAAAGTCATTACACAATATTTACAAAAGTTGTTGTTGGTGGTGGTGTATGTGTGTGTAGGGCACTAGCACCTGGGCATTTGGTTGGACTGTCAGCTCCTTGAGGGTGGGACCATCTCATTTTGTCTTTGAATCTCTGGTACTGAGCACAGGGTTGTTGCTGTTCAGTTGTTTCAGAAGAGTTCATCTGTTCATGACCCCATTTGGGGTCTTCTTGGCAGAGATTCTGGAGTAGTTTGCTGTTTCCTTCTCCAGCTCATTTTACAGATGAGGAAACGGAGACAAACAGGGTGAAGTGACTTGCCCAGGGTTATACAGCTAGTAAGTGTCCGAGGCCAGATTTGAACTCAGGAAGCTGGGTCTTCTTGACTCCAGCTCTAGCACTCAATTCACTATGTGCCACTTAGCACACAGTAGGCACTCAATAATAAATGTTTGTGGTTTGATTGATTGATCAGAAAAGTCCTTGTATTGTGTAGTAGCAGCACCTGAGTTGAATCACCAAGAGCGCCCTGGAAAAAAGAGAAACAGAGAAGAGACTAACAAGCCATTCCTGCCCTTTCTCCTCTTCTGAGTAGGATCAGTGGCTTCCTATGATGGCAAACCTCCCTTCTTCTTGGACTTCCTTGGGGTTTGCATCACGCTTCTAGCGAGAGCTTCACTGGAGTTGAAGGCTGGCATCGGGAACCTTACTGTCTGATGCCTTATGGAACTCTGAGCCTGAAGCAAGAGAGCAGGGAAATTCCTTCGAAGTTTCCAAGCTGTGAATGCTGTAAACAGTGACACCTCTCCCCCCTCTCCAATGACTGACAGGGGAGTCAGAAAGGCCTTCCTGGAGAAGGTAGCATCTGAATTATGTTTTAAAGGATGGGTAGGAATCCTATAGGAGAAGATGAGGAGGGAGGACTTTTAGCCTCAGGGAACAGGGTAAAGAAAGGCACTGGGAAGGGTAGCCCAGGGAGTATTTGGGGGATGTTGTCGATCATTTTTTTTTTGGAAGGGGAAGACAGGGCAATTGGGGTTAAGTGACTTGCCCAAGGTCACATGGCTAGTATGTGTTAAGTGTCTGAAGTTGGATTTGAACTCAGGTCCTCCTCACTCCAGAGCTGGTGCTCTATTCACTGCGCCACCTAGCCACCTTTGTCGATCATTGTTAAAGACCTACATATGGGGCTTGGATGGGAGGTTGTACTTCAGGAAGTACTAATGGGAATGGGTTTGTGGGCTATACTGGGCGGGGTGTTCCCAAGGGCATAACCACCAATGAGACAGAAGACCCTTCCTGTGGGTGGTCCTGCTCTTTCAGCACAGATCCCAGGGCTCAACCCCCGTCCAGCCTGGGTCCAGCTCCCGGAGAGCTCCTGATGGCGAGAAAGTGCAGTGCTGAGTCCCCTTGGGTCCATAAACTTCTGTTCTGATGGCAGATTTATCCAGGCCACTAGTTAGTGGCTGCCGAGGAAGGGGAAGTGAAGTGGGGTTTGATGAGACTGACAATGCCTGTGTCTGCCTTTCTTTTACTCATTGAAAACCAAACAAACCACACTTTCTTGATAGCTGGACCAAGAATTCTTAATAAAGTTAAACTTAATGAAGACAGTTGCAAAAAATGATCATGCTGACGGCAGATACATCGACATTGGCACAATCTCCTGATTGGCCAATTAATGTTTGGTGGGCATTTCTGGGTGACAAATTTAGCTGGTCTTTCTGGGATCACTAGGCAGCCTTCCTCCATTCTGTGGATTTGCCTTTTCTTTCTCTTCCCAGTCCCTCTGTCCTTCCCCCTTGAAGCCCCTCTCCCACCCCCAGGAGCTTGAGAAACTCCCATCGTTATAAGAAATCATGAAAGGGGCAAAGCTTGTTTAGTAGAAAGCCTTTGGCTCTCTGAAGGAATTCTGAGCCAGGGAACAATGAATGTCTAAACCTCCAGTAATTTAATTAGTTTCCCTTTGAACAAAGATGAACAAAAAGATTTGAATCAGCACTTGGAGGAGTTTACTGTGACATTCAGGTAGTACCTTAATATTCAAGGATACACTGAAGAGAGAGAGGGAAGAGAGCAGGAGAGGGGAGAAGAGAGAGGGAGGGGATAGAAGGAGGGGAAAGGAGAAGAGAGGTAGAGAGAGAAGAGGGTTAGAGGCAGAGGGAAGAAGGAGAAGTAGAGAATTCAAGTCAATGAGCATTTATTAAGTGGATATGCCAGGCTCTGTGCTAAGAGCCAAGGATACAAAGAAAGACAAAAAAATGATTCCTGCCCTCAAGTAGTTTACAATCT
>CM053584.1:383519281-383560528 GCA_028627135.1 Pseudochirops cupreus | reverse complement strand
GAAGGCGCAAATCTGAAGAGAGTGCCTTGTTTGAGGAAGAGCAAGAAGGCCAGAGTTACTGGATGGTGGCATGCATTCTGGGGATAATGTGTAAGAAGATGGTAATGATGGGAAAGGGCTAGGCTTTGGGGGGCTCTGAAAGCCAAACAGAGGATTTTACCTTTGATCCTGGTGGTGATCAAGCCATGGGAGTTTACACCTACACTTTAGGAAGATTGCTTCCATAGTGGGGAGGGGGGGAGGGATTGGAGACGGGGGAACCTTGAGGCTTCTCCAGTAGACCAGGTGTGAAGTGATGAGGAAAGAAGGGGAAGGATATGAGAGATATCACAAAGATCAATCCAGGCTGGCAGTGGTGGAGGGTGGGGTGAGAGCCGGGAGATAATGAGGACCCCCAGGTTGTGAGCCTGGGTGACTGGGGGATGGTGGTGCCAATGCTGGCCATAACAGGGACTTCAGGAAGAAGGGAGGGTTTGGGGAGTTCATAAAGATAATGAGCTTAATCTGGGACATCCTGTGTTTAAGATCTCTATAGGACACCCAGTTTGAGATGCATGAGAGGCATTAGGAGCTGTGAGACTAGAGTCAAGAGAGAGATTCGGGCTGGAAAAATGGATCTGAGAATCCTCTGCCTAGAGATGGTAGTTGAATCCATGGGAGTTGATGAGGTCACCAAGCAAGTATAGAGGAAGAAGAGGACCCAGGACAGAGCCTTGGGTGGCTGGGTGGGGAAATACCCACAGTTAGCAGGTGGAAATAGTCAAGGAGATATGACCCCATCTCTTGTTTATGACAATTCTAGGGCTTTCTCCCTTGGACTTCCAGCAAAGAGGAAGAGATTTATTTCCCCTAACCCATCTTGTTTAAGAAGTATGTGGCAATGAAGATTCTTCTGCCTGTTTCTATGCTATGGAACCAGCATTTCTGAGAAATGGGCATTTCCAGCTTTAACAATAACCCTATGGGCCAAGAATTCCATATGTCCAGACTTAGGCATCTGCTGACCGGAGTGGGGAAGGTTCTTGGGGATGACTCCTACCATTGTCAGGAAGATCCTACTGTTGAAGGAAAAATGAAAGTGAGGCCCAAATGGTCAGGGGAAATGGCCATGATAGATTGTTTGAACAGTGCAGGGCTGAGTTAAGTGTAGGCAGAAAACATGTCTCCAACTCATCTACCAAGTTGTCTTTGCCTTCCTTGGGCATAGAATGAGTTTAATAGGCTAATGAGATGTTTTATATCTCTCTTTCTGTCCATGTGCCTCTCAGATGTTTTTGGAAGTTTATATGATAGAGGGAATAAATACTTATTTAGTTCTTTTTCTAGAAGGGATTTGATTACCCATATTTTGGGGGAGAGGAGAGGAGAGAGACAGACAGAGAGAGAAACAGAGAGAGAGAGAGAGAGAGAGAGAGAGAGAGAGAGAGAGAGATAAAGAAAGAGAGAAAGTCTAAATCTAGGGTACATTTAGAGACCAGAATGGAACCCCTTGTGACAGGAGGTCTCCTGGGCTATAAGGTATACAAAATGCCCTTTATACAATACCCTACAATGATCATCTAGCCTCTTCTTGAAGAGTCTCACCTCTGGTGAGGGGAAGCCCACCACCTCTTGAGGCTATCCATCCCATCTTTGGATCACTCTAGTGGTTAGGAAGATTTTCCACACATCAAACCTAAATCTTCCTCTCTCCACTTTCTACCCATTGCTTGGGTGGAAGGCTAGAGGTTACAATCTCTCATAGAAAGATAGACTTTGAACTGGAAAAGATGGTGGAAGTCATCTGGTCTGACTCCCTCCTTCCACAGATGAGGAAACTGAGGCCCAGAGAGGCCCAGGAACTTGCCCAAGATTACGTGTGTTGTGAGCAGCGCGGAAGGATCTGGGTCCACTCTCTTGTCTCTGCTCCGGGGGTCAGTGCCCAGCTGCCTCTGGGAGTGGGGCTGGCCAAGAGGCATTCATGTGCCACATTGGCTTCTCATTGCCGTCCTGTCTCTGAGATGGTGGTTGTGGCCACGACGTTTGCTGGCCGGGCTCCTCTTGCTCACTAACCTCTTATGGCAGAGATGGAGAACAGAACACTCCGTCTCTTGGTATCCTCTTCTAGTTCAGTTACTAATGACTTAGTATGTGGTTTGGCAGGCAGTGCCATCTCCCTGTTGTATTTATTACCTAGCTATATATTGATGAGAATCTGCAGTTTCCATCTTAATGAAACACTACGAGTCATTGGCACCCACATCACAGGGTGGTGGGCGAAACATCGCCAGTAATGAACAAGATGGCATATGGGAGATGAGATCATAGGATCAGAGACTTGAAAATGCATTCATTGCCTCCTCTATTTCTCTGCCTCGATCCAGAGCAGTGATGCGGCTGACGGGCAGTTATGGGGGGATGGAGGAAGAGGAGGAGGAGAAGCAGAGATTACATAGGCAGCAGATTACATCAGGAGCCTCCAGATAATCAAGTGGTGGGCTCTGGAAGGCCCATGACCCACCAGGTGCCCTTTCCCCCAACCTTCCTGCCAATGTCCTTCCCCTTTTTTCCATTTCCTGATTAGACATTGATGGGCCTCCACTCTTCCACGAATGAACCCAGAATTCCTGTTCCCCTCATACCCTACAGGCCCATTGGCCCTTTGTCAATGTTGGTAGGAAACTGAGGCCCAGAAGGGATGAAGCATTTGCCTCAAAGATGCTGTTCAGGGTTGGAGATGCAAAGGCAGTCCCTGCCCTCAAGGTGCTTACCCTTCTATTGAGGGAGAAGACACATGTGAAATGATTGTAATGTGGAGACTGGTCCATAAGGGTCCAGTCCTTGGAGCACATGCAGCATATACTCCCAGGTTCAGGAACCACTTTCCTGAAATGCCCCAAGGGCCCTTCCTGGGTGGTGATGACAAGCCATTTAATTGGCTGGGGCAGAACTGAGTATACTTCTCCACACATAGAAGGTTCAAATGGAGGAATTATCTTTTTGTTTCCTGGTCTGTGGGTTGGAATAGTGAGCCTGGGGCTTATGGACTCCAGATTGACAGTGATCTGGAGAGGAAGGGCTCTAGGGAGCTGAGGGATGGTGCGGGAGGGGCTGGAAATCAGGAAAGGTTTCAGGGAGAAAGCCATGAATGCTCTTGCTGATTCTTGAAGGAAACCAGGTAGTGAAATCAATAAAGCATCTGCTGTCTGTCAGGCTCTGTGTTCAGTCACTGGGGATGCAAAAACATACAGAAAAAGACCTGCCCCTGCCCTTAAGATGCTCGCAGTCGAATAGGAAAGACCATAAATATATACCGAAATTCAAATCGTAAAAGGAAAGAGAAAAAACAAAAAATACGACATAAAGTTGCCTGGTTTGAATGGACGGGAGGCACACAAGGGGGGGAGGGGTTCTGGGCATTCCGGGAGGCACACAAGGGGGGGGAGAGGGGTTCTGGGCATTCCGGGCGGCACACAAGGGGGGGGAGAGGGGTTCTAGGCATTCCGGGCGTCAGACACACGGAACATGGGGGATGGGGCATGGAGTGGGAAACAGCAAGAAGAGCCGAGTTCTTAGGAAGGAGTGATGTGCAAAGAGACGGGTTAGGAGGGTGACGAGCCCAGCCGAGGTTTCCATCTTCCCTCTAGGCCAGGCCTTTGTTGCTTCTCCCCTAGCCTCTGCCAAAGGCTTCCCAACTGCTCTTTCCCCTTCCATCCGTGCGCACCCCAATCCATCCTGCAGTCCGATGGCCAAGTTAATCTTGCTAATGTACAGTGGGCTGGTGGTGTGACCCACTTAACTTTCCAGTGTTCCAGGAATCTTTCCAACCTCCAGGGTGCAGAGCTGTTGCTGGTCTGCATTGGTGCAGGGAATTTCCTTACTGGGAGCTCCCCACACGAATGAATTGGCAGATCCAGTTTAAAAAGTAAAGGACAGTTCACTCCCCACTCAACAACCATTCAGTGGCCCTCTACCGCCTGCTGAATAGTCTGCCATTCGAGGCTACAATTCTACCTCAATTTACCTTCTCTAATGGTCCACAGCTCCTTTTCACTGTGCTCCATTCCAGTGGAACACCTCGTCTTTCCTCAAACATTGTCCACATTTTTTCACTCTTGTCTTTTGCTTAATGAGAAAGCTGGCCCAGATGCCGTCTAACATTCCAGCTTGAACGCTGCCATTCTGGACACAGGGATCTGCCCTTTTCTTCTTAGTTCCGCTAGGTGAAATCCTGCATATCTTCCAAGGCTCCTCCGTGAAGCCTTTCATGACTGTCTCTATCTCACCATGGCTTCTTTGAGTACTCACTCGTGTAAGCAGAGCACCAGGTCTGACCCCAAGAGCCCTCAGGTCTGTGCGGTTGGCCACGGTCCCATTGTGAGTGGATTCCTCTATAGTCACCTGAATACGGCTTGTGTTCGGCTCCGCCCCCGCCTTGGTTTTGCCTTATTTCAGGCTCTCTCCTGCCAGCCGGCCTGCTGGGGCCCAGCTGCCAATGGCCATTTCAACATAAAGCACGATAATTATGACACTTAGGTGACAGTGATGGAGCTTGGCTTTGAGTCCCAGTTAGCAATAGGACCATCTCTCTTCCTTCTGTGCTTATGTATGCAGATAGACACACGCATGCATATATATGCATAGACGGAAGGCAGATGGCCCTTCCATATTAAACATACATATCTATGTGCTTTATTTATCTATGTTTTTATCCTATTGATTTATATTCCTCTCAATTGTTGTTTGTTCACCTGTTTCCTGTCACGCCTGACTCTTCGTGACCTCATCTGGGGTTTTCTTGGCAGAGATACTAGAGTGGTTTGCCATTCCCATCTCCAGCTCATTTTACAGATGGGGAAACTGAGGCAAACAGGGTTAAGTGACTTGCCCAGGGTCACAGAGTTATCTGGATTTGAACTCATGAAGATGAATCTTCTTGACTCTAGGCCTGGAGCTCTATCTACTGCACCACCTATTTGTCTGTATTCCTTTAATAAATGTGTATATATATACATATATGGATGTGTGTGTATCTTTGCATATCGCTATATAGAGATATTATATAAATATAAAACATACATATATATGTTGTCTCCTTTGTAAGAATGCATGCACTTTGAGGCTGGAGACAGCTTTATGTCCATCTATCGCTGAGCCTGACACACAGTACATGCTTCCTAGGCATAGTCCCTGGGCTCTGTATAAACAAACTTACAATGACAACAAGGGACATGCATGACATCATAGACTTGGAATTAGAAGGACTTCAGAGGTCACAGAGTTGGTGAATAATTTTTTAAAAGTTTACGAAACATTTTCCTTCCCAGGGTGCTGTGAGGCAGGTAGTGCGAGCCTTGTTACCATCATTTTACAGATGAGTACACTGAGGCTCTGATGGGTGAGTGCCTTGCTCATGTTCGCACAGCTGGTAGGGGTCAGAGGTGGGATTTGAACCTAAGTTCCTCCTGACTCCTCGGCCAGGAGACTGACCCGCCCTGGCACCTTCATGCTGCTGTTATCACCATCTGCCTTGTCCTGTGGTCGGCCCTCTCTCCTTTTCATCTCCTTTTTGTTGGTTTAGTCATTTTTCAGTCATGTCTCTTTGTGACCCCATTTCAAAGACCCTGGAGTGGTTTGCCATTGCCTTCTCCAGCCCATTTCACAGCTGAGGAGACTGAAGCACACAGATGTGACCACCCAATTCACAGAGCTTGGAAATGTCTGAGGCTGGATTTGAACTCACAAAGATGAGTCTTCCTGACTCCAGGCCCAGCATTGTATCTGTTGTGCCTCTTAGCTGACCCCTTAGCTCCCTTTTTAGACTATAAACTCCTTGAGGGCAGGCACTGTCTTATTCCCTTTTACATTTCCAGCAGCCAGTACCAAGCCTTACCCATAATAAGTAGTTGCTCAGGAAATGACTGTTGAACCCAATTATGAGCCACCCATAAGTAACTTTCTCCTAAGAAAGTCCCTTTTCCATTTGGGACCTTATCTCAACAGGGGTTAAAGATGGAGTGGGAAGGGAGGATACCCACCTGTGGTCAGGTGATGGGCCTTCCCTGGTGCCCTCTGAGGCAAACATGTAGAAAGGGCTCAGCCAGGGAAATCTGGACTCTGGGATTGTTTCTCAGTGGGACTCCATGCCCCATCCCTCCCTCCTTAGAAAGAGAATAGTGGTGTTGTGGCTGGAGAGGCAGCCTGAGAGATGTTGAGCCCGACTCTGACATTCACCATCTATGTGATCCTGGTAAGGAGCCTGGGTTCAAGTCCTGGCTCTGACACACACCATGCATGTGATCCTGATAAGGAGCCTGGGTTCGAGTCCTGGCTCTGACACACACCATCCATGTGATCCTGGAAAGGTGCTGAATCTCTCAGTACCACAGGGAACAGAGATTGGAGCTGTGGAAAAGATACCAACCCATCTTGGCAGAGGGACTTCTCGAATCTGAGAATTCCCTATACTGATGAAAAGGATAGATTCTTCCCTAATCTGTCTTAGAAAGGGAGTATTTGTGAAATTCTCTTTGACAAAGTCAGGAGCTGGTCAGTCGTGAGTACTTCATGTGATACATAGGAGTCTGAACAGGAGGGAATTTCCTCAAACAAACCCTTCATCTTATAGATCAGCCAAGTGAGGGTCAGGGTGACGCAGGTTATAAGCATGGGAGGCACCATCTGAATCTAGGTCTCCAACTCCTTACCCAGGGCTCTTTCCATTACACCTTGGTGCCAAATGTGACAAGATATGATACGGAAAATGAAGAGAAAAAGGAAAGAAACCCAGTCTGCAAGTTTAAAAACCAGTAAGCATCATTGGGCCACCATCTTGCTTCTCCATGAAGGATGGAATGGGGAAAGTGGTCCCCAACCTGAGGGCACCTGGAAGAGACTTCAGAGGCCAATCTAATCCAGTCCTCTCATTTGATGGCTTGGGAAACAGAATCCCAGAGGGGTTAAATGCTTTGCCTGTGGTCACATAGATAGTAGGTGGCAGTATTTGAACTCGGGTCTTCTGACTCCCAATCCAGTGCTCATTCTACTGGGTCACTTTGTTTTTAGAGAGAGAAAGAAGAAGGAGCTTACAGGCCCTGCCTCCCTTTGTCAACCATTTTCTTGTCCTCTCAACTCCTCAACAAAAGGCAATAATTTTGAGCAAGTTAAGAGAATGTGGATGTTTAAAGAGAAGGTATGTTGAGGACGTGTATGACTGGGAGGGTCTGTATAAAGCAGCCGAAGCACAGAAGACCAGGGGATCCTTAGGATTCCCTGACAGACGGATGCCCCTTTTCTGCTGGTACCCCAAAGCCAATGAGACCAGCAAGGGGCTGATTCAGCAGCTACTCTCTTGGAGCTCCCCCACGAAGGTTCCGAGATGTATTGCCAGATCCAGAACAACCAGGTGGGGAGCCACAGTCAAAAGAAGATCCACTGAAGGGTAGCTCCCAATGCCACTGTCCTCCCTGTACTGTTGCTTCTAAGTTAAATCATGTGATAATAATAACAATAACAACCAGGATTTACATAGTGTTTTAAGGTTTGCAAGGCACTTTACATGCTGTCTCATTTGGTCCTCGCAATAACCCTATGAGGTACGCATAGTATTTCTCCATTTTACAGATGGGGAAACTGAGGCTGAGATAGGTATTATAAGTAACTTGACCAGGGCCACATGGCTAATTGGTGTTGGAGGCAGGATTTAAACTCAGGCTTTCTTGACTCCACAAGCAATATGATGCCCACTCTAATTACTCAGCTCTCTTCTCTTCCCAGGAATGCTCAAGGTCCCATCAGGACATCAAACAATATGGAACCTTGTAACCCTTGGTGACCCGGTTGTTGGGATGTAGCTCCAGTGGCCAAAGAAGGATATCATCGAAGGCTGGATGGTGGTGAGAGTGAGGAGGAGAAGCAATCAAGAGACACCAAAAAGCATGGAATTATTATGATGTTAATTTTGAAATTCTTAATAAAAAGTCATTTCTATAACTAACATAAGAATGAGACTAGAAGGTTCAATTCATTTCATTCCAATAAATTTGATTCAGATGAATGGGCATTTATTAAGCACCTACTCTCTGCAGAAAGAGCCCATGCTTGGTGCTGAGGATGTAAAGAAAAAGTCCCACAGTTCTGGCCCTCAGACAGCTTCCTTTCTACCTGGAGAGAAAAGACCTAAACTCCGGATTATGGCCCAACACTTCTAATAGTGGGTTAAGTGCTTCTGTTACTATCAGGGGTAGAAGATGAAGGGCTGATGAGCAGAACTAATTGGGCTGACGCCATCCTCCTGAGGGTGCTATCTAGTGTTTCCAAGATCTCCATTCAGATGTGGCTTTTGCTCTAGTCATGACCCTCCACTCCTGGAGGGAAGCGTTTCCTTTAAAGCTGCTTGGAAAGAAAAAAGGGACGGAGGGTGCCTGAAGTCAACCCCAGCCCTTCCTGCCCAAGGACAGTCACAGACTCAGTTGTGCGTAGGGGTTCCCTGGTCTAGAGTCACTTGGCCTTTCTCTGATTTTGGGCCATCATAAAACATGAATCAACAAAATCTCTTTTTTGGCTAGCTCCTAATCCCCAGTGCTGAGAATGTTGCCAGCAGCTCTACATGTCTGTCTGTCTGTTTGTCTTTGCCTCTCCCTCTTTATCTCTGTTTCGTTTCTCTTTCTCTGGGGACCTTGCCAGCCATATGCCTTATCTTTTCTGAGGACATACATAGTGCAGTATTTCAATAAACAACCATGCTGTCTTGTAGAAATTGGTTTCTTTGGAAACAAAGAGCAAATAAACTCTTAAAGAGAAATGATTTGGTAAAGTTGACAAGACAGAGACAGAGAAAGGAAGGAGAGAAAAGAGATAAGAGAAAAGGGGGAACAGAGAGACAGAAAGAGACAGAGGGATACAGAGAAAGTGAGAAAGATAAAGAGAAGAAGAGAGGGAGGGAAGGAAGGAGAGAGGAAGGATGGAGAAAAGGCAGAGAAGGGTGGAAGAGCAGAATCCACTAGGGTCTGTCTCTGCTGAATGATGAGGACACTAGTCAGGCCCGGCTATTTCCGAGATCCTCTCAAGCCCTGGTCACACCTTCTTACTAACATCCTCTTCTCTCCCGCCAGAGGCCATGGCTGATGCTTCTCAGTCGTGTAGGTGATGGCCAGGAGCAGAAGCATCTTGGAGCTTCTGGTTGAGGCAGTCCTGAACCTTTTGCAGAATGAAAGCCTGCTACCTCACACTGACCCAGCTGTGCCCACGTGGGAGCACTGGCACCTGGCCCTCGGTATGATTGCTGACTTCTTGCCCCTCACTGGGTTTCTGCTGTCCCTACTCCTTTAGGCTGAGGGGGAAGAGACTGTCCTTTCAGACATAAGAAGAGACACTTCAATCCTTCCTTCCATGTCCAGTAAAGCTCAGTTGAAAGCACTGGGCAAGTTTAGCTTGGAGAAGAAAAGAGCGGGGGATGGGAAATGGGGCACGCTGGCTCTTTTAAGTATTTGGAGGGCTGTCATGTGAAGGAAGGTATAGATTTGTTTTGTTTGGTCTCAGAAGACAGACTTGAAAGGAGAGTGGCAAGAGGCAGCTTTAGGCTTGGGCATCCTAACCTTGAGAGCTGACCTTAAGGGGAGGGGGCTGCCTGCAGAGGGAATGGGCTGCCCTTCCTTGGGCTCTTTGGCCAGGGATAGACCACCACTGGTTTCTTTATTCAAGAATGGGTTGGATCTGCTGGCTGCTAAGGTGCCTTCAGGCTTGGGGAGTCTGGGATAAAATACTCAGTTGAATCCTGTTCCAGGGAAAGCAGAAAGCTGAGCTCACTTGTCTTTGAAGTCTCCCCTCCTCCATCCTTGAGATGGGGGTGGAGGTGGGAGAAGCAGGAGAGCTGGCAGCGTTAGCTTCCCCCTCCGCTCTTCCCCCCATCTCTACCTTTTGTTCTGGGAGGGAGCATTCTGTTTAAGACTGTGCAAAACAGTTCTGTGTTTGGGGGTTGGCTGCTGGGCTGCTAGGTTACTGTGTGGTGCAGAGAACTGCCCAAGTGGGAAGAGCTCCCAGGAAATGCATCTGGAGCCGTTGTGTGATACCACCATGCATGGACGCCCAGGCTTCTGCAAAGGGGTGCAGGACAGGGCCCAAATGAGGTTTTTGAGGAAGCTGAGGGGACCTGTGGAAGGGTCTCCTGAGGAACTGTGCATAAGGGAGGACCATAGTAAAAGTCAAAAATCTCTAGACCATCCATCTAGTCCAATTTCCTAATGTAACAGCTAAGGAAATTGAGGCTGAAATGAGTGAAGTGCCCAAGGTCACATGGTAGTAAGTGGCAGTTGCAGAATTTGAATCCAGACCCTCTGACTCTAAATGCTGTGTTATACTGCCTTAGAGCACAGGAGCCAAGACAAATTTCCAGATACCTTGGAAGGCTGAAGGAGAAGGTCTGAGAGCCTGAGAGCAGGTGCCTGCAGGTGGGGTAAACCTCTCCCTGGCTCCTCTTAATTAGAGAAGACTTCTCAGCAAGCAGTCTTGTTAAAAGAGGAGAGCTGGCTTTTCTTGGCTCAAAGGTAAAGTACTAATTGGTGTATTATTCGGTGTAACTAACTTTGCTCTCTGAGTTCAGGAAGCCCTAACTCCCAGAACACTGTGCAATAAAAGAACTCAATTAGCAGTGAGACCCTGCAAGTGTATCCTACCTTAGTGTTGAGGGCAGGGCACATAGAACATGCCTAACTGGAGTCTAAATCAGCCCAGATTCAGAACACACAACACGTATGAATGAGTGAGTGAGTGTGGAAGCATTTATTATGCACTTATTATGTGCCGGGGATAGAAATTCAAACCAAGGCAGTCCCTGCTCTTAAGGAGCTCACATTCTAAAGGGTAAGACAACACACAAGAGACAGAAACATAACAGATCATGAGAGGGGAGAATAGGTAAAATGAAAAGTCAACTAAATCCAAGGCAGTTCAGCAAGCCTTCCTGAAGGACCTGATCTCTCGCCGTAGGCACTTGATTCACTTGGGCTGGCCCCAACTTCTGCCTGCACCCAGGGACAGCACCACCCACAGCCTCCAAGTGCTCTCTGTCTCTTTCTTTGCTCTTCTCACCACCTTGCCTGAACTACAAACCAAACATGACAGCTCAAATTGTCTCCCCGAGTCCCGCCTCTCCCCTCCCTCCTCCCAGCAGCTGCCGTGGAGATGCTTCTGAAGAACAAATCTGACCATTGCAGTTTCCTGCTCAATAAGCTTCATTGCTTCCTTGTTGCCTCAAGATAAAATACGTTGTCCTCAATATTGCATCTAAAACTCTTTCCATTGTAGTTTCCATCTATTTTCCCAGGCTGATTATACATTACTCCTCCTTATAGATGCCAAGGTCCAGCCAAATCTGTCCACTTGCTGTCTTGCCCTGTGCCACCCCCCCATCCCTATAGGTGTGGAGTGCCCTCCTTCCTGGCCTCCACCTCTTGGGACTCTCCTCCCCCCTTGAAGTCTCAGCTCAAGGGCCATGTTTGACAACAGGCCTCTCCTGATCCCCAAGTTGTTAGCATACCCAGACTCCCAAATTGTTTTATCATGCACATATTTTTTTTTTAGTACTTTTCTATTTACTCAAGGCATAGGAAGAATGCTGTATTTGGGGTCAGAGGACCTGGTTTCACATCCTGGCTCTGTCTGTGCAAAGCCTGTGTGACCTCGGACAAATCACCTCACCTCTCTGGGCTTCCTCAAATGGAAAATGAGGGTGTCAGACCAGATGATCTCTGAAGCCCCTGCCAACTCTGTCTATGATCCTATGTTGTTTCCCCTAGTAGAATGTAAACTCCTTGAGGGCAGGAACTGCTTTATGTTTTTTTCCTCTGGATTTCCAGGGCCTAGGACAGTTTTCTTTTTGAAATTTTCTTTGCCTTGGATTTCTGATTTCATGGGTATAAAGACTCTCCAGTGATGCAGATCTGCAGCTTGTCTAACTTAGTCTTCATGGTTATTGGGGGCGGGTATGGGGACTGAGTGGCAGGATTTGAATGCAGGTCTTGTGACTCCAAGGTCAGCCCTCCACCTGCTCACCAGGCTGCACCCTGCACACAGTGCTTGTCACACATTTGTCGAATCGGATTTTGAGACTTTCATTCTCCTGTTTTGACTATGAGTGTATATGTCTCATCCCCCTTACTAGACTATAAGCTGCTTGAAGGCAGGGAACTTCTTTTATTCCTCTCTTCTCCTCTCTATTCACTTTTGTTCAGTGTCAATGTCAATTCCACAGGCAGGAAATAAATAATGAGAAAGTCTATGAGGTTCCCAGAGTGAAACACTCCGCCTGCCTGGTTCCCAGGGACCTACGAGCATCTCTGCATTGGTGGCACTCCCTTCAATGGGGCTCTCCTGAAAGAGGAAAGAAGTCAGGTTTGCCAGGCCAAAGCCTGGCTCGCTGGAGGAAGGTCTGCGCTTGGCGCACACTCTTCCACCCTTCCTCCACATTTACCACCTCTAGGTCCCTCGCCTGGGTTCGCTACTACTCCCGTGCTGCTACCCATTGTGGCTGCTGCTCTTTTCTTGGCCCAGGGACACCCAGGGACCCTTGCCTGGGCCCAGCCCCTGTGTAAATAGGGGGTTACCGAAGTAATATTACCACAGGGCTTCTTGGTTTTAGTGTGGAACTGACTTACAGTTCGAGGGTGGTAATATTGTTATCTGCCATGAAGATACAACCGTCTCCTCTGAGTAGAAGGCTGGGAGCAGCAGTTGTGGGGAACTGCTGGGTTAGACACAGGACCTGAGATCATATTCCAGCTCAGCTGCTTGTACGACCTTGGGCAACTCACATGGCCTCTCTGTGCCTCAGTTTCCTCATCTGTAAAATGTGGAGCTTGGATTAGATGGACTCCGAGGTCCATTCTAGCTCTGGTTACAGGATCCTGCAATTCAAATTCTGAGGAAGCGGCAATGCCTGGCTCATGTCATATTCCCAGGCATTAAAAGCATGTTCATGCCAAGGAGAAGCTGCCTACTGTAACTTGTGTTGACCTCTGGGGTACTTAAACTGGCCCTTTTTGCAAGGCATTGGTGCCTTCTGCCCAGTCCTTAGACCACATGGCTTCATTCATTCTCAAGCTTTGTTGGATCTGGTAGCAATTAGTCACATTTACAAAAGGGATGCAAAATGTTCTTGGAATAAGATGCAGTTTGAAGTGGACCTTGATGGGTGGGTGGAAACTGGCCCAGAAGGGTTGGAGTGGGAGAAGCACGCCAGGTGGAGGGACCTGTGTGAAACAAAGCACAGACTTGGGAAAGTCGGGACACATTTGGAAAAGGTCAGTGAGGCCAGTGCAGCTGCTGCAGATGGTGCACAGAGGACGGTGACAGGGAGCGTGGGGTGGCAGTGGGGAGCATGAGGACGATTGCTGTAGAAGCCCCAGTGGACTGGAAGCGAATGCCCAGTGGTTCCACTGGAATGTGAAGTCCTCGAGGGTGGTTCGATTTTGTCTTTGCACTCTCAGCACCCAGCACAGGGAGAGGCACGTAATAGGAATTCAATAAGTGCTTTTTCATTCATTCAATTACCAAATTACCGAGTGGATTCAAAGGCCTTTCCTCCTCTCCTTCCTGCCTAGGAGTCTGAAGGGCCAGTCTCCCATAATTCCCTGGGAGTATGGAAGAGGTATTAAGGAAGACAGAAAGAGAGCTTTGGGTTACTTAGATCAGAAACATCAGAGCAAGCTTTGCGTTCATCAGTCGCCCCTCTGAACTATTTCCAATATGGCGCAGTGGATAGAACTGCAGCCTTGGAATCAGGAAGACTTGAGTTCAAATCCTCCATCAGACATGATACCCTGGGCAAGACACTCTGTCTTTCTCAGCCTCAGTTTCTTCACCTACAAAATGGCAAGAATAATACCACCTACATCACAGGGCTGTTGTCAGGATCAAATTCAACTACACACATAAGGTGCTTTATAAACCTGAAATGCTATAGAAATGCTAGCTAATATGATTATTTTCCTTCTTTCCATTCCCTGTGCCACCAACATAATCTTATCCTCTCAACCCTGTGCTATTGCAATGGCCTTTTTTTTTGGAAGGGCAATTGGGATTAAGTGACTTATCCAAGGTCACACGGCTAGTTTTGGTGCTAAGTGTCTGAGGCTGTATTTGAACTCAGGTCCTCCTGACTCCAGGGTCGGTGCTCTATTCACTGGGCCACCTAGCAGCCCCTGTTGCAATAGCCTTTTAAAAATACGTTTAAAAATATCCTTTATTTTGCTATCAGTTTAATTTCCCAATACACCCCTCCTGTCTTCCCCTCCTGGAGAGCTGTCCTTCATAACAAAGAACAAAGAAGAAAAAATACAGCAAAACTAGCGAGAACATCAAAGAAGCGTGGCAGTACATGAGTGTTCCACACCCGTAGTACATCCACCTCTACAAAGAAGTGAGGGGAGATGTCTTCTCATGGGATGCCTCTTAAATGATCCCTTATCCTGTTCTCTTCCTTCTTCAGAGACTACTTCCAGATTCATCTTCCTAAAGCTCAGTTCTGAGCATGTCTCTCTCAAAAACCCTCCATGGTTCTCCATTGCCTCCATGGTAAAATCTGACTTCTTCAGCTTGGCACTCAAGGCCTTCCACAGTCTGACCCGAGCTTCCCTTTATAGCCTTGTCTCCCACTTGGTTTCCTAAATAAGTTTGCCACTGTAGCAAACTCAGTATTCCCCAGACCATACTTTCATCTTTCCCTACCACTTGGCCTTCAGGCAGCATGACTAGTGTAGAGGGTAGAACACTGGCTTTGGACTCGGAGCATCTGGATTCAAATCTTATCCCAAATACCAGCTGTGTGACCTTGAGTAAGTAACTTCCGCTCCCTGGGTCTCAGTTTTTTCTGTTGTACTTAGGTTGCACTAGCGCCTTTTGAAGACTCTCTCATAACAAAGATCCTTTAGGCTCTCAGAACCCCAGTTACCACTTCTGGTAAGACAGAGATGATATAATACCCGTCCTACTTTCCTCACCAAATGACTGTGATGAAGATGCTACAGGAACATGAGTTGTTATTCACTCATGCTTCTCCTCCTGCTCCATCTATGAACACTCTACTCATTTTTTAAAGCTCAGCTCAAGTCTCTCCTCTCTCCTGAAGTCCTCCCTGCCCAGCCCAGTCAGAAGTGAGCTCTCATTCCTCTGAAGATTTGTAAACGTTCACCAGGCACATGTTGCCTTTGTACTGTAGGGTTTAAAAATAAGGCTGTATATTTCCAATCTCTCCAACTAGATTGTAAGCACCTAAAGGGCAGGGCATGGAGTCAACAGACATGAATGAATGAATACCAAGGGTTTACTTTCCATCAAACGCTTTTCTAAGCTCTGGAGTTACAAAGAGACCATGCTAGATAGTCTGGAACTCACACTGTATTTGAAGGAGACACCACAGAAAAGAAAGTTTGGCTCCAGGGCAGATGGGAAGTCCTAAGGGTGGAGCAGTAAGGTGGATGGCAAGGCCCAGGGGTCCTTAGTTACTTGCATAATGTAAGTGATGTTTCAGAAGGGGTGAGCTGGGGAATGACTTCAGGGTCATAGATCAAAGCATATGGTAAAGCCTGGCGAATATCAGCAGAACAGAAGGTAAGGAGGTGTGGTGGTTCTCTGCCTCGTCAGAAGAAATGGCCACTGCCATTGGATTCCAACTCTTTGAAGAGCCAACAGCCCAGACAAGGAAGAAGGGTGCCCCCAGTGGTGACGGGAGATAACATCCTATCTCTGCTACTTGTTACTTGGGAGACCTTAGGCAAGTTAACCACTCTGAGCCTCCATTTCATAGAATAAGAGAATTGACTAAATGTCACCGAAGACTGAGGTAAGTCAAAATTCATATGATCCTGGGACCTTGTTCAAATCCTGGCTCTGCTTTGGGCAAGTTACTTTCTTCCTCTAGGCTTCAGTTTCCTCATCTGTAAAAGGAACAGACTGGATGTTGTGGCTTCTAATGTCCTTCCCAACCCTAGATCTCTGATTTCCATAGCACGTTGTAAGTGGGAGGCACCTAGTGTCTTTTTATTCCCTATTGTTCCCAAACAGATCCAGGGAGCACCTAAATCAAGGCTTAGAGTATTTTTAGCTTGGATTTTTGCCACAAGCTGGAGAACTTGGGAGCCTAGAGATGAGGGGTGACTTGGGCTGGCCTTGGTGGAGCCAAGGCAGGGAAATACTAAAGCAACCACTCCCGACAAAGGTTCATGGCTCTTCAGGCATGGCCTTGTGGGAGCTGTTGCCAGGGGAAAATCATCGTGGTTCTATTTTGGGCTGAAAACCTCACTGGGAGAAGGAATGGGTTGTAGATCAGCTCTATCCTGAATGTGTCTGAGGAAGATTCCCTTGTTTAGGGCCAGAGTGAATCTTCTTAGATCCCCTCCTTTCCTTCCTCTCCTGGTTTCTCCACTGAGCAGAAACCCATTTGAAATGATACCTTTCAGAGACCCTAGCCTCTATCTCCTTTAAGATACCCATTCTCTACCTGAATCTTGGAATGGATATTCCACTACTCCTGTCTGTTTTATTATGTTCTGGTTGTGTTTGGTTCTGTGTCTGTATATTTTAAAGGGCTCCACACAGTGCCTGGCACATACATGCACGTTCCCTCATCGTCTACCCTATTTCTGTGGGATCGTGACATCACAGATTTAGAGCCAGAAGGGACTTGGAAGGTCTGCCCTCCTAATTTTACAGAGAAGGAAACTGAGGCCCAGAACTGACTAAATAATAATATTCAGATAGCAAATGGCAAAGCTGGAATTCAAACCATAGGGCCTTAGGACCATAAGTGTAGAGCTGGAAGGGTCCTTAGCGGCTAGCCGAGGACCAGAGAGGTCAAGTGACTTAACTATGGTTGCATATATCTCAATATAGATATCTTTCCTTTATTCCACACTGTGCCCGGTGCCCTGTGCCCTGGCTGAAAGAATTTTACAAAGGTTTCTATCCCCTTCTCCTTCAGCTTCTCAGTCCTGATGCTGGGATCACATTTTTAGGGGAAGAGGTTGAACTGGAGCCAATCCTACCTGAATGTGTGATTATGGCAAATCACTTCCTGACTCAATTCAGTTCAATTCACAGTATGACAGCATCATAGATTTCAAGATAGAACAGACTTTAGAGGCCAATCCTTAGAGGCTAACACTCTCCTTTTACACAGGAGGAACCTGAGACTCTAAGAGGGGAAAGGATTCATCCAATATCAAACAGTTAATATGTGACAAAGCCAGGATTCAAAATTGGGTCCTTTATTCCAAAATCCATTTACCACTCAATTGTTTAGTTGCTTCAGTCACTTTTGACTCTTTGTGACCCTATTTGGGGTTTTCTTGGCAAAGATACTGAATGGGTTTACATTTCCTTCGCTAGCTCATTTTGCAGATGAGGAAACTGAGGCAAACAGGGTTAAAGACTTGCCCAGGGTCACACAGCTAGTAAGTGTCTGAGGCCAGATTTGAACTCAGGAAGATGAGTCTTCCTAACTTTAAGCCCAGTGTTCTGTTCACTGTGCCACCTAGATGCTCACCACACAATTCAACAAAGGGTTTGCTATGTGTCAGGCACTGAGCTCTGGATACGAGAAAAAAAAAAAGGAAACAGTTCTCCCCTCAAAGAGCTTACAGTCTCTGGGGGTGGGGGTGGGGTGTTTCAGTAGTCAATTATTGTCTATAAAATGAGAGAGCTAGACTCTATGATCTTCCCAGGGCCCCTCCAGCTATCATATTCTGTGACTGTCAAGTTGAGAAGACTGAAGTTCTTTGGGAATGCCTGCCCCAGCTGCTTAAGCCAGATCCTCAGTCATAGCAGGCTACTTTACACTCTAGCTCAGCACTAGTAAAATGAGATCAGGGAAGCACAATGCTGTGATAGTCTCATAATTATTTTCCCTCTTTTGGTCCATTGGTTGCTGAACTGGGATTTGGAGATTTTTTGGCGGCTAGCGTCTGTTTCTTCATGCTTGACTTTGGAGGCAAGGATCCTCATTCATTATATCCACACATGGATGACAGGAGAAAGATGGATTGAGCAGCATATGATTCTAATATGAACCAGCCAATGGGGGCAGGAAACAGAAGTGTTCTCCCCTCTCTTGAGTGAATTCTCAGGAGTCTGGGTGTTTTGTGTATCTCAGCCAGAGGATGAATGTGATTGGTTTGCTCCTTTGCCTGGAGTGCCAAACTAATGAGGTCAAAGTCACTGGCCTTGTGTCAGGAGCTTCAATCCATTCCTCGAGGGGCCAACAGCACACAAAGTCTTGTAAGTGCCTGCCATTGGCCAGGAGTGAAGATGCAAGGGGAAGCACAGCCACATCATGCAAGGGAGTTATTACTATTGGGAAAATGCCTCCTAGTGGAACAGAGCATCAGAGGATCCTGGTCTGGTGCTGGAACAGACATTGGAGGCTATCTTCTCTAAACCCCTCACTTGATAGATGAGGAAGCTGAGACCCCAACAGATCACAGGATCATAGACTCAGAGCTGGAATGGAGACCAGCCAACCTCTTTCTTTTCCACATAAAGAAGCTGAAGCCCATAGAGGCTAAAGTCATATGCCCCAGGCCATATTGGTTTTAGAGCCAGGATTCACACTCTAGTTCTACGACGACCAGTGCACCAAGTTGGGTTTTATTTCAAAGGCTTCGTGTACTCCCATTGTAGACTGTAAACTCCTCGAAGCAGGGACTCCTTTGGTTTTGCCTTTTTTTTTTTTAAATCCCACCATCGTGCCTAGTAAATACTTGTTGAGTTTGGGTTACATACACCATACTCTCTTTGCCCAGTAAATCTGACTGACATTGGATAAACTCTAGAATTAAAAACACGCAAGAAACAAAGACCTGTGTTATGTTGGGGCGGCCAGTGAGCACTGCTGGATGAGGCCGGGAGAGTTTCAGGGTTCCTAACCCCGATTATGAGGGTTTGTGCCATGAGAGGCAGACACTAAGAGAACAGCCGCAAGAAGGCCAGGTTTGGAATCTGAAGCCCCAAGTTTACACTGTGGCCTCGCCACTTCCCAGCTTGGTGACCTGGGGAAAGTTGCCTTATCTTTCTCTGCCTCAGTTTCCTCATCTGTAAGATGAAGATAAAAATACTTCTACTCTCTACCTTGCAAGGCCATTGGTTGGGAAAAATGATAAATTAATAAGCATTTATTAGTCCCCTACAGCATACAAGGCACTATGTGAGGTGATGGGGTTAAGAATAGAGAATGAAGCAACCCAACTCCCGAAGAGCTGACAGTCTAATAGGGAAGACAACTACATATGTAAGGATATATAGAATCAATTTATAGAGAATACATGCAAATGAATGTCAAAATAGTTTGAGGGGGAGGCACTTGTAGGTGAGGGGATCTGGAAGGCTTCATAGAGCATCTTAAAGGAAGAGAGGGACTCTGTACGGTGGAAGTGAGGAGGGGGTGTATTCTAGGTGTGGGGGATGGCCAGATCATACATGGAAAGTGCCTTGTGAATTGTAAATTCACTACTGTCAATTGTGAAGGTTGGACTAGTAGCTTGGAAGCAAGACAGGATAAAGGGGCACTACGCATCTTTGTTCTTGCTTTGCTCACGGAGCAAGAGCTGTCCTTCTTGGTTTTCTAGTTGATGATGTGGGAGTTGGGGAGCCGGCTTCCAGCCAAGGGTGACTTGCAACCATAGGGCTCACATGCTAAGATAATGAAGAGCATCCTTTTGACTGCTGAGCTGGAGGAGCTGTTGAATGTAGTACCTGTACTGGTGGGGTTGATGATGGTCCTTCTTTACCATGGGGACCCCACCAATGGTCCTCCCCTTTTGTATCTATTCTTTCCTGATCTTAGGCAAATGAATATCCTAAGATAGATATGTTTGGGTTCCTCAGGCAATGCGGTGAATTCAAAAGGAGGCCTGGTGTCTCAACAGATTGGAGCTGGTTGGCAGAAGAAGTGGTTGATTGAGGCAGATGCACAAATGGTTGACTATGAAAGTAGAGTAATGTGAAGTTCAGACAAGGTTTGGGTTGGACCAGACTTAGTCAGGGGGAGTCTAGTTTCTGGTCAGAGAGGAGGTGTACCTTTTTCTCATAGTCTTCTGCCTGTTAAGCCCTTGCTCATATCTTGGGATGATTTTAATTATAGCAGATTAAACAAAGGTTCAGGAGTCTAGGGATGCCCCAAGAGGTGGGAAGCAAAAGGGTACTCAATGTATGATATGACTCAGGGATGGACAGGTAGTTTATTCCTACACATACAAGAAAGGCTGAACATAACTCACAAGTACACATTAATAGAACAGGATTTAGTAATTTAACTTACATCTACTGTTAATATTTTCTGGGAGGAGAGCTTTAGCAGAATATAAAACAATCTGTACAATTGCTGATTAGGTCTTTCAGATTCAATCTCAACTCTGCATTTGATCCATTCCATACTATGCCTCCCCTCAAGTAGATTACTAAAAGGATAGAATGTCAAACTTGGAGTCAAGGAGATCTGAGTTCAAATCCTGTCTCAGACACAGTCACTAGCTTTGTGACCTTGGGCAAGTCACTTAATTTCAGTCTGTTTCTTTGTGTGTAAAATGGAGAGAATAATAGCCTTTACCTCATAGGGCTGTGAGGATACTGTAAGATAATATATGGGTGAAATCTTTTGTATACCTTAAAGCTGATTTTCTTTGAGACTGTAGCCATTTTAACTGACTAAAAGATACTTTTAAATATTATCTTTTATACATGCATACATTTTTGATGTCAGTTTCTGTTCTCTACAGCATGGTGGCCTTCCTTTTGTAAGATTTAAGAACAATTTTTAACCAGATGCCACCTTCCTTAATCCTTTAAGCTATGTGAATGAAGAACTCTCGATATACAGAGACGTAGCAGAAGAAATCAAAACTGTATGGGAGGATGTGGTACCCATCATCACCATCATCCTGCCTGCTATGGAGTTGTCCCCAGGATGCTTTCGGCAAGCCTGCAGAAGCTTGTATCAATCCCAATGCTTGTATTCAGTTATAAATAAACAGTTCATTTATCTGCCTGTGCAATAATTTGTGGAACATTAAACACAAGAGTAATCTCTGGAGGGCAAATTGCCCCAGGACCATCTGTAGCTGAACTCCATTGGAAAATGAGGAGAAGAATGAGATCATCAGAGAAGGACGATAGCAGATATTCACGTCAGGCTTCAAGTGCCAAACCCAGGCAGCCTGCTAAAGCTCTGTCTTGAGTACTCTCCTCTTCTCCCTCCATACTTTTTCAATTGGTGATTTCATCAGTGCCTATGGGTTCAAGGATCACCTTTGCACTATTGATTCTTATTTATTCAGTCCTGATCTCACATCTAAAGGACCTCTTGAACCAGATGTCCAGTAGATATCTTGGACTCACTATGTCCAAAAGCGAGCTTATTTTCTCTCTCCTCAAACTATACCCTCTTCCAGACTTCCCTGGTACCATGGAGAGGACCACTATCCTCTCAGGCACCCAGGCTCCCAACCTAGGAGACATCCTTGACTCCTCACTCTCCCTCCCCCCTCATATCCAATCTATTGGCAAGGACCATTGATTCTGTCTCTGTAATATCTCTGGTACATGCCTCCTTCTCTCCTCTGACATGGCCAACACTTCAGTTCATTTTACAGATGAGGAAATTTATGTGACTTGCCCAGGGTCATACAACTACTTAACATCTGAGGTCAGATTTGAACTCATGACTATGAGTCTCCCTGATTCCAAGCTCAATGCTCTCTCTACTGAACTACCTAGCTGCCCCACTATGCCATCAGCAGCTGACAAAAAAAAAAATGAAACAGCCCCTGTTCTTAAGGAGCTTATGTTCAGTTGAGAAATTAATGGCTAATTAAGGTAACAACATTCAATACAGGAGAAGTAGCCTTGAAAATACCTTGAGCACCTCAGGTTGAACCAATGGCTTTCGCCAACCCACAGAGGGTTTGTTTGTTCTTTTACATCATTTTCCAAGTTGGGGTGACTGTGGTGGTGATCGCCTGACTGTCATTTGAGCAAAAAGGGATATGAAGCCACTGTAATGAATGAGATCATTTCATTCAGGGGTAGGGAACTTGGGTGTCAGCAATGATCTCATTCACTATATATAGTGGGGTCACTTTCTGAGTGAAAGCAAAAGGGCCAGAATTTTGCATCTACAGTCTTAGGGTCTCCTGCATAGGAATCAAGGGGCTACTGAAGAAATTCTGCTCAGTTATTTTGCCCAATAGAAAGTCAGATTGTAATTTGGCTTCCTCAGATCACAGACTTTCTGAGCAGTGGGGAAAAGTTCATTAGACGCAAGGTCCTGAGGCTAAGCACTGCCCTATGTGGCCACTCTGAGCAAGAATGGGAAATGGATTCATTTTTACCCCTGGAACCACATTCTAGAGATGGGGTCTGGGAGGGGAATATAGACTTGAAGTTTCCTGTACATGACTGGGAAGGCAAATTAGCATATGGTATCATCCTCGGTCAGTCACTTCCTGCTTTAAGAAGGGGAAGAGAGATGCTCAGAAACTCTAAGGAAGAAGGGAAGTTGGTTTGATCAGAAACTGACCAGAAGCCTGCTTCCACAAGGGACAGAGTGATTTTCATTGTCTAAAGAGGATGGCACTCTGCTGCTGACTTTTCTTCTTTATATATTTGAGAAGAGACATTGACCAGCTAGAGCATATTCAGACACGAGCAAACAAGATGGGGAGGGGAGTGGAATAAAATGCCATAGGATGCCTGGTTGAAGGAACTGTGAATGTTGAACTGGAAGAAGAGGAGCCTTGGGGTTGGGTGGGACGTATAGGCTATCTCTGATGCTGACTCCCTGGGTGACTTTGGGCAAGCCATTTGGGTAACCGCTCTGGGCCTCAGTGTCCTTGTCTGTAAAATGACGGACTGGATTAAATGATCTTTGAGGTCTCTTGAGCTCTCAGTCTATGATCTGAGGATCCTGTCATTTTCCAAGATGACCCAATAGGATGTTTTGTCCTCACACAGAACCAAAATCTGACTGTCATTTCTACCCCATTATTCCCCATTCTGCCCTCTGGGTCCAGCAACAGCAAGTCTCAGCCTCTTTCCTAGGATAGTCCTTGAACGTCTTAATTAAGGGCTGTTTTTCCCCATTCATTCCTTTATTTATTCAAAGAAAACATCTGTCCCACTTAAGTCTTCTCTTGTCAAGGCTAAGCGTATCTGCTTTCAGGTGTTCCTTACAGGGCATGGCCTCTGGTTCCCTTCAGAGTCTGATGCTCTGAACTCCAGACTGTTCTTGGCTTTGGGTCACATGGCCATGATACAGCAAACATGGAATTGGAAGCCAGGTTCTTCTCTTTTTGCCTCTGCTTGCCCATGTCCTTCCTAAATTGGAACCCTGCAATACTCCTAATGTGATCTGATGGGGGCAGAGCGCCCTGGGACTATCCCCTCCCACATTCTAATTGTTACGCTTCTTGTAATGAAGCCCAAGATTTTGTTAGGAAATTTGAGAGGTGATGTGATGACTAGCTAAAGAGCTGGCCTGACACTTAGGAAGACCCAGGTTCAACTTCCACCCTCTGATATACATTGGCTGTGTGACCCTGGGCAAGTCACCTAACCAGTGCTCATGGCATAGCAACTCTCTAAAGAAGAGGCCAACTTATATCAGTAGAGGGAGTTTCTCCTACATTGGAAAATCCTCTATATCCATGAAGTCACAGGTGCAGTCCTTGTCCCTCCCCCTTGGCCACCATCTCTAATACAGTGATTGACATCCTCTGGCTGCCATTGGCCAATGAAGAGCGTTATTAGGATGTTAGCTTACCTTGGATACAGAACTTCAGCTCCTTAGGGTCTGTGATCGTCTCTCCCTGAGACTTCCTTAAACTCTTCTTCCCTAGTAGGGAAAACCTGTGTTGTCTCTTGTCCTCTCCCCAGAGGTTGGTACCTCCATACGCGCTTGGAATGTTGAGTATTGCGATGCCCTCCAGCAAGGTGCCCTTGAGGTCCAGGGTGATGCCGTCACACTGTGGGGCAGATGGACAAAGTCAGGGACTGGACTGGCTGCTTTGGGACAGTCAGCTTCAAAGGCATGGAGGGATTATAAGATTATATTGTCTGCAGTGTTCACATGCGCATGCATGGACATCCTCACACACCCCCAGGCACACACCCCCAGGCATGGAAGGTAGACTGGATATTCAGGGCCACTTTGGAGATGGAATATTCTTGTCAACAGAGGCGATATTGTACTATGGCATAAGGAACACCAACCTGAGTCAAGAGACCTCAGTTCTCACCTCAATTCTGACAGATACTAGCCGTGTGATGGGGGCACCCAGGTGGCACAATGGATAGAGCACTGGGCTTGGAATCAGGGAGACTCATCTTTCTGAGTTCAAATCTAGCCTGAGATATTTACTAGCTGTGTGACCCTGGGGAAGTCACTTAACCCTGTTGGCCTCAATTTCCTCATCTGTGAAATGAGCTGAGAAGAAAATGGCAAACCATTCCCATATCTGTGCCAAGGGAACCCCAAGTTGGGTCCTGACTGAACATTTTGGACCCGACTAAAATGGGTAAACCACCACCACAACAATAAAGCCATGTGATCTTGAATAAATTTCTTGACCTTTTGTAATTTTTATAGCCTCGTAGATCTAGAGCTGGAAGGGACGTCAGAAGCCATCCAGTCTAATTCTCTTATTTACAGAGGAGGAAACTGAGACCCAGATAGATTAAGCAGTTTGCCCAAGGTCATATATGGGAACAAAACTCTAGGGTTGGAAGGGATGTCAGAAGCCATCCAGTCTAATTCTCTTATTTACAGATGAGGAAACTGAGGCCCAGAGAGATTAAGCAGCTTGCCCAAGGTCACACATGGGAACAAAACTCTAGGGTTGGAAGGGGCCTCACAGGGGTTGTTTGATCCAAGTCCCTCATTTTACAGAGGAGGAAACTGAGGCCCGAGACTTGAAGAGATTAAGGGATTGGTTTCAGATCTTACAGGCAAGCATCAGAGACTTGAACTCGGGTGCTCTGACTCCAGAGCTTTTCTGCCATGCTTGTAAGGAGTTAATAACATTTGCTCTCTTGATCTTGTGGGATAGTTGTGGTGGGCATGGCAGAGTGGAAAATGGTCTAACTTAGAGTCCCAGGACAGAAATTCTAATCTCAGATCTGCTGCTTAGAACCTGTCTGACCTCCAGCAAGTCACTGCCCCTCCTGACCTCAGTTTCCTCATCTGTAAAATGAAGCCATTGGCCCAGATGGCCTCTGAGATCTCCAGGATGTTATGAGCCTATTGGATTAGATAATGTAACGGGGCTTCTTAAAGTGCAGGACAACTTACGGTATTATTATTAGGGTATTAATTTTCAACTTTGCTTCATTGAGAAGATGATGAGCTCACAGAGCTCCTTTGGAGTGTTCCAATAACCCCTAGAGAGAGAGACTAGACTATGAGATGATGAGACAAAGACTCTATGATAAAAGCCTACTTGCTTATGGAAATGGTCCTTCTAGGCTCCAGGTTCTAGGATGAAGGGCCATCTCCCAGAAAGGATTGACTATTCTCTATCCAGAGTCTCAGGACTGTGCAGAATTAGGAGCTAGGTGCTGCAGCAGATAATGCACTGGACCTGGAGTCAGGAAGACCTGAGTTTAAATCTGGCCTCAGACATTTACTAGCTGTGACCCTGTTTAGGTCACTTTACCCTGTTTGCCTCAGTTTTCTCTTCTGTAAAATGAACTGGAGAAGGAAAGGGCAAACCGTTCTAGTATCTTTGCCAAGAAAATCCCCATTGGGGTCATAAAGAATGGACAAAATCCCCAAAACAACAAATTCCTGCATAAGTAGAACTGCATTTTAGTCGTTGAATCTCAGAAGCTCCGAGTTTAAGGGCCCCAGAAGCTGTCTGGTCCAATCCACATCCAACCAAGAAGCCCTTTTGATAGTGGCTCCCCTAGCAAATAGTCCTTCACACTGTGTTCACGCTCCCTTCTTCCCTAGGGAGGGGAAATCCACTCCTGGGAACATCTCGTTCCACTTCTGGACGCTTCAGATCTTTTAGAAGTTTTCCCTCAAGTTGAGACTCTCTTTGCTTCTTCGAGATTTCTACCCATTGCTCCTACTCTAATCTTTTGGGACAAGGATTGAACAAATTTAATGCCTCTTCCATGGCAGCCTTTCAGATCCACCAAGACAGCTAACATATTGCCCACAAGTCTTTTTTTTTCTTCTCCAGGCTAAATACTACTAGTTCCTTCAACCTATTCTCTTATGGCTTGAATGTGAGGTCCTTCCCTGTCCTGGTTATCTTCCTCCACACAATCTCCAACATCATTGAAATGTGGCAGCCAAGTCCTGACAATTTAGGGTTGGCACCATTCCAACTGCCACCACTCTTGGGCAGGTCTTTGCTACCACATGCTTGGACTGTAATTGCCTCCTGCCCACCCTCTATTTCTGCTGCAACTCATGCAGATATAAGTTGGAAAAAAATAATTTTGGGGAGAGCTGTGGCAGTCCAGACCTGCAATCTCATCATTGTGTAGGGACTTCTGGTGAGACAATTACCTCTATCGACACAGATTGGTAGGTAATTGATCTCTAGCTTATGGTCTTAGGAGGGCGACTGTGAGATGGGTGACACAGGGAGTGGGCAGCAGAGGTGGGGCTCGAAGTCATGTCCTCTTGATTCAGAGGGCAGCCCTTGAATCCCGGTACCAGGCTCTTCTCATGTTGATATCATGTTCAATCCAAATTTAAATTCCATGCATTTTTTTAAAAGCGTGGGTGCGAATATAAAGTCTTTTGTAAAACTTTAGGAAGAACAGTAATGGACAGTTAGGAACAGTCTTGCTTCCCTTAGCAGAGAGAAATAGTGAAAGGTAAAGAAAGTTTGGCAAGTGCTCCAACTAAGCCTTAGCACAATGCCTGGCACAAGTAGGCACTGAATAAATGTTCATTGACTGACTGAGGGCATTCAGGAATAAAGACAGTAGGATAGCAAACAAGGAAAACAGGAAAAGATCTGCCAGGATTTTTATAACAACTTTTCCCCATCACACTGGAGCCACCAACCACCCTTGGACTCTAAGGTCACCATCCCAGATAAGCTTATAGGAGAGGTATAAAGGGTGTCACAGATCTGACCAAGTGCACATAATGGACACTGCACAATTGTCAGGGTGCTGAGGGATCTGCTCGTAAGGTATCCTAAGGATGGGCTTGGGGGAAGGAAGGAGAGAAGGCACTGAGGGTCAAAGACAGCGTGACGTGATTGTAAGTCTTAGGATCACAGATTGAGAGTTGGAGGTCATGCCCTTGGCATGACAGACGAGGAAACTGAGGCCTAGGCAAATTGAGTTACTTGGTTAGTGAGTGTTTGAGTTGAGATTAGAAAGGACGCCTCCTGAACTCCAAGTCTTGGGCTCCTTTTGTTCTTGGTGTCTGAGGACACTCATTAGCATGAGATAGGGAAGAATGAAGAATGAATGATAAAGGATTAATTAAGGGCTTTTTCATGAGCAAAGAGCTGGAGGAGGTGCCAGCTTTAGAAGGAATCTTGTGCTGGAGCTCTCCGCCATTTTCTGAAGCACTGAGCTACCACCACTTCCAAGCCTTCTCATATCCTGTCTCCTCGGCCATTTGGAGTCACTCTAATTTCCTCCAGAATCCAAACTTGCTTCAAGGCCCCGTTCTTTGCTGAGTGAATCTGAGGGAGAGGAGAGTGGGAGCAGGGCCTGCTGGGGAGAGTGGTCCTGCTCCCTGGTGCTTTACTGAACTCCCTTCTTCCCTTGTTCCATTTCCATGACGTCACCCACTCCCCCAGCCCCATCATGGGGCCTGGGCTTCAGGCAGCAGCTTGTGGAGGGCATGGGGGAGGGGATGGAGGCTGGCTCCCTTCCCGAGCCCGGAACAGTTTAGGAATGTGTGCTATGAGGAGGCCCAGAGAGCTCTGCTCTCTCCCGGGCCCGCCTCCCCCTGCACACAGTCGGTGGGCACCCAGGCAGCTGTCCGGGCCACTCAGAATTCATCTCCTTTACAAGGACACTTCTTCTGGTTTCATTGCCTGCCAAAGATGAAGGGTTTGTTTTGTTGTGGGCTTGGTTGGTATAGAGGTAACCAGGATCCAGGATGAGAGAGGTCAAAGCATATTCCTGTGAAAGTCAAATGCTCCAGAGATTCAGGCAGGGGCTGTGAGGTTCCCTAGTCCCTCCCCCTTCACCTCCAAGGTCCTTTTCACCTCGGAAAGGCTATAATTCTAAAGATCAGCTACAAAATATTAAAAAATACATAGGAAAAAAGTTCATATGGGGACACAAACAGGCCAATTTTGTTACTACCTTACTAAATTTAATATATACTTTAAAAAAACCCCAAAAGGACATGAACAGAAGCTTAAGTTTCCCATACAATTTATTTTATTTATTGATCTTTGTATATTGGGATATTTGGGTTGCAATAAATAACTAATCAGAAGCACCTACTATGACCAGGCACTGGGAAAAAGGATAAAAATGTTTATCCATGAAAAGTAAGTTCATAATAAAAAAAAAATCTGTTACACTCGGGAGAATCACAAACTACTTTCTATTAAAGGTTTCTTCTTGCCATTTCCCCTCCCCCATTCTTCCCCCCCTCCCCCCAAGTCATAGTAGCAGCACTGGGGTATGTGAAGGTATGGGTATAGATGTGGGCATATGTGGAGGGTGGTGGAAGGTGGTGGATAGAACACAGGACCCCTCTGTGGCCCCCACCCTGTCAGTTCACATTTTCTCCAATTCTCTGCTGTTGATGACCTGAAAAAGACGGCTCTTTTGAACTCCTATGGGACATCTTCCTCAACTGAAAGCCTCCAACTATTCCATTTTTAAAGGTCTCCATAGAAAGAGATTCTACAACTTTCTGCAATGACCTATTTCAATATTTAGCATTCTTTTCGGTCAGGAAATTGTTTTTTTCGGTCTGATCTTTTGTCCCAAGACTCTTCAGCAATCTGACTTCTCTCCTAATTCTCTCCAGAAACCCATGGGTAGAATATTTATTCCTATTAAATTCATCTTGTTAGATTCAGTCTGTCATTCCAACCTGTTAGGATATTTTTGGATACTGAGTCTATCCTTCAATATGGTTGCTGTCCCTCCAAATTTCATATTATCTGCAAATTTGTTTTTTTTTTTGAAGCCCCAAATCATTATTTTCACGTTGATGAATCATGAAATATATGATAGTTCTTATATGTTGTAGGGTTATACAACATATGAGCACAGTATACAAAAAACTTAAACTATTTTTAAAATTCCAGAAGACAAATAGAAAATGTAACTTTTGTTTTCCAACAAGCACAGTTAAAAACTATACCCATAATAAACATTATAGGTTAAAAACCACCCCAGCAACCCCTCCATGCAGAAAGACAGCACTATCTACACTGACACATTTGCCAGGACTATAATATCTTCCACAGTTGTAATCAAAACAACTCCTATTTCCTTCATTGGTGACGCCCACTTCCAGGTCGCCTATATCTGTCATGGTCATCATAGAGAGAAGAGCTGTAAATATTTTCCCTTTCCTTGACATTAATTGGATTTGGTGTTTTGTGATTTCCTTATGCAAACTGAATTTCCATGTGATGTCCACAAACCTATTTTCAATTCCAAATTATGCAGGACACCTTCAATATCACAAACATCTTTAAACTGAACACAAGCCAGTTCTCTGGGACAAAGATGCACACTGTAATGACTAAATTCCTAGTGCAAGTCTTTAGACCTGATATTGTCAGCCACATTCTTCACCCACAGGGACATGTAGTTCTGCAACAAGTGGGGAACATGGCGGTAGGAGTGAGGCACAAGGCACTACTGGGTGAGAGCAAATCATCTTATCTGCAAATTGGACAAGGTTTCTTTCTCTGTCTTCATTCAAGTCACTGACAAGAACGTGGACAAGCCTAGGGACAAGATTCCGGCAACACTTCTCTCCACATCCTCTTCTGTGTTGACACTGATGCGTCGCTGATTACTCTTTTGGTAAAATTATTCAACCACTTCTGGATTCATCTAACTTTGCTCTCATATCATCCACATTTCTCCATCTTGTCCACAAGAATAGAAGGAGAAGTTTTGTCAATGCTTTGCTAAAATCTAAATAGATGATGTTTATAGGATTTTTCCTAATCTAGGAGTCGAGAAACTAACAAAAGGAAATAGAATTAGTGGAAAATGAACTATTTTTGGTCAAGTCACACAGCTACTTTGTGATCACTGCTTTCCTTTCTAAGTGCTCACAAGCCACCCCTTTAATAGCATACCCTAGAATGTTGCTAAGAATAGAAGTCAAGTCCACTAGCCTATAGTTTAAAGACTCCACCGTTTTCCCTTTTTCAAAAGCCAGGATGGGTTTTGCCTTTCTCTATGGCTATGGCACCCACACCATTCTCTCAGATCTTTTAGAGATCACTCCCAGCAAAAGCACTTTAAATGGACTTTTCTGGGAATATCTTGTTTTCCCACCATAAAATGTAAGTGCTCTGCTGTCAAGAACTCTTGTATTTTTGTCTTTGTATTTTCAGTATCTATCGCGGCGACTGCCATGTTTTTGTTGTTCTGGACGTGGGTCTGCAGTTCTGTGGGTCTGCAGAATTCCCAATAAGGAAACTTCCTCTTTCAAAGGAGGTTGGCATTTATTGTGCAACTTATAATTGTAGAAAGTTGCCTAGGGGGTAATTTTCTAAGATTAAGTGGCTTTCCCAGGGTCCCAATGCCAGTTTGTGTCAAAGGTGGGACTTGAACCCGTCTTCCTCATTCTAAGGCCGACTCTTTCCACATTATCTGACTCTTAATAAAATATTGTTTAATGAGTGAATGAAAAAAGAAATCCTTTCATCTGAGTAGATACCTTAGCTTTTCTTTTATTTTCCTCTTGCCCTCTTGCTTTAAAAGACAAACCAACAAATTCTTGTTCCTGTTCCTCACTGGCCCTTGCTCATCCCGGGTGTGAGTGCTCCTGACACTGACATTGGGCTTACAGGACAGGTTCTTTTAGAACCATCCTCTTATTTGCCTTTGTTTCCATTTTCTTTATGTTTCTTTTAAAAATCTGATTTTGCCAGTGAGGTCCTTGAGCATCCGCACGGTCTATTTAGGCAGTGACTCCACGTACAGCACGACATCTGTGGCCTTATCCAAGTCAGCAAGTAAAAAAAAAGGTGAAAGGTACAAGTTCAGATCCCTGGTCACGTCACTAGATACCTCTTCCCAAAGTGACCTCGAACTATTAATGACTATTCTCAGCCAGTCCTTAAAACCACCAAATTTTATCTGAGCCGAGATGATCCGGCTCCCTTTCCTCACCTCGAAATATTAAAGAGTAAAAGAATGATTAGAAAAAGAGAGAGGAAGGAACGAATCACAGTGAAAATCACAAGAAAATGAGCAAATAGCAAAGAAGAGGCCACGTGGCACAACGGATAACTATTATGGGTTAAAAACCACCCCAGCAACCCCTCCGTGCAGAAAGACAACACTCCCCACAGACAGAAATTATCTTGGAATAAGTAAGTGCGATTTAGTGTTCTCAAAGAAGACTACAAAAAGGCAAATGATGCGATCAACTGTTTAGAACAAATCACAGGAATCTCACTGAAGTAGTGGGTGCTCTGAAAACTGGAATATTTGGAATTTAAAAAATGCAGAGATGGAGCAAAGCATAGCAGAAAAAATAATTTAAAAAATGGCAAAATTTGATTGCGATCTCTACAAGCCAAAGCCGTTGGCCTTGAAAACAGAACTCAGTGATACACTCAGAGAATTATTGGTATCCCTGAAAAATAAGGTGAAAAACAAAAATATTGATAATGATTATTATTATATTAATGTATACAGCATTTCGTTCTGGGAATAAGATTTCATAGATAAAGGCATTTCGTACCTGTGGAAAGAAAGGATGGAAGGGAGAATCTAGAACTGTATACTTATTGGGTTGGGCAAAGGAAGTGGAAAAACTGAATTACAGTGAAAGTGGAATCAAGAAATATGGGTTTGGGCTGGATAGTAGGGTGGGAGGGGGCGATGGTATCCGTATAAAAAGACTGAGATCAAATTATTTCAAGCAAAATAGATGGAAGCGACATGGCGGTAATTTTTTTTAAGTAATATAACAAAATTTGACAGATGGAAACATTTAATTATTTTAACCTCAGAATGACAGAATTGCAATGAATCATTTATCGATCTGTGGAGATATCTGGGGCAACCCTAGTGGGTGTCCTCATCTTTGTGTTTGTTTAATTTTGCATCAATTTGCATGCCTAGTAAACTCTAAGTCCTTCGAGAGCAGGAAATGCCTTGTTTTTGTCTTTGTAGCCTTAGACCTCTTTTCTTCAGTTCCATTTTTACCTCCTCTAGAAGCACATCTAGGATTGGCTGTGATGTGAGAATCTAAGTATGGCGACTCCATTCTCCCTGATGGTGAAAAGAATTTGTCATCAAAAGTGTTTGCAGATCGTTCTCGCCATCTGGTTATTGACCCCCTTCCAATTTCATCTGTAAATTCCTCAAGGATGACTTAAGTTTTTAATAACAATATTCTACTGGTATCTCTCTCCTCTCCTCTCTCTCTCCTCTCTCTCTCTCTCTCTCACTCTTTCCCTCCCTCCTCCCTTCCTTCCTTCCTTCTTTCCTTCCTTTCTTCCTTCCTTCCTTCCTTCCTTCCTTCCTTCCTTCCTTCCTTCCTTCCTTCCTACCTTCTTTTCTTCCTTCCTTCTATTGCTGAGTCATAGGATATTCCAGTTTATAAAGAACTGAAAATGAGTGTTTATCCACAAAAGGGTGCACGGTAGGTATGAGCTGGCTACAATGAATTGTAGCCAACTGGAGACTAAACTTGAACTCTATTCAGTTCTAGCTGCTACCTTTTAAAATACTGACAAATGAGATTGTCCAGAGGAAGGTGACTGGGCTGATGGCAGATGTAGAAAGCATTTCCTATAAGAACAGGTCCAAGAAGCTGAGGATGTGTAGCCCCAAGACAAGGAGAAGGCCGTGGCTTCAAGGGTTTGAAGGGCTCTCATGTGGAAAAGGAATGAGCCTTGCTCTGTGTAGCACCAAAGGACAGACCTGGGCCCAGTCTAGCTAATCTACGGTGGTGGGTTTCTCCGTCTGGAAGTATCTGAGCAGAATATGCACTGCCACTCCTCAGGAAGGTGTAAAAAGGAGGGGTTTGAATGGACGAGCACTTACTCAGGTCCCTTTCATAGACCTGTGATTTCAATGGGCCAGAAACTCCTCTAACCTATACAGGTTAGCACCCGTTTTGCAAGTTGTAGCCTTAGAACAACAGTTCTTAATCTTTTTTGTGTCATTGGCTCCTTGGGCAATCTGGGGAAGCCTCTGGCCCCCTTCTCAGAAAGTTTTTTTTTTGTAATTAACTTTTGTTTATTTTTCGTTTACATCATTGATTTCCACAAGATTTTGAGTTACAGATTTTCTCCCCATCTTTTCCCTATCCACCCCCCCAAAACAGCGATCCCACTGTATACCCCCTCCCCCAATCTGCTCTCTCCTATATCCTCCCCCATCACCCCTCTGACTTTCAGAATGTTTTAAAATGCGTTAAACACATAGGAATACAAAGGAAACCACTTATATTGAAATGGAGTGATCAAAATATTTTTTAAAAAATTAAAAGTTCATGGACCCTAGGTTAAGAACTCTTGCCTTAGAGAGTGACCTGAAACACTGAAAGGTTAAGTGATTTTCCCAAAGTCAAGCTGTATCAGAGGCAGGGCATGAACTCAGGTCTTTCAGACTCCAAAGCTGACTCTATCCACTATAGTGATTTGACATTACTCCTTTAGAAACAGATCCACTGCCTGCCTAGTATAATGGCAATGAGAATTTAAAGACCTTCCCTGCCCCTTAATAAGCCTAAGGGAATTTGAAGACCTTCCCTGCTTTGAAAATATACTCTTCCCCTGAATACGCTGAATGTAGTCACATGGAGCCTGTGGTGGGAGGGGTTTGCTGAAGGGAGGCAGAGCCCACAGAAGCTGGGAGTTAGAGCTGCCTAGACTGGGAGGAGGAGAGTACACATCTGAGGGAGTCAGATAGGCTTGTGAGTAAAAGTTGGTGCTTGCCAGCTAGGTTTGTGTTGGTTCGTGGGAAGGCTAAAGGATGGTGTGGCTCTCTGTGCTGTTGCTGGTTTATTAACTTCTTTGCTGCTATGATGGAATTGGGTTACTAGTTTTGGGATTTGGTTTTCTGGTGTTTGAATAAATGTTTTGCTTCTGTTTTCTGTATGGAGAGTCTGTTATATTTTACAATTGCGCACCATGCAGGTACATTTATAGTGATTGTGGGCACTGTGAATATTGCATTGGTGCTATACCTAGTGACTCAGAAAACCACAGATTCACATTGTCTATGTTTTATCGTATTTTTATTTACTTGTAAAATTATATTTTAATCTGATTTGACCCACTCAGGAATGTATATACATACACACACCTCTGTGTGTGTATGTATATACACACATAAATATATACACATAGCATGTACATATACACAGTATGTGTGTGTGCATGTGTGTGCATCTATCTGCTAGGTGGTACTCTGGACATGGAATCAGAAAGACTCTTCTTCCTAAGTTCAAATCTGGCATCAGGTTCTTAGTAGCTGTGTGACCCTGGGCAAGTCATTTAACTCTGCCTCAGTTTCCTCATCTGTAAATTGAGCTGGAGAAGGAAATGGCAAACCACTCCAATATCTTTGCAAAGGAAACTCCAAATAAGGTCATGAAGCGTTAGACGTGACCCAACAACATATACAGATATATATAGATATATATATCTACACACATATGTATGTATGTATACACACATACATATATGCACACATGTACATAAACACATGAATTTCGATGCTTTTATAGGGCTTGTTCCTCACTCCTGCCTCACTCCCATTCCACCTCTTTTATGCCACTGAGGGGCAATGAGATTTGGGAGGAGGTTTCGGTAAGTGGAATTCTGGCCTGTATCTGTGGCCCAAGGAGGGTGGCCTGGCTGGTCCCTGGATGTGATCTGAGGCAGGGCTTCCCATGGGCAGAGTATGTTTTCTGCCTCTCTTGCTGGTCTCTATGCCAGTGCCTGGGCCGCTCAATGGTGCTTTTGAAAGAGGACAGCTGGCAGGGGCATTGGCCAGGAGGTTGGACCCAGAACACTGTGCTTGTTGAGGGGAGGAAAAATGGGGGGGGGGGCTTCATTCATCTCCAAGGCGGGGGCTCCATTCATTTCCAGGGAGGGGGGGGGCCTCCAAAACAAAACTGCTGTTTCTCCGTATTTTTGGCTCTTGCCTCAGAGCTGGATGAAGGGCAAGGCTATGACATCTTTCCTCTTCCCCCATGCCACCCTCCCCAATTTAAAGTCCTGGCAGGCTAAGCCCTCTCTGCTCAGGAAGAAGAGTAAATACACCTTAGGGGATGTCTGGGCAGCTCATGCTGAGAAAGGGAAACTTTTCATTTAGAAAGAGAAGGAACTGCCTGTCTCCAAGACCAAATTAGAGGGAGTTCAGAGGTAGTTGGTTAGGTGGGGTAGTGGAGAGAGGAAGCTTGATTTCTAAGCCTGCCTGTGGGATCCTAGGCATATAGCTTTACCTTTCTAAGCCTCAGTTTCCTCATGAGGTGTTCTCCAAGGTCCCTTCCATATCTAAATTTACAATATTATGATTCTTCTGTACCATTTATTAGCTTCATGACTCTAGATAAGGTGCCTAATATATCTGGGCCTCAGTTTCCTCACCTGAAGGCCAAGATAGCCTCAAAGATCCCTTCCGGCTCTGGTGTGAGAGAAACCAGGCTTCTGACCCAGTTGCTTCATCACAGAGCCCCTTCCAATGATCTCATAGACAAGGGACCAATACTCCCTATGTGCACATGTGCCCCCTCACTTACCCAAGTGTGGGAAAGAGGTGGGAGAAGCCTGGCATTTCCTGGCTCTGGATCAGTTAGCCTGGACTCTCCTCCACTTTCAGAGATCTTAGCAACAATTCGTGTGGGCATGAAAGCCTCTGTCTGGCCAGACTTGGAGCTCTGGGAACCATGGGATAATTCAGCAATGCCCACAACACACTGGGGAATTGGGAGCAGAACCAGATCAGAGGATACCAGGCATCCCATCCACTGTTGGCAATTACTAGGCCAATGTGGATCCCCCCCACACTGACTGAAGACTTCCATTGACATGGTGGTGGGGCTTGAAATGGGTAGAATGTTAGGTGTTTTCTGCTGGAAGCAATGAGGAGAGGCCCCCTTCTATATGCTCCCAGTCCCCAAAGAAGGCATCCCAGCTCCCTCAATAAGTAAGTCATCATAGAACAGAAGCGTAAACAGAGATATTTGTATAGGGATTTCTGGACCCCTTGGAATCGGAAGCTAACTTACAGGAGCTACATTCATTTTGTATATATTTTGAATGAAAGACAACAATTGTGGAGAGGACTGAGAGCTTGCCTTGTACTCAAGTCTTGCTTGGGACGCTCTCCAGCTGCCATGGGGCAGTTAGGTGGCACAATGGTTGGAGCATTGGAATTGCAATCAGCAAGACTCACTTCATGAGTCCAAATCTGCCCTCAGATACTTCCTAGCTGCATGACCCTCAGCAAGTTAATTCATCCAGCTTGCTTCAGTTTCCTCATCTGTAAAATGAGCTGGAGAAGGAAATGGCAAGCCACTCCAGTATCTTTGCCAAACAAAACCATAAATGGGGTCATGAAGAGTCAGATGGGACCGAGACCATTCAACCACAACAAAGCTTTGTGACTCTGGAGAAATTACTTAGCTTTCCAGCACAGGAGGCCAATGTTCTAACACTACAAATTGTAGAACAGGTAGCAATCTGCCTTGGCAATCTATCAATCATCAGCATTTATGAAGCACTTATTATGAGCAAAGATACCAAGAGTAGAAGGAAGCTAATGTTAGAGGAGGAAGAGGCTCTCATCAGCATTTATTAAGTGCTTACTGTGTACAAAGATACCAAGAAAAGAAGGAAGATAACTTTCGAGGGGGAGGTGTCAGAGGCTTCTGGACATGGGAAGATGGGACTGGGAAGACCTTGTCTTAAAAGAAGCCAGGTAGAGGGAGTTCCCCAACTTAAAGTCCCAAAGTTAATGAAGTTTTAGATCAAACAAACCAACAGCTTTCTCTGTTTCTGTCCCTGTCTGTCCATCTCTCTTTTTTTCTGTTTCTTGGACACATACCTATATGGGAACATGTCCGCCCCTGCAGTATTTAAACTCCCTGAGGGCAGATACTATTACAGGGAGCGTGTCTATGTAGCCCCAGAGCCTAGACAATTGCCCAAGGTCACTCAGATAGTAACAGAGCTGGGATATGGACCCTGGCCCTCTCGTCTCCAAATGCAGTGATTACTTTCAGTGGAAGACACATTTAAGCCCTTGTCCTGATTCACCATTTGAACATATTCTCTATCACCAACAGGTCGTGTCTGTCCCTTTTTCTCACTGCAGGGCTCTGAAAATTCTCCAACACCGTGATAAATATGAATTAATAGAGAAGGCAGGGTGGCTCAGTGTGAGCTGTGCTGGGAGGAGCTATTTTTCAGATCATGGCTGTGACCTTGGCCAAATTTCTTCACATCCTCAGGACTCAGTTTTCTCCTCTTTAAAATGGGTTGGGTGTTCTGATTCTGTGGTGCTGTGACCCCCTACCCCAGGGGAGCTTTGGAGGAGAACTCTGTCGTAAAGTGCTGGGCAAACATAAAGGACAAGTCAAGGGCCAGGAGAGGGAAGACAGAAGTGAAACAAGTGGTGAACCCACCCATAGGAAATGAAAAAAAAAGGAAGCAAGAAAGGCAGAGGTCAGCAAGCGCAGGCTGAAAATGAACATTTCTAACCAGGACGTGACAGAAAAATCTTCTAATGCACAGCATGAGCAGTGTAGTGTGTGCCTTTCCCTTTTGTGGGGTGAGGCAGGGAGAGTAACCTATCTGAGCCTCAGTTTCCTCACCTTTAAAACAAAGGGTTGAACTGGACAGTTTGAGCTGAGGTCCCTATGAGTTCTAAACTGACCATCCTATTTGCCCATTAGCTTACTGTTCTCGTGACCTCAGCAATTGCTTTGCTTCCTTGGGCCTCAGTTTACTCATCTGTAAAATGCTGGGGGGGCTTGAATCAGATGGCCTCTGAGGTTCCTTCCCGATCTAGATCTGAGATCCCATGTTAATTAATCCCATGTTGGTTGTGTAACCTTTCAGAAAAGTTCAGTAACCTTTCACAACCATTCAGTGCTCCCTGCCCTGAAACAGCTATGAAGTCCAGTGGATAGAGCTCTGGGCCTGGAGTCAGGAAGACCTGAGTTCAAATCGTGCCTCAGACACTTATGAGCTGGATGATGCCGGGAAAGACACTCATTCTCTGTTTGCCTCAGTTTTCTTACCTGTAAAATGGGGCTAATAACAGCACCTACCTCCCAGGGTTGTTGTGAAGATCAAGTGAGATCATGATTGTAAAGCACTTAGCACAGTGCTTGGTATATAGTAGGTGCTGTATAAATGTTTATCTCTGTCCCTTCTCCCCAGGCAATACTGTAAGGTTGTTGCAGAACTCACAATGCTCCATCTGCATGGATAGGAGTTTCTTTACAAAAAAAATTCCCTATGCCAACGAAATCATAGGTCCAGACACAGAGACTACAGAACTTTGTCGGAAATGTGATCTCCTTAACCCATGGTTTGCTTCCAATGATGTAGATTTCAATTCATCCACAATCTTTCATCCATTATCCTCTTGGTCGTTTCTTCCTTATGTTCTTTGGGGATCACAAGCTTTCTGTAAGCTTAGTTTTCTTCTTTTGCTTTTTATTGTTGTATGTGGTGGTAATTTTTCACCATCATCCCCTGATTTTAAAAATGACTTGATGTCCTAAAGTGATGTTGCCCTGGACTGCCATATTTCTCTGTTTTTAGTCTGTGAGTCTTTGAGTCTCCTCATTGTGGACACTGATTTTTATGGGCAAAGCGATGTAAATCCTTAGGAAATGGTGATGGTCTCTGCCAATGTCCATTCTTTTATCCATTTCCTTTTTTTTTTTTTTTTGGCATCAATGGCTTGTTTAAACAGGTCAGATTGGCTTCTTTCATGACATATTCCTAAATCATGTTTTCAAGCTTTCCCTCTTATCTTCATCTTTGCAATCAAGTCACCATATATTAAAGTACATGCTGATTTAACTTGGAGACTTTTATTGAGTTCTTCATAGATGTTGCTGGATGAACTGCAATTATATAACTTCCTGGTAGTCATTTCTTATAAATGCTCTTGAGCAGCAATGCAATCTAAGATGACCAAATTGCCCTTGGAATGATGCTTCTTGTTTCTGTTGGAAAACTAATACAGCTTTTATCTCCTTTATTCATTTCTCCAAGGAAAGTCTGTGAACCATCCATCCATATTCTTGTAACTTCTTTGTCTTTTATCTTTGTTCCCTTCCATGTACCCCATTATCCAACTTCATTGGTCTCCTTGGTGTTTCTCAAACATGGCACTCCATTTCTTGTCTTTTTGCCTTTGCACTGGCTAGTCCCCCATATCTGGAATGTTTTCCTTCCACACACTTACCTCCTAGTTTCCTTCAACTCTCAAGACTTTTCTAGTCTATCTATTAGAACCTTCCCTGTGAGAATACTTCTCATTGACTCCATTATCTTAATGGGGACTAGCTCTTGTACTGAGCACAGTGACATGCTCAGCTGATTCCACTCCCCACGTGGGAGAGGTTGGAAAAGCCTTAGAGCGTGGAGCATGTAAAGACATTCTGTAACTGGTTCTGGTCTGCTAACCGTGTGGGTAGGAGAAGCCTTTTTGATTGGCTATGTGACCAGAACTGGGAGTGTCTTCAAAAAGACTGTAGCTAGTGTTGACTTTTCCTTTTTGGCTGAGTTCTTGGTTGGACTCCCTTGCTGATGGTGTCTGATGAGGGACAGCTCTCCCCAGTGAGTCTGACATGAAGCCTGTTAATACAGGCCTGGATTCTTTTCTGACTTTTGCATTTGGTCTTTGTATTTTAGGCGATGGAATTAGAGAACAGGTAGCTTGGTGTCCACGTTTTCCATAATCTCAGTGTCTGGATTTTGCATGCAGCTCAGCATTGATGCTTTAAGGAACAAGGAGTGAGTGTTGGGATCCAGTTCAGTGGGACCTGAGGAGTTGTCCAGTAGCCATGTTGCATTTGGACATGAATGTGGTGGAACGCATATTATGTAGGAACTCAGCCAAGCTTGAGCCCATTCTCCCCAGAAATCAAGATGGGATAGGAGAGAATATATCCCCAAGATGTTGGGGGTGGGACAGCAATCGCCTACCAACTATATATTCAGAGGAAATATCCATTTGTAAAAGCTTATTGATGTTAAACTGGAGAAGGAAATGGCAAACCACTACAGTATCTTTGCCAAGACAACCCCATATAGGTTCATAAAGAGTCACACATGACTGAAACAACAACAGCAACAAAAATTGATAATAAGTAGTTCAGTGGAACTGGGGTGGCTAATTGGGAGGAGCAGGGAAGACAATGGGGGCTGCTGGAGAGATACAGACCCCTCTGATTGATTGTGACAGTACCCCCATGTAGCTAGAGCCCTGGTCTGATGTGCATGACTCTAGGGAATGTGGAGGAATCCCACTGCCCCCATCCCCCTCCCACAGACTTCCTTTGGATGGGGGCAACTGGTCCCTGTTTCGGGGCTTGTTTTGTTACTCAGCTATAAGTTGCTTCCCCCCCCCCCCCCTTGCTGACCTAGTTTTCTTTCTCATAAACATTTGTGGTCAACCCAGACACAGATTGCTTTGTGTGTACTCGTCCCAGGTCTGAGCCCGGAGCATGGCAGCGTTGGCAGCTCTGGCCACAGGGAAGGAAATCGATGAGGAAACTTCCTTCCCAGCTCAGGGCTGGGATTCCCATCCCTGGTCAGCTGATAGCACCCCTCTCTGACTGGAGCATGTTTTACTAGGCATCGATCCCGTATTTTGTCATAACTTTATACATTCCTCAGTGCAGGATGGAAATGAAAAATGGTTCTTTTCTTTCTTTCTTTCCTTTCTTTTTTCTTTCTTTCTTTCCTTTCTTTCTTTCTTTCTTTCCTTTCTTTCTTTCTTTCCTTTCTTCCTTTGTTTCTTTCCTTTCTTTCTTTCTTTCTTTCCTTTCTTTCTTTCTTTCCTTCTTTCCTTCTTTCTTTTCTTTCTTTCTTTCTTTCTTTC
>CM053584.1:383470211-383518781 GCA_028627135.1 Pseudochirops cupreus | reverse complement strand
TTTCTTTCTTTCTTTCTTTCATATTCTGTCTACCCCTCCATTGGAACAACCTGTCTTTCATTTCTATTGACGGTAAGCAGAGGTGTGGTTGGGCCCCAATCCCCGTGGGGAGGAGAGCAGAGGAGAGAAGCACTGGGAAGGCCAGTGAAAGGCGCCTTCCTCTTTCTCCAGTCTTCAGAGAGACAGTCACGGAAAAAAGGGGAGAAAATGGGAGGGAGGAGGGAGGCTTGACTTTGATCTGGCCCCCATAGTGGAGACAGGCAACTCTCACCTTTATGCTTTTCTGGTTGGGTAGTGAAGGGTAGTGAGGAGGGTTCTGATAGCCACTCTACAAAGCAAGGCATAGAGGTTTATGTATATGTGTACACACACACACACACACACACACACACACACACTGAAATGCATGTACATAGCAACCACACATGTACACTCACTCACACATGTACATGGACGTACATGCACACATATGTACACGGAATGAGCACACACATACATGTGTGAATGTTTATTTATGTATGTGAATAGCATTGCGGAGGAGGGAGTCTGGACCTATTATTTCATTTGCATTGAAGAACTCTTTAGGTGAAAACTCCCTTCAGCTGTGCTGATCAGCTGTTACTTCCTCATGTCAACTCTCCAAGCTCCCTATTACCTCTGGGAGCAAAGACAACACGCTCTGTTTGGCAGTCAAAGTCCTCCCTAACACAACCCCCATCTTACACCTTACTCTCCAACAAGTCCTTGATCCGGTGACGCTGGTCCCCTGGCTGTTCCACCAAGCCCCTCCCTGTCTCAGCTCTGGTCCTTCTCTCCACCCATCCCCCATGCCTGGGATGCTCTCCCTCCTCCCCTCTAACCAGTGACTCTATGGTTTCCCTTAAGTCCTAACCCAAATCCCACCTTCTACAGAAAGCCTTCCCCACTCCCTCTTCATGCCCATGCCTTCCCTCTTCTGATTATTTCCCCTTTGGCTCTGACATAGGGACCTCATTTTGGTCCTCTTTGACTACAAAGGACAACGACCAATTAATCCTGGGTGTAGCTTGTTGTATATTTCTGTTGGCATGTTGTCAGCCCACCCCCACCCCAGTCTGATTGTAAGCTCCTTGAGGGCAGGGGCTCCCTTTTGCCTTTCTTGGGGTCCCCAGTGATTAGCACATTCCTGGCATGTAGTAGGTGCTTAGCACATTTCCAGCACACAGTAGGTGCTTAGCAAATTCCTCCATATAGTAGATGCTTAGTACATTCCGGCATTAAGTAGGCGCTTAGCACATTTCTACACATAGTAGGTGCTTAGCACATTCCCAGCATATAGTAGGTGCTCAATAAATGTTTATTGAATTGAAGTCTTAGAGAGGGGCACTGAGAAGTCAGGAGACTTGCCCAGGGTTGCACAACCAGGATGGGTCAAGGGCAGGACTTGAATCCAGCTCTTCCTGACCCCAAGGCCAGCTCGGTGTCTACTAAGCAGTGCTCCTTCTCCTGCATATTTATGTGTGTGTGTCTTGGTGCACATGTGTGTTTATGTGCATGCATGTGTGCCCGTGTATAGGCAGGTGTGGTTTTTGTGTAAGGCAGTGCACACACCTATGTGTGTAGGCATGTACATACATGTTCACAGATAGGCAGGCATATGTGTCTGCATGTCTATGTGCAGATACGTTTACATGTGTGTTTAGAATCATATGCACATGCATATGTGTGCATGCATGTATACGTGTGTTTGTCTGTAATTATATTTAAATCTCAACCAATCAAGTCTTTAAGTGGTGGGCACCCAATGAGGATCTGGGAAATGACCAAAGTGAGACAGTTTTGCCTTCCAGTTCTACTGAGGGATCAGGCACATGCATAGATGGACAGATCCCTGGTTCTGAAATCAGAGGGCCCAGATTCAAATTCCGCTTTTGACGACTACTCAGTACTTTGTGTGATACTGGGCGAGCCACTTAGCCTTGCTGGGCCTCAGTTTCCTCCTGCGTCAGATGAGGTGGTTCGCCTGAGCCACCTCCGAGGTCCTTTCCTTCTCCAGTGCTAGGATCCAATGGCTGTCCCTTCCCCCATCCAGTAAAAGTGAGCTAAAATCCATACACAGAGGGCAGCATTGATGACCTGGAGAATTAAAGGCCTCTTGAAGGAGGTATAGTATATACTGTTTAGTTCCCAGTAAGAGTCATGGAAAAAACCTTCCAAAATATATGAAATGATCTTTTTTTTAGCAGTCTGCCAAAATTTTATTAGTGTTTCTCAGCCATGATTTATGGTCATGCTATTAGTGTGCTCCTGTGCTCTTTTTAAAAATATTCATTTCCAAATCGTGATGTGGGAATCAAGAGGACCTGGATTCAAATCTGACCTCAGACTCTTGCCAGCTTTGTGACTCTGGGCAAGTCACTATTTGCCTCAGTTTCCTCAGTTGTCAATTGAACTGGAAAAGGACATGGCCAACTGCTCCAGTATTAAAATAAATTAATTTAAAAAAGACAAGTCAGCTCCAGCCTCCATGCCCCAGATAACTAGGGATAGGTGTCAGAGCTGATCTGCCCTGGGGGCAGAAGATTCCTCAGTGGAGTTCCCTAGGACAGGGCAATCACACATCTGACCTACCTTCCCCTCATCCCCAAGATGTTCCAGGTCGGTGATCCCCCAACCCCCGGTGCACGTGGCAGCCCTTCCTTGGCCATTTTGTACATTTCTCATCCCTACCTTTCCACAAAAGCTCCAAAAAAGGATCTCTCGACATTCTAGAGGGTTTCCTCAGATGTTTTCAATGGTCCCCAGGTGTCCAGGCTACCCTCAGACCACCCATCTCTCTAGCCAGGCACAGAACTCTGCTGAGAGCAAACTTGTCTCGGAGGCCCCAAGGCGGGGCCTCTCTACTTTCCTGTTTTCTCTGCCTCCCCCAGCAGCTCCCATCTCTCTCTGGGGATGATGTTCATGGGGCCTCACATCTTTCACCCACACTCCTTCCTTACTTCTTCTCTTCATTTTTCATCTCTGGTGCCTGTCAGGCAGGATCCAAATCCATCCTGGAAAAATCAGCTGTTTTCTCAACTCGGCAGTGGGCACCCCTCCTGTCTGCCAGCCCGCCAGACTGTTTCTCACATGATTTCCCTTTTTCTTTTTGCTCACTCTTTATGGATAAATGCTAAAAAGGATTGTTATTGGGAGACAGAGATAACAGGAAGTTTACCAAAACCACCCCAATGGCCCACAACACACACACACACACACACACACACACACACACACACACACACACACACACACACACACACACACTCCCACTGTGGGAAGCATGACTCCTTAGCAGAGACTAAAAGGGCCTGAGGCCTTTTTCTAAATAATGGAAATAATCTTTCTTATGGGACCCAAAGCTGGCAGACAGAGGCCTAGTCATATTTTGAGTGTGTGTGTGTGTGTGTGTGTGTGTGTTTGTGTGTGTGTCTGAGAGAGAGAGAGAGAGAGAGAGAGAGAGAGAGGGAGAGAGAATGACTGTATTCCAGGCACAGGTGTAGGAGGCAGGGGAGGACTGGTTGGTTCTGATGGGTGGCAGCTCTACCATTCACACAGTGTATGTCTAAAGAGACCCTGCCAGAGGCTTGTACCCACAGGAAAGCTGCCTGCATATCTGCTTTCTCCAAACCCCATTGGGCAGCCATGGCCCTCTCCTCCTTCCACCAGCTCTCCTAATCAGCATATTTGTATGTAAACAGAAGGGGGGCCCTCCTCCCCAGTGAGCTCCCTCATCCTGCTGGCTGCCCCCAGCATCCTCCAGGCACCGACAGCCGGGAGATTGCCCTGCTCTCCCCGCGTGGCCTTTTCTTGGCGAAAGGTTCACTGGGCGGATTCAGATGGAGAAATGGGCCCTGCCCATTGGTGTGTTAGTAACCAGGCAACAGAGGGAGAGGCAGAGGAGGCCAGAGAGCCAGAGAGGACTTGGAGAAATCTCTGAATTTGGTTTTGATTCCAAAGCATCCTGGGGAGGATGATTCCCTCTGGGCAATTGGCACCCACAACAAACAGTCTGGCAGATGTCTCTGTGACCCCAAAAGGTTAAGAACCTCTGGACTAGACCATCTCAAAGGTCATTCTAGAGCTCACACTGATGGAGGTTGGTGCCCTTTAGTGTCCTGAGAGCTTCCTGATGAGGAATGGGCTGTTGTATTGAGGACAAAGGAAGCTGAAGGATGGGCAGTGTGGCCTAATGGAGAGAGTCGGGAGAGTGTGGGTTCAAGATCCACCTGGCTCTGGGGCTCTGGGCAGGTCGCTTGACTCTGGGGTCTCAGGCTGCTGCTCTCTGATCTGGGCTGGTAGAGGGAGCTTCCTCAGTGGTGCTCCCTGCACCAGTGAAATCACAGTGGGGTTTGGGGAGACAACTCAGAGGGTTGGTTGGCAAGGGGCAGCCGAGGAGCAGCTTTATGAGCCAGAGGTAATAGGGCAGACTTAAGGTGCCACCTCTTTTAGGGAAAAGAGGCACCTAAGAAAGCCCCAAGAAGTCTGGCTTTGGAGTTAGAGGTCTTGGCTTCAGATCCTAGTTCCACTGTTTACTCCCTCCGTGATCTTGAATAAGTCACACAACTCTCTGGGCCTCAGTTTCCCCCTTTGTAAAATGAGCCAGCTGGGGTCTGCTTCCAGCTTTGGTTCTCTGAGGCTGGGAGCCTCATCACTGCAGTGAGTGGAGCCAGAGTGTGTCAACGAGCCAGGGAAGGAATGAGAACGGAGTGGTGTCTCCTCGGTTGGTGCAGGCCAAGACAGATTCTGGGAAACAACAGATCGAGGAAACAGCAAGGCCCCAGAGAAGGATCCTGGGGTCCTAGATCTAGAGATGGGGGAGATCTTGGAGGCCATTAAATCCAAAGTCCTCGGTTTACAGGTGAGGAAACTGAGGCACAGAGAGGCCAAGTGCTTGGCCCAATGCCAAGATTTGGCCTGAGTCTTCCTGACCCCAAGTCCAGCCACTACCCAGATGCCATCAGCGGCTCCACGCTGGTGCCATCTCCCAGTCCTGGGCACAGCCTCCACCCTGGGCATGCCTGCCACCACTCACGCTTGGCTAGAGTGGAGCACCTTAGAAGACCGAACCATGTTACGGCGTTGTTAGATCAGATGTATCATTATCATTATGTATCACTATGTTGTTACAGTTATATTATGTTTTATTGTATTATGTTATACAACATATTATATTATACTATGTATTATGTTGTATCATATAATATAGTGGTTCTCAACCTTCCTAATATCATGACTCTCATATGTGGGTGTATCTGCATGTGGGCGGACCCGCCTGGAGACGCATAGAGGAGCAGTGTCTCAGTTCCTAAGACCATTGGAAATATGTGTTTTCTGATGGTCTTAGGTGACCCCTGTGATCCCTGTGAAAGAAGGGTCGTTTGACCTCCATGGGGTCGCAACCCACAGGTTGAGAACCACTGATATAATGATATGTTAGATAATATGTAATATCACATTGCTACATCTATTATGTTATGTTGCATTTTATTATGTTATATACATGACATGACAGAATATTATATTATGTTATATATTATATCGTATTGTTATGTTATATTCTCATGTTATCACACTATGTCACAAGATGACATTATGTCACACTCTATCTCATGTTATGCCATACGGCACCATATTATCCATCCCATCCCATCCCAAATACCATCTTAATCCTCACACGATATCATTCTAGAGTTTTCTATTGCGCCATAGGATGTGCTATATTATACTATCAGTCTGCCATTTCATGTCATTCCATCCCACAGCATGCGCTAGTTGATTATTCTAGATCATGTAAATGTATTTAGCATTTTCCAGCTTAGGAGGTGCTTTCTGTAGTGATCTCACCTGACTTTCATAACACCCAGTCAATCAGCAGGCATTGATTAAGCCTCTGCTCTGTCAAGTGCCTTGGCCCGAGGACTCTGCTGTCTGGCCAGGAGAGACAGCGCACACTCCCATTGTCTGGGAACCTGCCCAACAGATCCAGGGGGATTCGGAGGGCAGAGCACCGCCCCTCGTAATAACAGCTAATGTTGTTGCTGTTTTGTAGAGGTGGAAAACAAGGCTAAGACAGGAAAGTCACACTTTGTTTGAGAGGCAGAATGGAAGAGTAAATAGTATGTTGGACTTGGAGGCAGGATACCAGGGTTTGAGTCCTCTCTCTCTCTCTCTCTCTCTCTCTCTCTCTCTCTCTCTCTCTCTCTCTCTCTCTCTCTCTCTCTGTGGGGTTGGACTCTGTGTTCAGCCTAAGGTCCCTTCTGCTCCAGATCTGCCATGGCAAGGACTTACCTCCACCTCTATGAAGGTGTGCAGCTTTTTGCAGGTTGAAGCAAAGGTCTCTGTTGTGCCAAATTCAAAATACCACAGCCTGTTCTTCATCCTAGGATGTGAAAGAGAAAAAAATGGGGCTTATTCAAGACAGCCTTGACCCGCTCCCTGGCAGACAGGACGCTCCCAGGAGGACCCAGACACCCAGATCCTCAGTATTCACGGAGGGAACGACAGGCAGTCATGGGAAAGAGCATGCCCCTCCTCATGAATGCAACCTGGGGCAGAGCCCTCTGCCCCTCCCCTAGTTAGAGCTTTGGTATCATGAAAATCTGAGCACTTGAAGTGGTCATCTAAGGCATTTCCCTACAAGATAGACTCCCATTATATCACTAACCCAACAAGTGTCCATGAAAGCTTCTACTTTCATGCCTCCAGTGATGATTAGCTCACTACCTCACAAGGCAGGCCTTTCCATCTTGAGACAATTCTGATTATCACAAAGTTCCTTAGATTAAACTGGAGCCTGTTTTCTTTTAATTTGAACCCACTGATGCCATTTAATTTCTCTGGAATTAAATCCAAATGAATCTAATTGATTAGATCAGGAGCAGGAGACAATGGCTCTAGCCCCAATTCTGTCTCTAATGAGCTGGGTGACCCTTAAGTAAGGTCTCTCCTCTGAGCCTCAGTTTCCTCAGCTATAAAGTAAAGGAGCCAGGCTAGAAGAACTCTAAGGTTCTGTTCTAGCTTGGAAAGGCTGTGATTCTAAGGCTTCTTGAAGACAGAGAACACGTTCCTCCCAGTGTCTTCTCTCCAGACCAGATACCAAAGTTCTTTCAATTCAGCTCAATAAAAAGTGATCAGTCGATAAGCATTCTTTACACGTTTATCAAATGCCAGGCACTAAGCCAAGTGAGAGACAAAGAAAAAGTGAAAACAGTTCCTGCCCTCAGGGAGCTCACATTCTGTTAGGGAGACTTGGATAGGTAATTGACCCTCAAAAACTCCCTGGTCTTGTTCCCCGGGAGAGCTTCAGGTCATCAATATCCTGAGACCAGAGTTCAACACAAGTGTCCAGAAGAGGGCTGACCAAGCCTAGAGAGGAAGGAGACTCCAGCTTCTCTCCTTACAGCAAGTGGTTTCTCTTAATGTGTCCTTGTTGTCTAATTCCAACAATGACTTATGGTAGAAGTGGTGCTGAGGGAGCTCACTGAGGAAATGTGCAATTAGAAAGGAGGATATGGTTTGAGTAAGGGAAGCAGATGGACAGTTCGAGTACTCCCCCAGGACTCACTGACTGTAAGAGGACCTAGGAGAGGGCTTCCAGCATGTTGGCTAGATCTGAGGAGGAGGAGGGGGACTGGATCTGTGGTAGCATTGACCCAGGGAACTCCCAGGAGAGGACGCTCCCTCTTCTGATGCAGGTTAGCACCTTCTTTGCAACTAGCAACCTTTAGAGAGTTGCCCTGCCTGCTGAGAACTTAACTGACTTGTTCAGGTCAAATAGCCAGTGTGAGTCAGAGGCAAGACTTGAACCAGGTCTAACTGACTTGGAGGCCAGCTCTTTCTCCATTATGTCAAACTATCTCTCCTGGAAGAACATGAACCACAATAATAAAAATATTAAGAACAACAATAAGAACTAGTAAGAGTTAATATTTCCTTAGAGGCCATGGACAGAACAGTGGCTCTGGAATCAAGACAGGTCACTGAACTTCTGTGAGGCTCAGTTCCTCCATCTGTAAAGTGGGGATAATAATAGCACTGACTTCCCAGGGTTGTTGGGAGGATCAAATCAGGTAACGTTTGTATAGCGCTTTGCAAACCTTAAAACATTCTCTCTCTATCTCTGTCTCTCCTCCCCGCCTCTCCCTCTCCCTTTCCCTCTCCCTCCCTCCGTCCCTCCCTCCCTCTGTCTCTGGCTCTGTCTTTGTCTCTCCCTCTCCCTCCTTCTCTGTCTGTCTGTCTGTCTGTCTGTCTCTGTCTCTCTCTCTGTCTCTGTCTCTCTCTGTCTCTGTCTCTGTCTTTGTCTCTGTCTCTCCCTCCCTCCCTCCTGGGTATCATTACTTAACTTTACTTTAAAGTTTGCAAAGCCCTTTATAAATGGTCACTCACTTGCTCCTCCCAATAATACCGTGAGGCAAGTGCGCTTATTATCCATTGTCCCCATGTTACAGGTGAGGAGACTGAGGCTCACGAGGTTAGCTGATGTGCCCAGTAAGTTTCTGAAGCAATTTTCAAGGCTTAGGTCTCCTTAGCCACATGTAGAGGAGTCAAGTCATGGACCACAGCATGGGGTGGGTCATAATCTGCCCCTTTGGAAACAATGAGAAAACCTCTTGAAGGGATGGGAGAATATTGTCACATTCGTTTTTATGGTGATCATGTCATGCTGTTGACAGGGAAATACTAAAAAAAACCCACTGGATTTGTGACCTGCTTGATTTGGAAGTTCCCTCCAATGATACAAATGGCTGTCCACCCGTGCCTGTCCACTCTCATCCATGTTCTTTCATAGCTTCCCCACTGGGGACCACTCAGCATGTTGGATGCCTTTCTAGCTTTCTCTTGGCAATCATAATGTTGTTCAGTCATTTTTCAGTCATGTGTGACCCTTTGTGACCCCACTTGGGGTTTTCTTGGCAAAGATACTGGTGTGGTTTGTCATTTCCTTTTCAAGCTCATTTTACAGATGAGGAAACCGAGGCAGTCAGGATGAAGTGACTTGGCCAGGGTCACACATCTACTAAGTATCTGAGGCCATATTTGAACTCAGAAAACGAGTCTTCCTGGCCCCAAGGCCCACCCTTGATCCACTGTGCCACCAAACTGCCCCAAGACAATAACGATACTGGCATATATGTGTATATGGACATACAATAGCTGTCATATGCTATATGATACAATATATGATACATATATAGAATATGATACTGATATTATAATAAATTATATGTAACGCTGGCCTATGTGATATGTGTCATGTCATATAATAGACATAGGCCTATCACATGGGAGATACCATAATATGCTAATGTTGCATACATATAATTTATTCTAAACTCAGTGTCATCATAAAAACATTAAAAAACCACAAAATTGAAAAAATCATACATGAACTAAAATATCTTTTTAAAATGAAAACCATATATTTTAAGAGGAATTTGAACAGAGACGTCCTGTTTGCTTTTGCATCTCCTTCCAAATTTTTTCTTCTGGTCCGCCCCTCCCCCTCCAGATCTGGACATTGTCTTTATTATTACTATTTTTTCCAGAGCCAGAGCTTGTATGTTGTTGTTCACACTCTGCTTTCCTCATTCTGCATCATTTTGTATAAATCTTCTCCATTTTTGTTAGCCAACATATTTGTCATTTCTTAGAGAATAATTCAGTTTTATTCACATACTACAGTCCGACCATTCCACGAGCCTTAGAAACATGGGTTACTTCTGTTGTTTTGCTATGACAAGCAATGCTAGGAATTCTAGGAATATTTTTGTAAAGCTAGGTCTTTTCTTTAATTTTTTTCTCCCTATCAATAAAATCCTGACCATACCAGCCTGGCAGATGAATCACTGGAACAAAGGGTCTTATAGTTTTAAGTGTATATTTAAGATTTCTTTCCAAAAAAATATACATTGATCCATTCACATCTCTAGCCACAATGCAATAGCTATCTCACAGTTTCATTAACATTGAATATTTTAACATTAAACATTTGGGGCAGCTAGGTGGCACAGTGGATAGAGCATTGGCCCTAGAGTCAGGAAGACCTGAGTTCAAATCTGACCTCAGATGCTTACTAGCTGTGTGACCCTGGACAAGTCACTTAACTCCAATTAATGGAGAATATTTAACATTTTAAATGATTGTTACCAATTTAACAGACATAGGGAAGGGGCATCTTAGAGTTGTTTTCATTTGCACTTTTCTGATTATTAGATAGTTTGAACAGTATTTAAAAATCCTGAATAACTGATGTTTCTTGTTTGATTACTTATCCATCAAAAAATTGGTCTCACACTTTCAAAATTAATGCCAACTCATCACAAATTTTCACATGTTCGATTTTTATCAGAAATATTATGGGCAACGATTTTCTCTCATATCTGCTTATTTTCTTTTTATTTTGGCTGCATAGCTTTTGTTGTTGTATGAGAGCAGTTTAGAGCATCAAATCCAGCATCAAACCTCCTTGTAGTCAGAGGGGAGGCTGAGAGTCTGCCTTTGGGAGCCAGAAACCTGGAGTAGAAGAGCCCTAAGCTAGGTATCCAAAGACCAGCTCTATCACTTTCTTACTGGCCCTGTGACTTTGGGCAGGTCACCCAACAGTGATGAGCCTTGATTTTCTCATTTGTCACATGGAGAAAATGATAGCTTCCTTCCTTACATTATAGTTGCTTTAAGTCTGAAAAGTGATGATGTATGGGAAAGGGCTTTGGGACTTTTGCCCTGTATTGCACTGTACAAGGGATTCAACAGTGAATTGGGATTTGGGAAAGTGGATTGGACTTATGGAAGGGTCACATGTGCCATAAACCCTAAGAGTCAGGGTTATCTTTCCATAGTAATTCACTTCTCCTTCTTACCTCCTCCCCTCCCCTCCCATTCTCTCCCTTTCCCTTCTCTCTCCTCCTCTCCCCTCCCCTCCTCTCCTCTTCTCCCCTTCTCTCTCTTCTCTGTTCTCCTCTCCTCTCTTATCTTTTCTTCTTTTGGTGAATTTTTCTAAGTCCCTTGAAGACTTTCTTGACTGTTGACATATAGGAAAACAAGTTGTCAGCAAAACAAGCAAAAAATTCCCCTTGAGCAAAAATTTCGAAAGTCATGAGTGTCCGACCTAGATCCATGTCAAGCAAAAGGATAAAAAGACATGAAGCTGCTGAGTGGCCAGAAGGAATCCCAGAACATCAGAAAGGGGAGGGGCCTGAGTGACCATCTGCTTCACCCATCCAGAGCTGGGGAATCCCCACTCTATTATCCCCAGCCAGTGGCCATTGAGATCCTACTTGAAACCCTCCAAGGAAGGAGAACTCCCCACCTCTCTCAGGACAGACCCCTCAACTTTAAAGTAACACCCATCCTTTGGCATCAAGATAGAATTCACCTCTTTTCAATTTCTACCTGTCTTTCCTAATTCTGCTCTCTGGGATCAGGCAAAACAAGTCTGATCCCTTTTCTGTGGCTTTCCAAAAACTTTAAGACAATTATGTCCCCTGAGCCATCCTTCCTCCAGATTAAACTGGACTCTGCAAGATTCCACATTAACATACAAAAATGTATTAATTTCCCAAGCACTGTTTTTCTTTTTTTGGTTTGAATCCAATATATTTTAGTTGGGAATGGAAGGACCCTGCTCCCATGGTCCTTTGGTACGAGGAGTATCCTCTGCCCCCTCCTACTAGGCCTCCTTTGGTAAAGGTGAATGGATAGATTTCTAGGAAAGGGTATCATTGCACCCCAGGAAATATCCCCACAGAAAATAGGGAGCCCAGCTTGGAGTCAGAAAAACTCCCTTAATGAGTTCAAATCTGGCCTCAGACACTTCCTAGCTGTGTGACCCTGGACAAGTCACTTAATCCCATCTATGTCAATTTCCTCATCTGTAAAATGAACTGGAGAAGGAAATGGCCAACCACTCCAGTATCTTTGCCAAGAAAACCCCAAATGGAGTCACAGAGTCAGATATGCCTAAAACAACTCAACCACAACAACAAAGAAGAAATATCCCTGGTAAGCTCTGCCCGCTCATTCACAACTTTCAGTGATGGTTGACTGGTTCCATGGGGCAGACCTGCAGGTGGTTTAGCCTAGGACTCCTCACCTGGGCCCTGGTAGAGTAGACCCCCAGGGGTCGTCCCCAATCCTGCTCAGACACAAGTAGTTTTTAGACCAGAAACAGCAATAACATTAATAACGTGACTGAACAAAGGGAAGATACTGTGTTCCGACTTCAAACTGTACTAGAAAGCCATGATCAATAATACTTCTTCAGATTAAAGCGGAATGAACTAGACTGAACACAGGGGCATTGTGGTTTATGTGGGTCCTTTTCTGTTCACTCACACAGAGGGCTCCCTGCCTGAGTCCCTCCTCCATTCGCCAGAGGGAATGGAAGTTCCTTGAGGGCAGGACTGATTCATTTTTGCCTTTGTAATCCCAGAGTTTAGCAGGCACTTAATAAATGCGTGTTGATTGATTCATTTGGGGAAAGATTCCATCTCATCTGGGAGAACCCTCTCGGTGGGATAAGAGGTGACAGAGAAAACATTTAGAATAAGATTGGGTTTTCAGTTTCCAGCCCAACAGACACATAAAGTCCAGCTGACTCAGCTTGGCAGATGCTGCTAACATTCATCACAGCTAACAGTCTAATGGATGTAAAGTACAGAAGAAACAAAAGAGGAAATAGGAGAATTCACTTTGTTCATGGACTGAGGGAAACTCCTGGCCAGGCCTATAAGAGGTCAAATTCCCCTGAAAGGAATCGTGTTTCTCTTCCCATCTCTCCCTTTAAAGGGAAGCAGGGCAGAGAGGGAGATCATGTGTCCTCACACCCCAGTGGAGGAAACTTTAGGGTTGGAGAAAGACCTTCAGCCCAAAACAGACACAAGGTTTCCTATTGGGCAGATCTGAGTTTGAATCCTGTCTCAGATTCTGATTAGCTGTGTGATGCTGGGCGAGTCAGATCTGTAAAACAAGGACCTCTCAGGTCCCTCCCAGTGCTGTATCTGTTATCTCATAATTCTGTGATCAGGGCTACACAAACATGAGGGTTCAAGAATTATCTGGCGGATTTTGGCATCTGGTAGAGTATACCTCCCTGCTCCCAATCTCCCAGGGCAGTCGGGTGGTGCAGTGGACAGAGCACTGGGCCTGGAGCAGGAAGACCTGAGTTCAAATCTGACCTCAGACTCTTAGCAGCTGTGTCACATCACTCTATGTGTCTCAGTTTCCTCATCTGTAAAATGAACTGGAGAAGGACGTGGGAAGCCTTTCCAGTATCTTTGTCAAGGACCCCCCCCCCCCCCGCTCCCCCCAGGGGTCATGGAGAGTCAGACGTGACTGAACAACAACAGTCTCCATCATCACTGCCACCAAAAATATTCATCGAAGGCCTGCCGGTAGATACTGTTATAAAGTGGGACTTCGCCAATAAGGCCCTTGCTTTTAGGAGTGATGTGTTGGTCAAGTGTAGACGAAGAAGCATTATATTTTTGAGGCAGAGGATGCCTTTGGTACTTAGTGCCTAGGTAGCCTTAGACAAGTTAGCCTTTCTGGGCCTCAGTTTCCTTATGTGTAAATGAGGGGACTGGACTAGATGGACCCTGAGGTCCCTTCTGTGTTTAGATCTATGCTCTTATGTTCTTATATTATTTAACTTCTCTGGGACTCAGTTTCCTTCTCTGTAAACTGAGACAGTTAGACTACATCACTTCTTGAAGACCCTTCTAGCTCTAGAACTGTGATTCTATGTGACTTTGGGTCACTAGGCCTTAGTTTACACATCTGTAACATGAATAGGTCCCTTTTAGCTCTAGCCATCATACTTTGATGACCTCCCTCCCCCATCCACTTCCCTACTGGTCACCGGGGAAGCCAGTCTGCTCCCAAATTTGGTGTTGGTCCATTTCACTTCCAGGATGGGCAAACACTGGCTTACTCACCCCACAAACACTGGGAGGTCTCCCACAGGCAGCCAACATTTTTTGGATGAAGTGGTGCCAAAAATATTTTAATGGTTTTTGGAAAGCTTCCTTGTCTTCTCCCTCTGTCCTTTCTTTTCCTCCTCCCACAATCACCTTTCACTTGGGAATGACTAACCTTCTACACGTTAGCCAGACCTTACTTGTCTGTTGCTGGAGAATTCACCCCGAGAGCTAACTCTCACCCACACGTCCCACCTTTGGGGCAGAGGAGTCATGATTTATGCCCTATGTGGTCTTGGTTGAAGAGAAAAGTATAAAAACAGTTGTGGTACCAGCTAGGAAAGTGGGCCAATGCCATGTGTGTGTGTGTGTTCTTCAGTATTCTCCTTTGGTTTGGTATCCATCTGCTCAATAGCTTCCCAAACAATCCATTCTTTGGATTTATATCTCCAACACCTAACATATTTTTGGTACTTAATAAACACTTATTGGTTGATTTCTAAGGAACAGGACTGGCCATGTTACTACCCTGCTCAAAAATGTTCCATAACTCCCTTTTCCTTCAGTGATAAAATTGACATTGCATTGAAGTTCTCCCACAGTTTGGCTCCAACTCCCTTTTCAATCTTATTTCATATTAGTCTCTTCAGTCTGTTTATATCCCATGTCTATGTCTATGCCTATGTCTGTGTCTGTGTCTGTGTCTGTGTCTATGTCTATGTCTGCGTCTGTGTCTGCTTCTATGTCTTTGTCTATATCTATGTCTGTCTGCATCTGTCTCTGCTTCTGCGTCTATGTCTATGGGTATGTCTGTCTATGTCTATGTCTATGTCTGTGTCTGTGTCTGTGTCTGTGTCTATGTCTATGTCTGCGTCTGTGTCTGCTTCTATGTCTTTGTCTATGTCTATGTCTATGTCTATGTTTATGTCTATGTCTATATCTATATCTACGTAATACTCTTTTCTACATGCTCTATCTACAGAGCCACCTCATTTTCTTCCAATTGCCTTATATTTTTTACTTAGCTATGTGCACTTTGCTGCTCTCCACAGAACGTAGGGATCACATTACCTCTTCTCCTCCCCTTATGAAACTCTGGTGGCCCCCTATTACCTCTTGGATCAAATATAACTTTCCTCTTGTTTGCCATGTAAAGCTCTTAATAACCTTCCTTTCTAGCCCTTTTATACTTTATTCTTCTCCACATAGTCTATGGTTTGGTCATGCTGTCCTACCTGCTGTTCCTCATACACAATCCTCTGTTTCTTATCTCCACACATTTGCACTGGCAGTCCCTTATCCCAGGAGCACACTCCTTCTTTACATTTGCCTCTTAAAATTCCCAGTTTCACATTTCACATTCTGCAAGAGACCTGACAGACTCCCTGCCTTGCTAGTACCTTCCCCTCTAGGCTACTGTCCCACTACTATAAGCATATCACATATGCCCAATGACCACCAATATGGGTATCTGTGGTCCTTCCTAGACTGTGAACTCCATGAGGGCAGGAGTGGATTTTGCCTTTTCTTCTTCTCCCCAACACTTAGTACCTGCCTGTGCTTAATAAATATTTAATAAATGCCTGATGATGATGGCTTAATGGACTAATGCCATGGCATCCCTGTAGCCTAGCTTAGGGTCCTGCCCAGAGAAAGCATTTAACGAATGCTTGGTAAACTGAACTGAATCAAATGATCATGCGGTGATAAGAAAAAGACCTTTGCTGGGTCACCAAGAAAAGATCTCTGTGATGCACTCAGGCAAGAATGTTGGATGACAACTATGAATTTACATTAATCTTAGTTATAAAAGGAAAACAGCAAGAATTCTAGGAAAACCAGAGTGGGGAAAAAGTCATTCAAATAAGATCATGATGGAAGCATCACCTATTGATGGTGATAATACGACTTTTCTTATCAAGGGTGTGGTTGGGGAGGAGGAAGAGTGCTGGACCTGGAAAAAGGAGGTCCTGCCCTAAACTCTGACACTGTGTAGATCCCGTCCTCAATTTCAGAGGATTTCCTCATCTGCAGAATGGGCATGATAAGGCCAATACTACCCATCTCAAGGGCTCTGTTCTCCTCACAGTGCTATTCCTGGCATGAGCCACTCCATGTCCAAACTCAGTTCATTATGCACTGGCTGTTCCAGTAACTTAAGTGCATTTTGTGAAGTTTTAATCCAGCTTCACTGAACAGTGTTGAAACTCTGAGCTCCAAAAGGAATCCAGAAAGTACTAGGGCATTAATATTCCAAATGACCCAATAGAAAGAGCAGTGGAGAGTCAGGGACCTGGGTTCAAATCCCATCTTTGGTACCATTGGACCTTGGACAAATCACTTGATATTGTCAAGTCTCAGTTTCTTCTGTAACATCAGATGAATTTCTAGGTCCTTTCCAACTAGATCTTTGAGCCCCTGCTCTTTCCATTGGATCATTTGGAATGGATTGGAAACTTTACAAAATGCACATATTATTCCAGGCCAGTATATGGTAGCCTTTGAATTAAATTGTGTAGCTCTGAGTAGAATGAATAAAGGAATAAAAGCAGCAGCCTGGGCCTGAGGAAGGAGAGACTTGGAGTCTGAGGAGGGGGGGTCTAAGTCTTGCCTCTGCTGACTATTCCCTTTGGGGCTCTGGGTAAATTACTTCATCCTGTGGGCCTTAGCCCATCCTCATCTGTAAAAAGAGGGAGTTGGCCATATACACCAGCAGTTTTCATGGCATCAAAAACCTAGACAACAAAGTAGATGGGCATTGAGTGGGGAACAGTTAAATACATTGTGGTACATGAATGTCATGGAATGCTACTGTGTTGTAAGAAATGGCAGATATGACAAATTCAGAGAATTCAGAGAAACCTGAAAAGATTTACATGGACTGATGGAAAGTAAGCAGATCCAAGATGACAATACACATAATGCGCAATAGCCATAAAAAATTGAAAGTGAATGCTGCAAGTTCCAAAGAGGAGGTGTGAGAACCCCTCCCTCCCCCTTCCCCTCCCCCATCTCCCTACTCCTCAACAGAGGCAGGAAATCCAAGGATGTGACACATTACATATATTTCCATATTTTTCAATGCATTCATCAGTTACGATAATTTTTTCCTCATTTTCCTTTTTTTTTCTTAAAAATTTTTTTTGGGGAAAGGGAAGGGATTGGATACATGGGTAAAGTTAGATGATCCCCAAACAAAAGATACAAATTTTTATGTTTTGAAAGGGGTTGACTAGGTGGCCTCTCAGGCCCCTTTCCAACCCTAGATCTATGAGTCTATGATTTTAATTTAATAATGGAATTAATTCATGACAATAAGAATAGCTAATATACATATCCATTTCAACTATGGCATGTATGTCCACACACATGAATATATAGGTGCATGTGTATACATACATGTATACATATACGTGTGTGTGTGTGTGCGTGTAAATACAATGGGTCTGTTGATATCATAACTCAACAACCTAAAGAAAGGTGGGAAAGGGTGTGATGGTGGCCAAGGCCTTAAAGCTTCTTCACAGGGACTGTCTCAGGTCCAAGGGGTCCAAGGATGGGAAGTGGCAGAACCCTCAGTGACCTCTGCAGTTTATCTGTGCACTTTGGTCTAAGATGATCCCCTTGTAAGCACTTTGACTCAAAGACTGAGGGGGAAGTGTGGTTCGGTGGGAAGAGCGCTGTATCTGAAGTCGGGAGACCTGAACATTCAAGTCTTGCCTCTGAGGCTTGCTGCCTGTGTGACCTGAAGTGAATCTCCTCCTCCTCGGGCCAGTTTGAGGGTTTGGACTCAATCAGGGGTCCTTGATTTAATTAGTAATTATCGATTTCAATCCAGTAAACTGAATTTTTTTTTGGATAACTTTCAATGTAATTGTTCTTGTCATCCTGAGAATTTTATTTTATGTATTTCAAGACCTTGCTATGAGTGAGGCTCCACAGGCTTCACCAGAGCACCCACGAGTGAGGCCAATGACCTTTAGACTAGAGAATTTCGGAATCTGCTTTTGGTTCCAAATCTGGGATCCCAAGTCATTTCATTGCTCTAGGGCTCAGTTTCCTCATCTGCAAAATGGGAGATTGGACTCGAAGGCCTTTACAATCCCTTCTGGCTCCAAATCTAGAACCTCTCTGAGACTTTGTTTTCCCATCTGCCAAATGGATGGGGGTTGGACTAGTTGGCTTCTGAGGCTCCTTCCAGCTCGGGGCCAATAACCCAGTACAGACACAGAAATGGGAGGCCTTGCTCCTTAGGGCTGACACATGGGAATTGTCAAACACTAGCAGGAAAAACAGAGAGCCACAAGAAGTCTACTAGAAGATGAGGTGAAGAGGATGTTTGAGGCACTGATAGGAGAGACTGGGAAGAGTTTTCTCAGGTCGAGAAAGCTTTGACTTCACAAGCACAAGGCAAAGAGAATAATAGTGAGCCAGGACATGAAGGGATATGTGAGGCTGATGTTTTAGTGACCCTGGCAGAGGGGTGTGTGAGAGGCTATGAGTGATGGCCCGGAGAATAAATCACACACTGACAGAAAGTCCATCAGAGGCTTTGGCTGGAGCTCAGACTCAACAAAGCAGCCAGACAAATCGAGGCATCCTCTATGGTGCTTGATGACCCCTAGTGACCATGGAAGATGGGAGAGTCCAGGAGCATCAAGGCATGCCAACACATACAAAGGAACTCATGAGAAGTGCCTGAAAGGTATAAACAAAGTGTTAGCCCTCTGTGCCACTCCCAGGTGTGGCTGAGGACAGTTATGGAACCTCAGAGTCACCTCGATGCCCCACCTCCCTCCCAATGCAGGAATCCCCTCTCCAGTCCGGCTGCCATCTCTGGGGGATACAGGGATCTCTCTCAGCTGTTCTTGTCCATCACCAAGTGTGTTACCATGCATGATCCACCCCTCCCCCCACGCTGGCCCTCAAGTTTCAGTGTCCACTGGAATGGTGCAGAAGGCCACTGAGATGCCAAGCTGTGGTCAGGGTAATCTTTCCCAAGGGGGCTCAAAAACCGAACACCAAGCCACCAGGAAGGAGACATTAAAAATAGCTGTTTTGTTCTTTGGATATCACCCCTGTGACCACTGAGCTTGCCAAAAGATCTGTCCTGGTTCAAAGTCTTTAAACTTCAAGGGGTTTGTGTGCCCAAGTCTCTACTGCCCTTTTTCCAGGCTTGTGGAGAGCTCAGGTCTCAGAGGTTTAGAGAAAAGCTGGGCCAATGGATAACAAAGGAGAGGAGGCAAAACCGAGGAAAAGAAAAGAAAGGAAGGAAGGCTTGAAAGGCAAAGGGAACTGGGGAAGAGCTAAAGAAGAGGTGGACAAATCCTTTTTTTAGAGGCGAAAAACCAACCACAACAAACTGCCCTGGAAGATGTGCTTTCTTTCTTTCTTTTTCTTCTTTCTTTCTTTCTTTCTTTCTTTCTTTCTTTCTTTCTTTCTTTCTTTCTTTCTTCCTTCCTTTCTCTTTCTTTCCTTCTTTCTTTTCTCTCTCTTCCTTTCTTCTTTCCTTCTTCCTTCCTTTCTTCCCTTTTATCTTTCTTTAAAAAAAATTTTTTTTAAACTTTGGAATAAGACTCAAGCTGGTGAGAAACGGCCAATAGAATGAGAGGTCAATTTCAGCTTGACCACTCTGTATGTCCCGGTTGTCTGTTGTGTTGGCATGGCTTGATTGGTCATCACTCATGGAGGGCTTGAATGGTCATGACAAAGTTTGCTACAAGGTTAAGGGGCATAATCAATGCTTTTGGTCCAGCATTTTTTTCAGGATACAAAGCACCAAATGAGCTAAGCTTTCTGGCAAACTACTAACTTTGCCTCCTCTGCCAGGACTTTCACATTTTGCCCTTGAGCTATTACCGAGCATAAAGCAAAGCTCAGTGCAAGTCTCAACAAATTCAGACTTTTAAAGCTTATTCCCTTAACCTTGTTATAAACTGTTCCATCCCTTCCCACCTCACCAATTCTTTTTAATAGTGGGCACAAATAACCTAAAATCCCCAATGAATGAGAAACACTTGCCCCCCATTAAAGGCTTACAATGTGCCAAGCAATGTACTAGAAATGCCAAAGCAAAGATGGTCCTTCCCCTTAAAGAGCTTACATTCTGATGGAATGGCCAGTGAGTTCCAGTGACCAGGTCTGCAGAAGTTACAATCCAAAGTCCAGAAACCACCTTGGAATGATATTGGAAACACAGGAAGTTATAAGAGGACTGAAGAAAGTCAAATGTCCCCGATTTCAGAAAAAAGATGGAACATCTCAGCTATAGAACACTGAATATAGCTTGAATTTCTGGCACAGTTTGAAGAAGTTTTATTAAAGGGATGGTTTGAAAGTGTTAGAAAGAAAGGGGTGATCACCAAAAGCCAGCATAGGTTCACCAAGGACAGCTCATACCAGACTAAGTTTTCTTTCTTTCTTTTTTTTTTTGGATACTGTTACTCGACAGAGAGATCAAAGGAAGTGCTAGAGATATAGTTTGTTTGGGTTTCAGTCAATTACTGGATAAAGTATCTTATGGGAGATTGAGGTTCCATTTAAAGAAACACTTCCTAATCCCTGCCCAGAAATGCTGACTCAAGAGGTAATGAGTTCCCCATCACTGAAGGTCTTCAAGAAGAGGATGAATGACCACTTGTAGGTTATGTAACAGTGGGCAGTCTTGCTAAGGCACAAGGTGGACCATATGGCCTTCCAACTCATTGTGTACAGAGGCAGTTGGGTAGTTGGAGTGTAGGACTTGGAGCCAGGAAGTCAGGAAGATCAGTACATAGAGCACCTGTCCTGGAGTCAGAAAGACCCGAGTTCAGATCCTTCCTTCAATACTTAATAGCTGGGCAACCCTGAGTAACTCACTTAACTTCTGCTTACCTCAGTTTCCTCATCTGGAGATAATGATAGAACCTATGCCACAGGATTGGTGTAAGAGTCAGCGAAATTGGTGCACATGTAAAGTGTCTGACAAACCTTAAAGTGTCTTATAAACATGATTAGTTTTGAAATTCCATGTGGTTTTGCATTTTACCAGTGTTGTTGCATTAAGCCAAAACTTGTCTTCTTCTCTTAACTCCTAAAGTAATTTAAAGAAATTATTTCAAAAGTTTCAAAACCATCTGCAGATTCCCATCTCCAGCCTCTGTCATTTTATTTTATTTTTTAAATCGGAGCCCTGGTAAAGGCAGTTTTGAAAAGCCCAAAGCAGTGGGTGTAATCATACCTACCCATTTGTCTCTCCCCTTTCACTAACAGGCAACAAAGCTCCTTCCTCTCCATTAGCTGATGCCGTCCTCTCAACAACACCATGAGCTAGGGAGCACAAAGCCTCCTTCTTTGGAAGAGGAGGGAAGAGAGGGGTTAAGCGGCTCACCTAAGACCCCAGAGCCCGTGAATAATGGCCCAGCTGAGATTAGAAGTGAACACAATGCAGCCTCTCTGTCACCTACTGTCCCCAGGAACAATCAGTGCATTCTGTATCCTGATTCATTTCCACAGGCCTTTCAAAAGAAGGACAACTTCTCAATCCCTCTGCCACCCTCACAATCTTCAGGCTTTCTTTGCCTTACAGACTTCTTAAATGACTCCTTCCCAAAACTTTCTTGAATTTGCCATCTCCAGAGTCTACGGCTTGGCAGATAAAGATGCATTTTCTTCCTTGGGGGCCCTGGGATTGCCAAGAGATTCTAAGGAGGCTGGATCAGCCTTGCAGTGAGAGTGAGCAAGATGAAGTGACTGGGAGTGATAACTAGGCAGGCAACATATGGGGGGCATGGAAGGAAAAGTGATATCTGGAGCAGGAGATCGTGGAGAAAGAAGGGATTGATTAGAAGCAGGGTCAGCCCTAGATTGAGGAGGCTCAGCACACAAATTGTGCTTTTGTAGAATGAGCACAGTCTTGAGAGGCAGGGGACCTGGGTTCAAATCCCACCCCTCTTCCTTTTGAGGCTTGAATACCCGTGTGACCTTGGGTAAAAGCATTTAACTTTCCTAGGACTCAGTTTTCTCAGATGCAGAATGGAGGAAGTTGGACTGGAAGCTTTCTGAGGTTCCTTCCAGCTCTGGATCTATGATGCTATGAATCTCCAATAACCTCCAAAGGCCTCCATGGATTATGAAGCTTGTTCTAGGATCATGTGCCTCGATCGCTTGTCCTAAGAATCACCTTCCTCTTTATTTGTCCCATTAAACTGTGAGCTCCTTGAGGGAAGGAACCATTTTTTACTTTCTTTGTATCCTTAGCACAGGGCCCGGCCCACAGTGGGCACTTTAAAAAGATTGATCGCTCAATTGATTGATGCTTGTTAACTTGGTTTCTCTCCCTGGCTTAGCGTATAATACATAATAAAAATTAATGCTCATAATAATAAACAGGCTCCACTGGGAAAAAAGTAAACAGCTCTTTCGTTTCACGGAATCTTTCTCCAATGAACTTTCTCCAAGACTATTGGTTAGATCTAGTAAGTGTAAAATTGCCAAGTAAAGATCAGAGTCTGAAGGCTTTAAGCTCAAGTACTCAGGTCATATTTAATCAGTGGACAAAAGTAATACCACAAATATTTTGTTCTCATCTAAGCCAGACACATGAAGTGTAAAATTATCAAGAGAATGTCGTGGTCAAATGCATTAAGAGACTTAATGACATCCTGGAATCAAGGCTGAATTTTATGAAAGTGATTAAAAAAAACAAAACTGCAACCCTACTGCACGCTTTCAGAACTTTAAAACAGGCCACAGAAGATGTAAGTACGCTGACAAAATCCAACATGATGTTAACCAAACGCAGGGTCCATCACCTTAAGGCACCTGTAGAAAGAACACTTACTTCCTTGTTCTCAGAGCATATGACAAGCAGGTCAGCACTCTGCAGAATCACTCTGGAACTAGCAGATGTCACTCTACCCAACAAGAGTAAAGGCTGATAATGAGTATACACTATGGGATTGGTTGAATGTAACCAAAAGTGATTTGCCCCCAAACAGACCCTATGAAGCAGCTCAGTTTCAAGGGCAGAATCAAAAGGCCTTCCATGGGTCATGTCCCCATGGACCATGCCAACAATATGTTGATAAAAGAGCAAATCATTGGATGCATTTGTAGAAATTAAGCAGTTTTTGATGACAATCCAACAATCCTGAGGCCTCAAGGTCTCCTAGGTCCTCAAGTGCAGCCCTTTGACTGAATCCAAACTCTGCTTAACAAATTTCCCTTAATAAAAGGATTTTTTCTGTACAACTTGGACTCAGTCAAAGGGTCACACTCAAGGACCTAGAAAGTCACATGTGGCCTTCAGGCTATAGATTTCCCACCCCTGATCCAAGACCAGGCCATGACTACCCAGAATTAGAAAAGGATTATCCTGAAGGAGACTGAACATAGAGATTAGTTTAGATTATGCAAAAAAAAAAAGAGGTAGAAACTGTATAACACATTACTACAAGTTGTAAAAAATTAAAAAAAATTAGCACCTACCTAATGGCTAGCAAGACATGACTTGGTGGCTAGAGTTCTGTATCATAAGCTTGGTGCCTTTCATAGAGTGAACAGATGAATCCTCATTGTACAGACACATACCAGATCTACACCCTGGAGAACCCAACCAGTAAATTGGACTCATCACCAGATGAACTGTTGCCCACAATTGTCTGAATCTAACATTAATCTGTAAAAACTTAAGAATGCTGTTCCTAACAGATGTCACCATACCAAATATTACTAGTCTTTGAGCTACATAGAACAACAAGCTTCCAAATTATGAAGATTGAGCCAAAGACCTCAAAATCATCTGAGGCCAGAAGGGGGGCCTGCCATCCCCATCATTCTGTCCTGCTTTTGCAGTGGTGCCCAGGACGCTTTCATTGAACCTACAGATGATAAGCTCAGACCCCAAAACTTTTATTTTCTTACAAAAGCAGATATTTTATCCACTTGTACAATATTTATATGTTAACTTGTAAAAGAAATGCAGCAGCAATTTGTTCCAGGACCACCTCTATCTGTGCCCCATTGAAATCGATTAGATAATGAGAAAATAATAATAGGTATTAGGAAGGTTGAGAACCACTGGCTTAGGGGGATGGTGCACTGGACTTGGAGTTCAGATACTTTCTGGGTGTGTGAGCCTGGGCTGATCACTTCATTTTCTCTGTCTCAGTTTCCTCATCTGGCCAGACTTGCTGGCCTCTAAGAACTTTTTCTGATCTGAGTCTATAAGCCTGTAAGCCACTAGGACCGCAGCGGGCAGGACACCAGGTGAGACCACAGGTGATTCTCCATCATGCCTGTGGACGGAGCGAGGCCTGAGTTTCTTTATCTGTAAAATGAAGAGACTGGACTGAATGGCCTCTGAAGTCCTTTCCAGCTTTGGATCCAGGCCCTAGGCCCCTGAGACTCAGCACAGAGCATGTGGTCTCCTGGCATTAGGCTGCAGGCACTTGGCAGTGCTGAAAGTAACAAGCTCCCAGGCCAACAGTTCTCGGACCCAAACTCCCTCTTCCCCTTGTCCTAGAGAAAGGATAACCCCAGGTCTAGTTCAGTGCTCTGGGTGAGGCCAAGATTCTCACCCTCACAGGGACTGCTCTCTTCTGCAATAAGAGAAAAAAATTGAGTCCAGATGCACCCCTCTGGGCCGACTCCCCTTGAAGCCCTGACTGGGAGGGCAGGGGCCTGCTGCCCTCTGTTCTCCTCAGACCTCCAGCTACGACTCCTGGCAAACACTAGGATGGGCTGCCTTCCGAGGGCCTGTAATGCTCCCTCTGCTTCTCTCAGTTCCCTTCAGGGCTCAGCTCAGATGTGGCCTTTTCCCTGCTCCTGAGCCCTACTTCTCACGGCGAGGCCAGATGTGGCCCATCAGATGGTGCCATCTTGCCAGGCAGGCCTCCCCGTCCTGACCGGAAGCTGCTCCTTCAATTCGTGCCAGCCAAAGAGAGATGACAGATTCCTCCCACCCCCTCACAGAGTCTAGATGCTGCTTATGCCTTTTTTTTTCTATTCATTGAAGAAAATGTCTGATGGATTTTTCCAAGGCTATGTGAGGAGCACCAGGTAACCATCCTCTCATATTCTAGAAGAGAGAAGCCCGATACTAGAAGAAACCTAGCCAGAGAGTGGGCTGGAGGCTGAGGAAGGGCTGCTGGGCTTCGATGGGTATGTAGTGATTCTGGGGCATTCCAGGGTGAGTTGGCGTTTAGTGTCAGGCCGGCCTGGGTGCAAGTCCCGCCTCAGAATCTGCCGGCTGTATGACCCTGGGAATCCCTTGGCCTTGCAAGGCCCCTAGTCAACTTTCAAAGCCCACGTCATGTATGTGTGCTGATTTGGAGGGATAATGATAACATGTGCTCTTACGTGTGCCAGGCTCTGGGCTAAGGACTTTACAGTTATTATTCTACAACCCTGGGAGGTAGGAGCTACTGTTATTATCCCCATTCTACAGATGAGGACACTGAGGTCAAGTGACATGCCCAAGGTCCCAGATCCCAAGTACCTGAGGCCAGACGTGAACACTCCAGGTCTGGTGGTTTACCCACACACTGCTCCGAACTGAGAACGCCTTCCACAGACTTAGGTCTAGAAGGGACTCAGCCATCAAGTCGACTACCTTACAGAGACTGAGGTTCAGAGTGGTCATAGGATCACAGGTTCAGAGCTGGATGGGACCTCGGAAACCTTCTTTTTGCCTCGACTCCCTCATTCAGGGGAAGCCTTTCTGCGGGCCCCATGTTTGTTTGCGTTTACATTCTACAGACTGGGCGAACTCATCTCAGACAGGCTGGTGTGGATGCCAAGGTGAGGCCTGAAGGAGAGAGAGAGAGATGCCTTCTGGACGCGCCCTCCTTGGGATGGCCGTGTGGCTCAGTAGGAAAGACTCCGGTTCTGCAGTCCGAGTCTGTGTTATAATTGGAAGGCAGTTCCACTTCATGGACCTCAGTTTCACCACCTGTAAAATGATGGGGTGGTACCAGATGGTCTTGGAGCTCCCTTCCAGCCCCAGGGCCAGGACTCTATGGGTGTCCTTCCCTCCTGGGAGTCTTTGGAGCAGGAGTCTCACCTCCTGTGGCCTAATCCTAGATGCTTCCAATCAACCCTGTTTGGGGTGGAAAGGACATGGAGGTGGGGAAAATCAGCAAAATATTGTCCCAACTCGAGGTAGCGTGGCATGGAAGGTAGAATGTTGGACCTGGAGCCAGAAAAATCTGGGTTCAAATTCCCCCTCTGATAATTATTGGCTGTGTGACCCTGGGCAAATGACTTAACCTCTCTGTTTCAGTTTCCTTAGCTGTACAATGGTGGGTGTGCTTGGTGGCCTCTAGTGTCCTCACCTAGGGACAGCTAGGAGATGCAGCGGATAGAGCACTGGGCCTGGTGGCTTGGCACAGAGGGTAAAATGTGAGACCCAGTCAGGAAGGTCTGAGTTCAAGTGTGGCCCCAGACACTTCCTAGCTGTGTGACCCTGAACGAGTCACTTAACCCTGCTTGCCTCAGTTTCCTCATCTACAAAATGAACTAGAGAAGGAAATGGCAAACCACTCCAGTGTCTCTGCAAGAATACCCCAGGGGGGATCATGATGTGTCAGATACAACTGAAAAAAACAGCTGAACAGCCACAAAAGGGGCCCGGCCAGCTCAGAATCTGTGATCTTCCGACATTTGCTAAGCACCCACTTGGCCTCTCCCAGCCTCTGTTTCCTCGTCTGTGAAATGGGGATAATAACCACACCAACCTCCTGGGTTGTTTTGAACCTCAAGTGGTCTAATGTACATAAATCACTTTGAGTGTTCGAGCATCGTAGAGATGTTGACCAATCCCAGCCAGAAACGCCGACCCTCCTGTGTAATTCAGAAGCCTTTATTGACATACGACGCCGTCTACGGGCCGGCTGTTACCATACTCTTCTGTCTAGATCTACGAAGCGCCATTCGGCTTAACCGCTATTAACAATGGTGTGATTAATCGGTAATCACTGCAGCCAACCTTTATACATGATCCTTCAGGGTTTGCGAGCCTGTCCGGGGTTACCTCCCTCGTTATTATATTATTGAATCATCTTGTTGAAATGTTGATGTTGCCCCCTTTCGGACCCGGCCCCCCTTTCCTGAGAGGGTGCGCTGGAGATGCTTTTGGCCTGCAACTGGCAGGGAGGACCCAGTCCCTCTCCCAGGACTGTTGGGAGGGTCTCGGCCAATTCTAGACCTGAGGGGCCTAGAACTTCAAAGACCTGTCCAGGGTCACATGGCCAGTGAGGGTCAGAGGTGGGATTTGAACCTGGATCTTCCTGGCTGTGGAGCTGGGTCCTCCTTCCACCACACCGGCCTGCACCTCTGGGCTGGCAATGTTCTTCCTTACAAGCTCCTGAGCTCTGGGGCCCACCAGGGAGAAATGGGGTAATGAAGGCTGTTTTTGGCTTCTGCGGCGGTGACACACACAGAGGGGCCCAAAATAGCTACCTCCCTGTCACTGCTGGAAAGAGAATTTTAAATAGCATTGGTTTAAATTGGTGGGGCTTGCAGGCAGGCAGGCAGGCGGCAATGCTCAAAGTCAGTTTGCCAGTTCACGAGTAATGAAACGTTTCCCTGAGCCTGTGCAAGGGCTGGGTGGGTTACTCTGTGCCGAGGCCCTTGGGTCCCCATTCTTGTATTAGCCGATTAATTAGCTAGCACAACACAGTTGGTTCCTAATGACTCAGGAACTAATTATGCAGTTAGGGGGCCATCCAGGCCTTATGCCTCTTCCAGCCCATCTTTGGCCATGGAAGTGTTTCTTGGGCAACCTGATGGAGTGGCCAGAGTTCAGAGCTGAGCTTAGGGCCAGAAGGCTTGGATTCAAATCCTACACTTTGTGACCCCTGGACAAGGTCAGCTTTTAGGAGCCTCAGTTTCCCAATCTGTGAAATGGGGATGATAACACCCTGAGTATCTGCCTGCCCAGGCTGTTATGAAGCTCCAGTGATAATATATGCCATCTAGCACAGTGGCTAGGGAGCTAGTCTCTGAGCCTGGAAATCTGGGTTCAAGTACTACCTCTGATGTCTACCGGCTGTGGGCCTTAGACCAGTTATCTCACCTCTCAGTGTCTAAGGAGCCTCCCTAAGCTGCAGAGAGGGTGCCAATCTCCCTTTACATCAAGAAAGTTATAAATCCAGGCACATATAAAGTGCCTTATGGTTACATTTGTGGGGTGGGATGGCCTGTAATTTAATTGTTGTAGAGGATTCCAGGTACAGGAACTTCCACCCCTTCTTTGGAGGTAGGTGTGTACTGGAGCTGCTAATTCAGGCTCTAAGCTGATTGTTAAATTTTCAGAGTGGGCATTTACCCCTCAGAAGTCAGGAAATGTTACAAATCAGGGCTTGATGGATTTTTAAGTTGATCGTCTAGACTTAAGAAAATGATGAAGAAAACATCAATAAGGCACATTTAATAGAAAAGTGTGTCAGGGTTATAGTCCGTCCTACACAGAGAGCTGGTTGTTAAATGTTTACTAGCAGACCCCTAAGGGACAATGAGAAGTTATCTCATCCAAAGTGGGGGCACAGGCCCCTGGGGTGGTGATGCATGAGCCATCAATGAGAAGGTTGGGTCACATCCCATCCTTCTTGTGATAGCTGATGGTGGACTTTTTTGTCACAAACACACCTGCCTTTATACCCCAGCACCGGCCCACTTTGCCCCTCCCTCCTCTGTTCCATATCCCAGCCTCCTTTCTGTTGCACTGAGTACAGGCCCCTTTGGGGTAGTCACCCCCCAGCTTCGACCTGGGCACCCAAAGCAGCAGCTGTCTCGGGCCTGCTGGCGATTTCCTTTCCCTTCTACTTCCTGGTCCCCAGAGGGTTCCCTTGAGTGGGGAGGGGGTCTCTGGCTTCTTGGCAGCAGCTAGGCAGAGGTTGGGGGGACAGAGTGGGCTGCATGACAGAGCAGGCACAGACGGGCTGGAACAGAGGCCCCAGATCTCTTTATGTTCTCTTTCCCTCCTCCTAATTTCCCCTTTCCTGTCCAGGGCGCAGCCATCCTTCCCATCAGACAAGCTGGTAACCTCGGGGCCATCCTTAGCTACTCACTTCTCTCCCCACCCAGCAGCCACGTGGCTGGCACGTCTTGCCATCTCTGCCTCCATATCAGCTCTACCACATTTGCCCTCTTCTCTCCTCTAATGGCCACCATGTGAGTTCTGGTCCTCATTCACTCTCCCCTGGACCATTGCAAGAGCTTCCTCCTCATCCCCTGGCCTCAGATCTCTCCTTTCTCCTGTCTGTCCTCCAAACAGCTGCCCAAATGGTTTTCCTACAGCACTGGGCTGACCCTGTCCCTCCTCTACTCAATAACATTCCATGGCTCCCTATTTACTGTAGGATCAAATGTTATTTTATCTCTACCTCATTCTTCTTTGGATTTGCTTTTGCACAAATGTTATCATGTACATACCTATCAGTACAGCAGTGTATGTACATCATTTATAAATAACATGCACTTATTGGGGTGCTCATAAACTTTACTGATAGGGGATACAATCACGAAAGTTTGGAGACCTCTGTCCTATCCCATGCACCTAGGTGGCACAGAGGGTGAAGAGCTGGGTCTGGAGTCAAAAGGACCTGGCCTCAGACACTTACTAGCTGTGTGACTCTGGGTGAGTCACTTCACCCTGCTTGTCTCAGTTTCCATATCTGTCAAATGTGCAGGAGAAGGAAAGGCAAACCACTCCAGGATCTTTGCCAAGAAAACCCCAAGTGGGGTCATGACTGAAACAACAACAGACATGTATGTATATGCCCATACACACAGAGAAGCACAGAAGGCCATGGGATCTCCATTCAGTGCTCTCTCCACGCCCTGCTCAGGGCATAGCCTACCAGGATGCTCTCAGCCCTCCTCCTGCTCAAGTGGGACAAAGAACTTTCGCCATTAGTCCAATTCCTTGCTTCCTCTTCTTGGGAGGGTTTGATGGGGGCAGGGGCTAGGGTGGCTGATCTGGGACCTTCCTGGGACTCCAGGTGCCTGCTAGGGCTGCTGCCCCTTTGTCCCTCTCTCCTGTATGGCTTGTATGGTTTCATTAAGAAGAACTGCTAATGTTCTAACTGGAAATCTCAGCCTCTGCGTGGGCTAAATCAGCACCCAAGTGTTGGCATTTGTGTCACCCTGGGACATGGAAACAGCTCGAAGGACCGAGTGCTCTCTAGGAAGGATGAAGGATGCCAGAGCAGGGAAGGTGCCTTGTGGGGGTTAGAAGGAGGGCTTTCTTAGGACAGTCAATGGGGAGCCAAGGATCATCCAACCCGTCACCTGGTCCATGTTCCTGGGACCCCTGCTGATGTAGGAGCACCAGGTTCAAGGGGTTAAAGGGATGCGGAGAAACCCCATCTGTGATGGGAAGGAAGGCAGGAAGGTGAGACTGGAGGACCCCTCAGGTCCCTTCTAGCTCCAAGATTCTGAAATTCTGGGAGGTTGTAGGCATCACCAAGGCGTGGAAAAAAGGCTCCATTTAGAGTCAGAAGACTTGGCTTCATGTGCAGCCTCTGCTCTTGGCTGTCTGCATGGCCTTGGGAAAGTTACTTGAGCCTTAGTCTCCTCATTTGGAAAACGAGGAAAGTGATTTTTATACTTGTTTACCCAAGTTTACCTTTTGGCAAATATTCACTGAAATGAGTAATTAGGGCTAATTATTGAAGTCTTCTTTAAGAAGTTAGGTAGCTTGGATTTCTTGCTGGGCCTAGAGTCTGAAAACCTGAGTTCAAATCCTGCCTCAGACACTTTAATGGCCATTTCTAGGCTGATGATTCTTTTGTGCCCCAGGCTCCCTGTTGGTCTCCAACTCACATCTCCAGCTGCCTTTCAGATTGCTTAGATGTCCAGTAGGCATCTTAAATTCATCATGTCCCAAACTAAACTTGTTCTTTTTCTTACTAACCTCCCCCCCTCACCTTCCTTGTTAGTGTAGGGAGCAAGGTCACCCTCCTAGTCCCCCAGGCTCCCAACCAGGAGTCAGGCTGAACGCCTCATTCTCTCTCATCCGCCCCACCCCCCAATCCAATATTGTGCCAAGGCCTGTCAATGTCAGCTCTTTAGCCTCTCTTGATCACTCACTCCCCCTTCTGTCCTCTGACTCTGCTACCCACTGGGTGCAGACCCTCATCACCTCACACCTGGACTATTGCAATAGCCTGCAGGTGGGTCTACCTGCCTCAAGTCTCTCCCCACTCCAGGTCATTCTCCATTCAGCCACCAAGGTGATTTTCTGAAAGTTCAGGTCTGACCACGTCATCCTCCTTCCTCGATGAACCCTACTGGCTCCCTATGCCTCCAGGAGCAAATGCAGAATGCCCTGTTTGGCATTTAAAGCCCTTCAACACCTGCCCCCTCCTCCTTTTGTAGACTTCTTGCCCTTATTCCCAGACTTGTACTCTTGGATCCAGTGACACTGGCCTCCAGGCTCTTCCACAAGACCCTGCATTCCTCCTCTCTGGGCATTCTCTTTGTCTGTCCCCTATGTCTGGAAAACTCCCCCTCCTCTGCTCTGACCACTGGCCACCACGGTGTCCTTTAAATCCCAACTTAAAGCCCACCTCCTACAGGAAGTCTTCCCCAGCCCTTCTTACGTTCAGGGGCTGCCTTCTGTTCTTCATTTCCTCTTTATCCTATACACAGTTGGTTTGCACTTATTCATCTGCTTGTTGTCTCTGAGGATGGTAAGCTCTTGAGGGCAGGCATTGTTTTTTGCCTCTTTTTGTATCTTGGAGGCTTAGCACCGCACCTGGCACAAGGAGTCTGCATAAGAAAGCTGTGTGACTCTGGGGAAGTCATTTAACCTCTGCCTGCCTCCCCTTCCGCAGATGGAAAGTAGGGATAATAATAGTGCCTCCTCTTGGGGCTGGGATTGCAATAAGCTAAGACTTGCAAATCTTAGAACATTACATAAGTGCTGGTTTTTAACATCACAATTCTTCCTCTAATTTCACTGCATGATAGAATGAACATGCTACTCATATGGACCAGAAATAGAAAACCAGGTCCAGTGGTCTCACAGAGACTCTGAGCAGGTCTTGGGAGAGCCCAGAAGGAAGCGTGCACATGATTCTGGAGGCCTGGGGCTCCTGAGCCTTGGACGACATGTTGAATCAAGTTCAAAGCCCACTGAGTTGGAGCTCTGGATGAGATCACCATTTCTCATGGGTCAGGATTTATAGGCCCCGATTAGTGGATGATCTCCAAGCCTGAACACAAATCTGAGTCTGGGGGAAAATCCAGGGATGGGTTGGACGGAGATCTAGATTTGGCCCTGGAAATTTGCTTTGCTGGTCTCCTTTAGCTTTAGGAGGGCTTAATGCTGGGAGGGACCTTGAAAGCTGATTCACTCATCCATGTATTCATTCAACTGGCCCTTTTCTGTGAGCCCAGCACTATTCTTTACAAAGGAAAAAGCTCCCAACCCAGTTGGATAAACACCCACCTGAGATGTCTGAAAAACAAAGAATCAGAAGCAGGCTGCTCGATAATTATGACTGCGAGGTCATGTAGTATCCACAGATAGTAAAGAGAGAGTCACTGAAGAAGTCTTCAGATCAGAGCTGCCAAGGTCAGTAAGGAAGGGCTTTGGGGGGGAGCTGAGATTTGATTTGGATCTTAACAGGAAGCACGTACACAGATGGGCAAAGCAACAGAAAAAGGTTTCTGGATCAGCGGAAGCAAGGCACCCAGGGGCACAGAGCCCATTGTGGGTGGGTCACTCATAGCAGCTGTTCTTCAAGCCTTGACTCTGCTTGAACCCCAACCTGTAACCTCCCCCATCCCCCTCAGAGCCATAATTAGAAGCATTTTCACCTGGTATACACACAGTTGATACGGGATGGGGAGCAATGCAGAGAACAGCCTGACCATGGGTGTAGTGAGTCACTAGGGGTGAAGGACAAGTCCGACCTTTGTCCCCTGGGGGCTGGGAAGAAAAGATGAGCCTTGAAAGAGGGTCACTGTGGATGTGCCACTTAGGAAAGAGAGGGAGGTGGCGCTGGGATGGTTCCAGGGTGGAAGCACGCTGCCCTTTCCCTAGAAGGGCAGCCTCCCAACATCAGTAAGTGCTCACAGATCTAGGGCTGGGGGTCCAACTCCCTCATTTTACAGAAGGAGAAAGGAAAGTGACTTGACCATGGTCACCCAGATAGGGATTGAAGGTACACAGAATGGAAGGACTGGGGAGGCAGGGAAAGAGAAGAATGTCATGGATTTAGAGCTGGAAGGACCTCCTAGTCCAACGCCCCCAGATGAGGAAACTGAGGCTCATAAAAGTAAATTGATTTTCCCATGGTCACAGCTTGTAAGTGTTGGAGGTAGGATTTGAACTCAGGTCATGAGACCCAGCACTTCAGCCAACATCCTATGCCACTCCTCTGATGTTGGCTTGGTTTTCTAGTCAGTGAGAGAAGGTCTTGAATGAAGATTCCTGATCCCTGACCAGGCAGTAGGAAATGCCAGCAGATCTGTAAGTTTCGGGGCACCATGATGAAAATGGAATCTGAAGGTGATTATTCAGGAAGTTTGGGGCAGGGTGGAAACTGGAGAGAAGGCAGGAGACTCCTGAAGTAATCCCAGGAGATGGCGATGGCCTGGCCTATGGGGCAGTGGAATTGGGGAGGTCAGACCCAGACAATGAGCTTCTATTAAATGCCCAGGCCCCTCCCTAAGACTGGAGATTGCCGAGAAGGGGCTGGAATCCCTTGGTAGAGGGGAGAATTGCTCAGGTAGGTAGAGATTGCTCTAGAGGTAGAGAAATGCTCACTGGGAGCATTTCTTAATATTGCTGAAATTCAGATCTATTCACCCCATGTACATAAATGAAAAGGAAATAGGTCCTGCCCTGGAGCAGCTTACATTCTACTGGGGACATACAATATGTACATATAAAGACAGATCCATACAAAATTATCTGTCTACCTACCTATCTATCTATCTATCTATCTATCTGTCTATCTATCCATCCATCCATTCATCCATCCATCTATCCATTTATCTATCTATCATCTATCTATCTATCTATCTATCTATCATCTATCTGCATTTCAACGCATAAATAAACACATATATACCCAAAACATATGTTAATTTTTTAGGGCCAAGACATTAGCAGTGTGTGGATATCAGGGAAGGTCACATAGAAGGTGGTATTGGAGCTGAATCTTGAAGGAAAGGAAAGATTCCAAGAAGTTTCAGAGGCGGAGCCAAGGAGGGAGTCCATCCTAGGCATAGGACAGAGCCAAAGGCACAGTGATTTGAGAAGGAGCCTTCCAAAGGAGAAACAGTAATAAGGCTAATTTGACTAGACCATGGATTACATGAAGGAAGGTAATATGTAATAAGGCTAGAAAGATTGTTTGGAGATGACTGCAATCCACGAGAGGAACATGGAGGAACAAAGGCAGCAAGATTTGGTTCCTAACCAGGATACCTGGCATCCAGAGGAGGAGAGAATCCAGCCTGGGCTCTTGCAGGGTGGCAGGGCCTTGGAATGTTCTGGAGAAGTTGGGAAAGGTTTTCTGTTTGGGGGGAAAGCCTGGGTGAGGAGCTGCTCACGTCCATGCTGGGCTTCAGTTGGGTCACCTCTTCATTGTCCCCAGAGAGGGAAATGTCCTCCACTTTTGGCAATGTGTAGGAGGAGAGGCCATTCCCACACTCCCACCCCACAAACTAACTTAGTTGAGTGTCTCCCAGGATTCGGGGTCAGACTTTCTCTCTGATCTCCAGCCCAAGCCCCTCCATTGGAGCATGTCTGAATGACGAGGAGAGGTTGCTCTCCATCTGTTCAGAGCCCTTCTTGGGCAGCCGGGGATTAAATCATTCCCCAGTCTCTTCTGCAGGACCCGTAATTCCAGTTTAGTGAAGGTTTCCTGGTGGGCCTTATTTTCTAAGCCTCTAACCATTTATGCAGATCTTCTTTAAGTGGGGAGTCCCAAACTGATTGCTGGAGTCTAGAGGGCATCTCACCAGGGCCACGTGCTTCATCCACGCTGAGCTGGGACTCCATCTGTGTGGGACAGGGACCCTTACCCTGGAGTTTGTGACCTTGTCGCAAACAGATTGCCAAAATTGTTCAAATTCCATGAAATTCTACCAGGAAAGTCAGCCCCGGAGGGGACAGCAAGCTCTAAAGAATGAAATTCTGATGAACCCCACAAGCAAATGATTCTGTTAGCAGCTGGGGTGCGGTGGTTAGAGTACTAGACCTTGATTCGAATCCAGCCTGGTCATGTGATCCCACGCAAATCTCTTAACCTCTCTCTGAGCCCCAGGTTTCCCCTCTCCAAAACGAGGGGGTTGGGTTTGGTGGCCTCTAATGCTCCTCCCGCCCCAGCTCAAAATCACTCTGAGCCTGTTTCCTCATCTCTATAATGGGGATAGTAAAAGAACCCTCCACCTCACAGGGTTGTTATGAAAATCAGGTGAGATACCGTAATATTAGCTTTTGGCTTCTGAGTTAAAAATACGGCCGTTGTTTCAATCCAATCCTTCCTCATCCTAAACTATGAAGTTTTATTCAGCAAATAGTTATTCAGTCCCTGCTATATTCAAGATACAGTCCGTTAGAACACTTGCTGTTCAACAGGGGAGGAAAAGACGGTACCAAGATAGCTATGATTCAGAGGGCAGAGGAACCAGTACAAAGGAGATACTTTTAGATAAAGTCCTATGAGGAATCTTTGAGGCAGAAATGCCTTTCTTCCTAAAGGAGAAGACATCGGAGTGGAGCCCTGAAGGATGGAGGATATCAAGCCAAGACGGTGGGTTGGGGAATCCGTTTCCTGCACCCAGGCATGGAGAGCAGTGTGAGGGAAGGTGTGGAAGCAGGAGAGGGAAGGATGAGAGGTAGGGCTATGAAATAGGCAAAGGGGATCGGGCTGAAAGGAGTTTGGAGCCGGATACGACAGCCTTAACTATTGGGATCAAGGTTTGTACTTTACTTAGTGGGTGATAGGGAGCCATTGGAACTTCTTGATTACTGAGAAAATTGAGGTCACCTCTCTTGTACGCTGCAAGCTTAGCATGAGGGTAGCTAGGAAAGCCTGTGAGATCTCAGGTTACATTTGGAGAGGCATAGCATTTAGAATGAGGAAGCCCCTGGGGGAAGGGAAGAGAACAAGCCTACTGTGGACCCTGGCATTGTGCTAAGCACTTATTTGATCCTCACAACAACCCTGGGAGGAAGGTGCTTATTATTACCTCTGTTTTACAAATGAGGAAACTGAGGCATGCAGCGAGTGAGTGACTTGCCTAGGGTTACAGAGCTAGTAAGTGTCTGAGGTCGGATTTCAACTTAGGCCTTTTTGACCCTGAGGCCGACTCTTTACAATACCTTACTGCCTTCCTCTGCCTTTGTAGTTTTGTGTTCAAGTTTGAGCCACATTTTAGGGAAGGCAGTAATAGAGTGGAAGGGATCTGAAGGCAGGCTTGGGTTTTGTGTCCATGAGGTAAGGGACAGTTAAAGGAGCTGGGCTACCTGAAGCTTTGGCCCCAGAAAGCAGAGCCAGGAGCAATGGGCAGAAGCCACAAATTGAGGCTTCGTGTAAGGACTGGTTTCCCCTCCCAAGAGACGTACTATCAAAGCCTTGATGCCCACTCATTAGTAATGATGTAGAAGGGATTCTTTTTCTGAGAACGTTTGTACTTCTGTCTTTTGTATTTCTGCCACTCCCATTCCCCAAGCCCTCATCTGTCATTCTCATCCCTTAAAGAATTAAAGAAGTAAAATTAAAAAAAGTTTAATAAAACTACATAAAAGGGCATGTATGCCGTGTTCTGCACCCGTAGTCTTCCACCTTCCAGAAGATATTCTTGTTCATGGACAAGTGGGACTAGGTGGCCTCTGTGGCTCCTTGTAAATCTGAGATCCTGCGGTCTGAGCTCTCTACTCCTCACTGCCAAAACTCTCAATGACTTTGTCCATCTCTTCCTTAAATCCAGCCTCACAGGAGGTGATGGTCCTTCTCCTTGTCAAGGCTAACACCTTTACACAGGTTCTTGAGCTCATTCCCTTTCTTTTTCTCCTGGGAGTTGCCTCATAACATAAGCCTCTGATTTCCATGCCTTCCCATCTTCCTTTTCATACTCATTCTCTCCCCGGGGATTGGCTTCCTCCCTACTGCAGCTGACCAACTCAGGAAGACTCTTTGAAAAAGGGGGTTAGCTTTGGTGGCATCTGAAGCCTTATCTGGCCCTAAACTGATGATCCTTCAGTGTCTGCATGATTACTCAGCCTTAGACTTGGGTTAACAGAAACCATCTTCCCAGCTCTGCAAAGGGGAAGGCCTGGCTGGACGTCTTGTGAAAAAAGCTTAGGACAATAAGCTAATTCTGTCAGCGGCAGCAGCCAGAAAGCTAATGCTCTTTTTAAGGAGCCCGAGTATCCAAGGAAGGGAGGTGGGCACAGTGGTTAGAGTGCTGGGCCTGGGCTAAGACCTGGGTCCCAATCTGGTCTCAGATGCTTGCTAGTTGTGTGACCCTGGGCTTACCCTCTGCTTGCCTCAGTTTCCTGATCCATAAAATGAGGTCAAGAGCAGCACCCACCTCTGGGGTTGTGGTAAGGATCCAATGAGATCATAATTATAAAGCACTTAGTGTGGAACCTGGCCGAGTTAGAGGTACAGAAATGCTAGCTCTTGTCGCTTCTGTGAGACTGGAGGAGTGACAATGCTTGGTACATCAAATATTTGACAGGCAGTCATTTGTGAGGGGGATTGTTCTTCTTGGCTCCTAGAGGCAGAAGGAGGAGTGAGAGAAGAAGTTTCTGAGAGTGCATTTGGGTCGGACAAAAACCACCTTCTTGACTTTGGAGCGCTCCCAAAGAGGAATGGGTTCTCTTGTCCCTGGAGGCCTTCAAAGTGGACTAGGGTGAGAGGGTAAGTTCCTGATCAGATGTAGCTTGGACAAAGGCAGCTAGGGGCACAGTGGTTAGAGCACCAGGCCTGGAGGCAGGAAGACCCAAGTTCAAATTTGGCCTCAGACACTTACTAACTGTGTGACCCTTGTCAAGTCACTTAACCCTGTTTGCCTCAGTTTCCTCATCTGTAAAGTGAGCTAGAGAAGGAGCTGGCCAACCACTCCAGCATCTCTGCCAAGACGATTCTAAGACAAAGAGTCAGACGTGATTGAAACGGCTGAACAAATAATCGGGACGGGGGGTGGGGAGCCCACAGCCTCAAGGCCACGTGTGGCCCTGTAGGTCTGACTTGAATGTCAAAGGGCCACACTTGAAGACCTAGAGGGCCACAGGTGGCCTTGAGGCTGTGGGTTCCCCACCCTTGGGACAGTGCCTGGCACACAACTGGCCTTTAATAAAGGCTTGCTGAGTGACTGACTGACTGACTAAGCTTCCTCTGAGGGCCCTTCTGGCTGACATTCTATAGTTCTAGGACTAGCCAGGATTACAACATGACTGTCCAAGGCTCTGCTTCTTACCCACCCTGACCCCTCGATCCATCATTTCCCACCACCTTATCCTTAGCTCGGGCAGGCGCCCAGCTTGGAATAAGCAGGTGCTGAGGTTACAAAGTCTTTCATGGCCCGTCTGGAGGATTATCCAGCAGATTTAAGTTCAAAATTCTTATCACCATCATCATCTGCCCTTCTGAATTAAGGTCTTTGTGGACCTGAAACAAGGGCTTTGTGTCCCCTCGCCTCACAGGGATCTCAGTTATCTGGAGAAAATGGAGGGTTGCTTTAGGCAGAACAACTGAAAACGTTGTTCTTCCAAGAAAAGCCATTTGTATAGGGAGACAGCATGACCTTGTAGGAAAACCCTGCTGGAGTCAAAGTCCTGGGATCTCAGTTCAAATCCCACCACTGTCCGTTATTGTTTGTGTGACCTTGGGTAAGAAATTTCACTTCTTCAGGCCTCAGTTTCCCTAGCTGTAGAATGAAGGGGACCCTTCCAACTCAAGACCTTTGAACATATTTAATAAGCCCAGGACTAGTCATTCTTTAGACCCGACCATATATAAAACCCTCAAAAATGTCCTTTCACAGGGAAAGGTATTTTTCTCTCCAAGTACCATCACCTCCCAAGGGAGGCCAGCAAACATTTTGGTGGGTTGGTTAATAAAGAGTTAAACAGATTATACTCTTCTCTCTTCTAGGCTTTGCTTGGTACGTTTGTGCCTGACACATAAGGTTTATATTTTGTATTAAAATGCAAAAAAAAAAAAAAGAGAAAATGCCATAATCAGCTGTTTAGGACTTTCCCAAACCTTGAGTATTTTTTCAGAAGTTCATTTGAGATACTCAAGAAAAACAGGTTAGGCCTTTACATCTTTTCAGAGAGTGAGTCTGACCACAGCCTAGGTGAGGGGGAATGCCACTTTCCTCCTCCTGGTCACTCTGACTCACTTAGAGTGACCTGGGACAGCATTCATTTTTCTGGCTGCCATGTCATGCCCACTGTTGGCACATACCGAGGGGGTAGGAGCTCCAATATGCTACATTGGAAAGAGGGTTGGGTTTGGAATCAGAAGCCCTGGGTTCCAGTTCTACCACTGCTACTGGTTGCCTGTGTGACCTTGTACAAGTCTCTCTACCTTTCTGGGACTCAGTTTCTTCATCTGTAAGATGAGGGGGTTGACTTCTGAGGCCCCATCCAGCTCTGATTCTAAACTCCTAGATTTGTCAGAGGATAGAGCTGAGTTTTGGGGACAGTGAATCATCCTTATGTACAGTCCTCACAGACAGAATACCAAGAAACACTTCGAACCAGCTTTTCCACATATGTATGTGCCCATTCATATGTGTGCACGTACATATCAGTTTTAAATCAATGCTGTCTATATTCATACACAGATCTGTTGTCTCCTCCATTAGAAGACACCTTCCTTTTGAGGAGATATTGCTTCATGCATGGCACACAGTAGGTGTTTCTTAAATATCTGCTGATTGATTAATGGGTAAGTGATGGTTTTGCACCATTTAAAATCCCAAGGGGCTCAGGAAACTGAGTGACAAGCAGTCAGACTTCCCAACGAGAACAAAACTCCCCAAATGATCCCAATAGACTCCGTCTTACTCGGGAGTATCTGAGAAACTCCCCGAGGCCCTCTGCTCTTTCCACAGGGTAGTGACTAAGCCCCACTTTGAAGCTGCTCCCCTGGCTCACTCCTCCAGACCGCAGCTGCCATGTTTTCCTCCTATCTTTTGTGACCTTTTCCAGGTTCACAGACTGGTATAAGAGTGTAACCATGGTAACAAAAACATCTCCAATGCTAAATAAGGAATCTCTGAGAAAAATAGCTATTCATCTGCCTCTTGGATAGGCCCGGGAATTCTGTGGGATATTATCTAAGAGAGATATATGGGAAGGATGGAGAGCAGGGCTGTTCCCAACGTTCCTTTCAGCAAATAGGGCTCTGGGATGAGAGAATGAGGGGCAACTTCTCCCCTTCTCCTCATGTCACACAGAAGGAAGGAATAATTAGTAGACACTTGACTCACATTCTGAGGACTACATCCACTTGTGTAGCACACTTTAAGGGAGACATTGACAAAGTATGATGGAAAGAGCATTGGTGCAAACCTGGGTTCCAATCCTGCCTCTGATGCTAACTGTGTGACCTTGGACAAGTCCCTCTCCTCTGAGGCTCAGCTTTCTTCCCTGTAAAGAATTTGAACAAGATGGCCTTGGAGGTCCCTCCAGCTCTAGATGCAGACTCCTATGATATTTTAATATACAAAGCTTCCAGAGGATGGTGACCAGTAAGATGAAGATTGTCATGGATGTGATGGAGGAATCACTTGGAGGATTTGAGTTTATTTGACCTGGAGAAGAGGAAGCCTAGCAAATGTCTCCCAATATCACAGGGGCTGTGGTAGAGAAGAGCATTTTGGCTAGTTGGCCAGTCTGCTTGGCCCTAGAGGGGCAAAACAAGGACCAATGGGTAGAAGTTATAGAGAGGCAGGTCTGAGTTCAGTTTAAGTGAAAACTCCTTAACAATGAGAACTTGCTCCAAATCCAACTGAACTTCTTTGGGAGGAAATGAGCTCCCCATTACTGGCAGAGTCCGGGAAGAGCCTGAATGGCTGCTGGCTGGAGAATAGATCAGAGGAGATTTCTCCATCCTTCCCGAGGTGGCCTACTTATTCTAGCTCTATAGCAGCACAAATGGAAGCATCTCTCATTACTTCAGATAGTTTGTGGGTCGAGGTCCCAGATCAGATAGGCTGATTTTGTTTGTGGTCAGATAATCTTATTTTTCAAACATGACTTTCTAGGAGACAGCGTGATACAGTGGGAAGATTAGTGTCTCTGAAGTTGGGGCATCTGGGTTCAAAGCCCATCTCTGGCACATACAACCTGTGGGACCTTGGGCAAACCATATCACTTTCCTCAGACTCAGTTTCCTCATCTGTGAAATGAGAGGATTTTAGTAGATGGCCTCTGAGGTGCCTGCCTGCTTTAGATCTATGCTTCTGTGAAATATCTGGTATCTAAAAATGGGATACCATTAGCTTCGTGGGAAGATAGAGCATGGAGTTCAGCTTGAGCCCCATCTTCAACATGAGGGCCCTTCTTGACCCCCTCCTCCAGATGCGTGCATCTTACTCTTGTTATGGTAGATGTATTTTCTATTCATTTATATGTGTACCCTGTGTCCCCTGACAGATGAACCATATGAACTTGTGCCTGGGTCCTGGCTCCCTTTCTATTTTGTGTTACCTTTTGAACATCATTTGTTATATAGACAAGTCTAGGTTTAAAGATGACCTTGTGAGTTGGAGAGGTCTGGAAGTCCTAGGTCCATTTAGTGGAGCTGATTGAGGGCAAAGGGAAACTTCTTTATCAGGCAAGGTGACAATGAGCAGGAAGATGGCCAAGAGTTGTTTGGACAGTGCAGAAGCTAGGTGAAATGTAGTCATGACTATTTGGTTGTCCCACAAACTGCTTTATGTTGTGACAAGGTTTAAGTATCAGCCTCCCAGGAAAGTTTAACTGTAGTTAAAAATTGTTACTGAATCCTGCTTTAAGTCTTTCTACCAGTGCATGCTATGAGTCTTGTATATAGGAAATAAATACCTATCCCATATCTGGTTCACATTGTACATTGCATACCTTTTTATTCTCCCACTTTGAAGAGACCTACACATGAGCCAACATCTAAGCTTTAAATAATGCACCCTCAGGGTGTCAAGGTGGGGGGTTAATGAGCCAAAGGATAAATGCAAAGGGAGCCTCTCATCAGAATCCGGGTTCCCACATGACTGAATGGATAACTTGCATAGGTCTAGAGCAGATGAGCCCTTTAGGAAGAGGGAGTGGGCATAGTGCCACAGCTCCTTGGGCCCATCAGTGGGTTCTCATTTTTTTTCATTTATCCAACTCCTACTCTGCACTAGGCACTAGTGATACAGGTGCAAGAGCCAGGCATTTCAGCTTTTATGGGGCTTACTTACTTTCTAGGCTTCACTAGACAATCCCTTATCTTTGCCTGGAAGAGTTTCTTGGATCAAAGACTGTGAAAAAAAGATTTTTCCCCTAGTCATTGTTAACACAAATAATTTCTTGACACTCATTTAGAAGTTTATAATCTTCAGGAGAGAATGGTTTAGATTCACACTCTTCCCTTTTTTTTTTTTTTACCCCCACAGGCTGTTACTGGCAAGTGTAGATATTCAAATCCTCATAGTATTTTGCAATATGTCCCTTGCTCAATCACAACCCCCTTTCCCCAGCCCTCCTTAGCCTAGAAGCCATTTTTTTTCCTAGCTCATACATTTCTGGCTGCAAACGGAACCAAAGTTAAAGGATTCTAAAGATGAGTTCAAAAATTAATACTAGCTCAGCTTGGACAGGACAAGAGCTCTAATGGAGATGGGACATAGGTAGCTATTGAGCTGCAAAAGCTGAAGAAACTGCTCATTACAGAAACCTAAACTTAATTCTCACTGGTCAGAGAACAGGGTCATGACTCTCTAGAAACCTAACTTTGAATTTTCTTGGATGAGTAGAAGAGTATGATTTCATCAGTGTGGGGAACTCTTATCATGAAAACTCTTTTCCTTGATATAGATTGGCAGGTCATCTGCAATATAGAATCTGATTTAGAGCTGGAAGGGAACTCAGAGGTCAGCTATTCCATCAGACAAGGAATCCGAGGCCCAGAAAGGTAATGCTACTCATCCAAGGTCACTCATAGGTAGTGTCAACAGCAGAATTTGAACTCAGATCATCTGACTTCTTCTCAATCATGCTTTCTCTTGCTCCATTTTATTGGAAAGTTGCCCCCATCACTGACAAGTTAGGACCATAGGACTATAGGGTAAGAGATCTTGAGCTGGAAAGAAACTCCATCCACTCTGATTCCCTACTTTTACAGATAAAGCCAGAGAGAAGAGTGACTTGCCCAGGGTTACGAGTAGTAAGTTATCAGAAGTGAGATAAGTGATTTAGCTATGTTCACACAGCTAGAATGTGTTGAAGGCAGGATACAAACTCAGAATCTTCCTAGCTCTAAGATTGGCTATAGAGCTATGCTATGCTACCTTTGGGAATTCAGTTCATCCAGATTTAATTGCGGTTCTTGTGACATTGGGTGAGCACCTTGAATCAGAGCATGAGAGAGAAAGAGATGGGGGGGGGAGAAAGAGAGAGAGAGAGAGAGAAAGAGACACTAAGAAACACTGAATGGGAGGATCCTGAGAGAACAAGGGGACAGTGGGTGGAAACATGCAACAGTTACAGCTCTCTACTGGGCACAAGTCGAGGGAGTAGGGCTTCTTTGATGTGCCAGTTGGTTGGATACTTTTTTGCCCCAATGTCCTAATTTTCTTGGGAGTGCCAAGGACAGACCAGAGGTGCCCTGGGGCCATTCCATCCTTTTCTTCTCAACTCTGCCTACAGGGTGACCCACTTTCTCTCTATTGCTGCCCCCTGCTGGAGAGCAGCAGAGGAGGTCAATGGTTCCATTTCCTGTCTCCATCACCCCAGAACCTACATTTTTGGGGAGGGCATGAGATTAAGAGAAAGTCCAAGGGAGAGAGCCTAATAAAAGCCCACATTCCAGAGAAGCCTCAAGTTATCTCTCTAGGAAGGCACATCGAGGAAGAGTCTAGGGAAGGAACAAAACCAAGAAAGGCTGATTCAAAACAGAACCAACTTCCAGGCAAGGAAATGATCAAGGGAAACTCCCCTTTTCCCATGATGGTTCCCTAATCATTAACTCAGTACACTGCCTGCTGGGCAAAAAAAAAAAATCCTACCCAGCTAGGCCAAGATGTATTTCTGACAATTTCCCTTTTCTTTCATCTCAGAAATGAAAATCTGCCTTCATGCAGCCACAAATAAATGACCCCATGCTGACCCAGCCAAGAATATTTCCAAGAGGGCAGTTGGAAAATCAATATATCAGGACAGAGACAGAGGTAACGGAGTAGGGTAGAGAAGAAAGAAGCAAAGAAGGGGAAAGGGTATACGTTTTACCTGTTTGTGAATTTTTCAGGGTATTTCTCTCGCATGAGGTGGAATCTGTGAGCAATGGAGGCATCCTGAAAGCAAAAAAAAGCAGAGACAGATACCTGGTTAGTGTGTAGTGTTTGGGAGCTCCCAAGTAACAAATAGGACTTTGGACAGTGAAGGGGAAACAACTGTAGCTTTCTGAGTATGCTTGTCTGGGGGCCCAAAGGCTCTTGTACTGGGGCATATCCTCCACATGAATGGAGGAATCAGTGGCATGGGTGACCTTCTTCACTGATAACATTGAAGCCATTTGCACTGGGTTTTGTTATAGTCTCTGACTCTTTATCATTTTCTTTGTCTCTGATTTATCTTTCTAGTTCTGTTGGCTTAAGTCAACATGGAACTTAGTTTACATTGCCTGAGCACACAGGGGACTGACTGCAAATGTATTTCATTTTACAGAGGAAACACATTTCTAAAAACTTATACATAAAGTGAATTTTTGTTAATCGACCTGCATTTTCTGCTTCCTCCCTTATATAACCGGAAATAGGTTTCTCTGGAAAAAATACTGGCCCTATGCATAGGTCAAGTTGGAAAACATTAAAAACATGCTTAAGAATACTGGGAAATTCAGATCATGTTGAAAGGTACAAGAAGAGCAAGCTCTTGATTATATGTGAATAGTATCTGAAACAAGGTAGCAGCCGTATAGTATGAAGAAGGTACTGGACTTAGTCTGGGAGTTCTGGGTTCAGATTCATCTTCTTACATTTATTAGCTGTGTGACTTTGGGCAAGTCACTCGATTTCTCTAAATCTAAGGCAACTCTCTAAGCCTTATCTACCAAATCACAGAAGCGTTAATATCAGTATCTGTGAAGAGAGTTTTCATATTGGGAATTCCCTCCCTCATCCTTCATGTGTAAGGTAACAAGCAAAAGGAATTTAAAAAACTGTAAGTGCAAAGCAGTTAGTGTTATTTTGGGACTTGAGTTAAAGTTTTTCTCCCCCAATAGTTATAACTGATTATTTGGCAAAATAGCTTCATGTTTGATTGAAAGAAAAACAATTTTGATTTCAATGAAAGTGGTTGGTGAGTTTTGCTCTCCCTCCCTGGCTCTTCTCTGCATGACTTAGAGTCAGTTTCCTAACATTTTGTGGAAGCTGCTGAGCTTTAGAAAGATGAAGGGAGGAAGAATCAGAAGCAGTGCAGCTAATTCTAAATGAAGTGAAAAAAATGAACTATGTAGTTTGTGAATCTGTGAAATAGGGAAGTACATTTATTTACTGGGGCACAGGGCTGGACTGCCCTGAAATTCCGTCAACTCTATTATATCTCTTCTCTGATTTATGAATTTTATAAAAGCAAATTTCCCTTTCTTTCCCTCCTTCCCTTCCTCCCTCCTTCCTTTCTTCTTTCCCTCCCTCCTTCCTTCCTTCCTCCTTTCCTTTTTTCTTTCCTTCCTTCCTTTCTTCCTCCCTTCCTTCCTTCCTCCTTCCTTCCTCCCTCCCTCCCTCCTTCCTTTCTTCCTTCCTTCCTTCCTTCTCTCTCTAATTCTGTAAATTTCTATTTATCATCTGTGTATCTAAATAGTGTCTCCCCTTCCCTGATAGAATGGGGGAGGGACTGTTTTAATTTTGTCTTTATATCCTCAGTACTCGGCATAGCGCTTGAAGAATAACAGGTGCTTAACAAATGCTTTCTGATTATTTGAAGACACATAAACACACACATATGTGTGTATATGTATTATGTATATTATACACACATATACACATTTATGTGTATATATACAAACATACTGGTAGATGTGTATTACAATGCCTAGAACATGGTAGGAACTTAGGGTAAGGATAGACAATGATTGAGTTGAATTACTCCATCCTTCTTAAAACAAGTGATAAGATGCTACGCCCTGCTCCTTGATCTGGTGAGAACCATCTTTCAGAGCCATGAACAAGCCTGGACATCAATCAATCGATCAATCAATCAGAGGCTTAAGACTAAGGGTGAAAAGTCCTAGATCTGTTTACAAGCCCAGGACAACTATTGGGTGAAGTGGATGGTCATCTCATAGGAAGTGTTTTTGGATTGGTTGAGGGACTTGGTCATTCTCTTCAGGGATTATACAGAACAGTTTAGTTGCCATTCCCCCCTTCCCCCCCCCCCCCGCCCCAGCCCCTGCCTCCCCAATCCCCATCTCACAGGAGGACCCTGGGAACTTCTGATGCCTGAGGGACTGGGATTTCTGCCTGCCTTTCCCCTTATCTGTCCTTGCAGCATCCATGGGCAAGCAGTGGCTAGTGGCAGTGACTGGCCAGGAACTGAAGACAGACTGGCTGCAGTGAGGAAAGGCAGATTCAGGGCTCTACAGGGAGCAGGGGAAGTTTGGTATCCACTGTTCTTACTGGCAAATACCTTTTCAAAAATTTAATTCTCTCTGACATGAATCATGGGAGGGGGAAGTATGGTGGGGGCTCATGAGCTACAGTCAATAAACATTTATTAAGCACCTATTATGTACCAGACACTGTGCTGAATGCTATAAGATGCTCTAGCATTAGAAAGACAGCCCATGGAACCTTCACCTCCACCCCAAGGTACCCCTAGCTCTCTGAAGGGATAAGTAGCAGTGACTTCTGGGAAACCAATCTGCTAGTATGAGAGAGGTTATGTCAATTAATGGTTGATTGGTTGATTAAAGGTACACTTATTATTTTCTCCCCTGATAGAATGTAAGCTCCTTGAGGGCAAGGGCTGTTGTCCAGCACTTGTCCCAGTGTCTAACACTTGGAGTATGGTAAGAAGTGCTTGTGGATGACTGATTGATCTCCTCTCAGACTCCTCTTTCTTCAAGGTTCAGCACTGGTGGGATGCCCCACACCATTTTTTTGGCAGAGCATTTTATCTGTATGACTCCATTGCCCTCAACACTCCTTCTTTTTCTGGACTAGATCTCTGATTTCCCAAGTGAAGGAAACTCCGAGGTGAGGAAAGTCCCTTACTAATGCACATCAATACTTTTCTGCCCCCATAGTCTTAGGGAGTGGCCTGAGGATGCTGAGAGGTTAAGTGACCTGCCTTGGGCCATATAGGTATTCAGAATAATAAGAGTAGCAAGGTGGTGCAGTGGATAGAGCACCAGGCCTGGAGTCAGGAAGACTCCTCTTCCTGAGTTCAAATCTAGCATTAGACACTTACTAGCTGTCTGACCCTGGGTAAGTCACTTCACCCTGTTTACCTCACTCCCTTCAACTGTAAAATGAGCTGGAGAAGGAAATGGCAAACCACTCCAGCATCTTTGCCAAGAAAACCCCAAAAATGGGGTCATGGAAAGTTTTTTTTTCCAATTTATTTATTTATCTTTAGTTTTCAGCATTTATTTCCACAAGTTTTTGAGTTACAAATTTTCTTCCTGATTTCCCCTACCACCCACCCCAAGATAGCAAGTCAACTTCCCCAAATCTGTTCTCTCTTATATCCTTCCCCATCCCCTCCCAACTTTCTAGTAAGGCAAGATGGATTTCTATACCCCAGTGCCTGTATATCTTATTTCCCAGTTACATGTAAAAAATAATTTTTTTAAACATTTGTTTTTAAAACTTTAATTTCCAGATTCTTTCCCTTCTTCCCTCTTCACCCACCCCTGCTGGGAAGACAAGCAATTCAATATAGGTTGTACATGTGTACTTAGGCAAAACATTTCCATAGTAGTTATATTGTGAAAAGACTAACTATATTTCCCTCCATCCTATCCCGCCCCCCCATTTTATTTTCTATTTTGATCCTGTCCCTTTTCAAAAGTCTTTGCTTCTAACTACCTTCTCTCCCAAGCTGCCCTCCCTTCTATCATCCCCCCTCTTATCTCCTTCACCCCTACTTTCCTATAGGGTAAGATACCCAACTGAGTGTGTATGTTATGCCCTCCTTAAGCCACATTTAATGAGAGTAAGGTTGACTCATTCCCTTTCACCTTCCTGTTCTTTCCTTCCATTGTAACAGTTTTCTCTTGCCTCTTTTATGAGATAATTAACCCTATTCTACCTCTCCCTTTCTCCTTCTCCTAATATATTCCTTTCTCATCTCTTAATTTTATTTTTTAGATATCATCCCTTCATATTAAACTCATCCTGTGCCTTCTGTCTAGGTATACATGTATACACATATACATACACTCACATATATATTTATACACACATACACCCTCCTATATATACATAC